>CM012455.1:7501847-8101847 GCA_003999625.1 Oryzias javanicus | reverse complement strand
TAACAATTATAACAGCCAAAGCTGCTGTTGTTTTACCTGACAGGTCGTCGCCTTTAGCACAAAAACAAGCAGTGAGGTTTTCTTTTTTTTTTTTTTTTTTTTATTTCACCTCAATTACAAAATGGTATCATTATCCCAACCTCCTAAAGTGAAATATTATTCCAAATTTTATATATACTGTGAATACTTTCTCAGCCCTTTGGCTTAATTTGAAGTAGCAGAAACTTCAAATATTTTTTTCACATATTAAAGAAAAACTAAATACTGTCTGTTCATTTAAATCCTTTTTTTGTTAGATTTGAACACTTGATAGCTTGACACGTCTAGTTATTGTATTCCCTGTTATTCCCTTTACAAGTGGAATCATTTGAAGCTAAGTCATTAAAAGAAATCCAACTTGAGTCGGATGTGACTGCGGCTTTCATTCCAGTTGCTGTAATTGTCAGACTTACTTCGTGGTAACAGGCAGGAAGCAGGAAATGATCTCGGATAAAAGGCTGTCTAGGTTGACTCACAAGAAAGAGATCGGCTTGAATGCGTGCATCGTAATTTTTGTGTAGCTTTTAAATAGTTTAAAAGCTTCTTTTTTAAGTCTTAAGTTCGTGTCCACGGCTCCCGCCTTTCTTATTTTGTTTCGCCTCCTGCTTCCTTAAATAAAGAGTGGGGCATGAATTTCATTTTCCTTCTTTTTTCACATTAGAGGATAACTCATTTAGACTGTTTTCAAGTTGAACTGAAAGTATAAAACATAAATTAGCTGCCTGGAAAAGCCATTTTGCTAAGTGCCCCAGCGATCCCTGTTTAGAGTACAGAGGCGGATTTTGTAAGAGTCTGACTTACTGGAAACCGACCATCTAAATGTGATGGTGGATAACTCAATAGACCCTCATGGAGATGGTTAAATGCCATTTCAGTCTGATGAGCAGTCGCTTTATTGGGTTCAGAGTCAACAAAAAACGGAGATGTTCAAGAGAGGGATGCTCAGAATAAAAGACGAAGCAAAAGACGAAAATTGCAGATACACGGGTGATGAATGAATTTGATCAAAAATAAGTTTGGTTAAAGAAATATATTTTTGCAGGTATCTTAGGCCCTGCTTATGCCGAGTTCTGATGTAGGTGGTGATTGAACAAGATCTATTGTCTGGATTTAGTCAAATCAAAATAAACTAAATCAAGGCAAAAAACAATAAAATGTTACAGGTTTTGTGGGTTTTTATATGGATTTGTACATTTCTGAGAGCAAGGTACAAATTCTGTTGTCAATTATATGTATGTATAGTAATTTATAAGAATATTTAATCTAGAAAAATGACAAGATATATATTTATATATATATATATATATACATATATATGTATACAAAAAATACATATATACTTTATAGACATATATACAGTATATATATATTTTATTTATATATATATATATAGACTGTATATATAGTATATATGTATCTTATATATATATATATATACAGTATATATGTATTTTGTGCATATATATCTATATAGATGTATATATAGATATATATACACAAAATACATATATAGTATATAAGATACATATATACTATATATACAGTCTATATATATTAATAAAATACATATATACTGTATATATATGTATATATAAACACTGTGTGTGTATATATATATATATATATATATATATAAATAAAATACATATATACTGTATATATATGTGTCAGGAATTGTGGTGGAGGACCCAAATGCAGGAGACAAGACTTGGTGGCAGAAACATAAACATTTACTAAAATAACTTAAACTTGACAAAACCAGGAGCACAAACCAGTGAGGTGACAAAACGTAAAAGAGCAGATGACCTGACCATGAGAAACTGAAAACCAGACACTTAAATACACTGAGGGCAATTAACTAAATTAAGACAGCTGTGGATGATTAACCTGAACGTGGTGAGACTGACAGGGGAAACAGAAGATGACAAAACCTAAGCACAGAATCATGACAATATGTATATATAAACACTGTATATATATATATATATATATATATATATATATATATATATATATATAGCCACGTTTCTTTATTCGCTTCTTTCTTATACGTTTCTTTATTCGCGGTTTTACATGTTTGTAGATTTCTTCTCATGCATTTTTTAAATTTTCGCTAATTTTTGTCCAGGCACATGACTCATCCGGTTGGTCACAAAACCTCTGATAACTCAAGACGCTTGTATAAAAGCATTTGCCCGTGAAGGAGGTGCTGCGAAAACGAAGACCATGCCAGCCCGTCGGAAGCGTCAGTTTTAAGACACAGACAGACAAAGCGACATTATAAAGTACACAGCTGTACAGTTTTTAATTCAGAACTAAATTTGCGGATGTCTCCAGGCCTTTAATTAAAAAAAGTTGTATCGGTAAAAAAAACTATATATATATATATATATATATATATATATATATGCAGCCTCTACGTGTCTCATTGGATTTTGAATTGTCAGAGCCCACAAAACCTAAGTTACGGAGTAACGAAGGTTTCTGTCGTCCAGTAACTGTTATTTTACCAAAAGTTTACTGTTATCTGTTATGTTCCTCTGTTACTGACAAAAGTAATTATATTACAGTAATTTGTTTCTCTGTAATCCGTTAACCCCATGTCATGGTTCCAGCCGCAGTTACTACCCCTGACCACCAGAGGAAACCCTCGTCAGACTTTTAACCCTGCTGTCACCTTACTACAACTCCCATCAGCCACTGCTGGGGTTTCTATCATCATCAGGACCATCTTGCATTTAAACCCACCTCAGCCACTTCTTCAGTGCGAAGTCTTGTTTATGCCTGGCAGTTTCTCTTGTTTAGTCTTACTAGTGTTTGACCTTTGCATTGTTTTCCTCGATATCCTTGCTCCTAGTTTTTGACCTTAGCCTGGTTTTGACTACGCCTCTGCCATTTCATCGCTATTAAAATCTACATTTGCACATTGATTCAAATGCCTTTGCCTCTTCGTCACATCCCAACACTATGTGTGTGTGTCTGTTAGTGTGTATATATATATATATATATATATATGTGTGTGTGTGTTTATTAATTTATTTAATGTTTTATTAATTACTTTAATAATTGTTTCAAGCATAGTCAATTACAACATAATCAATACAACATAAAAACATCAAATATAACCAAAAATAATTTACAATCAGATTCTGAGAGTTACATCCTTTGTTGATATTCTTTTTTTCCATTAAACTAAACAGTCAATGCTTGAAATGGGAAGGGAAGAAGCAAACTTACATGGATGGATGGATAGATGTGGCCAAAAATGTACTCAAATTTGTATGACAAGCTTCCAAAATAATTGAAAATGACATTGTATAAATTTAATTTAAAAATACATTTAACAGTATATGCCCATAAATACAAAAACGTACATAAAAGTTTGATTGATCTACTTATTCATTGACAATTCTTTGAATTTGTATTAATTTTGCGCACTTTTTTTAAAACTTTTTTCTGCTATAGACACATCCAGAATAAATGGGTCAATATTTATTTTTTCACTGCATTTCATTAACAGCATAGACATAAGTAAGCATTTAAACTTTACAAATCTCTGAAAAATCCAGTGTTACTTAGTAGTGAGGGACTACGCCTTCCAGTGTGTGTGTCTGCCCACACACAGCAGCACAGCCACTAATCACATCCAGTCAGCCAACAGTACCGGCTCCGTCAGCAGGACCTGGGAGGAAAGCACAGGCTGCAGGTTGCGAGCTGTACTGTGTTTCAGGTCTGGAGTGTGAATTTGAAATCTGTCGAGTCTGACTCACTGCTAAGGACAAGGGCTTGTTCCTGGTGTAGGAGGCCCTGTGGGAACAAATCTTTACCCCCACCCCCCACTGCTTCCTTCCTATACAAGCTATAGATTTTTGTTTTATTTTATTGATTGATCTTTTTTTCTTTTTTTTTGTTTTCAATTTTGCTACCTAGCGCAGAGAGGCGTACAGGGAGTAGTTAAATAAGTCATAGAGCGTGTTGACAAATAACAAATCATGTTGGTTTGGAGGTTGTTGTCTCAGGGCGCTGACAGAGACAGACAGACGGAGAGACTGGGCTTTATTGTCTGGTTTGCATAAAGACTGTGGCGGCTTGGATTTCTTTGTGTTCGGTGAAGTTGGAGTCAGTCAAATGCAGAAAAAAAAAAAAAAAAAAAATCAGACCTTGACACAAGCATATTTTACTCCTGGTAATTAAATTATACAATAGAAACCTGACTTTTACAAATGAGTATTGCAAGAGTCGGTAAGATTTGCATTTGGACTGAAAAGCCAAAGGGTTATGTAGTATTCCCACAACTGCATTCAGTGGTAACCATTTTTGTTGTTGGTTTTTAATGAATGTGTTGCTTTTTTTTTTCTTTTTTGGCTTTCTTCACAATTTATTTCGGCTTTAACATTTTTAACTACTTTAACCCTTGTGCTATCTTATGGGGTCCAGATGACCCAAGCCCTACGTTGATGTGTTGTCCATCCCATGTGGATGAAGGTGGGCGGAATTTCATGTCTGCCGCAGAAACCAGTGAAAATAAAAAAATCATTGGGGGAAAAAAAAGGCTCAGCGCGCGTCAACATACCTAGGATAGCACTAGGGTAAAGGGTGGCAGAAGTAGAGCAGTCAATTGGAAGATTGTATGTTTGATATCCACCCATGTGTTGAATTGTCCTGGAGTTAAACACTGAACTCCACATTGCTCCTGGTGGTTATGGAGTTGGGCACCAATTTGAGTTTTATGCGGCTCCGATGCCAAAACGGTTCTTTGGTTTCAGTTTCTAATCTGTGTCAATTTTGGTACTCTAGTAATAAAAATAATGCCTTCATCTTCCCAAATCAGCACATTTTCCTTCTCAAGTCACATATTGACGCATGGTTAAGACCTCCGTGTCAAAAACTTATATTTTGAGTGTCGTTTTTTGATGTGCTGGCTGTTCCCATTGAATCAGAACTTCATGCAAACCGGCGGTGCACCACTATTTCGCCGCAAATCGGCTGTGTGTCCCTCTTTTGCTGCGCGGCGAATTCGCTACTCGCCTCTGACACGGTGTGTTTGACATTTTGTGTTTTGCAGGTCAGCTGCCACTCCTCCTGGATGGCCCCTCCTTCCCTGGTGCTCTCTGTGGAGGAGTGCACAGCTGCCTGCACTTTGTAATTAAGACTATTTTAAGTTTCAGCATTTCAGTTCCCAGTGTCGGTGCGTCCTTGTTAGGACCGTGAGTTCCTTTTGTAGGTTTCCAATTCTTCAAGTGTTTTTCTTAGTCTTTAGTTTTGTGTCGTTTTGCAGTTTTCCCTCTTGTGAGGTGTCTTTTGTTTACTGCATTTCCGAGTTCAAGCCTGGTTCTCTGCTCCTGGGTTCTTGTCACCCCAGCCGTCACAGCCTCCTGTCAAACATTTGATTCTGAGCTTGTAAGAAGAGTTACAGAAGAATGACTCTCACTCGGGGTGGTGTCTGGATGACAGCCGCTTCCACTGTTTATGTGTCTCTGTGACTGAGTTTGAAGGCCGTCCAACATTAACCTGAGAGGAGGAAAAATAGGGGAGGGACATTGAAAAGAGTGGCCACATCTTAAGTGGAGGTCAAGTGCGTCTTGCAGATTCTGCATCTCTGTCCCGTTACATGGAGAGTCTGTCCCCAGTGCCTCCGTGGCGTCTGTGGTAAACTCCCCCAAGTTCCCTTTAGAAGTGCTTTGTCCAGCCACCCCGTCGAGTACTTTTTTTGCTAATCTGAAACTGCTAACTGCTAATTGCTAACTGTCCTGTTCTTCCTCACCGAGTTCTTGTGTTTTGTGTCACAAATGTTATATTTTCAAAATTAACCTTTCGTCATCCATGACAAAATTGACGCCCGTGTGATTATCGCGTGGGCATGTCACCTGAAATATAAAATAAAATATAATCAAGTTTTATTTTGAAAGCACCATGGAAACGTTTATTTTGAAACCCAGACCTGTTCTCCAGCTTTTTCTTGCAAGGTAAACGCATCAATGGACTGGAAACTAAAACAAATGTAAAAAAATAAAACTTAAAGCTTCCGTTGCAGAGAGACACATTACAGACAGACATGGTTGAGGTGATTCCAACATTGAAACTAATATTATTTGTTTTATGTCAACGTGATGGAGACGGACCAGAATTTACACAAACTAGTCTTCTTAAATTCTAGCATAAAATGCACATATAGCCATGAACAGCACCACCTGACTCTTTGCATATTTCGAAAGATTTAAGAATTAAAAAAATGAAAAATTACCAAAGATGTGCTAGTGTCTTACCTACTTCATGTTTACTCGTTTTTTTTTTGTTTTTTTTTTTTTACCTGCAAACAGCCGGTGTTCACCTGTAAGGGCAGTTTTTTTCTCTTCCTCTAGCTATCCCCCTGTATTTTATTCCACCCCACCAGATGGTGGCAGTGTCTCCTCTTTTCTTGGTTTAACATAAATTTTAAGAACAAGGACGAATGATATCTCAAAGTAGAAATCTAGCAGTTTCTGTCAATATACTAAATCCGCTCTCACGGTCTGTTTGGTGGCGTGTTTGCGCTCACACTGGGACTCTCGTGAAGCTGTGTTCGGCAGGGTGACGTGCAGAGGAGGGGTGGGGGGGGGGGGGTCATTCCTTTGGGGAATCAATTATTGGTTTGCAAAAATACTTTAATCCACTGAACTGCTCGCAAGCTTAGCTCTCTGAGCTGCCGTTTCTTTGAAAAGGAGGGATTTCTGTAGCCAAACAATTCAAGTCAAATACATTTGAGGATGTAGCTTGTTATGAAATACGATCTGGTTTAAAGTGCGATTTCTTTTTTCAAAATTTTTATTGGTGTTATTTCCATTAAAAAATTCTATAGATTTGTGCGAAGGAAGCAAGAAATGCATCTTTTTACATTTCAAAAAAGTTTAAGGTTCTGGCTTAATATCTGCCTTGAAGGTTGAGTGAGTCATTCTTATGCAATACACCTTTTTTCTGGAATCCAGCAATTATTGCCTCACAGTCCACTGGATGCTTCTTCTTCTTTGTCTTCATTGTGTCCCTGCAAATAAGAAAAATGGAAATTTGTACAAATTTTCCGACCAACAAGCCTCTGTTTTGGAGTTTGAATCACCACGGGGATGACAGAATATTTCAGAAAGTATAGATATTTTTTCTGCATTATATTGTTTATTACAGGAGACCTGCTGACACCCAAGCAGGAAGCAGAGAGGGACATCAACATCCCACCCCTCTCTTTGCTGTATCTGCTGCGGTGATTAATCCTGCTGTTCCAGGAGATGAATGAAAACAGATGACATTTGCCATGTTGGGGGTTAATTTGAGACAAGGATGTAAAAGAAAAAAATAAAAATTAAAGGAAATTTAAAAAAGGAAAAGTTCAAAAGAGAAATGTCTAAACCGGGTTTCCGTTCCTTCAATTTTTTTCAGTTGCTGCTGCTTTTCTGGCCAAGAAATCGTCTTGCGTGACCCATAACTCAAGATTTTATGGTGGGAAAAACAAGTTTTTATATTTGCTTAGCACAGCTATGTCTCACTGGTCTCTGTAGAAATAAACAAAAAGAAAAGCAGAAGTACAAATCCTTTTTTTCCACTCGTCTTTGGTTTGGAGGTTTTTCTGTTTCTTTATCTGATGATGTACTATGATCCACTCCCACACAACCCTGTATAAATCCAGACACAAGTCAGAATATAACATCTATGAAGAGAACATTTCAGTAGAGAAGGTAGTCAATACTCACCTTTAAGGTGGATATGGGAAAAATAGGCAGACCTGTACGTAGGGCACGAAGGTGACCCGAATAAAAATTTAATGAAAATATTCATCTACATAGTTTTCTATGGTTATGCAGCAACGAACAGGTCGTAGTGACTACTTAACACGTAAAGGAAGACGCTGACAGCCACAGTGGATCAAACTTACATTATCCTTACAAATATTTTACAATATGCCACAGTCATGAAAATGACACGTTCACGACATCCCTGGATTCAGACCGGATACATTTAGTTCGCTTAAAGTGATCCAGTTTTCTTTTCCCCCCTACAATCCAGAACAAATTCTACGTTTGAATACACTCAAGCAGACCTCGGTCCGGGACTTGAAACTGTTCTCAGATCCATTTTTTGATTGCAGGTCTTGGTTTGTTTACAATTGGACTGAGCTCTGGTTCGCTCTGAGTTTCCTCAGTTTGAATAGACTGAGCTCGGAGCGGAACAAACTGCTTCTTTGATGTCACCCTGAAAGTTAACTTGTTGCTTTCACTGATGCTATAGCAATAGGTGTTTTTGAGATCATGCAAGCGGACGCGACGCTGCGCAGATCGCCTGGATTGCGGTGCATGCTGGGTAGTTTCTTGTACTGACGTCACATTTGCGACAACATGAAGTATCGCTTCCTAAGCCAGCGCAGACAGAAAATAGGTACTGCGCTGGCTTCAAGCCGCCTTGATGACTACAAAACAATGCATTGTGGGAAACGGTGTCCTGAAAGTTCTTGTAGTTTTATCTGCTTTACTCTGAAAAACGTTAAAAAATACTATAAAAGACGTAACAGCACAGATCATACTAGGAGGAGTGGCGTATTAAAATTCAGCCGAATGTTGAGGACAACCCCAACTCCTCGTTATCGTACAGCCTCATCTCAGGCGCCTTTCTCCGCCTCCTCCTGCAGCAGCTTAGTCTCGTCGACGATGCAGGCGAGTCACTAGGGGATCTTAAACACACCTAATGAAACACAGCAACTCATTGAAATGTGGTCAGATGAATGCTGCCTCTTAGAAACAACTGATACAAGCCAGCCTCTCACAAAAAAGTCATAGACACTTATCAGCATACCTTCTTAGCCATTTTCTTGCCTGTAACCACCTTGCAACACGCTTCCGCCGTACCAACACGTAAAGAGTGTTTAACCTGACTTTGATACAGACGTTCAAAATTGGTTAGTAAAATATAGAAATTTGGAGAAATAGTTGGTGAACTAACTATCCTGACAAAGAGTATAAAAGTTTCTTTGCTCCACCCTCATTATATATTGGCCAATGAATGAAAAGATCTTTAGTCATGTGGTTTTGTTTACAAGCTTTTGTTGAAGACAGTTTGCATACAGACCAAATCCAAGGTTCAGGACTCGATCTGGACCAATCCAAGCAGACTCAGTCCGGACCAACAGACTTTTCCATTCTGAATAAATCCTAAGACTCTCTGCCCAAAATCCAGCTATATACATTAATGATAAGTTGAAAACTTTGCCACCATTTTTGACTGGATTCTAGTCCATTTCAGCCACAACATTATTCCCTTAATGAACAGATGCTACCGTACCTAACAAGGAGAAGCAGCAAACTGGTACCTCTAAGACTTTGTGTTATCTTATGGGGTCCAGATGACCCGAGCTTTTCATTGACGTTTTATCTATCCCATGACAAATGTAGATGAAGGTGGATAGGATTTCTACCACGAACACCAGTGAAAATAAAAAATCATTGAAAAAAAAAAGTGGTTGTGGGGTCAAGATGACCCTACTCCCAACGTCA
Source organism: Oryzias javanicus (assembly GCA_003999625.1). NCBI lineage: Eukaryota > Metazoa > Chordata > Actinopteri > Beloniformes > Adrianichthyidae > Oryzias > Oryzias javanicus. The sequence goes on along the minus strand of CM012455.1, from coordinate 8,092,293 downwards.
ACATACCTCAGATAGCACTAGGGTTAAGGATTGGAGTATTCCTCTGACGCTACAGAATTTAAAGATCTCTGTACCCCTTCTTAAAAATTGTGAACAGCTGGTTGGTTCAATGTGTCCATGGTTCCATTTTTTGCCTTAAGTTTTGATGTTTTTGAAGGTAATTTTTCCACATACCGGGGTATGTGTTGACCCGAAGGTGGCATCAACTCTATCAAGCCCTATGTCCGTTTTCAGTGCATTGTTGAGGTGGACTGAATAAACGTCCTTTCTACTTTAGGCTTAATTTTTTACCATTCAGAACCCAAAGTATGAATTCAGAAATGATCTGGGTTTAGATGTCTGTGATCTGGATCGATTATTTTTCGTGGGAATCCACTATTTAAGAAGAGGGACCGTAAATCTGAATTATCTTCCAATAAATGTAAGCCAGGATAGTATATACATAAATCTCCTTTAAATGATCATGACTCACTCTCAGTTACTAGAAGCCAGATCTTAGAAGGCCTCATTCCACCAATGACTAAAAAAACAAGACAGGAAATGAAAGAAACCGAGTAAAGTGCAGAAAAACAATCACAAGCTTCTCACCTGAACGCCACATTTTTCAATGAAGTGACCGGCGCAGCCAGCTGGGCACAACACTCACTTGAAAATCTATTCCTGGCTCATCAGCAATTCAGAAGCCTGAGTTGACTGAGAGTTTTTTTTTTTTTTTTTTCCACGTTGTCAGAAAGGTCCGTCCTCGCTCCTGTGACAGCTGCTAACCGAATAGCTTTCACTGTATAGCAAGCAATCGCTCAAATTACTATATTTGACTCCAATTACCATTTCCATCATTTTCAGCATGTCTCAAGAGGAGAAAATTGAGGGTTGTTAAAATAATAAAGTAATACTGCTGACTCAAAGAGTGGAATAACATGATAGTAGTGGAGGAGTTAATCACAGTGATGAGCGATGTCACCCTGATCTGCATCGTATATGTAAATGCTAGAAGGGAATCACACATATGGTTAACCGCTTTGGATAACTCAGTTGTTAGAAGTGACACCTTTCCTGCAACTAATTTTAGTGGGTTATAATTTATAAGCCAAAGCAACATGGTGGAACTTGCTGGAGTCTGCTAATGATAACAAATGCCTCTCAAAATAGGTTGTCAGAGTCTCTGACATGTAATAAGTCCCACAGCAGCAATTTTCTCACCAAATCTGCCAGAAAGTAGCACATTCAAGATAAAAATAGACGTGCAAGAGTGCTAACTAAATCCAGTTTGGACAGTGTATTCATGCCACGGGCCAAGGAGTTGATACCACTCTTCATTCCAGTTTTCTCAATTTGTTTTATCTTTTGTGCTGCATTAGCAGAATGTTCTGAGCAATCATTGTATTATAAACAGAAGGAGACGGGCTGAGTCATGCTCTCATCATGGCGCTCTCACGGGATTGAGAACGGTAATTACTGTGAAAATGAATTTGAGTTTGTGCTGCACATGCTGCATGACATCCAAGCGAAACGCGAACTTTCCGAAAAAATGTCAGACGTACCTTTTTGTCTTTGTGATCACGGCCGTAACCATAGAGATGCTGATGGGAGCACGATTCATTCTCCAGTCGCATCATTTAAGGAAGCCTGAATCCATCAATCAGAAGTCGACCTCAGATGGTTTTTTCCAACTCGCGTACATTCAGCTGAATAGAGAGGCGAAGAAAACTGACGCTACCAGACTAATTTTGTCTCCGCATCCAATCAAACTCTAATAAACATCGGTGAACGTGTGCTATACTTCCATCAGTCAGCTTATTGTCACAACATTTTATCATTATTTCAGCGTGCAGGGTGGCGTGTTTAGCGGTGTCGCCTCACAGGTTCAAATCCTGTTCTGTGTGGAGTTGCAGGTTCTCCTCAGTCGGACTGGGTGACCCCTCCCCCTCCCCGAAATCCCATAGACTTCTACCGATAAATAAGCATCTAATACTCAGCCATTTTTTTAATTTTATTTTTTTTGTCCAAATAACCATTCTTGCTCTGGTACCTTTTTTTTTAACCATCTTCTAGATTTTTTTCTTTACATTTTTGCTATAGAGCAAGTTATTCAAGTTACAAAATTGACCAATCAGATCTCTCAATAAAAGTTGCTAGCCTCTCATTGATTGTTCCAAGAGTTTGATTCTCCCAAGCCTCCTTTCAGGGGTGTGGCCTGCTAAAATGCTCACTACTGATTGGAGAGAATGGTTGCCATACAAAAAAAAAGACAGATCACTGCTTACTGAGAATGTCTGGTTGCTGGGACTCCACCCCTTCATGTTTCCTGTCACTGGGGAGAGTCATTGGTACCTCCCCTCTTCTTGGGGGGTTCCAAATCAAATCAAATCAAACTTTATTTATAAAAGCGCCTTTCATACAATAAGTAAACTCAAAACTCTTTACATTTAAAAACAAAACATACATCGTAAAAGCCCAACCCACCCTTCACACACACCCCTCCCCATAACACATACACCCATGACCCCACACACTGCAAAAAAAGGTATTCCTAGAATAAGTAAAAAAACACTAATTTTGAGAAAAAAAATACTAGAAAGTAGTCAAATTATCTGTCCATGCAGCAAGTAATTTTTACTTAGCAAGAACTCTTGAAATAAGACATGAAAATCTAGAAACAAGACACACCACACAAGGATTTAAAAAGGGTAAAATAAGCATTTAAAGCTAGATACTAGATAGAATGACTTAAAATTGGATGTTATAAAGCCTCAAAAAAGTGATTTTTGCTAGTTTTAAGAAAATAGAAATTAAAATAAGATCTTATTATAGGTTACCCCATCTTAATAAATCATCATAAAGCTTAAAACAAGATCTAGTTATCAGAAAATAAATCTATTTTTTTCCTTTCAAAATAATGACAAATGCAGTACAGCTTTTCACATTTTATTGAAGTTTGAATTAACACTTCAAATGGAACACAAAAAAATGACCTTTTACTTTGTTACCTTCAGAAAAATTAAATACATTAAATTCCTTTTTCTCATTACTGTCTGGGGAAAAAAGTTTCAGCCCCTAAATGTAAACAAAATACCATAGCTATTTATCATTTTTCTGTGTCCATCAACTAAGAAAAGTAATTGTCATTACAAAAATATATTTAAATAAAATATCAAACAGGCATAATGATTTTTTAAGCAGAATACACTGAGAACATTCCAGTCAAAATCAGACAGTCAATAACAAGCAAAAATGCAAAAGTTACTGCTCAATAAAAGATCTCCATTCGGCTACTGCCTTTTTATAAGCACTAGTGGCATCTCTGTCATGGATTTCGTCACCAATGACCTCAGTTTGGGTGACTGAGAGGAGTGTAGCAACACATTTAGGTTATGTAAGGTGTAATGTGTAGTATACGCCATTAATACCAAGAGTCCTTCACAAAAATCTTGAGGAATGGGGCCCACAGGTGTGGTTCCCACTGCAACAAAGCTGGTCGTTCCATCGAAGAGGAGCACGGGGGAAGACAAAGGCCGCTTCTCTAAGTAGATTGTGGGGTCCTCGCCATGCTGAAATAAAGATCAGAATAGTCAGGGTCTGGGAAAAAAATGTTTGAAAAAGCAGTATTTTAATGTGCCAATCAGGTGTTACAAAATATTTGGCATTAAAGCCCCTTCAAATGAAAATAAAGTTTTTTTAGTTTTAACGTGTGGTATTTTTCTTATCAAAGATTCAGCTGCCCAACCACACAGAGGACGTTTTTTAAACAGACTTCAGATAAACATGAAATAGGACGTTTTAAGACATTTAGGTTGTGAGATTTTGGTTAAAAACTTTATAATTATAATATAAACACCACATAAACACTGAGAATGTGTTTTTTTTAAATAAAAAAATATCATAGGGAGACTTTAAATGCTGATCAAACAAAATATTTACCTTTAGGACACGAAGGAGAGCCTCGCTGGCACTTCCAAGCCGTTTTGGTAGTGGAGTCGATGAAGGGAAGAGTGATGGGAGTGGATTGATAAGCGTAACAGTGAAATCTGCTTCGAAAGACACACACACAAAAAGAAATGTAATGGAGTCATTTGAACTGAAACACGTTTTAAAAAACAAACTTACCTCTATGCACGTCCAATGGAAAAGGTGGTCTCAGAGCCTTCTTCCAGTCTCCAAAAAACTGAACTTTTGCACAGAAGTTCTTCCATCTCCCCTTCATTTCTTCTATGTACTTGAGGTTAGCACCGCCCACATTACGGCACAGCTCATCCATTGCCTTTGGCAAAAAAAAAAAAAAAAGGAGCTTATGTCATTTCACCACAATTGACCTTAAAGAGCTAAACAAATAAAATTAAAACAAGGTAAAAAGCTTACATTTTTAATTTCTTTGAAGCATGGATATGCATCAAACATTTTTGAGGCCCTGTCTTCTTCCCTTGTAGACCGCTGTGTCTCAAACTCAAGGTCCAAAGGCTGAGCTAAATCACTTTGGTTTGGTTTTCCTTTGGACTTGTACATCTTGCTCAGGGTATAACAGTGCCTGGCTTGCACCTTCCGTCTGTCCTGGCCTACTTAAACAAATGATAAACAGAAACAATTTAAATCCCAAAGACATAAAATGCTTAAAAGCCTTGATGGATAAGAAAATGCTTACCAAAATCATTATCTCCAGGTGCTGCAGGCTGAGGTGTTACGTTCTTGGGTTGGGAGCAGGACTCGGATACAACCAAAATTTGATCTTGTGCTATAGTAAATACTAATGAAAGGAACATAGGGTTAATTTATATCCTGCTAACTAACACTAACCTTAACACATCTCCAACTACACATACCTGCGCTTGTCTCCTCACTGGGTTCATCCTCAAGAAGTATGATAGAATCACTTGTGCTGCTTGTGTCAAATTCTGATCCAGGAAAAATATCCTTCAAGTCCTCCCGGGTGAGATCTGATAAGGCTTCCTCATCAACGTCGACAGCTATTGATTAAAAATTAGACATTTAATTTTAAACAAAACCATTTCTGTCCCAGCCATGCAAAAAAAAAAAAAAAAAAAAAAAAAAACTATTTACCATCATAAAATACAATCATGCCATATGCTTCCTCTCAGTGATTTTGTTGATTGTCAACTTGGAATTCCAACTTTGATTTATTGTTTCTTTATCTTTTATTTTTTATGTTTTATTAATCACAGAACTGCTAACAGAAAAATGATAAAATTAATTTGTGTCTGGCCGAAATTTTGTAGCAACCAGTCATTGATGTGCACCAAGCCTTTTCAGATTAAATATGGCGACACAATCCAGGCAGTGAACGGCAGAAACAGAACCCCCACCCCATCACGTCCAGTTCAAACGCCGTGTATTATTTGCAAAATAAAAGGAAGGAAACAAAATCCACGGGATAAACGCCTTTTAGCGCGTTCGTTTGGAGCGTTCGTGAAATGCCCGAAGTGCGTAGCTTAAAACTGGCCATCATTGTGTTCAAACGTTTCCCGGAAAAGAAAAAAACAGTATCTGGAAAGTACAATAAATGTTAAATAAATGTTCAAATGTTGTGACGTCTCATAAAAACACGCCACAATATTCACAAATCAACCTACGGGGTTAGCTAAAGTACCACATTCAAACAAAATGGCTGATGTTAGCTCGGTCTAGCTAACCGGACATTAAACAAAAGAACTTACCTTCCAACACTGAAAAAGTTGAAGCATCAAAATCTTCCGTTCGTTGAATCCAAAACTGCTTTGACTAACTCCTAAGTCCTGTTTTATGGTCAAAAACCGCACAAGAAGCTTAACAATTCCGTACACTCCTTTCAAGCGGGAACAAACTTTCTGGACCGCGCTCAGTGAAACACTCATGGGGGTCGACTAGCCGCAGCTTGGCGCTATGACGTCATATATGTGGGACGAGTAAACGTAGTTTTTCTATGAAACGAGACCTTGATAAAGTAAAAAAAAAAATCAAAAGTTGCCAGATATACGCATAAAAACAAATATATTCTATGCTAAATAGGCTCACTGTGTTATTTCGCGTAATCTTGAAAGTTTTATGCATCTCACATCCACGAGGTCATCAACGAGCGACGGCGGCCTTTTTTTTGGGGGGGGGGGGTGAAACGTTCAGGACCCTTTTCTATCACTTTTGTTGTTGAGCAATGTTTCAAAGAGTTTTGCAGCATCAGTTTAAATTAACCGTTCAGATGATGTTTTTTGTTTTGTTTTGTTTTGTTTTTTCTATTAATCTTACATTTGATACACTTCTTGTCACGGTCTTTAAAACAAGTATGTTCAATGTAAACTGTCTGAGGGACTGAATGGCTTCACCATGTTATGTACTCAACTCTGTTTAATAAAATGTAGATGTTTTATGAACATTTCTTAAATTAAGCAATTTGAGTTTTTTTATCTTAAATCAAGTTTTCCTATTGTCAAGAGTATGGAGCACAAGGATTTTTACTCATTTTAACAATTATTTTCTTAATTCTAGATTCTAGATCTTAACGAGAAATTTGTTTTTGATTGTTCTAATTTTAAGAGAAGCTTGGAAAGTTGAAGAGCAAAGATAAGATAAAATAACTTAAAACTAGATAAAATATCTTGAATGTCTAAAAACAAGATTTAAAATCTTTGCAAGAATCAAATAATTTGCAGTGCACACAGTGCATACTTAAAAAAAAAAAACAAAAACGTTCCAATGCCTCTTGCATCTGCCTAGACTTGTGTTTTTTTTCCTCCTGGTCCCCTCATCCCAGGTGTTTGGGCATCTGCAATCTGCCCTTTTGGGGAGGGGTACTGTCAGGATTTTGTGCTCCGGTTTTTTCGTGTTCTGTTTCCCCTGTCAGTCTCACCATGTTCAGGTTAAATCATCCACAACTGCCTTCATTTAGTAAATCAACCTCAGTGTGTTTAAGTGTCTGGTTTTCTGTTCCTCGTCTGGTCATCTGTTCTGTTCTGCTCAATCATGTCACTGGTTTGTTCTCCAATGTGTTTGTCATGTTTAATCAGTAAATGTTTAATTTTTAGCCACCAAGCCCGATCTCCTGCATTTGGGCCTTAAACCACCTACAAATTATTTTTTCTATTTGTGACCCCTCACTCATTCAGTTCAGTTGTCTTATACAGTCAATGTTCTTCATACACTATGTGCTCCAGTGGTTGATGGGTGATCCCAAACCTGCCCCTTTGGGAGAAAATGTGTGTAGTTGTCAGTGTTTGTATTTCCTTCAGTGCTTTGTTTTAATTTCTCTCTCTTCTTCATATATGGACCAAAAATAAAAAAACTTAAAACGATTGAAAAACACACGCACATTTAACAAAGACTGTATATGCATCCTGGACTGAGTGAGTGTGACATCCCACATAAGACATGACTTACTTTCACCTCCAATGAAATTAAGTCAGATTAGTCGCTATTTGATCTTGATGTGGTTGTCACCGTGTTAGAACATCAGTGCAATGATTGGTTTGAACTGGTCTGAGTCAACGTTTCTATAGCAACCACTCATGCCAATCGGGAGTGAGTTTGTTAGAAGTCTACACCTTTACGACTTGAAAATGGACCACATGAAATCTGTCAGTCAGACATTTTTAACTTTTGACGTGAGACCACATCATTTTATTGAGGCGTCTGATTGGCCAGTTTATCGCTTGAATTACATAAAATATCTAAAAATAGGATTAGCCAAAGAAAGTTAATGTATTATAATAAATGTAGTGTAGTATGTAATAGCTGTTTATTTCTCTATAGAAGGTTATGAAACTTTGGCTTCTTGGTGTGAACGCAATGGGCGGGGTCAATCAGTCCAGGTCTCATACACAATCAATACTCTGAAAGTTAAAAAACATAAGATCTGGAATACAAAAGTAGACATTTAACATTTGTTTCCTTCCCTCCAGTAACGCAGGTTACAAAGAACGTTTTATTTATATTGTTGTTTGCTGTTCCTAAGATGTAAAAAATGAAAGTAAAAAATGTAAGTAGTAGAAAACTACTTAATATAACTATGAAGGCAATTTACAGAAGGTGTTTTTAACTTATTTTTTGTTCTGTATAATTAGAATTTTAATGCTAAACTTTACATGTTTCTTATTCTAGGATTGTTTTTGTGATTTTCAAACTAGCAGTGACCAGGACAGCCAAAGAGTCCAGACGCTGACATGTTTAGTTGCTGTCGGACTAATTAATGAGAGTTCATGTCTGAGAGGGCTCTAATTAAACCGTGTGGTCGTTGGAGGTCCTGTGACAAAATGTATTCAGTTGGTTTGACAGATTTAGAACTCCCAGAGGTTCATCCATAGCAGGTCCAGCTCCTGTCAAAGCCCACGTTGTTAAAAACATCATCAAGGAGTTAAAGGAAAAATAAAGTTCAACAATAGAAGTTATTTAGATTCAAGAAGATTTTAGAACAAAAAAGACAAGATAAACCAGGAAGTGACATCGTACACAGGTGCTCCCCACCCCCGCCCTCACTGGGTGAGCAGCTGCTACATGCCTCTCAACTCTAATCAGAGGCTGCTAGTACCGGTAAATTAAAAAAAAAAACTTTTTGTTTTTAATGGCAGCTTTTCTGTTGGTTTTATCTCCATAGCAACCATTTAGTTTTTTTGTCTCTAGGGGGTGACGAATAGATTTATGTAATTTTCAGAAGAATCGTCAAAAGCAAACTTTTGAATCTCCTTGGCAACAGAGCTTTTTTGTTAACCCACACCAACATTCCATTTACGTTCATATTGTATGTTACATTGTTCCGTTCAGCTTTAGCCGGGGATTCATGTTTTGAATTTAGACAAAATTAGGTAATGTACAAATAACAGGAATGCCACTTTTGCTAGCTCGCAATGCTAACGCTATTCAGAATTTATAATTTCAACATTTGTTGCTACGTCACTTCATAGTGCTCGAAGGGTTAATAGGCGATAAATCAAAATCTCTAGGAGGGAATTTAAATTAGCTGGTGCTAAAGGTTTTTGCTTTTAAATTCAAGATGGCAGCTTTCCCACAAGGTCAAAGGTCAACAAATCTTGGATTGTAGTTGTGGATTAAAACTGACAAAGAATAAAATGTTATTAAAATTTCTGTAGTTTTCCACATTGTGGGAAAATATAACAATAAAAATCAAATTTTCTCACAAAATAGCCACCAAGATGTAGACCGTGTGGCCATCCCATAATAATATCAAAACTTATTTTGAAATATTTTGAGTCCCATTATAGAGATTTTGCCCCCATTTTAGTTATTTTTTGACCAGGTATTAGGCGCATGTAAATGTTGTTGGTGAGTTTTTCAGTATGTACTAAATCTTTAGGCTTATGTAGGATGAATGGACTACATTTATACTGTACTTTCTTCTTCTTAATTAATTGAGTTTATTTAAATAATAAAAATTGGTGTTTCAGCATTGAACCCAAGAACTCAAACCTGCAACCTCACATAATTATTGATTAGTTTTACCTTTTAGCTACACCTATATACCAGGAATGCATAGAAATTTGTATTTAGTTTTTACCCACGTCACACAAAAGTGCCCCCACCTCATAATTAATTTTCATGTACTTGTCAAATACCGCTGTGTAACCAAAGCATCTATCCGTTTTTATATTACTTATTTTTCAAACAAGGAAACAATGTTTTTTTTTCTAGATAAAGAGGAAGACCTCCAAGATCATTACATGGTTTTATTTCCTCTCTCCAGCAGCAAATTGGAATGAAAATGTTGTCCCAAGGTGATAAATGAGAGAAGCGTCGCACATCCTTTGCTTGCTGATGTCCCCATTTCATATCTCATTTCAAACACCCAAGCCGGCGACTGTACGAGGTACGAAAGACAACATTCAATTTAACTTGAAATCCCACAAAAGTCCCATGCTGTCACAGTGGAGAAAACTCTGGGATGATATCCGGCAGCTGCTGGAGATAAAGGCTTACCGCCACACAGCCGTAACGCAAACACCTGAATGGAACTTTAGGCACTGCTAAGACCGCGAGGGGCTTTCTCTTATCTTTGTGGAGTAAAAAAGCCCCCCAAACCCCTCTCTGTTAAGAGGTTTAAAGCACTCTTACCTCACTTTTGTTCGCATTCATCATAGCATGCATATTTAATGACGTTTAAATCTTGCAATTGAATACATAAGTCACCAACATCAAAGTAGGATTTGGAAAAAAAAAGCTACAAAAATGAAGAGAAAAATATTTCGATTAAATGTACACACAAACCCAATAAACGTAATTTATTGTATTTATTTTTCCAGTCTTCCCCAGTTCTTTTTACTTGTCAAATTTGTAATATTTGGTGAATAAAACTATTCAATTTTTATCCCAATGTGGAGCTAAAGTCAGTTTTTTTAGGTACTTTTTGCAATGTCAACGCAACTGCAGAAAAGTAGATTCTGCACACATTTGGGAAGCTACAGAAGAAGAAGAGGCCATCAGACTTTCATGCCTGCAGGTCTGAGATGAAAAAATGTTCTCCACATGAAAATTTTCAGATAGCGTTTTTGATGAGAAATGACATTCCCTCCGGTAATATTCCCCCAAAAAATGTTTGGAAGCACAGGTGGCTGAAATCATAGTTTGAACCTGATCAAATTATTGAGTCATAAATTTTTTAAAGCCCGTTTAAACTTTTTTTTTTTTCTTCGTCATCCAGACAAACTACTTTTCCAGGATGTTGTACTTCAGAAGCTTTAGTGCAGAACTTCTAGACCCTCCTACTGTATCAATATGCTAATCATTTTAGCAACAATACCATGACAACCGGGACTCTATTTTTAGTTGACTGAGGCTGACTTTTGCAAATTTGAGTTCAGTGCCCTGTCCTCATCAGTATGAAGATGTTGAATTGGATTAATTTTCAAAGGAATAAGTTCAGCTGCTGGAGCTGGGTGTGCAGTGAAATACAATGACACTGTTGTGATATCAAGTTTTGTATTTACAACAGTGCACAACAATAAAATCAAGAGACTTGGTGAATCAGTTCTGTTTTTTTCTATACTGTTCACTTGCATGAGATCACAGCAATGCCAACAGTGGCAGTGTTTGTCAGTAGAGAGGAGGTCCGTCTCGATAATCCGTTCAACGTTCTCCACTCAGGAAAAGTAGATCCAAATCTTGGGCCTCCAGGTCTGGTAGCTCGCCAACCGGGATCTCTCCTCTACTCTGCACCTGGCCAGTCCCGAGGTGAAAATGACGTAAAGTCAGATTGTCTAATTGACAGCGTGATCGCCCAGTAGTCATGCAGCAGCTTCCCTGTATCGCTGACAGGCTTATGCAGCCAGACCCGCATCAGCTGATTTCAAGAGTCAGCTGAACGCAGGAACTCATGTGATTGGCTGACCAATTTCCAACCCATGCGCAGAATCTAAAGGGACCTAGCAGATGTGCGTTACACATTGCTTCGACATTTCGCACCAAATCTCTTCCAACTCTAGGTGGCGGTAATGTGTTGGTGTAAGACAATGGCAGTCCAGTGTGAACACTTTGTGTTAAATGTTCAAGAAGTTGTGTTTAGCATGTTCTTAAATGGGCTTAACATGTCTGATGTGAAAATTGCATGAGGCACACAGGACGAAGACTACTGCCAAGTTGTAATTCCGAAGTTACATTTATCCTGTAAACTTGTAGCCTGGTTTATGATTAGAAAAACCTGGTTTTACCAAGAACAATTCTCTCTGAGGACATTCACTAAACAAAGTTCTTGAAATCTAAACCTTAACTTTCAGGAGTTTGAAATCCCTACCTCCCTGGAAATGGCATGACTGGTAAATGACCTATGCATGTACTTGTATATAGTGCTTTTCTACCTTTCTCGAAGGCCCAAGGTGTTCTACAGTCAGACCCATTTACAAATTCACACACTGGTGGTGGTTTCGCTGCAAAATACTGGTGTGTCAGGGATTGTGGTGGAGGACCCAAATGCAGGAGACCAGACTTGGTGGTAGAAACATAAACGTTTACTAAAACAACTTAAACAGGACAAAACCAGGAGAACAAACCAGTGACATGACAGAACGCAGATGACCAGATGACCTGACAATGAGAACTGAATACCAGACACTTAAATACACTGAAGTTGATTAAATGAAGACAGCTGTGAATGATTAACCTAACATGGTGAAACTGACAGGGAAAACAGAATGTGACAAAACCAAAGCACTGAATCATGACAGTACCCCTCCCAAAAAAGGAAGATCCCAGATGCCCTAACACCTGTGAGGAGGGGACCTGGAACAAAAACACAAGTCCAGAAAACAGGGATCCTGCCGCCAGACGGACTGGAGGGGTAACAGGAGACGTGGAGAGAGGGTCTGGTGACTCTCCCCAGGGACAGGAGACATGAAGGGGAGCAGTCCCAGCAACCCTCCTCCAGAACCAGAAACAGCCTGGGGAGGGGCAGTCATCCTCGAGGACAGGAAGGAGCGGTCCCGGTGACCCTCCTCAGGAACAGGAACGGATGGTCCCAACAGTCCCCCCTCAGGAACGGTACGGGTGGAAGATAACAGATGTGAAGACAGCTACAGGAACCCCATCTGGCATGGCATGGCAATGTGCGGCATGGCGTGGACAAGGGTCTCCTGCTGGATCCAAGGTGGTCAGGTCATACTGTCAGGGATTGTGGTGGAGGACCCAAATGCAGGAGACCAGACTTGGTGGCGGAAACATAAACGTTTACTAAAACAACTTAAACATGACAAACCCAGGAGAACAAACCAGTGACATGACAGAACGTAGATGAGCAGATAACATGACAATGAGAAACTGAAAACCAGACACTTAAATACACTGAGGTTGATTAACTAAATGAAGACAGCTGTGGATGATTAACCTTAACATGCTGAAACTGACAGAAAACAGAACACGACAAAACCTAAGCACTGAATCATGACATGGTGCCAACCTTTAACCAGAGGCAATTTGGAGTTCAGTGTGTTGCCCAAGGACATTTCAACAAGGCAGCAATCGAACCTGCATTGCACCACACCACGACTATGACAATCAATGCCCATTTTGCATTTTTTTGTTTTAGCATGACTCTTTAAAGTTATAAAACCAATGTTGTTATATATTTTTCTGAGCACTGGCAGCTGCATAGATGACAGGTGACTATTGATGGCGCAATCAAGTAGTAGTGATATCCGAATTTGAAGACACTATTTTTCCAAAACTCTGTTTGGAAGGCTAATTGTAGGGGTAGGGAGAAGGCGCAGGGGTAGGGGAAGAATTCTGATATAGTTTTTTTATAGATACATTTACATATATGGATCTTTTTGAAAACCTTCAGTGGTCGTTTCAGGAACTGGAACATTTGCTTCAACTTTGGGGATAGATTGGGATTTTGTTATATTTGACCTGCTGCCCAAATGAGTTTAAGGTAGAGTCAGATTTTTTTCTCATAATGGATAAATGCTGACTTTTTAGATATATTACAAATCCCAAATAGAGAACTGGTTGAAACATTCGCCTAGACGATCCAGCTTTATCACAACATATTTGTTGACAGTCTTTTAAATTCCGTTTATGTAAACTTTTCAGTAAGCTAATTTTTCCTCTCAAATGCTAGGAGTAACATTTCAAATAAAACTTAGTGTCTTAAACTCTTCCTGACTTCTTTTGGAGAACGTCTCTGGAATGCAGACATACAAATGAAATCATGAAACAGAAACGGTTTATATTTCTTTAATGTGGGCATACAGTTTGTGGATCCATTTTATTTTAAATGCTCATACAGTGTGTGATACTTTTCCCTTCTGGAGTGTCTGTTTAGGAGTGCTCATTATCGTTTATCATGTAAACGGCCTCAGTGCACTCGCTGTTTTGTGTTATTGTTCTCCTGCATGCTCCGTGATCTCTGCCACCAATGCTTTTACGCCGGGGGGGGAGAGGACACACGCTCTCTCTTGTGTTTATTCCATGTTTTCATTTTTCAGCTGTTGAAGCGAGAAATCCAAGATTCTGCTTCGTGTGTGGGTCTGGAGTCAGGAATCTCAGAAGATAAAAGTCAGTTAGAGTTTGCACCACAGAAAGTCCAAACAAAGGGCATTTTCAGTTTCACCTTCGCGAAGGGAGACGGAGAACCAGTCACATAGCAACCAAGGCTCTCTCTGGTCACTGGTCTCAGTTGTTCTTCCGCGACAGGTTGGTTTTATTGATACATGCAATATGCAAAAGCTGTCATCCAATCAGATTCATGCAATCTGCAAGTACTCATCATATGTCAACGGAATTCTTTTCTGCTCTTTCCTGTTGTTGCACCTGTCTCTGACCACATCCTATGTATATGACAAGCACTTTGCAGCCTAATGTAATACATGGTTTACAAAGCAGTATGAGTAATACATTCCTTCATTCCCCCTTTTGAAATCATTTAAGATTTCACCAACTATGGAAAACACATTCCAACATCAAATAGCAAGATTAAGATAAAAAATGTAAAATATAAAAAGTAAAACAATCCCAAACTCCAAATAGCCAAAAAACTTCAAAATGTTAAACCAACCCATCAAAAACATAAACATTTCATCTTCTAATGAAACCCCAAATTTGTGAACCTGATAACCTTTAAAATGACACCAAAATTCATTTTACTAATACTAAGAGCATGAGCTTGAAGCCTGCGGTTTTTATTGAGAAGCACAGCGTAGCGCACACAGCAGAGTATATGAGAGCCCTTTTGTTCTATTCTAGATGTGGTTCACCAACTCACCCGAAATACACACCACATAAAAGCACAAAATCATATACTCAGTAAATGGTGACACAAAAGACACATCAAAGTAAGTAAGTAAAGTAAGTAATCAAAACCTTAAAAATATAGAAATACCCTGAGAATACCTTGAACTAAAAAACCTTTAAAAACCCAACTTGAATATTTCACCATCATCATTAAAACCCAATATAAAAATCATATATGTAATAGCAAAAAGCATTCAGCCTGCGTGATTTATTAATAAGCACAGCGTACGGCGGAGCACAGAGTTTGTAAGAGATCCCCCTTTTATAAAAGATCTGTAACCACATTTTTACCTTATTCTGGGCACTGCTGGAAAGGAAGTTCACAATAACTCCAAAAAATCACTGTCACCATAACTATTGAGAAAACAATTAATAGAAACAACACTTCAAATGGCATAATAATTGATATACCTGCAAAAGAAAAGGTTAAGCACAGAAGGTCACATACACTCCAAAGTATTTTTTCTTTTTTTTTTTTACAATATCAGTGTCTCCTTTTTTTTTTTTTTTGAGTTCAGTTCTTGATGTCTTCAGTGAGAGGATTAACTCTCACCTGAGTCCAACGAATGGCGAGAGCTTATGCTCGATCGCAACGCACTGGAATTGATGATCGGTGGGCCAGGTGATCTGCGCGGTTGATCACCTGCCTTGCTGCTCCTTCCTCGTTCCTGTGGATGCAAGCGATGTCAATGTTTTTTTTTATGTGTGTGTGTGTAGCTGCTCTCGAGCCACACGTTTTACTCCTGCTCCAAGGGGATTATTATGCCCCTTTCTGTGTGATGCTCCTCATGAGTGAAGCAGGGCGGTCCTGCTAGCTCCTCCTGCTCCAGGACTCGATTTATTTGATCCAGGGGTCGTGATGGGACGTCTGCAGCGGCGTACACTCCAGGCTCCAGCGCTCAGCCGCTCTCTCTTTCCTCTCACCTGAGCGTGAGACGTTCTCTCCACCACCTCGAACGGACTGGTCCACCTGGGTTCGTTCCACTTCCTTTTCAACACCTTCAGCAACACCCAACGCACCTCCGGGTCTGCTCCTTTCTCCCCCTTTCACCAGCGGTTGGTCTGGGCAACCTGGAAAGAGCTTGGACTAGTTTGTTAAGTGTGTGATAGTGTACCTGATACGCTGGTCTGGCGGCGTGCATCTGCTGGCCTGGACAGGTCGCATGTGGTCCAGGGAAGACACGACCTGTATGGAGCTCATGGGGTGTGTAATTATAGGCTCGGGAGACAGAACATCTAATTGACATGAGAGCTAGAGGTAACGCATCAACCCAGTTTAATTTAGTCTGTGCACAGAATTTTGCCAATTTGGTTTTGATGGTTCGATATATTCTTTTCGACCTTTCCTTGAGACTGGGGGTGATAAACTGTACCATATGCATGCTTCAGCCCTAAACATCTTTCCACTTCTGTCAGATCTTTTGCACGGAAGTGTGTGCCGTTGTCTGATCGGATTTTTCGAGGAAAACCATGTCTGGGTATGTAATCGTTCACCAAGCATTTAATCACTGTTTTGCTGTCCTCTTTTCTCGCTGGCCATGCTTCTGGCCACCTTGAAAATGCGTCCACACACACCAACAGATACCGGCAACCTTTGACTGGTTCAATCATGTCCGTGTAGTCAATGATTATTTCTCTACCAGGGGCGGTCACTTCCGGGAAGATTCCCAGATGTACTTTTACCCCTGGCTTTACATTGTGCTCCCTGCACACCGTGCATTCAGAGAGGAAGTTCTCCACCATCATACTTCCTGTCATGTAGCCTGATCCTTCTAGTATTCCTGTTTTTACCGTAAATAGATGGCCCTGTTGTTCCTCTACCACTGCATATGCTGACTTCAGTCCTCCTATGGGATCGCAAAAACAACATCCATCTGTATATAGGTTCACAGCTCCTGGTATGGGTGTGGCTTCTAGGTCTGCTCTGACTTTATCTTCTTTTGCCACGAGGTCAGTACACACATGTGGGGTTCCTGTGGTGAATTTTCTGCCATGTTTATTCCTTCGTGTGTGAACGTGATACATTAACACTCTTCTTACTCCCCCTTTTTCTGAAACAGGACACCGTTAGCTTCATTTCCTGTTTCAGAAACATCCAAGAAAAAGGTTGTGTGTAATCTGTAGTAGCGAGTTCTGCTGCTGATGAGAGGGGTCTGCTTCACTGTGGTGAAGGCCTCCTCAGCTTCAACGGTCCAATTTAATTTAGCAGATAGGTTTCGCATGCCCTGTTCTTTACCATGTCACGTAGAGGTCGTGTTAGCGTGGCATAATTGGGGATGTAGGATCTGCTATATCCAGTCAGCCCCAGGAATGACAACATGCTTTTCACTGTCTGCGGTTGAGGGTGCGAAAGGACAGCAGATCTATGTGTGGCGGACACGCTTGTTCCTGACTGTGATATAACGCGGCCCAGGAACTCAACTTGGCGTCTACAGATTTGCAACTTTTCGCGGCTAACTTTGTACCCGTGTGTAGCCAGATGTGATAACACTGTGCCTGTGGCAGTTAAACACTCGTCTACTGTTGGAGCAGCGATGAGGAGATCATCTACATATTGGATGAGGGTGGCGTTTTGAGGCAGCTCGCATGTGGATAGAGATTCTTTCAGGATTTGGTTAAAGATTCCTGGAGAGAGCGCAAAACCCTGTGGTAGGCGGGTGTATCTCATTTGCACACCCTGATATGTGAAAGCAAAGATGTCTCTACAGCGTGGATGCAGTGGGAGTGAGAAAAAAGCGTTGGCTAGATCTATACAGCTAAACCAGCAATGAGAAGGTGAGATGTTAGTTAGAGCGACGTATGGATTAGGCACTGGAACAGTGGGGGTTAATAGCACTTCGTTAACGGCTCTGAGGTCATGCGGCATGCGATATTTACCAGTATTCTTTTTTTTATGGGTGTGTTCCACTGAGAGTCAGGTGCGATAAACAAGTCTCCTGTTCTAATAGTCCATGTGTCACCTTCTATGTCAGTCTGGAAAGCGTGTTTGTAGGTGTCATCTTCTGTTCTGTCATAGTACAAAGTTACATGTAAGGGGTCACGAGGTGAAACATAAGGCCCCAGGGTGGAGACCCAGGGTTTCCAAGACAGATAAGAGGACAACACGCCGCTCCCCTGTGGGGTCTCTGGTTGCAGTAGTCCCCAGTAAATGTCCACGTGCTTTTCTGGTAGAGGGTCCAACAGGTAAACACCGGAGCTTGAACTCTGTTTGGCTGAGCAGGTATGTGAGGTGCCATTTTTAAGAGTCACTTGTAGTCCATCAGCACCACACAGTATGGTGGCTCCGAATTTCATCAGCAAATCTCGACCCATGAGGTTGACCGGTACAGCGGAAGAGAATAGAAACTGGTGGTCAACAGTTTGCGGACCCAGCGCGGTCTGCAAAGGTTTTGTGAAAGGCAGAGTCTGTTCTTCCCGAGAAGCCCACCATGGATGTTGTGCGTGTAGAGAGAGCAGCTGGGTTTACAATATTCAGGGTGGACCATGTGTCCCCTGTGTCCACCTGGAAAGGTTTGCGCTGACCCTCAATGTCCAGAAGCAGCATGGGGTCTGCCGTGCCCCTGCTTCGAGTGCTCGGTGGGGAGCGTCATTGGTGGGAGGGATCCCAAGCATTTGGGCCATCCCACTGTCCTGTAGGCATCTGGCGAGCTGGACCTCTGCCTCTCATCATCGGTCTCCCTCGGGGAGGCCCTCTACCATTTCCTCGTCCTCTGAACGGGCGGCTGGGTCGTCCTGCTCCATATGGACAGTTGCGTGTCCAATGTCCAAGACTTCCACAGAGGAAGCAAACATCATTGCCCCTATCCATCTGTGGTCCCCACTGAGCCTCCCCGGGCCTGGCTGTCCCATCCCCATAGACCCCTGCTGTGCGTACTGTAAAGGTGGCGGAGGTAATGGAGTGGCAGCGGGTGCGCTGCTACCTCCAGGGCCCTCATACATTATTTTTGCAGTTTTCTTATCTTCTCTTTATGCACCCCCTTTTGGCGTGCCTCTGCTATCTGCATTTTAAGTAATTGAGTCTGAAGGTCTTTTATCTGGTCATCTGCTTTAGTCTTTTCGTCCCGTGCGCGAGTCAGGTGATGAATAAAATGTCTGTCCCACACAGTGGAGTCGGCACCTGGGAGGTCTGGGTTTTCTTTCATGGCGTTTTGTACTGCAGTGGGAGCTCCTTCTAACAGAGCGCTCCTGTAACAGTTCTCTTTGGGTGTGTCTCTGTTAGGATTAATCCTGTCTGGTTTTCCCACATAGTTTTTGCACTCCTCCAGAAAACTAGACGTGGCGTTTTCAAGGGGTCCCAGGTAAATTTAGGGATACTAGCCCGTTGGGTAGTGGAAACTTTTTCTCTAAGCGCTTTTCCGATCCAAAAACTGTGATCGCTGAAAAAGCAGGTCACGTGCAGAGGGGGGCGCTGGGTGCTCGGGCACCTGCCTCCTCACAAATGTCCTCTGCACGGCCCTGCGGAAAAGTGTGTCATCCGGTTCGTCGATCGTATCTGCCTGTCTGTTCGACTCCCGTCCCGCGCCGGCAAGAGTGAAGTCTATACAGCGCGTGGAGCTATTGGCGCGCGCGATTGTCACATAGTGTGGTTAGATCACCTAGGTTGTATGGCTTGTGTATTTTATATGTCAGTCTGTCCTGTTTGCAGTAAGGGCTGTTGCAGACTTCTCCCTGACCTAGATAACATTTCATATGACGGTTTCTGTGGTTCGGCTGAGCCAGAGCTGAGCCGGTGTAAAAAGGTGGTTTCTCGTCATCTAGCTCTCCGCACACGCTGGCTGCTCTGCTTCCTGCCCTGCTTTCCTGTTGAGGCGCGAGTTGTCATATGTGGGGGCGTTGTGATGCTGCTGCGACCCATGCAATAATCTACTCGCTGTTTTCTGTGATTTTCATCTTCCCATTGATCCACTGTTTTTCAAGTACCATCTAAAGCCATTGTTCCCAATATTTTACTTTCTGCGAAGCTCATATATATATGGTTTATTGTTCATGCCTTTGTTGATTATTCTTATTGCTTTTTTCTGTAAGATAAATAAAGGCTTTGTATGAACTGAATATGCTTTTCCCAGATTTCAAGGCAGTAACTAAAATATGGCAAAATAAAGGAACAATATAACATGCGTAAGCATTGACTATTAAATATATCTTTTACTCTGTAAAGAATTCCAATATTTTTGCTAATTTTCTTTTTCAAATGATTAATGTGAGATTTCCATTTCAACTTTTCATCCAAAATAACTCCTAGAAATTTTATTTCACTTACTTTGCAAATGTTAACTTGACCAATGTTTAATGTTAAATTTTCATCTGTTTGCCGATTACTAAAAATCATAAACTTTGTTTTCTCCCAATTCAAATATAACTTATTTTCAGAAAACCAATTTTTCACTTAGTTATTTCTTCTTTTAGCGTTACCATCCTCAAGTACATTTGATCCAGAGTGGAAAATGGATGTGTCATCAGCAAACAACAAAAACTGGGTTATTTTGGAAAACTTTGTAAATATCATTTATAAATAAAATAAAAAGTAGGGGACCTAATACTGATCCTTGTGGCCCTCCAGTAGTGATCTGTTGATGGTTTGAATTTGTTCCATTTACTTGGACATACTGTTGTCTATTAGTTAGATAACTTTTGAGCCACTGGAATGACAGACCTCTAATCCCATACATAGATAGTTTAGATAACAGTAAATCATGATTAATCGTATCAAATGCTTTTTGTAGATCGATGAACACTCCAACTGTGTATTGTTTGTTATCTACAGCAGTTGTAATCTTTTCAGTTAGCTCTATTAGAGCCAGCGCTGTAGATCTTTGTGACCTAAATCCATATTGTTTTTCACTAAGTATTTCATTTTTTTCTAAAAAAAAAAAAAAAAAACTTTTAGCTTAAAAGCAAACAATTTTTCAAGGATTTTGGAGAATTGTGAGAGTAATGATATAGGTCTATAATTAGTAAATAGATGTTCATCGCCACTTTTAAAGATTGGTATAATTTTTGCTACCTTCATTTTCTCAGGAAAAAACACCAGACTGTATCGATAAATTGCAGATGTAGGTCAATGGTTTAATGATGCAATCAATTGTTTTTTTTTTACGATTTTCATATCAAGTCCATCACTATCAGTGGATGATTTGTTTTCACTTTTTTTTTACTATAGCTAATATTTCACTCTCATCAACATCTCAACAAACATAGATTGTAGGATTGTGTCTATGCTATGTATTTTATGATTACTGGGACTGTCTATTGAATTAGCTATATTTACTCACTCCATATTAACAAAAAAATTATTAAATTGATTTGCTACTTCTTTGCTATTATTTATTACCAGATCATTATTGACAAAGTAATCTGGCAGCTTTATTTTTTGTAAATTCGGATGAATTGCTTCATTCAGAATCTTCCATGTTGCTTTCATATTCCCTTTCTGTTTATTTTTATAAGTTTTGTATTTCATCTCATTATTCACTGTATGGTTTTTCATAAAATCTTTATACAGTTTATTTTTCTTTCTGCATGCTTTAGTTAGTCCTCTTGTCATCCAGGGCTTAGTGAGTTTTGACGTTTCCTTAAATAACTTTAATGGGCAGCATTTATTATAAAGAGAAATATAAATGGCCAGAAAACTTTCATAAGCAACATTCACATCGGTCACATAAACTTTTGACCAATCCTGTTGAAACAGACTTTTTCTAAACTCGTTGACTGTTACTTCTGTTCTCTGCCGATAACAATTTAACTGTTTCTGAGTTTTAGTTTTCAATGGGTACAAATCAAAAATTGTGAAAACAGGCAAGTGGTCACTAATGTCATTATATAGTAAGCCACTTTGAACAACTGCTCCCACATTATTAGTAATAATATTGTCAATTAATGTGGCACTGGAACTTGTGATTCTGCTTGGCTGTGCTTTCTTAGATTTATCTTTTAATTTCCCCTTCCTAATCCACGAAGTTGCTTCTGTTTCTTTTTCACATGTCTCTTCCTCCATTTTTGCTTCCTCAGCCTTTGCTCTAAACCATTTCTCCAGAGGTATTCGTTTCTCTCTAGGTCAGTTTTGGTCCATTTCTTTAACACCTGATCTGTCATTCCTACCACTAACTTTGCAGCATCCTTTTCATCATGAACTTTTCGAACCGCTTTTTCTAGTACTGCTAATTGTTCCCTAATAGTTAGAAATACTTCGTTCGGACCCCACCCGTCATCATGAGTTTCACGGTCAAATTCACCTTCCATATTAACTCCCAGAGGTACGGTTTTCACCTTTAACAATTTATTTACTTAATTTTTGGGGGAGGATCGGCGATCAGTCACTGTGTACCCTATGAAACATCCACTGTATCAAACTTCTACAGGAATGTGAATTCCTGCGGACACAGCTGTCATAAGTGTACCAACTTTTCAATTCCGATCGCTCCCTTTACACAGAAAAATACAGTTGTTCTGGGTTCGGACTGCGTCCGATTCCAAATGATCCTCAGAACAATCAATCACACCTATTTCTCATTCACAACCTACGTGTGTGCATCCGTCCAGTGACCTAATGTCCACTCACGGTTATTTCATTCTGCCCAACATTCATTCCGTTGTTCTCCTATTATATCTATTCTTTTCTACTTGGTTCCAAACCAAGGTCCGTTTTAGAGATCGACGTCTCAGGGTTCCAAACCCACACAAATAGATCCCAGATCTACATAGTTCTTGCGGTCCCTGACCGCTGAGTCCAGACTCGATTATTTCGTTCGATTATTTCGTGGGGTCCCTGACCCCTGAGTCCCAGACTCAAACCAGAGACACAATGGTCTCGAGGATCCCAGATCCTATGATATTAGGGGTGCCTCAATTCCCCAGGTTTTTCACCTGACTTCTATAGAAGTTTCGTCAAACAACTATTTGATCCGTCACAATCTAGGCGAGTCCCAGACTCAAACAATATTCTTACTTAAAATCATTCATTACGTTTCAGACTCACTATTTTATGCCCTTTAATTCATTTGTGAACACAGAATTTACTTAGACCAAGGACACGAAGTAATTTAGCGTCTTCAATCAGCAGTTTTTATGAAAAAGGTACTGCCTTACCTTTAATTATGTTGCGCGCGCCTTGTGTCCTTAGTCCGTTCGTTCCGGTTCGCGTTCAATTCACGTTCCTTCTTCCCCAAGCCCCACGTTGGGCGCCAATTGTTGAAGCGAGAAATCCAAGATTCTGCTTCGTGTGTGGGTCTGGAGTCAGGAATCTCAGAAGATAAAAGTCAGTTAGAGTTTGCACCACAGAAAGTTCAAACAAAGGGCATTTTCAGTTTCACCTTCGCGAAGGGAGACGGAGAACCAGTCACATAGCAACCAAGGCTCTCTCTGGTCACTGGTCTCAGTTGTTCTTCCGCGACAGGTTGGTTTTATTGATACATGCAATATGCAAAAGCTGTCATCCAATCAGATTCATGCAATCTGCAAGTACTCATCATATGTCAACGGAATTCTTTTCTGCTCTTTCCTGTTGTTGCACCTGTCTCTGACCACATCCTATGTATATGACAAGCACTTTGCAGCCTAATGTAATACATGGTTTACAAAGCAGTATGAGTAATACATTCCTTCACAGCTTATCCTACTCGTTTGTGAAATGCACGAGTGCAGCACATTTGTTCATTAAGTCCTGCTTTTAAAAGGGAAATTGTTGCCTCACACAGACATGACTCATTCTAGAGACCCCCTCTAGATGTTAACATGTTAAAGGAAGTTTTCCACAAAGGATAAAGATGGAGGTCTATGTACATCTTTGAGCAAAATGTGTATTTTTTTTTTTTATTCCAAAGCCAGTCATTTGGACTTTAATCAATTCTGACAAGCCCTAAAGTAAAAATTAAGACCATCTACTTTCATGTGCAGAGGATAAAAACTCACATCTTCTCATCACTAGCGGTGATTCAACATGTAAATGGGTCAACCATGACCTCAATCATTATCTCGCCCAAAAACAAAAAATTAACACAAACGTTATCATATTTTATCATATTAAGTCACTCTGGAGAATAAGTCGTAGACGCCAATAGTTGCTTAATAAAGAAGATTAAAATCATATCTAAGTCAAACTGGAGTATTATTCTGTCACATTGGGCCTGTGTCATACGTTCAAGAATGCACTAAACAGGAGTTTTTGAATGTAATTTTAGCAGTGTTCACACTGGCCTCTAAACTAGCACACGTCGGACATCCTACAGCTGGAAGAGGCGGAGTGCGAAATTTCGCGTACCTTGCTTTAGGCTGTTTTCATACAAATGTACGTCTTTTTGCTCCCTTTTTAAATTACCAACATCAAGTATGTCTATATTCCAAAATATGTAAAATTTGGTCGGTCACAGATCACAATAATAAATTTTTCCTCCATGATCAATTTTTAAATGGTTCGCACATCTGTAAATTTAAAGGGCGCGACCCATGTGTCACTACCAAGTCAGAGTCCCTGACTGGTCAAAGTTTAATCTATAGTTTAACTATCAATACAGATTCAATGGCTGTGCTTTTTGTAAACAGAGCCCAAAAAGTTGGACTTATAACATGGATAGCGACGCGTGAATGTGAGTTTTCAACGCGGTAAGCGTGAACGCGGAATCCTAAAGTCTGTTGCGTATTCCGCGTGTGTATGTACATCTGTAGTAATGAATAAATACACACATTTTTATATATATATATATACATACACACATATATATATATATGTATCTGTCTATATATATATATATATATATATATATGTAATAATAAATAAATACACACATATATATATGTATCTGTCTATATATATATATATATATATATATATATTATATATATATATATATATATATATATATATGTAATAATGAATAAATACATACATACACATATATATATATATATATATATATATATATATATATATAAATCATAGGCTCTTTCATATATATCAACTGAGTCAGAAAGTTTGTCTTTACTTTCAAGATGACTCCTTTTACTCATTTGTCAATTACATGTTGGATTTATTTTTTTTTTTTTCACAAGGAGCTTTATTTAGTATCCTGACAGCTAAACTAAAAAAAGCGAAGATAGTCGCGCCAAAGTGTTAAAAAAAACATTTCATTCCACAATTTTACACATAAATTAACACCACATTCATATTTTATGTTATTCAAATCCACCCCCATTCCTGAAATCACAGATGTAACACGATTTTAAGAATTAATTTTAGGTCTAAAAATAACAACACCGAAGGGAAAAAATGTCCCCAAAGATGTGAAGTGTTTTGTCAAAATGCTAAAGTGAAAAGCTCTCAGGATTCACCGCAAATGGAAGAGGAACAGAGCACGAAAACTGTGTCAGCATTAACTAAACATGCGCAGAGATATTTAATCATCAATGTTTTACTTCAGAATGACAGCAGAAAGTGATCTCTATGTGAATGTTTGTAAAGTTTTGTTCTGTACATAGTTTTCCACAATTTTAGTCACTGTCTTTATAAGTTTTCCTTATTTCATGACATGACTGCTTTGAGTTAAAAAAAAAAATGGAGTAAAACAACCAAAACTTTTATGTAAATTTACATTTCAAAAGGCTATTTACACTTTACTATGCAAAGAAACTTATATAACTTATGTAGCCACATCCAGTTTGATTTGTGTCAACATAATTGCGCTAGGAGGCAAATTAGCACATATAGGCACCTCGGGCATAAAATTTGCATTCATGTGAGGGTGGTAGTAATGGAATCATTCTTTAAGAGCATTCAGGGGAACAATTTCTGCTTAAGCATAATATCCCTTCAGGTATGTCTAACTACAAAGATGTAACTGCTGTGAACAGGTGACACATTTGACTTCCAGATTGAAGCTCATTTACTACGAAAGTAACCACAGGTTTTACCAACGATCCCACTGGTTATATGCAAAAAGATCAGGCCTCATTTACTGCAATATGTTGTCGTTTCAGCTTCCATTGGAAAATTACATATTTTTTGGTCTTGCAGTGTAGATGTTTCAGGGTGGAACAGAGAGAGTGGGAAAGAGGTGAAGAGGCGTCTGCAGGCAGGTTGGAACAGGAAAGGTTTCAGGTGTGATGTCTGGCAAAAGTGTCAGCAGCAGCCATTTTGTCGGCTTGGAGACAGGAAACAGAACTGGCAGTAGGAAATGAAGATGTTGGGTTTCTCTTTAGGAGATAAATGCAGAGAAATGGATCAAGACGGTTTGGACATGGTGAGAGAAGGGACACTAACGATTGAGGATGTGAATCGGAAAAGTCTGGCAATGTGATACGAATCGCGATACAAGCATCATGATGTTATACATACCCTGATATATCCCAATATTTCACAATTTTTTTAATTAGGATTTGAGAATTATCTGAATATTAACACGTTTTTCACAAAAGTAAAATTGTAAAATACATGTTATTTACAGTAACCTTATGACAATTTTTTTTTTATTAAAATAAGCGTTCCTAGTAGTGTTTTAATTATGAACATGAAATTTTTAATCCAAATGTCACAACCTTTAAAAAGCAATTTTTCATGTTGATCTGAAGCCTCTGTTTCCAAAATCTCCTCTGAGGGGGCGTGGCTTTTTGAGCTATACTGAGAAGCCCCGCCCCTTATTCCCCCGTGTCTGTGTCTCGTTAGCTCCTACATAAAGGTGTCAAGAAATATGGATAAAGTCCAGCCGTATCAAGGAAGGGAAGAGGTTTGTGGACAAAACTTACTCCAAACGACTGCAGTCAAACGAGCCACCGTTTGCATTTCCGTGGTCGCATCAAGAGGCTTTGTGGAGTTTCGCTGAGATTTTTCTCAGTAATTGTATGAGGTGTTTAAGCGCATGTGCAGCACATAACTCAAACAAAGCCTGTCTGTGACAGTTTGATTGACCGCGATTTAAAAGGAGAAATACTTGAAAATGCAACAACGAAATGATTTCTTAAATACACAAAAATGCCACACATACATGTTAAAAACTAAAAAAAAATGATTTCCATCAGAGGGGGACTTTAATTATATTTAATGATTTCGGGAACTGGATCTCATCAAAAATTTGCTTTTACCCAAGAAAATTTATGGTGCCTTTTTTTGGTAATAAATACGTTGAAAACTAAAGTAAAACTGAACCACGTTTGCTCTAAAACAACTAATTATATCTCCAATGAAGTATCGGAATATTTCACTAAATCAATATTTTCTTACACCCCTAGTTATGATGTTGGTAAAAGGATGATGAGTTTGGAGATAGACGTATAGAGGAAGACCTAAGAGGAGGTTCAGAAGGGGACATGAGGGTTTAAGCCAGGAGGACGCAGGGAAGAAGGTAAGATGGGGGCAGATGAGTCGCTGCATCAACCCCTGAGGGGAGCAGCCAAAAGGCACAGAAGGACCTAATTTGAGCACACTCATTTGCCTAATTTACGATACAGAGCTGCAAGAACATTTTTTGGTCAGAACAAAATGCAAATTCTTTTTTTGCGTTCAGCCAACTTTTTTTTTTTTAAGCAAAATTGAATATAATTTTTTTTGCTTTTCCAGCTAATTTAGCAAAAATCCTTGAAAGCTGCAGAAATTATTGTAGCTATTTCAGCAAATTCAAAAGGATTTGGTTCTAAGCAGAACTTCAACTGTCAACTTTTGCGCTTACACTTTAAAGGAAAATGGTTTTTGCATCAGTTCTGTCAAAATTTGACATACTGTACCATACCAGTTGTATATATTAATCTTATTTTCCACAAAATAAGGGACACTTAAAGGCCTTAACTTTTTTCAACAAAACAAATGTGGGCCTTACAATCCGTACCGCCTTATGGATTCATTTTGACCGTGCTTAGTGTTGAAGCAATTTTGAGAAATACACGGCCCTCTGTCAAAGTATCAGTGTGTTTTTTGCAACTAAAGTTCGGTGTTATTGTAAATACACTAGCGCAGCTAATGTGTAGCATGTCGGACTGTGTTATTTTTATGTGTTATTACAAAGGTTGGGAGTCAGTCACAGTAACAATGGTATTAGCGGTATTGGTCTGGTTTTTTAATGTGTTGCAAACAAGGTTGGAAGTTACAGTTAATATGATAATACTTCTAATGTGTTAGAAGAACTATCCCCGGGTGATTTTCACCCAAGCAAAAGTATTTTCATGATTTACAATATATTGCATTTTTATGAGTGTCATGGGCTCCTATAGGAAAAGTCATATATGGGTGGACCAAAGACCAAGTCTCCAGTATCTTTTTTTTTTTGTGTGGAATTTTTTGTTTCAAATTTTCTAATTTTTGCTCATATTTTCCATTTTCTTACATAAACCACAGTTGAAAATAAAAGAAAGCTACTCTAATTTAGCATTTCCTGTCATTTTTTGATCCATTTTTTATTTCAAATACTTTTTATTGGGTATATTATATCGTGTAAAAATTACCCGACAAATGTTGATGTTGTAACTTTTTATAGTGAAAGTGTTCTAGGGTTAAAGTGCCGCAGTTACAGACTGTCTTTTTTTATTACTGTTTCTAATGAGGTTGGGAGTTAGCATAGCAGCAGTATCGCTTGCTTTATCAGTAGCAGTTTGGTTCTTTACGTATTTTAAACAAGCTATGGAGTTAGGCTGAATCCGAGGGTTGTGGACCCTTGATTTCATAAACAGCCAGACGTTCCCATTCTCATTCCCATGTGACGGCATGGGAATGTGTTGATTTCTATCAAGGCTAGGAAGTAGTGCTATTACAGTGTTGTTTATTTTAGCTGTCTCAGAATGGGGTTTTTTTTGTGTGTTGCAAACAATGTTGGAAGTTTTTTTTTGTTGTTTTATTGACAAGTTAGACATTACATAGCATAACATTGTATATGTATACATGTGAAGACAAAAATAAATTAAATTTAAGCATAAGTATAAGAGAAAATAAAGATGCAAGCATGACAATCAATTGTTGTGAGTGAGGAGTGGTGCTGATGTTTCGGTGACAACTTTAGTAAAGGGAATAGAGCTTTTTTTCTCTATGGAAAAAACTACTAGAATGTAATTACCTTTTGTTTTTATATTTGTACACATGTACATGGCTATTTTGCACAGTTTTACTGCATTGAAACTGATGTTTGCAAAAAGTTTATATATATATATATATATATATATATATATATATATATATAAACCAAAATAAAATTATATATAAAGATAACGTAAAATAAAATTTCTAACTGTTCTCAAAAATCTAAATTAAATTAAAATGACTCTATATCTAAATAATTCTAACCAAGATCATCCAGAAATTAAAGGATAACGAAACATCACATCAGACCAGGTAAACTGACTAACAATTAAAAAGTTTTGTGGCATTGTTATTTTTTTTTATCTTTTCTAGAGATTTTATAAAAAGGATATAGGTTGTTTTTTAAAAAAAAAAAAAAAAAAAAGAAAAAAACAAAACAAGAAATTTAAAAAAACGACACTTGTGAATACAAAAAATTACCAAAAATTACTAAATTTTTGAACAAAAATTCAATTTTCTTTTCTTTGTCAATAAAGCCAAATTGAATATTAGGATACGTAAATAATGGAATTTTTTTTTTTTGTTGAAAGTAACATTATTGGGAGTTTGAGGAATTGCTAATACGGCTAACTCATCTAGCATGGCTAACGTTATAAAAAGTTATATTCACTGCGAACGCAGGTGATAAACACTGACTGATGGTCTTATCTTTGACTCTTTTGCCTTTGCTTGTAGTTCAGTGCGCTTTATATATGACAGGTTTAAAAATAGGACATTTATCGACAGTGAGACCTACACTGCGGGTCTTTTTTTTTCTTATTTTCAGAATCCTCACAGACTGAGTGCAGGTTGTCAGAAAAATCGAGTTAACTTTCTCACATGATGAAGACTAAACAGGTTTTCATGCTCTGTTGGAGAGTTTCATCCAGTACAAAGAAAACATACACAAGATCTCAGAAACGCCCCTGGTGTAAAATCAAGGTGTTACCAGTGCAGCAAACACTTCTCTTTAAACACTTTATAATCCTATTTCCCTGTTTCTGTAATGAGCGGTGCCCCTTTTGCACTTTCTGTTACCTTTTCTCTGCTTTCCTTTATACATGACTTCCTTTTCCCTGCTCTGTTTATGCCATGTATGAATTTTTCAACATCATTTTAATTTATGATAAGTACCACTGCAGCACATTTCACTTAATTAATTTGTGTTTTAAAGGGATGGAGCGCTTTGTGGCACGGATGTGTGTCAGTGAAGACGGCTCAATGCAAAATCGTAGATCTGCTGTGGTGTTTAATTCAAAGGATGGATGTTGCTTCATGTCTTTGAGAGCTGTTTTTTTTTTTTTTTTCTTTTTTTTGGATCGAAGCAAGTCATATGAAATTCATCCGTTCCTGACAGGCCTTAAAGTAAGAATTTACATCATGCTTCTGTGCAGATGCTTCTTGTAGGGATTCTAAATTAACCTGAACAATTCCAAACCAAGAGAAAGCTCACCTCAGATCCTCCGTCTCTCTGAGCCCGTTTTAATTTTACTTGATGATTCATTTATGAGAGCATTAAGATTCATTGGGTTGAAGCTAGGACACGCGTAGTAAATGTGGGAAATATAAGAAAGACAAGACTGTTGAATTTCTTATATATACACTTCTGATTATTTGAATTTTAAATATAATTATTTTGCGGTAGAATTTGAGTAGCTATAAAAAAAAAGTTATTAGGGTTACTGTTAAGTTTTAACAAAAAAATCTGTATTTTCTGGATTCGAGGTGTTTTTTTAACCCTTTGATGAAATCCACCAAATTATTATATATATATATATATATATATATATTATTATGTAATTCAATTATACGTTGGATGATTTATAAAATTGTTGCTCACAACAATGTATATTTCAGATGCAAAAATATTTAAGAGTTTTTAAGAAAATTCGCTCATTATCTCCAATTTGCATCTTACATTTTAGCATGGTGTAACTGTATGATAAAGGATTCAATATCAACATATTTTTCATGTTTTTAACACAGCAAGTGGTAATTTATTGAAAGGAATGAACTATTCTCAACATAAATTTTTATAAATTAGCAAAACCTTTTTCCCGCCAAAAGTGTTTTTGAGATTTCACGGAGGTCGCCATTTTGAAAAGAACAGGAAAAGCCCTTCTACTGCCCCTAGTGGAAGGACGATGAACTACAGGGGAGAAAACTTGGATCCATTTATATTTGATGGGTTTTAAATTAAAGTTTTGATAATGCCAATGGGGGAGGGGTGAGAAATGTGTGGATCAAATTGTTTAAGGGTTGAAATAGTGGTTAAAATATTAAAAAAAATTATTGCATTTTTTCTATTTATTTTTATAGATATGTTTTGTGAAGTGCATTGCAATACACTGGATGGGATTTGCGTGTCAGGGGCATTGAATTTCAATGTTAAGTCAATGAAAAGACGCAATCTGCAGCACAATTTAGGCGTATGTCCACTTGTGTGGTGTGGCGTGATTTGGGCGGCATCAGATTTGGGTAAGGTAAGAGATAAGATAGTCCTTTATTTGCCCCACGGTGGGGAAATGTCAGGGTTACGGCAGCATTACAGATAGAAAAATTAGAAAAATTAGATAATTTACATATTTACAAGGAGAACAAAGTTATAGTGCGGAGATAAAAAAAAGAAAGAAAAGAGGAAGCAGTTGCACTGTGGTTATGATTAATGTAACAGAAATTGCACAACATATTTTTAAAGTGACTTGGCTTTAGTATAAGATAAAGTGACAAAAATAAAGTAAAGTGACTGATCAAATCAAGTCAAGCTTTATTTGTATAGCACCTTTTGGAAAAAAATAATTTCAATCAAAGTGCTTGACATATAAACAATCAGAATTTAAAAAGAAAAAGAAACAAAGAACAGGAAACATTGTGGGACCTAAACGATGTCCACAACCCCCCACCCCCCACCTTTCCACACACACGGAAAAAAGGAAACACACATCGACATGTCCCCAAAGGTTGGGAAAAGAATAAATTTCATTTAAAAAAAGAGAAAAAAATGGGAAATAGAAATCTGGATAGAAATCTGGCTTTGTACTGATGGCATCAACATCTCAGCAATCTCAGTACGCAACGTTTTCAACAGTAGAAATAATAATCCAATATGGCGGTTCAATGGGAGGATTTTTGTCCTGAACTTCCATCCATTCTGCTTAGCTGAAGGGTTGCCAGAGACTGTCCCGGTTATTGTTGAGCAAAGGTGGGATGCACCCTGGACAGGTCGCCAACCTGTCACGGAGCCCATGGAGCGATCGAACCCGCTACGCTAGCCAGCCGCCTGGCTGACAGCGTTGTGAGGTAGCGAGCGCCGCTGCTCAGGGTTCTGATGTAAAGGCTGCGATCGCTCCATCTTCATGGGCTTATAATGTTTTTTTTTTATTTTTGTTGAGACAATAATAAAAAGATCGTCCAGTTTCATTTCTAATTTTCTCCCCTCTTCCGGAACAGAACTTCTTCAAACTGGACCGCACGAAACTAATGTTTAAAACGTCCATAAGAAGTGAAGTGTACCTCACTGGGGGAGACTCAGTGTGCTACTCGCTCAACATCATCCGTGTTTTCCATGATGTGGCAACGAATGAAGTCTATAAAAACTAGGGATGTCCCGATCAAGATTTTTTGGTCCCGACCCGATTCCGAGTCATTGGATTTTGTGGATTTGCCGATACAGAGTCCCGATCTGATACTTTTGTAACATATTTAAAACATGAACAAATTGAATAAACAGATTTGTGTTGTCCCTTATTTATATTTCAGTAACCTTCATTTATCATTAAAAACTTAAATAGAACACTTCAGTGAAGTAGCTTTAATAGCCAGGAAAAAATGGAGCAAATATAATCTAGGAAAATAATCATATTTTCTTGTTAAATAAGTGATTAGTCATGTGAGAAAGTTTAGTAACTTTAGCTTTAATATCTTTAGAGCTATTGAACATTTTTGACCAAATGTGATTCCTGTCCTCATTTAAAATTCTTAAAAATAAATGATGACTGTTTTAGCATGAATTTGATGAGTGTTCATGACTAGCTCACATCATTATTCATTTTCATTTATTAGTTGTTTGTTTTTTAAGATTATGTGCTTCTTTTTAAGTTCTTAAGACATCACATTTTTGGTTTTATTATCAGAGGAGTTAATTTTCTTAACTTTTATTTCTCTTTCAGATCAATTAAACAGGCATATCAAAGGACAGCTCGGGTCCTAAGGAGTTAAATCACGGCGCTAGCATGTAGCAGTTAGCAGCTGCTGGTTAGCCATTTGTCTATCTGGAGCACGAAGAGCTTAACATTAAAAAGAAATAAAACTGTCTTTTTTCTATTGAAATGCCTTTAGAGGTTGTTGTTTAGAGACACTAGCTGTCAGTTTAAAGTGTTTTCAAAAGAGTTATTGATCCTGGAAGTCTGAATCCGTGATCAGCTAGCTAGCTAACTTTACATCATTCCTCTGCGTGAACTGTTGCCGGTTTCTGCTGTGTTTTCCGGGAATAACATTTAATGATCTGTTCATGACATGTAGACTTCTAGTGGAGGATTTATCCGGAATAATAAGATTGAAATATAAAGCGCTGATCAGAATAAGAATAAATGAAATATCCGTGATCGGACAACAAAGCCCGATTCCGATCGAGTCTTCCATCACGTGATCGGGCCCGATTTCCGATCACGTGATCGGATCGGGACATCCCTAATAAAAACGTAAGCAGTTGCTCCTCCCACATGAGGCCGAGGCGTCAAAGGACATTTTAGGGCAGTTGTCGAGTTGCGTCCAGTGTGAATGCAATCATAATGTCCTCATGTTTGCATTTTGTCATTGAAAAGTACTTCAAAAGAGGCTTAATCTGATCCTCAACTTTCAGTTATGTCTCCGCATTAAAGACATTTAAATGTCGCATTACACAAAGTTTTTTTTCTTAGAAACAATTACTGTGTTTCAGTAATTTATTTCTTTCACTTGTTTTTTTTTGTCGTCCTTGCCAGTAAAGGAAGCTTCATTTAGCCTGTTAACATGAACACCATAGGACTTTGCCCGTGGCTCCGGAAGCAAACAAAGCATTCTCTGCTGTGTTTTTTTTTCTTCCTGCAAGACTAAAATTACATCCTCAGTCTCCACAATCCACTTCAAATATGTAATGTTATTCAAATTCACAGCCTCCTCTTTGCTACAATGAGATGCATAACAGGATCTAAGAAGTCAAAATTGCTCAAAAGTTAATAATAGTTGCGAGTTTTGTCTTTATGAATAAAGTACAATTAAAGTGGAAATGCCTTTTAGCAGTCGGTGTTTAGGCAAAGAATCAGCAGAGCGGGGAAATCATATCAGTATTTACTGAGCATGTACACAAGCAGTCTTGCATGCATTAAGCAATATTCTAATTATTACGATGAAGAACTAAAGTGACCTAATGTTGTATATTTGCCAAGTCGGAGTCCTCAGCATGAACTGCATCGCATGCAGTGATTTTTGCTAATTTCACACAACAAGTATTGACTAATAGCTGTATAAAGAGGGTGCATAAGCTGACTCAGAGCTGCTTAACTGCTCGTGGAAATTGAGTGGAGTTCTTTTGGACCTTCCTAACGAGCCGGACGCACTTTGAACCTGGCCTTTTACACATTATAGAGAAGGATCACGAAATAAAGTTTATTCAAAAGGCTTCAGGGGTCCCTGAAGCTTCAGCGAACAGATAGTGGTCCTAAAATGATCCTGTCACCCAAAAGAGAGTAAAAATGTATGAATTATGATCAAAGCATCACATCTTTTTAAGTTCTGAAGCCAAGATTTAAAACTGGCGAGCTCAAAATATTTGGTTTGCACGGACAAGAATTGAATTTAAAGCAAAAATCAAGCTGAATGTTAGTTTCCGAGTCTGGGATCCGTCTTCCCCTGACCACCATGCCCTCAGGCCTTTAAGAGTTTAAAGGAAAGAAGGGTAGCTAAGCAATGCCTCAGACCTGGAGCATGAAAAGAGGTCAGGCTGAGGATGGCCATGGGCGACTGCAGAGGATGTGGAAAAGCTCCTGGGAAGGAAACTCTGCAAACAAATGTGGCAAAGCTGCAGATAACAGCACGAGAACCAGCGTCATCAGCTCCGGGCTGGGGAGAACTTGCTATGAGGCTCAATTATTTTGTCTTCATTATGTCACAACATAGCACGGATGTAGCTGGATATTTGCGGTTATTTAAAGAAAAATGAAATAAACAGAAATCCGTTTTCACCAGATTATGAAACGTTTTTATTACACAAAGAAGAGACTGGTGCTAATCTAACACATCAGCTTTAATAGGGGCTAAAGGAAATCAGTAGAATACAATACCAAGTATAACAAGACTGCAACTATTTCTGGAAATTCTGTTAATAAATAACTCAATAAAGCTGTGAAATACATTATCAAAAACACTTTACTTTGAGAGGAAACTGGAGGAAATCTGGATTCTCCTAAAAAACATAAAAAGGATTCAAAGAACCACATGGAAGAAACCAACATTAAATTTTGAAGTATGATTAGAACACAACACAATTATAATATTAATGTTGCATTGCCAAAATGGTTTGAAAAGACTAGTACACTAATAGAAATTGTTTTGTATTATGTGAGTTCTGGAGGAAGTGGGCGGAGTCACCAGCATGGAAATAAAGGGAGAAAATTTTGGGGCGTCGGCTGCGGAAGGCTACGGGGGACCCCAGAAAGAAATAAAAAGGACCCACGAAACCCAAATTAAGGGAGGAAACCACAATCACATCCATTTTGGTGAGATTGTTCCTTTTTTTTTGGACTCCCGTTGGATCTATATATTTTTTGCGAACTAAAATTTTTGTCAGAATACTGAAAGAAAGTCAAAAAAAAACCTAAAGAGAAAAAAATAAGAGGACCTTTTTCATTTTGGTTTGGTGCATTTCAAGAATATGTGTTCAGATTTTTGTCTAGTTTGTATTGATTAAAAAGGGAAATTAGTAAAACCCTGATTTCTGTGAAGAGAGTAATTTATGCAGCTCGTTACGTGAACGGAATAACACTTGTCTATTTAAATCTGAGACAAATGTGATTTTTTTTTTGCCTTATTTTTAGACAGTAGTGCTAGATTTCAAAGAATGAGACTGCCAGTTTTTAAATTGTAAATGATGTTTACTTATATAGCACTTTACTCTCTACCTTGAAGGCCCTAAAGTGCTTTACAGTCCCAGTCACCCACCTACGCACACACATTGCAGAATACTGGTAACCTATGGTAAAATGATAAATGGGGTATACTTGCATAGCGCTTTTTTTCCCTTGAAGGCTCAAAGTGCTTTACAGTTGTACTGTTACTTCTACGTGTTGGATACTCTTTGTATGTTAACGCAGATGAACAGCAAGCCAAACTCGTTTCACGAGCCAGGTTGCGAGCTCCTTTATTCAGGTCTCCTTAATCCATTTTACAAAGTACATTGTGACTTGCAAAAGACGAGTGAAACTGAAATACATGAAACATAAACAGAGAAAAAAACCACACCAGTTAAGCACTGAAAAAATATATAAATAAATCAGAAAGCATTAAAACAATCCTTTAAGATGTAACTAAAAATATCTCCAAGTTGCAAAATGTTGAAAACGATACATTCATATGCTAATTACGTCTTTAACACGTTCATTTTTATGCAAATGCGCCGCGACCAGCTAGCGAAAAGCATGGGCTCAGTCTACTTCCTGAAAACAAGCATCACAGAAAAACGAACTTCAACAGACTATATAAATAAATAAATTAACTTATCCTTTTTAGATTTATCACTGAACATTTTCCAAAACTTACAGCTTTGGTTTCTGGAGAGATTTTAAGACACAGCAGAGCAGTTTGATCAATACAAGCACTTCTCAAGGAAATCGGGACTTCCTGCTACCCAGAATGCAATGCAACTACTATCCCACCAAAATAAAATACAGGAAATCTCTGTTGACAGAATCACTTCTAACTTAACTTGAATGGAAAACAAAAAACAAGTCATGAAATATTTCTTAAGAACATAAATGAGAAGCTTTTTTCTTCTTCTTTTCTTTTTACACTTAAATCATTTTACTGGGGCAGAACAACAGTCACTGGCGCCCACCTTGCATCACAGGCAATCTGGGGTTCAGAGTATTTCCCAAAGACACTTGGACGCATGTGGGGAATCGAACCCACAATCTTCCCATTAGGAGTCATCACCCTACCTATACCCCTGCACCATGGCCACCCCTATGACCACCAGGATTAATGTGGGGTTCTTGCTCAAGGACACTTCAACAGAAGGCTGAGAAAAGTGGGAACCAAGCATTTGATCAAGAGGTTGACCGCTCTACCTCAGCACCACAGCAGTCCTGTGGTTTTCATACTTTTAAAATGTTGTCAAAGTCTTGAGCCTGACCCTCAACTTCCCTTATGGCTGGATAAGGGCTTGCTAGAAGGGCTCCATGTGGTTTAAAAGTGGGGAGAAAATATGGGCCCCAAATGGGTTTGTGCAGTTTCTATGGTGACCCCACCCATGCTTACCCACATTGGGCTCCCTTCCACTATCTTTGGGGTCCAGATGACTTCAAGCCTATAGTGATGTGTGATTCCTTCTATGACAAAGCTGGAAAAAGGTGGACAGGATTTTATGTCTGCCATGGACATCAGTGAAGATAAAAAATCTTTGGGGGAAAACGTTCAGGACGCTGTCTTGTGGGGTCCAGATGACCCCACTTTTACTGTAATCCTGCCTAGGATAGTACAAGGGTTAAACTATACCGAGCTCAATTGACCTTGCTTGCTGGTAGATAATGGTCAAACCTGTAGGGGTCATGCAGGTGGTCAACTGAAATGTCAAGTTGTAGTCCGTAGAGTAAGGGTGTCCCTAAGGGCCGGTGTCCGACATCTTTTCCAAGCAACCTGCCATTAAAGTCCCTCATTGGCTAAACACACCTGATCCTGGTAATCAGCAGCAGAAAAGGAAAGTTGGTTTTGGACACCCCTGCCATAGAACAATGAAACTTGTTATACGATCATGCGGCCGTAGATCAGGGTTCCCCATTCCTGGTCCTCGAGAGCTACCACCCTGCTTGTTTTCCAGATCTCCAAACCCTGCCAGCTGCTGATTAACTCCATCAGATGTCTTTGCATTCTGATAGAAGAACACACCTGGTCCAGGGTGGTAGATCTTGAGGATCAGGAATGAACAACCCTGTTGTAGAGAATACCTCAAGAAGCAGGTGAGATGTCGTACAGATTTTATCTGGACTCTTCACTGGGAGTCCATTAATGTTGACCTGATAAGTGTTATTTGTAGGCAGGAAATTACTCATTTCACATGCACGCCGTGTACATGTGGTGTCTGGGTGAGTAGAGGTCCAATACTTGCACCTTGGTAAT
The DNA here is from genome assembly GCA_003999625.1 of Oryzias javanicus. NCBI lineage: Eukaryota > Metazoa > Chordata > Actinopteri > Beloniformes > Adrianichthyidae > Oryzias > Oryzias javanicus. The sequence continues at coordinate 8,054,183 of CM012455.1, read as the reverse complement.
GAGTAGATTGCAGCATAAGGACAATATGACAGTATCACGTGTGCGTCAGAAGTGTGTGCAACTTCCATTACTCTTACAAATGATACTCTTTAACCGTTGGCGCTGCAGATTGCTGCCTCTGTGTGTTTGTGTGTGCTGCTTTGTTTTTTTAACTCTGTTTTCTTGTGGTGGGACTCCGTGCATTTGCCAAAGTGGAGCTTGTGAACATCAGGGAAACGACTCTGGCGGATTTATTTTTCCCAACTTTTTGCTCCCAACTCTTGAAATACTGAGTGCGCTGACGGCTCGTACTCACGCTTCTGAAGCCTCGGCCCACAGCCCGGGCGGGAGCCACCAAAAGATCCAGCGCAGACCGCCGTCGTGCCATCTGGCCCGTGGAGCTGCGGACCTACCTCGGAGTCGGACTGACCGAACGTAAGGGGGCCGACCCGTTTGTGGTTGAGTCGATCCCAGACGTCCTGGGTGGAGGATATGCGGATCGGCTTCGAGTTTGATCACCGGCGGAGCGGTCGGCTGGATCACGGCGACGGAAAGGGGATGGCGGAGAAAGGAGGCGGCAAGCCGGACTTTGACCAGGTCAATGCAAACAGGCTGCCTAAATCCTGTTGGTAGTTTAACGATCTTCCAGTGACAACCAGGGGTGGAAACGTCCACCAGGAACTCCTTTTGGACTTTGTTTTGTTGATTTTCCTTGCTTGAATGTACATTTGTGTGTTGTTTTTGTACATTTGTTGTGCATTTTTTGAGTGCATTGCATTTGTTCGTTTCCCGTGCTTGGTGTGTTGGTGCTTGTTTGGCACTATCATCGCCAAGACAAATTCCTCGTTGTATGTAATCTTACTTCGCGATAAAGTTGCTTCTGATTCTTACCATATGCACAACAATAGTTTTCTTGACGTCTCTTGAGGTGGACGCTCAAGCCTTAAGGGAACTGAAGACTCACCTACGTTCTCCAACCCCTTTATGTCGTATGGTGCTAATTAACAACACACAGAACCCACTGAAAAATATTTATCCACAGTATTTCATATAATTGGAAAATAACTCAGGTTGTTCTACGACCTTCAAAAGACCCCAGACAGCCTACAACCGTACAGCACCTGTGCAAGTCACTCTCTTATATCAGTACGTGGGACTAAAGTTTAAGATTCCTTTTCAAATGAAGCACATCTGAATCCCCAAATGATGCTAGACTTATCTTGTTACAACTATTTTACAATTCTAAGGATTTCAATTTCACTTGGCCTGGTTGCAAATTCAAATCTGCTCCTTAACACACATGCATAGATATCAAAGAAAACCCTCCTCGAGAACAGTTTTTTAAATCTTCCTTGAGTCGACTTTAGCTGAAAACATGACACAGAACAAGGACTACTGCAACTTTCCCTCGCAAACATTCAGCTGGTTCAGGGCGCATCGCCGAGACGGCGTTCCAAACTGGCAAGAATTTAGTCAAAAGAAAAGGTTTCAGTACTAAGTACGTAATTTCTCAGCCATTCTGCTTTTCTTATCACAAGTCGGCACCTTTTCTTTGCTCTTGATTGAAGATGGAAAGTCGTCATTCAGAGCGCGGAAGTCACAGCTTCATTTTGATCGCCTTTGAGGCCAAGGTTGTTCTTTGTCGTGTGAATCACAAGCCTGGAAACCAGAGTTTCTATGATTTTTGCTTGTGTGATGCGTTTGACTACTACTTTCAGCTAATTAGTAATTCTGCAATCATCAAATGACAAACTTTAGTTTCGTAGAGAAATGTGCTTCACAGGTAAAGTTGATGGGGATCAAATTTCCTGCCTGTTTTGCGCCCAGTCTTTCCAGCTGCTATAGCCCCGCCCCTTTTTTTCATCTTTAATAAGATAAAGCAGGTATGTAAAGAAAGCAGATTAATTAAAATTTGCAAAGCTTCAGTGATCAATCACAAACATGCCAAATTCAAACACTGCTCATGCTTAAGGTGTTTTTAACATGTTCTTTTTACACATGGATGGAGGACATATAAATGTAAAGAAAGTTAAGATTAAAACTGGATTTCTTATTATTTCCTTAGTCATATTTTTGCAAACCAGGAGTAGATCAAAAAGGCAGTTTGAAAAAGTTTTGTTGGTGTAATCGGCAGGCTACAAGCTCCCTACTCCGCTCCATTCCGATGATTCCAGTTGCAGACAACAAAAACAAAGGGTTGCCATATATGGAAAAAAATAGTATCACCCCGATTGTGTACATTAGGGCTGCCACGATTAGTCGACTAATCGACTATTAAAATAGTCGACAATTAATTTAATTATCGATTAGTCGTTACTTTATATTGTATGAAGTCAGAGTGTAGTCAAGTTGAAAGTTATGATAGCATTCTGCTAGCTTTTTGGACTATTTTGGCATTTATTCATGTAGTTTCGGGCTATTTTGAATTTAGCTAATATTTCTGCTACACGCTAGCTGTTTTTGCTCATTTAAGATTTTTCCTTGTTTTTAGGGTAATTTGGATTTTAGCTAATATTTCAGCTGCATGCTTGTTATTTCAGCTAATTTTATTTTATTTTATTTTTTTGTTTTTTTAGGCTAATTTGGAGTTTAGCTAATATTTCAGCGTCATGCTAGCTATTTTGGCTAAATTTGGCTCTTTTTATTTTTTAGGCTAATTTGGCATTTAACTTATATTTTAGCTGGTTATCAACTTCAGCATCTTTACATCCACTTTGCGCATGACCCGATTAGTCGACTAATCGGAAAAAATTATCGATGATTAGTCGACTATTAAAATAATCGTTTGTGTGCATACATAACTAAAGACTTGTGCGTAACTTTGTGTTTGCTTATTTCTTGATTTGTAACTCATACAATACATTCTGTGCATAAGGACAATTATTATGAAATAAGAAAAAAGGAAATCATACAATTTACACACACACTAACTGAAATAAAAAAAGCTTGAAATGCCACGTTTACGCACAAATCTGACGTGAGACTCTTTTCACGTCTCCAAGATTCGTCCGTAAGTGATGCGTTTAAATGCTGCTGGGTCAACAGAGTTTGCTTTTCAACCGCTTTGTATTAATTATTAAAAAAGTGGGAAAATGTTTAGTTTCACCAGATATTAGTCAAAATCAGAGTTCAAAGCAGCTGATAAGAAAACTGATGACCCAGTATTTAAATGGACTTGGAAAGAAAACTTCTCACATCTGATTTGTGCATACATGTGGTTTGTGTGCATACAACAAATGATTCGTGCGTTTTAAAGATTTTTGAATGCAGTTAGTTTCAAGTAGTTGTAGTTTCAATTTGTGCATGTGTACATTTTATTTATTTATTTTGTTTCATAGTTTTTGTACTCATGCAGGAAATGTATTGTATGAGTTACAAACCAAGAATTACGTACGCACAAATTGGGGTGAGCCTATTTTCTCTCCATACACAACATTCCCGCTCAATTCCTGCCGCTCTGCAGAAACTATGTTGGTACACGTTTCCATTTTTGGATTCAAAGAATCTCCCAGTGAGGAGCAGCAACAGTCCTGCACTGGAGAAAGACGCTTCTTCGCTCCGTCCCGAGAGGGCACCACTGCTGATTGTATGGCAAGCCAAAGAGATCAAAAATCACCAAGAAAAGCGAGCACAACAGTGTAATGTGTAATAACATTTATGATTCCAAAAATGTTAATGTTCCCACAGTTATATTCAATAAAATAGATTAAAAAAATTAACTTTTTTATCAATTATTTAATTGGGACGTTACACAGGTGGGATGAGAACATTTGTATTTTAAGGGGTACTCCAGATAGATTTGGTATTTTCAACACTATTTTTAAGCATTCTTTTTTCTCAATTTTTTGCAGATTTGGTTTAAAAAAATCTAAATGTAAAATTTTGTTTGTGTTCAAAGTTTAAATATGTTTTGGTTTAATAAATCAAAAGTTTTGAAGTTGCATATATAAATATTGTGTGTGAAGCACTTTTAATGCTTATTAAAAATATTAAATATACGTGAGTTTTGTGATCCGTTACACCCCTACCCTCCACCAATAGTTTGATCCATTCGCTTTTTCGGAGAAAAAAAAAAGCATTTCTTCACATGTGTGTGCTCTAAATCACAGACATTTACATCTTAAATGTAGGTATTGAGATTTTTGGTAACATTTTAAAGTTATAAAAGCGATGCCATGTATTTTCTGAGTGCTGGCAGCTACGTGCTAACGTAGATGACCGGCGACTATTGATGATGTCATCGAGACGCCCGAATTTGAAGACACGAGTGTTTCCATATGTTTCCACGTGGAGGGATTGTCGAAGCAATTCAGCCTCAGGAAATGATTTTGTTAAATTGCCTTTAAAAAAAATTATATATTAAAAAATTATATTTTAAATTTAGGATATGGCTAGATGATTCCTAACTGACTGACTGTAAAACGATTAATTTGTAATTTTTTTTTAGTGAATTTGACATTTAAAATTCCAACTTCTTGTAAACTCATGAATTATCTGGTTTTGTATCTGCAATGATTGAACACAGAACAACAATATCATGGATGTTGAAACTTCTCTCTGATCTTTCTATTCCCTCCTGCCACCAATAAACACGTTTTCCTATCAATGTTCTGCCATGCCGAGCACTCAAACGTCTGCGAGCTTTCCAGGTTCAAATCAAATGCATGACCGGAGTCAGGTCTGTTATTAAAAACGCTTGACGTCTCTGTCCCGCTCTCTTTAAATGTGACCGACAAAAGTCAGAGCACAAATCTTTTATGTAGAATTCTGTGTTGGACATCGTGATCCCAGAGCTTTTCTACCTTCTCACGCTCCTTTACCAGCTTCAAAACCAATCCTCTGCTTTAGCTGTTGACCATGCAGCTAACTGGTGCGTGAACTCCCGTCTGTGACATTTTTCACATGCCTGATTGATGATTCCATGAATATATTGCTAAATAACAATACATGCACCAAAGGACAATCAAAGGCAATGGCTTTGGGTATATCATTTATAGCACTGTTCTGTCAGAGTGCTTTCAATTTGAAACGTGTAGCTTCAGGCTACCAAGTCTCCATTTGTACCTTTGACAAAATATATATGTTTTAAAAGCTGAGTGTTTTTATTTTTATGCTCCACTTCATCCATGAAGAAAACCAATTCACAGTGAAATACTGTGTTTGATGTCCAACAGAAAGGTGTATCTGACTGGTATCTGTAAAAGGTAAGGCTTTAATAAAAAAGACAAATTTTAACCTTAAGAGAAATAGATTTGAGCTTTTTTTTTTTTTTCTTTCTTGCTTGACCCTCTCATGCAGGAATTATGATAAAATCAGTTAGGATTTTTTTTTTTTTTTTTTTTTTTTTTACAAAGTGTTTTATTCATCTTTAGGGGTACAGTGTGTTTTTTTTTTTTTTTTTAAGAAAAAAAAACATGTTTAAATTAGAGCTGGGAATCTATTAAAAAAATTAATTAATCGCAATCTTGGGAAAAAATTAATAAGATTAATCAAAATTAACTTTTTTTTTTTACAGTATTTGCAGACCACTTTTATCTGCAAATAATCATAGTATCACACACAAAACTGTACATTTATTTTTAACTAAGGCTGATTTATTTAAAAAATCGGATTAATCGCACTTATGTGTTGTGATTAATTCCAATTAATCACATTGTTTTACTATTCAAATTTGCATGACGATATGCAGCTTTTGAACAAAAACAAAGGCAAAGTGAAGAACTGCAACTTCTCCAGGTGCAATTAATTTTCGTTAATGAGTATTAACCCTTTGATTCTGTTTGATTAATCAGGTGCGTTAACTGGTCACAGCCCTACTTTAAATTCTACATAAACATATTTAGCTCTCCACTGAACGTCAATGTAATTATATTTAATTTGAAATATGTTTGTTACAACTGTTATATGCTGATGATATCATGTTGTAATCTTTCTCTAACAGCCACTAAACTCAATAGGATCTAGCTCACTATAAAAACTATGCTATTTCTGAACTGAGCATTTTCTCTTTGCTTAGTATCTTGTTGTAAATATCACATATTTGCTATTAATGCATTCTGTAAACTGAAGTAAACTCCATTCATGAAAGAGTTAGACTAACCTTGACATGTAGTGCTATAAATACATGGGCCATATGTGTTCAAATACACGCTAATGGTGGGCTCTTTAATAGACTTGCAGCATATAGTGTTCACACTGGACTGTCACTACTCGATATTACAGCATGTACTTGAAGTTGGCAGAAATATCCAAATCTTTTGAATTTTGTACACGGCTTTAACTCTAACAGCTGTTTTCTGATACATGAAAAACGTATATTATTCCGGCAAGACACGGATCGCAATTATTCATTTCTCCTTCATGATCACTTAAAACAGTTGGTACTTAAATACATCACTACTAAATCAGAGTTCCTAGTTGTTCAAAATTCAATCTTTTATTATGTGTTCAGAGGCCGTTTTTATACGGAAAGCCCAAAAACAGTTAAAGACTTGCATTGCGAGACATGAATGTGAGAGTTTTGAACATAGAAGCACAAATTACGCTTATCCACGTGGTTTCAGAGACTTTTCATTGGAAGTACTCGCTTGAACGTATATTCCCTTTAGCCGTAGCATAAGGCTCAATTAATGCAAATGCATGTTTGCCAAAAATGTTTCTTTGTAAATACCTCGCTCAGCTTATTTCCGCCATTTAAAAAAAAAACAATAAAATGTTCAAACACAATGCATTGTGGTCTATATTTGCTGGTGTAGTGATTACATTTCGTGGAGGAAATTTAATTTTTTTTTCTCTATAACTTTATTTTTATTCATTTATAGATCTTACAACAACAAAAACTATCACACAGACAAGAAAAACAATTGAAAAAGAAAAAAAGAGAGGAAAAAAAAAAATTAACACTTTGATAAGAGCATTTTAACATGAACCCACATGGAGCTCCAGACCAGTTCTAACCAGTTAGGGGGTGCTGCAAAGAACTAATCAGTACTTTCCCATTGAAAAACTAAGCTATAAATGATCTTGCTGCCAGCACGAACACTGACTACTCCAAAGGTAGATTTGGTTAAGACAATAATTTAAGGTATTAGGGACCATGGGGAGTTTTTGATGTTCTGACAGACATTTGCCTGAAACCATAGAGAGCCCGCCTTGGAGTCATATAGTTTCAGAGTACGCTGTGTGACTCTGATCAAAGTTTTTTGTGAAAAGGACCAAATTCCATTTAAAAAAAAAAAAATAACATAAATACTTTGACCCATTTTGAGATATTTTATTGGGCTTACAAAAGCAGGAAATACCAAGTACTAATGCTTCAATTAGAAAAAGTTTTTCTTGTGAGGGCCAAATAACTGTTTTCTTCTCTGACAGAGGGGTCAGAGTCAGTTTATAGGCTGACAGAAGTGTAAAAATCACAGGGCGTGTCTAAACGTAAACATTGAAAGTTTTCCCAAAAAGACACAGAGCCAATCATCAATAACCCTTTCTGGGATCTTCACAGAAAAAAGTTAAAAAATTAATAATAAGCCATTTTGAAGGACAAGTGTGGATTAAACCTTTGGTGCGGGTCTTAATTGCAGGGCCAGAAAAAAAAAAAAGTTGTAGCTGTTTTGTCCAAATAAGACTTTTTTAAGTTTTTTAGGACAAATTTGGAGTTTAGCTAATGTTTTAGCATTATGCTAGCTATTTTATCAAAATTAAACTTTTTTTTTATTGCTCTTTAGGCAAGTTTGGAGCTTAGCTAATATTTTAGCATAACGCTAGCTAAAATTAGACGTTTTTCCTTATTCATTATTTATTGTTTGTATTGCCAAACAAAATATCAAGACATATCATCAAAGCTTTTTTTTTCCTTACAACCCTAGTTTTTAGCCAAAATTAAGCAGAAAGGGTGGAATAAATGTTTGATGTGGGTCTGAGGGGAAAAAAGAAAAAAAAAATCATCTTTTTTATCGTTCGGAGTTGGAGAGGGAGGCGGGCCTGATCCGGCCCTCTGGCCATAGTTTGGGGACCTCAGATCTAGCGGGTCAGCTTTAGGTTTGTTGTTATTCACTAAAGTAGATATTACAGGTTGGTCTTTGCATCAGTCGTGACAAACTTCTGGTAGTGAATTAGAAGCACTTGGTTTTTATCATATAAAGAAACCGAGCTTCCTTCGTTTTTGGTGCGTTCCATGCGGAAGAAACCATTTTTCTGAAACCCAAAGCCAGGAAGACCCAGAGACTACGCTGACGTCCTGCACGGGGTGTCAGCCGGGGTTCTGCTCGAGGGCTTATGTGGTTCCCTCAGTGCACGTATCATAGTAAGGTGGGATTTTTTTTTAAACCACTGGCTGACACCTGTGGCATTAGTGCCAGAGGGGGCAAAACTGGGCCTTTTTTGAGAAACTCGGCTCCATGGAAACGATGACTGTATCGAATAATTCTGAGGCACAAATGGAAGCTCTGACTTTTGATTCTAAATCGAGGACACAAGATGTGACTCACGGCTTAAACTTTGGGACTTTCAGTGTTGTTTTAGGTTTCTTTTTTTCTTGTCAGACTGAACACGTTATATCCACTCTTTTCATGGTTTTATCTATAGGATCACACATGTTGATGCAGTATTTTTATTTCTCTGCTTGTAGTTTTAAATAGTAAAGAAACTCAATTAGACTTTGGTTGGTTAAGAGTGACTTGTTTACATATTTTAGTTTTAGGACTTTAATCCTCCAAGTGAAACATATTTATATTTGTTTGTTTAATCATTGTGCAACTGATTTTAATAATTCTCTTTAGCCTATAAGATCTATTATTTCAGATAAATTATAGATGTTTTTTTTTTTTCCCTGATTCTCTATTTATGGTTAGTTTTCCATTAAAATTAATGGCCTGGTGTGAAGAGGCTGAATTATGTGGATCCGTCTGCAACGTAGTCAGGAACCAGAGAAAGGTCAAACGTAAGAGTGAGGCAGGACGGCGAGAGGTACACGCAAAGGAGAGGTAAAAATGAACAAGGATATTGCTCAGACTGAATGCTCGGGATGACAATTCAAGACTTCGCACAGAACTGAGTGAAAAACAAGAATATAAGCAGTATGCAGTAGGGATATAATGATTCGATTCACAGTTTTAAAGTCACGATTTTCATCTTTTTGATTTTTTTTGTTTTTTTAAACAACGAATTCAAAGTATTTTAAGGCCCCATTATGAACTCACAAACTGTTTTCCCACCAACAGGAAAGATTCAACACAAATTAACCATTATACATAATACTGAAATGATCACAAGTCTTTTCATTTTCATTCATTGAAGTAGAGACTTAAAAACTTGCATGCCATTGATTTTTCATTGAAAGTGTCTGCTTGTTGGTGGAAAAGCTGTACAATCAATATTTTCATTTTCAGCATCAAAAAACATCTTGACGAGTTTGAATCGTCTTTTTACTGATTTGAATCGTTACGTCCTTAGTATGCAGAGGCGACAGGAGGGGATGCATGATGGGAAGCGTAGTGAGGAAGTGAGCAGAGGCAGTCGGTTCTCTGGAGAGAGTTCCCTCTGGTGGACGGAGGAGAACATGGCAGGTTGACATCATACGTGTTAAAAACAAAACCAAAAAAAAATTATTTTTGTGCATTTGATATCATAACTCTTTATTTTGACCAATTTTTTGTTTCACTCCTTTTTTTTAAAAAAACTTGTAAAAGTATTATTTAACATAAAATGTTTATTTTGGGGTTTTTCGATGAAGGCTAATAAAGCCTAAAACAGCTCATACTTCTTTTTTTTGACTGTTTTCTTTTAATAATGATAGTAGATGATGTTAAAACAAGAAAACAGTCAAATAAATTAATAAAAAAATGTAAGGTAGTCCGTTTTTGGTTTCCGTAGAAGGCAGGTTTATTTAAAGTGCTTTAACAATTAATTTTTTCATCACTTTTTTAAGAAAAAGTAAAAAAATATGTTAAGTGAAATGTTTGGAACTTTGGTGAATTGTCTGTACTTTTTAAACGTTTATTATGTGGAGATATATCACAGCTGAGTTAATGTCCGACATATTTCAATTGCAGGAGCGGCGTGATGGCACAAATGTGCAATTACAATACAGGCTGCAGCACAAACCCACCATCGCATCATTTAGCTGTAAAGCTGCAATAACATCTCCTGTTGTGAAAACAAACTGCTTTTACTGCAGGTTCTTTGTTAAAATACAATCAAAGCCCAAGAGGAAAAGGTAAAAAATAAACAAGTGTCCACTATAGTTATGAGTCTGTTGAAAACTGATAAAGTTAAATATTATCAATCAAGAAGCTTCAGATAGTCTCACTTTTACAGATGTTTCGATTACTTCAAGGACATTTGTGCGTTGGGATGTAAAATGTTCTGAGATAGACGAGCTGGTAATAATGTGTCTAGACGATTTGAAGCAGACATTACTTTATAAAAGCTGCTTTTGTTTCCACGAGCAGAGTTTTAAAAAAGAGGCTTCTTATTTTTTTATTACAAGTGAAAGCATCAATTCAGAGTCAGCAAGGAGATTTTTCATTAGCAACGCGTCAGACTCTGATGATCGTCGTGGACTTTTCATTACACTGTAATAGAAGCGTTCAGTCGACTTTAAATTCCCGTTTAAACAACAGTTTTAACTCAATTTCACTTTTCATATCAACGTTATATTAATTGATAATGTGTTGTGGGACGGATCCGCTGAATTCAGTGCCGGGAGGTCACCCGTTTCCCCATTTAGCTTCATTTCTGGACAACCTTTGAACCCTTAAATAAGAATAAAAGGACGTTTAGACCCAACCGAGGGGGGGGTTTGGTTGCTGATCAATGACTGTGGCTGGACCCAGCCCACCACTCAATAACGCCGCTGCAAGGAGAATTTATTACCCGCGGCGAGGTGCGATTAATGAAGTCTGAGGAACGGCGGAGACTCATTAGCGCTCACGGCTTATTGTTGGATAAAATGATGTTGCAAATGATCGGGTGACCTGATCCGATCGGCAAAGCTCTCAATCCCTCCTTCCTTTTTGATATTTGGATTTGTCTCTATTCCATATTTTCCATGTCTACATACCCAAATGCTGCCATGTGATTGGCTGATGAGAAATCTGACAGTTTCTAATGTGATTGTATCTGTTAAAAAAAGAGGCAGGGGTTTTACTAAAAAGAAGTTATTGCAGCAAATTCTATTCTCTCATTTAAACTTTCAAAGTTTATAAATAAATAACACCAGAATTATAGAATATAAACCAGGAGTGTCAAACTCAATCCAAAATACAAAACGCACTTTGGATCGCGGTAAAACAGGATTAAACAAGTTTATTGAACACTGAAACACAATTTAAAAAACTTTAAACCGTAACTTTTTACATAATTATGAACTAGATATATAGCATTACATGCGCTAATGCTAGTGAGAACGTTGTAAGCCGAATTTAGCCGCTAAAGATGCTAGTGCTGATAGCTTAAGATGCTGAAATCGATAGCTAAAAATGCTAAAGCTGATAGCTAAAAATGCTGAAGCTAATAGACAGCTGAAATATTATTAGCTAAATGTCAAATTAGCCTATAAAGTCACCAAAAAATGAGGTTAGCCAAAACAGCTAGCATGTAGCTGGAAACATAGCTAAACTTCAAAATAGCCTTTGACTGAAAAAAAAAGTCTAAATTAGCCAAAACCGCTAGTGTGTAAATATTAGTCTAACTATAAAACAGCCTAAAAACAGTAAAAAACTAAAATAAAAAAAAACTAAATTATTGAAAACAGTAAGCATGTAGCTGGAAACATAGCTAAACTTCAAAATAGCCTTTAACTGAAAAAAAAAGCCTAAATTAGCCAAAACCGCTAGCGTGTAAATATTAGTCTAACTATAAAACAGCCTAAAAACAGTTAAAAAAAACCCCAAAAAAACTAAATTAGTGATAACAGCTAGCTTGTAACGGAAATAAATGATAAATAAATAAATAATAATGATAAATTTATCCCTTGGGATATGAATAAAGTTCAATTCAAATATTAGCTAAACTCCAAACTAGCCTTTTTAAAACTTTAAAATCCTAACTTTTTGACATAATTATTAATAATAAAAACTGCAGGAAAAATAATCCAGAAAAAATCAATTTAAATCCTCAAAAAATGTCAATATTTTACTTTATATAAAAATATATATTGTTAAAATTATATATTATATAGAAATAACATCGAGTCATTTGTAATAATAAAATAAAATGATCTGGAGGGCCGGAGCCTCGACTTTGACATGTTATTTAAACAAAGATCTGCTTAAGATTTATAGTAAATTGAACGTAATCTGGGGACAATGGCACAAAGAAGATTGATTAATTGATAAGGTTTGCAGCCAATCAGGATGCAGAACACAAAAAGAGTCTGCATTGGGGGAAAAAAAACATGAAACCGTGAGATTGCAAAAGGTGAGCCGCAATATAGTGAGCTACAAAACAGTGAGTTACACTTTATTAGGATGTTGTTGCAAAAGAAGAGCATCAAACACGTTTCCACACATGACCTAGTTACATTTTGGTTTGGTCTAAGCGGTTTGGGCTCCGTGGAGTCGGAGGCAAAGAGGTCTACCTAAGGAAGTTTGGGAAAAAAAAAAGACATCAACACTCACAAAAAATCAGTCGTGGGATACACATACACACCTCCTTTGTAGCAAATCCGCAGGCGTCTGGCGTAACAGGCCTAAAGAGAACATATTTTAAAGAGGTCGCTCTGATTTAATGCTTTAGTCACGCTTGCTTCTGCGCTCTCCAGCAGACATCCGCTCCAGATAAAAGCAGATACAAGGGTTTAGGTGGCTCCAGGAAGGACCCCGAGCACTCTGCAGTGTTTTTCTGTAAACAAATTGCGGACCTACCTCGCTCCTCTGCGTCGGAAAACGGAGGTGTACAGAAACGTATTTACATGTTCACAAAGCGTTCTTCAACTTTGCTCAGTGGTTTAAAGGAAAGACGTGTTACAATTCTCCCCCTGGAGAAGCTAGAACACCTTATCTGTTTCCATGCAGACGTTTTGGAGGAACACAGACATCACAAAGACTCGGGGAGAATGCTGGAAATTTAAACCCAGTCAAAAAAAAAAAAAAGGAATCTGTCTTCAGGAGAAGAGTTTTTGTTTCGTCCTTGACGAGCTGTTAGGCAGGCCGTCTGGAACATCAACTCTACGTTCAGAAGACGCTTAATTGATTATGAAATCGATGTTTTTTATTTAAAAGCCGCAAGGCTAAATCTGAAACAAGGTTATGGACAAATTACTGAGATATTTTTTTTTATTTAAGATGAGATTAAAAGCTTTTTACTTTGTTTGCATATCAAGTTTTGGAGAGAAAACTACATATTTCTCTGCAAGCTTTTGTAAAATTTGCCTTTTTTACTCAACACGAGATGTAATTTGAGACTGCTCTGTTTTATTACTAATCCTATTAAATTAGATTATAATTATCGTAATTAATAACTGGCTGTGTTCAAATTGTTTTTCTTTTCTAAAATGTATTATTGTTCTTCTTCATTGCATTTTTTAGGACCCAAAACTGATTAAAAATTTTAACTAATTGATTGCAAACTGGATGCGGGGGATTAATCAAGATTTATCTTTTTTTCTTTTTTTTTTTTAATTACAGTATTTCCCGACCACTTATTATCTGCGAGTAAATACAATATGAAATCAAAAAAAAAAAAAAAAACTTTACATCTAGAACATTTATTTTTTTAATAAATGCTGTCGATTAAATACACAAATTAATCGCAAAGTTACGGAAAAAATTAATTTAATGCGTTTTTTTGTTTGTTTTTTTTAAGTTACAGTATTACCTGACCACTTTTTATCTGTAAATAATTACAACATAAAAATCACACACAAAACTGTGGATATGAAACATTTCTTTTTAACAAACCTTCAATTGAATTAGCAAATTAATCGCAAACCTGGTGGAAAATTAATCGCGATTAATCTAGTTTTTTTTTCCTTTTTTAGTTGCAGTATTTGCCGACAACTTTTAAATCACGTACAAAATCACATAAAAAACTACATTTATATTATTTGTTTTTAATAAATGCTGTGAAATGAATCAAATTATTAATTGCACACCTGGGAATAAAAAAAAAAATCACAATTATTTAAGATACAATAGTTCCTGACCACTTGTTTATTATTTACCTATTTATCATTATTTGCTAACAATAAAATGAAATCAGAGACAAAAATGTGCATTTAAAATAAATCCTGTCAAATGATTAAACTAATTGGTAACAAATTAATCGCAATTTTTTTATTTTGTTGCATTAAAAACACTGCTGACCTGATCTGCAAACAGTCACAGTTTAAAATCACACAGAAAACTGTACATTTAGAAAATTTATTTTGAATAAATGTTGTCAAATAATTAAACTAACTAATCGCAAACCTGGGGGGGGGGTTAATCGCGATTTACTGTGTTGTTTTTTAGTCACAATAATTTCTGACCACTTATTATCCACAAATAATCCCAAATCACACATGAAAATGTACATTTGGATAGCTTTTTTAAAATAAATGCTTTCAAATGATTAGACTTCTTAACCTCAAACTTGAATGAAATTAAACTGAATTAATTGTGATTTTTTTTTGTTGCAGTATTTTAGGATCACTTTCTATTTGGGAATAAACACAATATAAAATCACACACAAAACTCTACATGTTTCACTATAACTGAAATATTAGCTAAACTCCAGATTAGCCTAAAAAAGCCTAAATTAGTCAAAATAACTAGCATGCAGCTGAAATATTAGCTAAACTCAAAAATAGCCTAAAAAATTAATTATAATAAATAAATAATCATGTCACAGAATGAGCGGTGATGAATTGCTTTTTCATTTTATTTAAGAGACAAACGTCGCAGGTACTTTTTGAAAAAGCATTTCTGTTAATCTATTTTAATTTTCCAATTTGATATTTTTGATTGAATTTTGGCACAAATTTACCAGAGAACTTTTTTTAAAAATGTATTATGAAATGTCATTTCCTTAATCATTTTCATTAAGTCACAGAATGAGCAAAGTTGAAGAAGAAAAAGGAAAAAGCCTTCCTGAGAATTGCTGTTTAATTTAATTTAAGTAATACAGGAAAAATGTAAAAATGAAAAAGCATTTCCAGTTTTGACTTCTATTTTAAATTATGAGACCTAAAAGCTTCCATATATTAACGTTCATCTTTTACCCTATTTTCCTTGCTTTCCCCACTATTTGATATGTATGGATACTTTTTACTGTCTGTGAGTAGCGGCACTATGAAAAAGCTGAATTTAAAAGCCCGTCCTTCTACTTAATGTGTTTAATTGACCTTTCCGCCGCTCCATTTATTCCTCTCTGATCTGAATCCAAGTGAAAGCTGATGCTGGTCTTTGTGTCCCGCTTTAGACTTCTTCTTTCTTTTCTTCAGGGTGTGGGGCCAGGGTGTTTGGGGGCTTCTCTGTACGTTTGCCGTGTATTCAGGTCAACACTCGGGGTCTGCAGGTCTCTCCTGCAGCTGCCGATGTGGCGCAGCAGAGGAAGGAGTCACACACTCTAGAATATCTCAGAATATCAGGAAATTTAATGACTTTCGTTTCATTTTTAGTTAGCAGTTTATAACTAACAATAAAGAACAAATTTATATAAAAACAATAGGATCAGAAAGAAGACGTTAAGAAGAAAATTCTCTGACAAATATAATGACTGAGACGTCACTTCCTATCGGGAACATTTCGGGGGAGGGGTTGACATGTCCAGTCAGTATACAGTAGGGCTGCCACGATTAGTCGACTAATCGATGACTAATCGACTATTAAAATAGTCGACAACTAATTTAATAGTCGATTAGTCGTTACTTTATAATATATGGAGTCAGGCTGTAGTGAGTTGAAAGTTATAATGACAATCTGGTTGCGTTTTTGACTAATTTTGGCATTTATTAAGGGTTTCGAGTTTAGCTAATATTTTAGCTTCATGCTAGCTATTTTGGCTAATTTAGATTTACTTTTTCAGTTTTTTAGGCTAATTTAGAATTAGATAATATTTCAGCTACATATTAGCTCTTTTGGCTAATTTAGGATTTTTTTTCAGTTTTGTAGGCAAAATTTTGGAGTTAGCTAATATTTCATTTACATGTTAGCTAGCTAATTCTAAATGTTTACAGTTTTTTAGGCTAATTTGGAGTTTTTCTATTTTTTATTCCAGCTACATGCTACCTATTTTGGCTAATTTGAATTTTTTACAGTTTTTTAGGGCTAATTTGGAGTTTAGCTAATATTTCACTATTTTAGCTAATTTTGGATTTTTTTTTTACAGTTTTTTAGGCTATTTGGAGTTTTAGCTAATATTTCAGCTATATGTTAGCTATTTTGGCTAATTTGGGATTTTACAGTTTTTTAAGGCTAATTTGGAGTTTTGCTATGTCTTCAGCTACATGCTAGCTATTTTGCTAATTTGGAATTTTTACAGTTTTTTTAGACTAATTTGGAGTTTAGCTAATATTTCAGCTATATGCTAGCGATTTTAGCTTATTTAGGATGTTTTTGTTTTAAAGCTAATCATATTTCAGATTTTCTTTACATCCACTTTGTCCATGATCAGATTAGTCGACTAATCGGAAAAATTAATCGATGATTAGTCGACTATTAAAATAATCGTTTGTGGCAGCCCTAGTATACAGTCAATGGTGCGGTCACAGATTTATAAAGAGTTATGGTAATCAAAAGGATGTCAAGACTGGAGCTAAAGCTCTGGTGTTAAAGGGTTAACTAGTCCCAGCTATGGTAGTTAATGAAGGTTCCACCCCGAAGTAGTGCGTGACCGGGTTGGTGACCAGCATGAGGCCTCGGTACCCGGCGGCTGTCGCTCCGGGGGGCGGGGGGTGAAAATGAGGCTGCTGTTGGGTAAATGAATACGTTTCCAATATGTGACGTGAGACTTGAATCATTAAACGATCTCAAACGAGAACGACGGGGACAAAACGGTTGGAGAACAAATGAATGTTTCTCATCAACCATGCGTCACGTTGGAGTGAGTAAACCAGCTTTCTAACGACGGAGGATTCATTGTTTTATGACAAGGACAAGTGCAAAACACTATTATGTTTCATCCTTTTTGTAAAATTTATGTTAAAACAGAAAAAAAAAACTATTTTTTTTACTCTAAAAGGATCTTAGAAAAAAATCTGGCATTTATCCAAATAGGTTCAAATTTGGACGTCATCCTTGACAACTTTTCTTTTCTCCATCACCAACAATTAACCTGATTTAAATAGAAAAATATAACTTTATGAACAAATGTTTGAACTTATTAGGGTTTTTTGTAATAAAGCCAACAATCTTTATTCAGATATAAAGCGAGACATTCCATTAAGTCATTAAATAATCAAACTAAATTAATTAAACGTTAATTTAATTTGGAGTGATTATTCAGTAATAAAGCTCAAATACTAATAAAAAAGTTTTTGTAGTTTGTCTCTATTAATTTTCAATTTAATCACTGAACAAACAAGATCCTCCTCACTTGATTATAAACACTTTTTTTTCTTATGCTGTCCTCCATATTATTTCTCATCCACTTTTTTAACGTGAAGAATTCATCTGAAAATTTTGCATTTTGGTATTTATGGTTGACTTGGTGAAGCCATCCAAAGCTAGCTGACAACAAAATAACAAGCAACAATGACAACCAGAATATCTAAATTAATTAATACATATTTTATATATATATTTAATTAGAAATTCCTCAAAACTAGATTCTTCTTTATTTTGTTGAAGTGATTCAAACTGAAGAATATTTCTGAAAATACATCACAGATTAATAATGTGATTAGTTTGCCCTTTTCTTGAAAAAGAGAAATTAGTAAATGGGTCATAATGAATTTACCAAAACCAAGTTTTTAATGTTTCTACCTGATTGCATGTAACTCTTTTTTATATATATAATTAAAGAGGGGTGGGGTTTGTGTGTCTCTGGTGCAGTTTGACACAAACACAAATTCATTCAGAAGGTTTTAAACATGTTCACGAGTTGTAAGATGAAAATTGTTATTTTTATAGAAACCAGAAACAGCCCCCTCTATTTTTTTTTACTATTTTCTCGTGATAATGGGATCCACTGTCTCATTATCATGAGAAAACAAAATTCGTTTTCTTGTGATAATGAGACAGTGGATATACTGTAGCGTTCCTCTCTCCCTTTCCTGCACCAAGTCTCTTTATTTTGTGGTTAACAACAAAAACAGAAGAAAAAACTTGTTTTTAAGTTTATATTTTTATGTATTCCCTCTTATGCACAACCTCCTCTCCCTTTATGTGATGAAAATACAATTGAGATGATTTTAGTTTATTGAAATGTTCTGGACTGAATGAATTTGTATTTATTTAGAATAAATGTTTTTTTTAAATCATTAATGAAGTTCCTTCATGTTTTAAGACAACCTTGTTTGAAAATGAGCTCTTTTCTAAAAGAATCAAATAGAATATTGTTGTTTATCATTTAGCGCTCAATCTGTTGCCTTCAAAGATTGTTTTTAATTTGTTTTACATCCATAGTGTTTTTATTTTTTAAAAGCTAAAGTGTTATAATCTGAAATGAATGCATATAATTTAACTTATTTCTATGGAAAAAAAAATCAGATTTCTTGTTTGAAGACTCACTCCGATCATTTTTGGGGAAACATTCAAAGCATTCCCAAAGATCTTTTATTCATCATTATTATAGCCAAAACTTTAAAAAAATGAAGTTATTATAGGACAAAGCGACAAGAGTTCACTGGGAATTTGCTTCTATATTGTGGGCGGGTGCGTTGGTGCGGAGCAACCCCGGCCCTCTTCCCACTCAGTGTATTTTCTATGTCACAAATAAGCTCCTTTTTTCATCTGCTCCTGTAGAAATAGTCAAAAGTCCAGTTTTGAGCTTAATTTTCTTTATTCGTCTGAATAGAGCATGTTAAAAACAGCAATTTGGGGGAAGCTAGACCTCAGCGGGTATCTGGATCTCACGCTCTCTGAAGGTGAACAGGCCTCCGAACAACAGTGGAAGAGGCCAAAGCTCCAAACATCCTTCTCAAAACGCCGCCGCAGTGACTGCTGGGAGAGCATCAGAGCGCGCGGAAGAGCAGACAGTCCTGCAGAGCACCAACCTGCAAATTAATAAAATTATACGAAATACGTTCAAAAGCTGGACGGGAAAAACACGGACGTACCTCTGCTAGTTCGTGCCCCGTGTTAAACGTCAAGCTGCAGATCTGTAATTACTGTCAGACGCCCCATCGCATGTGCTGTCTAATTTTAAATTCAGTAACAAATTAGAGGCAGCAGGTCAGCAGCGTCCTCCCTCACTGCCAATTATTTACTCTGCCAGTTAGAACGAGGGCTTTGAGTGAGTGGTCTTGTCTTTTTGTTTGTCCGTTATTCCCCTTTCGCTCAGACGTTTCCTGGTATTTTCCGGCGGCGCTCCGCGGCTGGATGTAGCCGCAGCTATCTGCAGAGTAATGACCTGTAAGGATGTTCGAGCTGTAGCTCAACTCCACCTTTCTCTATGACAAATAGAGTCATTCCGGGCTGCTGGGAACGCGGTCGCACATGCATGTGGAAGCAATCTTATCTTTAAAAAAACCCTTTTGCAAAGAAAATGTTGTGCAGATTACCCCTCTTTTCCTGATATACAGATGTCCAGCAGCATCCTGGATTTACCTTATGCTATGCCTTCCAATGACATGTTTTGCTATTTTTTTTTTTTTCAAGATTGTATTTTACTTTTGTGTTTCTCCAAGGAAGAAAAAACTGTTTTATTCACACAATGCGAAAAAGGGAAATTCGCTCTCAAAGCCCAACATACTTGGTATTAGGCTTTCATTTTCCACATGTCCTGTTTTTGCTTCTCTGGACTTCAATATTGTGCAAGTAAAGCTGTAAATAAAACCCCCAAGTGGAGTTTAATGCCCTGCAAGTACTGCCCATCCCCCATTCTCTCTCTTTTTGCCCATGCCACTCTGGTCAGACTTTTATGCGACGAATTAATTAAAAAAAAAAAGGTTTATTTTTCAAAATGGTGGCTTTTCTGTTGGGTTTATGTCCATAGCAACCATTTTATTTTTTGGTCGCCTGCAGTTTACGAACACGTCTATGTCATTTTTAGAAGAATCGGCAAAAGTACATTTTTTGATTTCCTTAGCAACGGACGTTTTTTTTGTTACAGAACCCACATTTCTAATGCGTTCATTTTAAATGTCACATTATTTTGTTCAGCTTGAGCCAACAATTCACAATATTCCAGTAAAAATGTGAGAGATTGTCGCGCTGACACTGATAATAATCTACAACTTTTAAATCAAACATTTTTCCTAAAGATCCTTGAGGAGTTAAATCGATAAATCAAAATCCATAACAGGAGTTTTAATTTGTAGAAGAAACTAAAGGGGAATATTTTTTTTTTTTTTAATTCTAGATGGCAACTTCTTTCTGAGGTCAAAGGTTAATATTACTTAGATTGTGATTGCTCGAACAAACATTTTCTTTACCATAAGATGGAAAACAAAAATGACCAAGGCTATGTCACCACTATGCGTTCGCCATTTTCTAGTGCTGTCTGGATCTGCTCTTCCAAAATCTAGTGCCTTAAAAATTTCCCAGAAGACTTTGCAGAAAGCGAGCATGCATCAATGCTCACTACAATAGCAAATATAGACCACAATGCATTGCGGTTGAACAATTTTTGCGAAAAAAACATATTTAAATGTAATTTTGTACCACATTGTCATCATCAGAACTCAGTGGAGTTATAAATAGACGTCGTGAAATGTTTGTACTGATTCATGGAATCTGTAATATCATATACACCAGTAGTGAGCTGTGTGTTTGAATGGCTTTTAAAATCCACAGCACTATATTGTCTGAAAACTATGAAGTAGGTTAGGCATAGCCCAAAATTTCACACTTTGCCACAAAATGTCGTTAAGCCCTGTGGCCATCTCATAATAACTTCAAAACTACCTTTGGATGTCCCGACACGTGTTTTGGTTTCGTCATTTTGCATTTTCTTCTTTTGAGCTGCAGCTGCGTTTCCATTGACTATGAAATTGCTCAAATTCAGATTTGTGATAATACATTTGCCCAATAAAATATATGGCAATAAAAAAAATAAAAAGAAACTTGCATTTATTGGAATCGACCTGTATACTTGTAATGGAAATAGTGTAAGTGTGGTTTTTAGACATTTCTAGAATTTCTATAAAGTTTTGCACATATATATGTAATAGAAATGCAGTTATTGTTTTTTGACCACGTGCTACAAACGTCATTAGCTCTTAAATGAAAAACAAATCATTTCATTATTAGAATTTTTGTTTTACAATGACATAAAATGGAGCTAAAACTCCACAGATTTTGCACATTCTCTTCCCTGCTATAGCAGAACTACATGAGTATGATTAGCAGAAACACAAAGTTTTTACACCTCATTTAACCAAAATTAGGCTTTCCTTGCACTATTTTCAGACCTCTGTGGAGCTGTCAGAGTGCTGATGGGCTGTATCGTTATTTATCTATTTGTTTTGTTGTTGTTGTTGTTGTTGTTGCTGCTGCTACCAATTTTTAGATTAGCTAGAAACGTCTCTTTTGCAGGCTTATCCCATGCTGCCTCAGTGCAGGGCCAATTGATCAGATCCAAGAGCAGAAACAGGTAGCAGTTGCTATGGCAACATCAGTGTTTCACAGAAGAACTCCTCTGCTTATCCTCTTAGCACATCTATATTCCTTACAAATTGCTTATTATTGTGGCAGGATGAACTGCAAGACACTAAATACTTCTTATAAGGATTCTGTAAATATTGATTTATTTATTTGTTTGTTTTGGCTAATTTACGCAGGCGGAAATTTAGTCGTTTTTTATTTTTTTTTCTGATGTGACACACCTTTGGGTTTATATTACAACGGAAAAATTGCCAACGTTTTTATTTCGTTGAGTGTTTTCTAGAAAAAAATATCTAACCTGATCGATTGGAAAAGCAAACTGCAGTCGAAATAATAATAATAATAATAATAAAGCAGCACAGAGAGAAAATCAGTTTTCAAATTCTTATTTTTAGAGCATCATTTGTGCCACATTGGATATTTTTCTGGAAAAAAAACAGAAACCTTTTAGTTCCTTTTTTTTCTCCTCCTTTCCTTTTCAGAAAATAAATATTTACATCTGTTGTCAACATCTCCTTGTTTGTTTCCAGCAGCTGCTGCTCTGCACTGTCATTTCTTCCTGTCTGTTCTTCTGTCATGGCTTCATAATTCTTTTCTTTGTTACTGCCGCGCTGACGCCTGCCACTCATGCTGGCTGCCCTATTTTAACAGCCACCATGACAGTTTTGTTGGATGAAACATGCAACTTTGACGCGGCGGCGTGCAGTGAATGTGTGCGGTAGTTGAAAAAGTGTCCAACATTTTTGACCCAATCTGTTTTCAATCTGGTTTAATCATGATTATGATGTTTTTTGCCATTTTTCTTTTTAAATTCACATGTTTCAATGTGTCAAACGGTTTTCCTTTGCGGACTTGTGTTTGCTTACCTTTCAGTTTCACTTCCTGGATCAAAGGACCTAAATGCTCATTTTGTTAGCGCCTGACCAAAATTCCGTCTTTAGGCCAAAGTGGACCAACCTGAACCAGGCGAGGGGCCATGTCTTATAAATGTTTATGTTAATTGTGCTTCAAGAGGTCTGTTGACAAGATTATAGGTTTTTTTGGGGGGGTTGTGGAAGAAAGTCTCCTAGTCCGACTCGCACTCCTGTACAGTAGGTGGTGGTAAAGCATTGGGATGTCCCGATCCGATCATGTGATCAGAAATCAGGCCTGATCACGTGTTTGAAGACTCGATCGGAAGTTAGCTAGCTAGTCGATCACGGATTCAGACTTCCGGGATCAATAACTCTTTTGAAAACTCTTTAAACTGACAGTTAGTGTCTCTAAACAACAACCTCTAAAGGCATTTCAACAGAAAAAGACAGAGTTTTTTGTTTTTTTTTTATGTTAAGCTCTTCGTGCTCCAGATAGACAAATGGTTAACCGGTAGCTGCTAACTGCTACATGCTAGCGCCGTGATTTAACTCCTTAGGACCCGAGCTGTCCTTTGATATGCCTGTTTTATTTATCTGAAAGAGGAATAAAAGTTAAGAAAATGAATTCCTCTGATAATAAAACCGAAAATGTGATGTCTTAAGAACTTAAAAAGAAGCACATAATCTTAAAAAACAAACAAACAAAAAAATGAATAAATTAAAATTAATAATGATCTGAGCGAGTCATGAACACTCATCAAATTCATGCTAAAACAGTCATAATTTATTATTAAGAATTCTAAATTAGGACAGGAATCACATTTGGTCGAAAATGTTCAATAACTAAATATATTAAAGTTAAAGTCACTAAACTTTCTCACATGACTAATTATGACGTATAGAACAAGAAAATATGATTTTTTTTCTATTTTATATTTGCTCTATTTTTAATTGTTTATTAAAGCTACTTCACTGAAGTGTTTTATTTAAGTTTCTAATGATAAAATAATGTTAATGAAATATAAATAAGGGACAAGACAAATGTATTTATTCAATTTGTTCATGTTTTAAATATGTTACAAAAGTATCGGATCGGGGCTCGGTATCGGCAGATACACAAAATCCAATGACTCGGAATCGGATCGGGCCCAAAAAAACCTGATTGGAACATCCCTAGTAATGCACCTTCAAGTTGGTGCCACCTGCCATTTAAAACCCAAGAAGAAGGAAGGTTCAGGAGGTCTGTATCTAGAACTGGCTTTAAAGCATCTGCTGGTTGCATGCTTTAAAAATAAACTCTCCCATTCTCATCCACACAAGCCTCTGGAGTTGGAGGCTTGGATCTGAGTGGGAAATTTGGTGTCAGAAGTGGGATAATGACCCCGAAAACAAGGAGCAAGGCTGCTAATCTATTTTCTTAATCCACAACATCCTTTTTGGGGTCATAGGACACCGGAGCTTTTCCAAACTACTTTTTGGCAAAGGTGGGGTTCTCCTTGAACAGGTCGCCAGCCTCTCGCAGGAGCTGGATGGGTCGAGCTCACTACCGGCCCCTGGGAGGCTGGCTTGTTGGGCAGACAGTGAGCAGCTGCGATGGGGGAAGGACCCCTGGACTTTTACTATTATCACTGAGACTAAATCAAAAAAGGTCCCCTAATTTAATCTTGTTTTTATTTTTTCCCCTCTGGGACCTAATCTGACACTCCAAACTTGATAACAGAGACGCAGAAATACCGCGTAACTCGCCTTTCAGAGCAGCGCCCACAGCGGGAATGAAGCAAACCGTACAGTCTCTGAATGATCTCATGAACCCAGACATGGAGACGTGATTACCATTGTTTGTGTACATAAATCTGATCTCAAAACATCATCCGAGTCTTCCATAGATATACACAGACACTGCTCCGTATAGCGATGAGGCTAAAAACCTTTGGTGGAAGCTCCTCCCCTGAGGCGCGTCAAAAGAGAAATGGCCCACGTGAATTTGAGACATGAGTCGCATTTGGTCTCCAAGTTGTGGGCGGGGCTGTTAGTGTGATTTGAGCATGGAAAGCACATAGACAGAACTGGACTCCACCCCCACCACCCCTCCGCGCATTGCAAATAGGAATATCCGAAGTCTTTGACAGGTTCTCTGACAAATCACTGCTTGCTAACGTGGTTTGGTCCCAAAATGGCTAAATCGGGCGACATCTGTGCCACGGAGAAATCTTGACTGACTTAATTTCGTTGTAACTCGGTGTCAGGCATTTTCTATTGTCACAGCTTTGTTTCGTCCTTTTTATTTATGTCAATCGGTGTAAGCAGCATCCGTGTGTTTACATTAGGTCTGCCACGATTAGTCGACTAATCGACAACTATTCGACTTTTAGAATTGTCGACGACTAATCTAATAGTTGATTAGTCTATATATAATATTATATGGAGTTGGAATGTGGTAAAGTTGAAAGTTAAGATGATATTATGCTAACTTTTTGGACTAAATTGACATTTATTAAGGTTTTTTGGGCTATTTTGGAGTTTATCAAATATTTCAGCAGCATGCTAGCTATTTTGGCTAATTCAGGATTTTTTCTGTTTTTAGGCTAATTTGGAGTTTAGCTAATAATTTAGCTACATGTTAGGTGTTTTTGCTTACTTGGCTTTTGTCTTTTAGTTTTTTTTTATGTTTTGGAATTTCGCTAAAATTTCAGCACCATGCTAGCTGTTTTGGCTAACTTTTTTCTTCCGTTCTTTTGGCTAATTCGGCATTTAACTAATATTTTTGCTGGCTATCAGCTTCAGTGATTTCAGCAATCAATTTCAGCTATGCTATAGTAATGCTATATATCTAGTTTTCAGTTAGCTTAAAGCTAATGATGGTTAAGTTGCGTGCTTCACGTCCAATTTGTGAGTGATCCGATTTGTCGACTAATGAAAATTTAGTTTGTGGTAGCACTACTTTACATGTTCTCCAGCTAACTTGCAGCCCATTGCAACCCTAGGTTAACGTTAGCGGTGCAGCAAAAATGGTGGATGCATCAGAATGGAGCAGAGCAGTGAGCTTGTGGCTAGTCCAGCATATTTTTAAGTCAAAAATAAGCTTTTTCTTAAAACTGCATGTTTTCGTCTGCTCCTGATTCACAAAGATTTGTACAAAGAAATACACAAAAATACAGTTTTAACCTTAATTTTCTTTATTTATGTCCTCAACCATCATCAAAACATATGAAAAATGATAAATATAAGGATAAAAATCTAGAGTTTTTTATTTAAAAAAATAGCATTGCTGTACTATAAACTCAAACTTGTTGGCATTTTAAGTTCTTACGATGATAAATAATGACTTTTCAGGATGAATGTCCGCATATTCTACTGTTAGAACGCACTTTCTGGATGGAGAGGTGTCGCTGCAGAGATGAAGCAGGACGCAGGCGGAATGTGTAACCCTCCTGATGAATGACAGGACAGGCGAGGCAGCGCCCCCCCCCCCCCCCCCCCCCCACCGCCGGTATAATGAAGACAGCCCAAATAAGATTGCATGACCCGCGCTCAGGGTCTCCAAACCTCTGAAAAAGAATAATTTCTGCTGCTGTGTTTCTTAAACACATAAATGTGTAAATGCCTCTTATAAAATTATTTAAATCATATTACAACTAAAGCACGAAGAAAGAAAATGCTTTTTCCGCGCCGCTGTAAATGTCACGTTTTCTGCTGCTGGTTCTATGAACACCTGCAAATATGCAGCTCGAGTCTTTATACCAGATGGGCTCGCTCTCACCAATGACAAAGACCTCTGAGGTCACTGATTGGTATTCTGTGTACGGCTCCGTGCCAAGTTATTAAGGTCTATTACTTTTCCTCCAGATCCCGGATCACATGCCTTCCCTTCAGACGGGCCTGCAGCTGCGAGTCCCTCCGTTTAACATTTTTCCACAGGTGAGCAGAAACGCAGCGACTGACCGTGTTGCGTTTAATTACCGCCTGATATTACTTTTGTATCAGCAATCCACGCTTGCCCCCGGTTTCACTTACAGTACAGATTTGCCTGCGTTGCCGCTCAGGACAGTTAATGAAAAAAAAGAGGGTATAATTGAAAACAGCTTTGATGTAGACGTTTAATCAAAGACACGTTTCTAACCCCCAGCGGTCCCTGAACTCATCGGCGAGTTTGCTAATCCCTATCGGCGGTTCACAGAGACGAAACCTACCCCCCCGCCCCCTATTAGCATTGTTTCGTTCAAAATGTAACATAGAGGTTTTAAGAAGTTTTTATTTTTGACAAATTTGGCTTAAAGCACATGTGTCAAAGTCAAGGCCCGGGGGCCGGATCCGGCCCTCCGGGTAATTCTATCCGGCCCTCCAGATCATTTTATTTAATTGTTATTAATGGCCCGATTTTATCTTTCGCATATTTTTTTCTTGTTTAATTTCAACAAAATGTATTTTCTGAAGAGTAAAATATTTAAAGTTATTTAAGGCTTAACTTAATTTATTCTGGAATAATATTGCTGCCTTTTATTATTCATAATTATGTTAAAAAGTTACAATTCTAAACATTGGAATCCTAGTTTCTTGGACTATTTTGGCATTTACTAAGAATTTTTAGGCTATTTTTGGAGTTTAGCTAATATTTCAGCTACATGCTAGCTGTTTTGATTGACTTAAGTTTTTTTTCTCTTAGTTTTTTCGGCTAATTTGTCAGCTAGCTAATATTTTATCTGTCTCTCAGCTTTAGCGTTTTCAGCTATTAGCTTGAGTGTTTTTAAATATCAATTTCAGCAACTTCACTATCAGCACCAGCATCTACAGCGGCCAAATTCAGTTTACAGCATTCACACTAGCATCACCACATGCTACATATCTAGTTCATAACTATGTTAAAAGTTACAGTTATAAAGTTTTAAAAATTTAGTTTTAGAGTGTTCAATAAATGTTTATCCTGTTCGGCCCGCGACCTAATGTGTGTTTTGGATTTTGGCCCCTTTTGCGATTGAGTTTGACACTCCTGGCTTAAAGGAATAACATTTGAATAAATTCTGAGCTTTTTTTTGGACATTTTTCTTATTCTTTTGACCTTATTTTGGCTTTCTTGGTGGATTTATACATTGTGATTTTTTCTCAGTATGTTTGATCTTTTTTTTATAAAACAAAAATTGTCTGACCTCAATTTGTGTGATTTTTTTTTTTTTTTTACATTAAAGAAATTATTACATTTATAACTCGCAATTGTCACTTATGCACATACTTAATAAAAGTATATATACTTTATACCTATACATGAATATATATATGTATTTTTTTTTTTTATTTAACCTTTAATTTTTACCAGGAAATCCCGTTGAGACTTACATCTTATTTTCAAGGGAGACCTGGGCCAAAGGGCATCAACATAAGAGAATAAAATAGAAATAAAATACAATAACAATAAAATACAATTGAAAATAACAACAGGACAATGAATAAAAGGTTAATATATATGTGTGTGTAATATAGCTAAATAGTTCTATTTATAAATTGTGTATAAATATCATATATAAATGTAAAATATGTATTATATATGTAAATATATCTCTAAAAAATAAGTGGAGTTGTACCAAAATAAAGAATATTAACATTATGCGGGGGTGGGATTATATAAGATTATATAAATTCTTTCAAGCGATCCACTTGTGGTGCGATATGTTATTTAATGTATTATTACCTGATTGCTTGAAATAAACCATTTCCTTCATTTATTCACATCAACATTTTTTAAAGATAAATTAACAGAATAAATAGTGAAGTAGAAAAAAATATCAAGAAGACTGTTTATTCTCAAATATAACAGAATATTTCAATAATGCATTTTTGATTCTCTATATATCCTTGTAATTTATAAACGTTATGATATAAGGATAAAAAAGGCGTTAATACGTCTGGTGCAGGAGGTGAAATAAAAATGTTCCATACATTTAACATACAACTGCCATCCCTCTGTAACCTTGGATCCCCTTTGAACGATATTTCAGTTTGACTGCTTTGCTGATTTTTTTTTTTTTTTTTTTAGAGATGTTAGCAAGGTTATGTGTTGAGGACACAGCTCGGCTCGTCTGAGAGCTGATTCCACACACGAGAAGTGAAAAGACCCGCACGAGAAGTGTTGTGTCAGCGCTGCCTCGCAGGTTAATTAACTCCAAAACAGTCCAACCTGTTCTGGTTTTGGCACTTAAATAGAAATCAAACGCTGATGCCAAGATTTTATACTCAGTGTTTGCAATCATTTTTTATGCCTGATTGAATTTAAATGAGTCCTTTTTGATGTGAAAATTATAAAAAGGTTCATTTGTATAAATGTGAGGCTTTGTTTTATAGACAAATGAATCTCTAAATGAATCATATAGTTGGGAATCTTATTCTAATCATGACCTAAAGATGATTTTATTCTTATTTTAGGTAAGTGAGCTCTTTCACAGGTAGGTTAAGTCTCAGATTCTTTGCGGGTGTAGCATCATTCAGGTTCAGCATGCTTCAAATGAGGCTTTAGCAGCAACAGAGTGGTAACGTTTATATTTTTAAACCAATTTAATACCTTGGACACATTCTTTTTTAATTGGAGCAAAGTAGCATTACAAGAAGTTTAATAGGAGAGTAACAATTACAATTTATGGTTGCTGATTTAATTCATTGCCAATCTTGGTTCATTTTGAATTGTCTGATTCCGTCCAACTCACTGACCCAAAATTAACCCAGGAACCCCCCCCCCAAAAAAATATATATATATTTATATATATATATATATATATAAATAAAAACATAAAAAATCCAACAATAGTTGTGTTTCCATTGACTTTGAAATTGCGGTAATTAATTAATTGGATATTTGCTTAATGGAAACACAACAATTTAAAAAATCCCTATATATATATATATATATATATACGTACACACGCTAGTCACAAAGATTAAAGGAACACTTTTTTTTATTGGTCCTGGCATGAATTGAATAAAACCTGTCTGATAATTTTCATGTTGGTTAAGCAGCTGAGGGTCTCGTTAATAAATTTCAGCTGTATTGGTGTTGATGGGATGAACACCAGAAGCTAATAGCCACTAAAATATTAGCTAAATGTCAAATTAGCTTAAAAAACTTATGTTTACCAAAACAGCTAACATGTAGCTAAAATTATTACTGAACACAAAAATGGACTTAAAAAAACAGAAAAAGCCTAAAGTAGCCAAAACAGCTAGCATGAAGCCGAAATACTTGCTAAACTCTAAAATGGACTTAAAAAAACCTGGAAAAAACCCCCCGAAATTAGCCAAAATAGCTAGCATGAAAATATTAGCCTAACTTTTAAACAGTCTAAAAACCTTAAAAAAAAAAAAAAATAATAATAATAATAAAAAGCTTAAATTAGCCAAAATAGCTAGCATGTAGCTGAAATATTAGCAAAGCATCGAAATCGACGAAACTACAAAGGAAACACTTTTTGAATTAAATGAATCACATGACCGACAGTGACTGCACCGTTCCACAGCGGGCGCCACAAGAAGTGCCACAGCATCACACAGCTCATCAATGAATGAATGAATGAATGAAATGGTTTTTATCAAGCAATCAGATAATACATGAAATAACATATCACATAATAAATTACAAGTAGATCGCTTGAAAGGGAATGGAAGGAAGTGAATTTATATAATCCCACCCCGGGTCGACCATTTTCTCTACATGAATGATCAACATCCGGTTCGGGACTTAATATCACATTTTTATGCTCTACAATTATAGATTCAGGTTATTAAAGATCATTGGTATCAGCGATGTAATCAAATTTCAAAACATCCACAGAAAAATAAATATATTAATCAGTAACAATAATCTAAATATTCTCATTAAAAATAGATAATTTGTGCAGATTGTATTCATCAAAGAATGATTATAATAATACAAAAAAATAATAATAAGTTTAGAAGAAGAAAGATCAGGAATTTGTGCAGAATCAATACATCAAGGTTTAAGGCATCAATAGTTGAACACATCATGATCGCTTCATCCGTAGCTCCATAAGACGCCAACGTCTCCTTTGATGGATGATGAGGATTGAGTTCCACGGCAGAAATTTGAATGCTGTAAATACAATTTTTGTTCATATTCTGCATGTTTTTTAGAGAAATATCGATGAGTTGATTCACATAATTATTATGGTAATTAAAATTGTATTTTTCAGTATTGATGATCAATTTCTTGTATTTTTAAATAATTTCATAATGGTTGATTCGATTAACAAGTTGCTTCAAACAGATCAATGTGATCGGATATAGAAATCGATTCATTGATTAAAGCAATGAATTGTTCCACCTTTATTGTTCAAAAGGAAGAAGAGGCGCTGTGGTGAAACAGAGATGAAGACGACCAAACGTCTCTGCAGACTGAAAATATGAACTCAAAACAAATCTTTGAGATGATTTATTGTAACATTTTCAGGCTTCAATGTCCTTTAATTTTGCCCAAACTTAAAAACAAACCTTTGAAGCTTCAGTAATTATTGGCCCATGTCACTCTTAAAAAAAAAACGCAGAAAAAAGCCTCTGCATGAACAGTTTAAATCAAACTTCTGTTTAATGTATTCAAATTATTATTTATAACTTTATTAACACCGACTTTCTATGTTTATTGGTTGATGTTTTCACTTTAAAAGAAACTGCAGACATTCTGACCTGCATCAAAACATTGATCGATTTATCGTTTTTATTTAGTTTTTTTTTTTTTAAACAAGGAGATATCCACATATATGACCTTATTCTAACAATAAATAGGGAAACCGTAAACTTACCTGACCCCACCCCTATTATGATTTACCTTTTTCAACTATTTTTTAAAATAGTTTCTAAATGTTCTGAGTCTCAGAAAAATAAAGGATAAAACTGTTTTAGGTTTTTGTTTAATTTTTAGTTTTTGGAACTGATTCTGTTTGCATAAAAGCAGAAACCAACAAGTGTGATTTATCAGGTAAACAATCATTAAAATACCCAAAATACCAAAGCAGCAAATATGATCAATAATTGCAGGAGTGAGTTATATTTTTATAAAACATCTATGAAATAAAAGCTCTTTATTTTCATTTTTGTTAATAAATGTCACAAATTAGTAAATATGATTACTTTAGCTTGTTTAATTTGTGAATTTCTGACATTTAATGGGTTTTCCTTTCATAGTACATCAGTATAATGACACATTAACTTGATTCCTCATGGCGGCAAATATTCCTCTGCAGCCGTTTGTTAATTAAACCCTCGAGAAAATTCTCTTAAAAATGCACCAGAGACTATTCCTTTCACATTAGTCTCTGTTCACTTATTGGTAACAAAAAAAAATAAAAAATACTGGGTACCTGTGTGACTACAGGGGTTCGAGTACAGCTGCAGGACAGACTTTCTTGTCACTTCAGGCCAAATGGTGACTAATTTCAGAGCAATTTCAGGGTAACTTAGCCGCTGTTATCGCAGAGGACAGATCCAGCGGAGGCTATTTTCACAGACTCCTTAATGACATACTGCAGCACCACTTGAGACGAGGACATTTTATACCTCCTAAACGGGAAGTTTTGACACATGTTAAACTCCAGCCGCTGGATTTTAATCTCAGACATCGATGGATTATGACATCTCACGTTACAGGGAAGATTTGGGTAAAAATAGTTGACGACAAAAGATGGGAATTCATTTAAAGATGCTGCTTTTGTATATGCATCGCGTAGATCAGGGGTGTCAAACTCAATCGCACAGAGGGCCAAAATCCAAAACACACCTCAAGTCGCGGGCCAAACAGGATTAAAATGTCTTGAACACACTAAAACAAAATTTTGAAAACTTTAAAAATATAAATTTTTTAAGATAACAATGAATAAAAACAGGCAGGAATATTATTTCAGAATAAATCAACTTAAACCTTAAATAACTTTAAATTTTTTACTCTCCATAAAAATAATTTTTAAGTTAGAAATGAGCGCAAGATAAAAGCGGGCCACAAATAATAATAAAATAAAATGATCTCAAGGGCCGGATATAATTACCTGGAGGGCCGGATTTGGCCCCCGGGCCTTGACTTTGACACGTGTGGCGTAGATGTTTTACAAATGCTCTGCTGTTTCCAAAAGACAAGCAGAAAATATCATGTTTTCGTGACAAAGTGATTTAAATTAAACACACCAATAGAATATATTTCCAATAGTTTTTTAAGAGTTCTTACTAAAAAACTATAATCTTATTTACAGGATTAAAAAAAAATCTTTTTTAGATATTTAGACAGAAAAATTCAGCCAAATATTGCATTACTGTTTATTTATTTATTTGAATTGGTGTGAATCAGGATTAGACGACAAAAAATGCAGTTTGATTAAAAAAAAGAAAAAGAAAAAAAGCTCATTTGTGATGCAGAAAATACGTTTTAACTCCCTGGTATGAGCTTTCAGCAAAGGGAAAAGGAAGAGGGGGCGGGGTTGCTCCACACTAACAATCCTGCCTACGATTTAGAAGCAAATTTGTAATGAATTAT
Source organism: Oryzias javanicus (assembly GCA_003999625.1). Taxonomy (NCBI): domain Eukaryota; kingdom Metazoa; phylum Chordata; class Actinopteri; order Beloniformes; family Adrianichthyidae; genus Oryzias; species Oryzias javanicus. The sequence goes on along the minus strand of CM012455.1, from coordinate 8,021,144 downwards.
TGCAGCGCAACCAAACTATGTCCCAGAAAAAGATACAGGTTTGTGGCTAAAAACAGCAGAATCATTACTAAAATACCACTGAGAACGCTTTGAAAATACCTCAAAAGATGATTGGAGCTGAACAGCAACTTAGATTTCACTGTTTTTTCTTACATCTATTAACATTCAATTTAATTCAGTTTTATTTATATATACCAATATCTCGATGCAATCGTCTCAGTGGGCTTACCAGTAGCTGTGCAAAGACATAAAGTCAGTCATAAAATGGTCAGATGGGATTTGACGGCCAAATCACGGGTTAAAAATCTGCTTAGATGCACTAACTTTTGGTCAAAATTGATCAATAAATGTATGTTGGTGGAATAGCAGTGATACAGACGCATTCCACTGCCACTCCACTGCCAGAGCACTGCTTTATTGAATGTGAGCGCTGTTTATGTTTATGACTAGTTTATGACTAGCTCAGATCATTATTAATTTTAATTTATTCGTTTTTTGTTTTTTTTTTTAAGATTATGTGCTTCTCTTTAAGCTCTTAAGACATCACATTTTGGTTTTATTATTAGAGGAGTTAATTTTCTTAACTTTTATTCCTCTTTCAGATAAATAAAACAGGCATATCAAAAGACAGCTCGGGTCCTAAGGAGTTAAATCACGGCGCTAGCATGTAGCAGTTAGCAGCTGCCGGTTAGCCATTTGTCTGCTACATGAAGAGCTTAACATTAAAAAGAAACCAAACTCTATCTTTTTCTGTTGAAATGCCTTTAGAGGTTGTTGTTTAGAGACACTAACTATCAGTTTAAAGCGTTTTTAAAAGAGTTATTGATCCCGGAAGTCTGAATCCATGATCAGCTAGCTAGCTAGCTAACTTTACATCAGTCCTCTGCTTGAACTGTTGCTGTTTTCTGCTGCGTTTTCCGGGAATAACATTTAATGATCTGTTCTTGACATGCAGACTTCTAGTGGAGGATTTATCCGGAATAATAAGCTTGAAATATAAAGCGCTAGTGATAATAAGAATAAATGAAATATCCGATCCTGATCGGACAACGGAGCCCGATTCCAATCGAGTCTTCAAACACGTGATCGGGCCCAATTTCCGATCACGTGATCGGATCAGGACATCCCTAATTTAAACATGTTAGTATTTTACAAAAACTACATTTCACATGTAGAATTTTAACAAGAAAACTGACACAACTTCAAAGTTAAAAAAAAGAGAAGAGTTGCCGTTTTTCTGCAGCCTATCCATATGTAAACCAAAAAAAATATATATATATTCAACAAATTGTAAAAAGAAAAAAAAAAATGTTGAGGACAAATGGTTTTTCACATGATTTTAACCATCTTGATTTCTATTGTACAACCTGAAAGGAGCTCCTTTTGTGGATTAAAGAGACAATCTCCACTCGTGCCTTTCATGGTGGGAATGCTCGTGTTTGTCAGACTGCACCAGAGCACAATATGTTCCCCTGCAAAATACGGGCATCTCCGTCAGCTCCCGCCAGATTGAGTCTAGAAAAACAAAGATGGTGAAGAGCCGCTGTTGTCTGTGTACACCGGATCTCTGCAAGCTGGATGACAAATAAAAAGATAAGAGACCACCAAAACACAATCTGCCTCCAAAATTCACGGAGGGAAGTTGAGGGGTTTAGGAAACAACGGCGTGCATACCTGCCAAAATGAATTGGAGAAATCCTGATTGAAGAGAAGATTAATGGGGATGCTTCTCCGGATGGGAGGAAGGAAAAAAATGAACATTTTCCAACTGAGCCTCAGCGCTTGGCTTTAAATGAGGGCAACTGAACAGTGGAAAGTCTAAAGATGTGTCGCCAAATTTAATTACATTTAACTGGAGCAAAATCTGAGCTTTTAATCACAAAAAAAAATAAAATAATATTTTTTAATGGGTAAAGGTGAGAAACATCAAGGTCTAAGTGGCTCGAAATGCTTTAGTGTTGGAATTGAAATGTGCTTTTATCTTTTGTCATAGTTTCAGACTTGGGAGTTCTACAATAACTGAAGGGTCATGGTTGTGTCGCCAAAACTCTTTTCCTTTAACTAAAAAAAAAGCTCTTTTTGGTTGTTTTGACTAAAATTAAATAAAATCTTTAAAAAAAAGTCACAGATATTAAGGGGTAAAATATTTTTTTCTTCTGATTTTGTTTCATCAAAGTCGGCTGTATTTAGGATCCTCAGCAAAATGAGATGGTTGGATGATGGACGCTTCCGCATCGTGTGGGTTCACACCGCAGGCGGAACTGCTACAAAGCGGCACGGAGGCCGCTTTTGTTTGGCGCCCTTGTTAACCAGTTGCGAAGCGTCAATCATTTTGGCATCTGGTGTATTTTTTTGCGCGAATGATCCACGTCAAACTCCAAGATCCATGAGAAAATCCAGCCAATTTTCAAATTTTCACAACGAGTTGACCAAATGTCAATATGTGACAGTGTGCAGGTTTTCCAGAAATCCAGCATTATTTGCTGCTGATTACCTGGATCAGGTGTGTTTAGCCAATAAAGAGCTTCAATGGTAGATTGGTTGGAAAACATGTCGGACACCGGCCCTCGAAAGCCGGATTTGAGCGATTTTCGCACTCACATTTTCCTGCACCGAACCTTCCCAAAGTCCTTGAATGTGGTGTTTTATTTTAAATTTGTTGAATTAATTTTGTAATGGCGCTTTTGGCTTTTTCTCGGCTTTATATGTGATCCTTTTTGGTCAATTCTGTGCCGGCACAGCCGATTCCCTCCAACCCGTCCGCCGCCGATCTGGTAGTTTTTTGTTGACTTGAGGGCTGGAAAATTGTGACACTATCTGGCAACACTGGATGAAAATCATTTTTTGATGTTTCAGCATGTAATTGTCCCATTTTTCTATTAATGGAGAACACAAATTCAAAAAATTAAGCTTAAAATTGCATTTCTGAGTATTTAAATTGTTGAGAATCAGAGGAAAAAAATGTTTAAAAAAAAGGGTCGCTAAATTCTGATGCATTCACTTGTAGACAAATAGATCCGTGTACGTCTTCGTTTTCCTCATCCAAGCAGTATGGACAGGATAGTTCCAATATTTCTAGCAGGAAATCCTGTAAACAGAAAGTCGCAATGGCGAATGGAGGCAACACCCACTGTCTCCTAAAAAATACATCAGTTTTTATTTATTTTGGCCAAAAACGACATATTTATAAAGGAAATTCCATGATTTTAAAATAAACCAAAAGAACGAGTCTTTAAATTAGTTTATTAATATTCCTTTCAGAAGGAGGAATTCTTTTTGTCTTTAATGAAGTTTGTCTTTAAATCTAAAAAGTTTGGCACAAATTCAGAAACATAAGGAATATTTCATCAGAAATTGGTGTCTTTATTTTAAACAGTGAGAGAGATTGGTTTTAATCTTACAAAGAAATCCCACAAAAACTCTCATCTGGAAGTTTTTTTTTCTTCAGTCCTCCTTCATAAAGAAATCATGATGCTTTCAGGTCATTGCTAAGATGAGTTCCAGAAATATTTCTCAGTTGGTGTGAGCGTCGAAGACGACAGTAAAGACATTAATTATTACAGACCCGCACGGCGTTGAATGTACTTTGACGTACTCTGCACGCTGAACTACAGGAAAGAGGCTTTATTAGCAATTCCCAAAGAGAACGCCAGTAAAAAGTCACGGCGAGCTGAGACTAATGTTTGTAGACGTTCACATTTATTGGAAGATAATCAAATATCTTGTTGTCACGAGGAGGTCAGGATGTGGGGTTACTTTGTTGTTTCAGGTACAGAACACACTGAAAGTATATATAAATATTATAATATTTAATATATATTTAAATATTATTACATTTTATGTTTTATCAAGGACTCTTTTGAAAGAAAAATGTGCAGACGCAGAAAGTTATGAGTAAAAATCCATCCAAGAGTAGCAAGAAAAGCTAAATTTTTACAGAAAAAGTTTATTTTCTTTGCATTTTAGATCATGTAAGTTTATTTTGTGGCTTTTTAAGATATATTTATTGAACTTTTTAATGAAAAATGGAAAAAAATGTGTTATATATTTAATTTTTAATGACATTTTTAGAGTTCTTTAAATCGTGTTAATCTTGAAATGCTCATTTGAACTGGTTTTACGTGAAAACTGGCAGAATCCTGTCAGAATCACATGACTCATCCATGACGGAAGCTGATTCGTCAATCTGGGCAGCAGATTTTTTCGCCCTGATTTTGAGGTATTATGTATTGAAAACATCTTTTAAACACAGTTTGTCCTTCTGCTTTGTGCTGTCTTGTAGAATGGTTTTATAATGCAAGAGTAGTTTTTCCTTCCTCGTTTTTTTCACAATTTCTAAGAAGGTTATTGACATTTGTGTTTATTTCTGTTTTTTTTTTTTTAACCCAATATTTGACACGTGTGTGCAGAATGTGGCACTATATACAACAGCAGAGAGCGAGCAGCTCATTTCTCCCAAAGAGAAATTGTATCCAGACAAAAAAAAAAAAAAAATTAATCAATTTTTCTAATGTTACTTTTAAAATTCCATTTTCATACTTCCGGACAGTTTCACAACTCTTTCCATCAGCTGGCAAAAGATAATAAATTGATTGATTCACTTATTGGTTAAAGTTGAGACAAAAACAATGAAAAAAAGACACAAAAAAAAAACAATGAAAATCTATCAAATCTATTTTAGATATTAATGAAAAGAAATTTTTTAAAATGAAGCTGCCTTCTTGACATTATAATTACTCCTAATAGACACACAATAGAGTTTGATTATTTGGTTGAAGAGGAAGAAGCAAAATGATGAGAAGAATACTCGTCATATTGATGCTAAAACAAAGTCCTCATTCATTTTTAAGACTTTTAACCAAAAATAGGAATTGCATTTAGTTAAAAATGCTCAATAGTTTTTAAGATATTACACCTAAATTCATTAAACTTTCTCATGTGACTCCGACTTCCTCCCACCGTCCAAAAACATGCTTCGTAGGTTAATTGGTTACACGTGTCGAGGCCCGGGGGCCGGATCCGGCCCTCCAGATCATTTTGTTTTGTTGGCATTAATGGCCTGATGTTTTTTTGCGCTCATTTTTAACTTGCATAATTTTTACAAAATATATTTTTACAGAGAGTAAAATATTGAAAGTTATTTAAGGTTTAAGTTGATTTATTCTGGAATAATATTCTTGCATTTTTGTTATTCATAATTACGTTAAAAAGTTACAGTTTTAAAAATTGTTCTGCTAGCTTTTTTTGAGGCTTTTTTGGAGTTTAGCTAATATTCGAGCTAAATGTTAGCCGTTTTAGCTAACTTAGACTTTTTTCTATTTTTTTCGGCTGTTTTGGAGTTTAGCTAATATTTCTGCTACATGCTAACTGTTTTGGCTAATTTAGGCTTTTTCCAGTTTTTTTTTTTTTAGTTAAGCTATTTTTCTAACTACATGCATAGCTGTTTTGGCTAACTTAAGCTTTTTGGTTTGTTTGTTACTCAAGGCTAATTTGGCATTTAGCTAATATTTTAGCTGGCTATCAGCTTTAACTTTTTCAGCTATTAGCTTCAAAAATTTCAGCTATCAACCTCAGCATTTTTAGCTATCAGCACTAGCATCTTCAGCTTATAGCATTCACACTAGCATTATCACAGGTAATGCTATATTCATAATAATGTTAAAAAGTTACAGTTAAAAGTTATTCCGCTAGCTTTCTTTGATATTTGAGGCTTTTTTGGAGTTTAGCTAGTATTTGAGCTAAATGTTAGCCGTTTTAGCTAACTTAGACTTTTTTCTGTTCTTTCGGCTGTTTTGGAGTTTAGTTAATATTTCTGCTACATGCCAACTGTTTTGGCTAATTTAGGCTTTTTCCAGTTTTTTTTTAGTTAAGCTATTTTTCTAACTACATGCATAGCTGTTTTGGCTAACTTAAGCTTTTTGGTTTGTTTGTTATTCAAGGCTAATTTGGCATTTAGCTAATATTTTAGCTGGCTATCAGCTTTAGCTTTTTCAGCTATTAGCTTCAACAATTTCAGCTATCAACCTCAGCATTTTTAGCTATCAGCACTAGCATCTTCAGCTTATAGCATTCACACTAGCATTATCACAGGTAATGCTATATTCATAATAATGTTAAAAAGTTACAGTTTTAAAAATTGTTCTGCTAGCTTGCTTTGATATTTTGAGGCTTTTTTGGAGTTTAGCTAGTATTTGAGCTAAATGTTAGCCGTTTTAGCTAACAGGCTTTTTTCTGTTCTTTCGGCTGTTTTGGCTAATTTAGGCTTTTTCCAGTTTTTTTTTTTTTTAGTTAAGCTATTTTTCTAACTACATGCATAGCTGTTTTGGCTAACTTAAGCTTTTTTTGTTTGTTTTTCTAGGCTAATTTGGCATTTAGCTAATTTTTTTGCGGGCTATCAGCTTTAGCTTTTTCAGCTATTAGCTTCAACAATTTCAGCCATCAACCTCAGCATTTTTAGCTATCAGCACTAGCATCTTCAGCTTATAGCATTCACACTAGCATTATCACAGGTAATGCTATATTATAATTATGTTAAAAAGTTACAGTTTTAAAAATTTGTGTGACTTGAGTGTTCAATAAATGTTCGACACCCCTAGGTGTGAAAATGAGTGTGTACGGGTATGTCCAGATCTGTCCTGTGACCCCGAACGGGACGAACGGCAAAGAAGATGAATGAATGACTAAGTGAATTTGTGTTTTTACTAAAGTTGTCTCAAAAAGTGTGTAGACACATTTACCGAAAGTCTTTGATTTGAATCTTTGTGTCAGAAATCGTTTAGCGTCATCTACTGGGATTGAGAGCACTTCTCCACAATCACACCAGAGACGGAGTTCATTGTTTTGCACAAGGACACAATGACATGAAAGAAGGGGGCGGGAACTAATCTTTCAACTGGAAAACAACCAATCATCTAAGCCATTTCTTTCCAAAGAGCAAAAGCCGCTCTAAAAGCCTTCCATGTATTTTACTGCGGATATTCTGCACTTTGCCAAAGTGTCTGATCTGATTGATTCAGATGCTCCACTTTAAGCTGGTTATATTTGACACAAAACCTGATAATTATGTGTTCACCTGGAGAAAACCAGCAGGTGTGAAGCTTCTTTTCTTTTAGCATCAGCCTGTTATTGAAAGCTTTGCAGGAAGCGCCTCGCAGCCAAAACAATTATTCAACTTTCATTCTATAGATCCTGTTTACACTGGAAACGCCTGGACCTTCAAGCCCTCCGGCAAATTAAAGGGGACTCGTGTAATGAGGACAGGTCAAGAGATTATGCTAACATCACGGCTCGGATTCAAATGTCGTACAATAACAATAACCTTCTGCAAATTAATCATTAGCTTTTGGAAAGAGCAATGGGGGAGAATGTCAGGTTGGATTGGAAAAATTACAACCCAGAGGAACTGGTTGGTGTTGCACACATTAGTGTCAGATGTTCTGCTCTTTCAGACCATTTTTGTGTGATTTAAAGTCACTAAAAACTGCTGCGTCTTGGGGTTTATGCAGTGATAAGTCAGTGTTTTTTTTATATATACACATTTATGAGAGGGCTTTCAGTTAGACTGTCACGTCAGATCTCCTGGAACGGCCAGACTCGATGCTTGTCACGGTCTCTTCACCTCCGTAGAAATCTTCACTTCCTGTTTCTGTCAGACGATGCTCCTGCGCGATAAGCCGCTTCAATCTTGGCAGCGATTTATGACCGCACGAGTGAGGAAACAGCATTTTCCACCACTTTATGTCCCCAGTTACTGTAAGAAATATGAAAACACACTCACACATATAAAAAAAAAAGAAGTCTAGCCGGCTTCCCTTCACCCTAAAAGCCTTAGATATATGGACCTGAACAAGGGGTCGACCTGCACAGGTTTTTGGGTTCGTGGAGGCTTGTAGAGCCACCGCGCCATGGGGCGTCATTGGTAGAATCTTAAGCAGGAGTCTCAAAATCACTTAAGCTGGGGGTCACTGAAGGCAGAGTCTGACTGGGGTCTATGGGGTTCCATTCGTGCCAAAAAAAAAAAATGTTTTTGCGTCCACTGTCTATGTCTTTAGTCAATTGTCTATGTTTTGTATGTTATTTGTTCATCTCTATGTATTAGTAAACAATATCTTCTGCGTGTCCTGTAGAACGACACAAGCTAACGACACTAGCAACTGTCTCCCTCTCTGTTGTTGTTTTACAACTAGGGATGTCCCGATCAGGCTTTTTTGGTCCCGATCCGATTCCGAGTCATTGGATTTTGTGGATTTGCCGATACCAAGTCCCGATCCGATACTTTAGTAACATATTTAAAACATGAACAAATTGAATAAACAGATTTGTATTTTCCCTTATTTATATTTCATTAATCTTTTTTTTATCATTAAAAACTTAAATAGAACACTTCAGTGAAGTAGTTTTAATAGCCAAGTAAAAATAGATCAAGTATAAACTCGGGGAAAAAAAAAATCATATTTTCTTGTTCTATAAGTGATAATTAGTCATGTGAGAAAGTTTAGTGACTTTAGCTTTAATATATTTAGAGCTATTGAGCATTTTTGACCAAATATGATTCCTGTCCTCATTTAAAATTATTTAAAATAAATTATGACTGTTTTAGCATGAATTTGATGAGTGATCATGACTAGCTCATATTATTAATTTTAATTTATTCGTTTTTTTGTTTTTTAAGATTATGTGCTTCTCTTTAAGTTCTTAAGACATCACATTTCGGTTTTATTATCAGAGTCGTTAATTTTCTTAACTTTTATTCCTCTTTCAGATAAATACAACAGGCATATCAAAGGACAGCTCGGGTCCTAAGGAGTTAAATCATGGCGCTAGCATGTAGCAGTTAGTAGCTGCTTTTTTAGCCATCTGTCTGCTACACAAAGAGCTGAACATTAAAAAGAAATAAAACTCTGTCTTTTTCTGCTAAAAGGCCTTTAGAGGTTGTTGTTTAGAGACACTAGCTGTCAGTTTAAAGCGTTTTAAAAAGAGTTATTGATCCCGGAAGTCTAAAACCCTGATCGGCTAGCTAGCTAACTAGCTAGTTGTTTACATTAGTCCTCTGCTTGAACTGTTGTTGTTTTCTGCTGCGTTTTCCAGGAATAACATTTTGTGATCTGTTCATGACATGCAGACTTCTAGTGGAGGATTTATCTGGAATAATAAGCTTGAAATATAAAGCGCTGATCATAACAAGAATGAATGAAATATCCGATCCTGATCGGACAACGGAGCCCGATTCCGATCGAGTCTTCAAACACGTGATCGGGCCTGATTTCCGATCACGTGATCGGATCGGGACATCCCTAAAAACCCAGCCCCGCCCATCCGCTCCAGAATTCAACTCCACGGTCTTTTTAGATACAAAAACAGGATCACATTTGTCAATCGTGGTGTTTTATTGTGGAAAAAATTGTTATATTTTGAAAAGTAACCGGATATTCTCATGTATCTTGATGCAACTTCCTGCCAGGATTGACGCGAATTGCTCGCGGCTCACGCACAAAATAGACCAGACACCAAAACAATCCACTGCCTGGTGTAAACCACACCATAGGTTAACAAGGGCGCCGAATGGAAGGCTTGAGACTGTTGGGTTTTGTTATATTAGTTTGTGGTTGGACCTTGGTAGTCTTAGTTTGTGGGCTTTGTTTATTTTTTTCTTTAGGTAGTTTTGATAAGGCACATTATAATCTTGGCAGTTTATAAATTGTTAGACAACATGTCACCAAAATTAAGCATAATGTTCTGTCTTCTTTGTATTGTTCTACCATCAACCGTAATTCGTCAGTGTCGTTACCTTTTTGCCCAAGTAATTTTTTAACTAAATTGATTTTTTTTTTTTTTTTTTTGTCTAAATCCTCTCCTCATGATGCTGGCCACCTCTGGTAAAATTATTAAAACCGCCAGTCAGGAGTCAGCGCTCTGTCTCCCCCCTCTGGTCACCAGCGGGAGCGGTCTCCAGAGTACTGACTGCACTACATCTCCCAGCAACCCCAGCACACACTTCCTGGATGCTGCTCAGCTGTCTCTCATTTGCCAATCACCCCCAGGACACTCAAACACTGCACAGAGCCTCACTCAGTGCGAAGTATTGTTTTGTGGCTGCATTACTGAGCATTCCTATCTGGACCTGATCTTCTGTTTCTATCCCTGCTTTATCTCTGATTGCCTGCTGCCTGCCCTGACCCTCGCCTGGACTCTGACAAGTCTACTGTCTTTTTTAATGATCCTATTCTCACGATTAACCTCCGCCTGTCTGACCCGGATTTAGCTTAGCAGACTTTAAGAAGTGCTTAGTTCTTGTCTGAACCAATAAACCTGCTTCAGGTGGAACCAGCTGTCTGCCCGTTTGTGTCTAAATCAGGAGTGTGACTCAGATGATTTTATTTTGCAAGGTCCTCAAGATGGTGACTGGCTCCAGAAGAAGAGAATTTTAGACAGATACTGGAGAGCCAACTGTGCGTGACCAGCGAGCTCTTCAGTTTAGCTGTGATGGCTGGCTCCATTTCAAACTGTCCTTCTCAGAAGCTTCTGAGTACGGATATCAAATGGGCCGTTGGCGAGGATAAGACTGTTTCCATGTACTTTGACAATCAAGGAGAGGAAGTTCCAGGATCTCCAGTCTATGGAACCCATCATGCCTGGCGAGTGTCATCATTTTTTTGACAGTTTGCCACACTAACAGGCGTCAGACAAGAACCCTACAAAGAAGAGCTGGAAAGAGAAGTGAAGAAATGCACTAGCCTCCTGAGAACTATGTTTAGGTAGTTTGTTAGTAATGCTTTATTCTTGAAAGAATCGATTTTTTAGTCATTTAATTCTGTCACATTAAATGTTTGACTGACCTAAAAACTGTTAGTAAGTACCATATATTCAACTAATGGTTCGGTTCTTTGTGTTTCCTGAAAAATGCATCTAAAGTAAATTCAACTGTGTCCTCCTCATGACTTTCTCCCGCTTTCATTTACATTTTATGCTCTGAAGTTTATTTTGAATTTCGACCTAAAACGCTTATAAGACACAAAAGACTTCCTCGTTTTCTTTTCACGGGAAATAAAGTGCTAGATCTGTAAGATTGGAGTCGTATTTGCTTTTCCACAATCATGTAGTCACTAACAGGATCAAAAAGATGCTACGGGTTATTCGGTTTGGTACGCTTTGCTGAAACTTCAATTTATGACCCGCTTTAAAGGGCAAAAGCGAAGCTGATGTTTCTCTGGCAGCATCTCATCAAAAATGCCACAGTTTGAAGAATCTTTGCTGGAAGTGGTTTAGAGTTTGGTAAAATGTTTTTTCTTTTTTTTTTTTTTATGGAGGAATCCACACAGAAAGATTGAGTTGACTGAGGGAAAGCACTTCTAAATAGACCTGAGGAATTTAAGGACAAACAGCTATGGGGTCAAATTAGGATCAAATTAAAGTGAATGAAAAGCAAGTTATAAATTTGAAAAAAGTAATTGAAAAGTTACAAACTCAAAAGTAATTAAAAAAAATAAAAGTACAGAATTTTAAATTTGAAACTTGCATTTTTTTTAAAACTGAAACTGTAATTGTTTGTAACAGCTGCTGTCTTGTATTTTTTAATTTATTTAGTTTTTCTTTCATTCGTTGCTCTCAAGGCAGATTTCCTCTGGTACGTCTATGTTATGTTGCACCAACAATAAATAAATATTAATGAATCATTCAGAAATATTACATTTCCTCTGTCATGCCTCTGTCTGACCTCCATTTTTCCACAACACAAGTGCTATTTTAAGTCAAAATAGATGGTAAAACCACTTACATTTTGCTTTCAAAATAAAACTTTACATTCAAGGTGACGTGCAATAAAGAACTCTTCATCATCAGGAGACAGTGATGTAAAGTTGTGTGTCGTCAGCATAGATGCGAAAACAAACGCCATGTCTCCTGATGACAAGTGGTAACATATATAAATTAAAATGTAGAGGCCCTAAAATTGAACCTTGGGTGACCTCACAATTGATTTCAAAGACATTTGAAGAGCATGTATCCACAACTACATAAAATCTACGATCTGTAAGATAGGAATAAAACCAGTTAAGAACAGTGCCAGAGATGCCCAAACCTCTTAGCCTACCAAGTAATATCTTGTGATCTACTGTATCAAATGCTGCGGTCCAGGACAAGATTACATCTGATAACAGTTACTATCTTGACCAGGGCTGTCTCTGTGCTGTGGTTTGTCCTAAAACCAGATTGGTACTTTTCAAATACGCCATTTCTATTTAAAAACTCATTCAGTTGTATTAAAATTGTTTTTTTTAATCGTTTTTTTCCATTATTTTACTTCTGACACACCCCTAGTGTGTCACACAAGAAGCTTTCAGCTCTTATCTGTTTGCTCAGCTGTTGGACAGGATGATTTAAAAAAATAATAATTCAGAAATACAATTATAAGAACATGAATATGTTAAAAACGCCATTTCCATTAGAGTGCGTCTTTAATCATATCAGACTGCATACATGTTCAACACAATAAGTCCCCCATGTGCCTCTCATTTAAAAGTCCCGCATCTTCAAAATAAATAGCGTGTCTCCGCGTTTCTTCTTTTGGAAAACAAACCCTGCAACTCGGTGGAAATGTGATATACATTGGTGGTCTTACAGGCTAATCGCCTATTGTGCTCAAACGCCGAGGAAATTGCTCAATCAGTTGGCGGCAGATTGAATTTGTTCATAACAGCGTGTGGTGTAAATATCCCGCTGCCACCTTTCCAGCAAATTAACAGGAAACGTACAAATGTGTAAATGCTGAGGCGGAGACAAAGGGATCGCGCCGCATCCGTAAGGAGACGAGGGTGTTAACAAACAAGGTCTGTCGGAGAACCGGAGCGGAGCGCGGCGTCTTCCTCCTCTGTGCGGCGGTTTCCCGCGTGGAGTAATGGCTTCGCGCGCGCACCTCCAGCTCAATACCCCCGTAAATCTGTCAGGAATTGTTGTCCTTGCAGTTTGGCACCAGCCACACTTTTCCCCCTCGGAGAACAGTTAAAAGAGATTTCCCGCACCGAGAGAAAGCTCTGTGAGATTTCTGGACGAAAACACCAGACACAATGGCGGATGTGACATTTCTCAGTGCTCCTTCGACACCCAGGAGGGCCCCCGTGGCTCTCTGTTGTCCAACATCCTTCTGATGCCTCTGCAAAGACAAAAATGGCCCTTTCTTTATTTTGTTCTCACTCAATGATTATTCTTTTTAAAGTGTCGGAATCCTGATGACAAAACGATGAAGATTTTAGACTGTAATGTGATCCAAAGGCGGGAGAAACATGTCTTTCCGAGCAGCCACGAGCGCTTTTGTTTAAATCTATGAAGACAAAGAAGAAAGAAACAGTCGATTTTCGGTTTTAAAAAGTGACTTTTACCAAAAAAAAAAAAAAATTCTCTGTTTCGTCATTAGACGGCAGATTGTTAATTGTGTTCCTTTGTGTCTAGAAGTAGTGCTAATCCTCTGCGAGAGTCGCATTAGCAGCTTTGAGAGCCAGTGTGATAATGGCTGTAATTAATTCATGAGCTTTTCTATCAATTTGTGTCACAACCTTTAATGCGAGTTCTGCAGGACCGTGGAAATGAAAGTCCGGAGCCAAAAGGGTTCTGAGATTAGACGGCGCTGAGGCACGCGGAGACAGATGCCTTTTGGATTCATTCGAACACAACAGCAACCACTTGGTGACTTGTTGCACAAGCAAAGCCCCATTAACTCTCATTTAAGTCGTTATTTTCCATTTATTCTAATTTAACCACTTTTCACCAGCAAGCAACATTTCACTTTATTTATTCCTCTATCCAGAATTATTATCCACAAGTATTGTGCTGAACGGAGTATTAGGGAATCCATAAATTAAATAAAATATGTCATCAAATTGTAGAATAAATAAAGAATAAAGTCTCAAAATTATATATAAAAAAAAAAAAAAACTAAATTCAACTAATTTTAGAATCAAAAATCCACATTTTACAAGAATAAAGTTAGAGATTTTTGCTAAAAAAAAGTCATACTTTAAGAAAAGAATAATTCATGTTTTTGGAAAATAAAATGTTGGATTTAGTCGTTAAAATGTCACGAAGTTATAAAATTACCAAAAAAAAATTAAAATATGAAAAAAAAAAAATTCTTCACTTTCTAAATTAAGATGGAAATGAAAAAACAAAGTTGTAGTTTTACAGGAAAAAAAAAATAGCCTGTAAAGCGTTGCAATAATCACAAATTACCTTTCTTGATATTTTCTAGAACCGCTGTGTCAGAGTACGATGGGGGCCAGCAAAAAATAGGAAAGATAAACATATATATGAGAATAAAGTTGTTAAACAATAAGAAAAAGTCACATTTTTACAAGATTAAAATCATAGGATTATAAAAATATGAACATTAAAAAAAAGCAATTTATGAGAAGAAGGATGGAAATCTATGCTCCAAAAAGTTATAATTTTATAATTAAAAATGTATACTTTTTTAAAAATACAATCTGGTATTAAATGATTTCAAGAGAGAAAATCAAATATTACCTGTTTAATGTATTATTTAAAAAACCAGCTAAAGAATTTTACTGCTTTACTTTTTATCTAAATGTAAAACTTTATTTTAGACATTTTTTCCCCTTGTAAAATCACTTCTTAAATCAAAAGTTCATGATTTTATTCTCATTTATCTTCTTATAAAAAAGGTAATTTTACTTTATGGTGACTCTAATGCTTTATGTCCTGCATTTTTTTTTTTAGTTTTGACATACAACCCAAAAAGAGGCGTGGTCTATTGATTGACAGTTGGATCCATGACACACAAAACAGCCATTTAGTCCAATGTTATCATACCAGGTAGAAAGGAAAAGAACACAAAGAACCCAAACCAGAGGGGATGCGATGAGCCGCAGCTTTCTATGAGCTGTTAGCAGCCAAACAAAAAGTGCTGTCAGAAATGAAACAAAGGAGTGACCAGTCAGTTCCCATTCAACATCAAACGTTCACCATAAGGAATGAGATCACAAAAGTTTCTGACACCGTTACAGGTGCCTCAACAATGAAAGGCGAGAGCTTGGAGTTCACGCTCACAGAAAGCTTTAGCAGAACTATGACGGTTCTTTCACACGGTTGTTGATCCACTGTCATTGGTCTGATTGGATGACATCATAACTGTTCCAAACAGGAAGTACCTGCTGACTCCCAGAACTGAAACTTCTATGGAGAAATAAACAGCTAATAATCAGTCATTCTATTTGCCAGAATAATCAATCCTGATTGGATAAAGTTGTACATGTTCTTGCTAATCATATTATTATATATTTTCATATATTGTCTGTAAAAGTCGGAGGTTGAATTTTTGACGTGTTCGATTGACAGATTCTTTGTTTTCAAGTGATAAGCGTGAGAACTTCCAACAAACTCACTCCTGATTGGTGGGAGTGGTTGCCATAGAAATTTGACTTGGACCAATCACGGCTTATTGACAATTTCTTGTTCAGTCATCTGTACCGCAAAAAAAAATGAACTGACTGTCGTTGAATTAAGTCATTTTAAACAGGTGACGTCACACTCCTTTTCTCTTATACAGTCGATGCGTGGGACACAACGAAACATCCAATTTATTTGGTTTACTAATTGTAAGTCAATCATAATGGTCACTTCTGCAGAGAAATATTTTTGCTTAATAGGAGTTTAGTGAAAAATGGATTTGGCGATATATCGCGATATTTCAATAATATTACAATAATTCTGACAAGATGATATTTAATTAATTATTTATGAGCAAACTTAGTTCAGTGTCTTACTTTCTTGCTCCACCTAAACCCCGACCGCTAGTTAACGGCACACTGAGCATCTTTGAGCAGCTGGATATCGATAATTTCCAGAGACGATTCGATTCACAAAAAGACTGAATCAAATAAATTGCAATTTTTTTTTTTTTATTATTCTTTTGATCCTCTCAATTCAATATGATTCAATTCAATTTAGAGTTTACACATTTATACACATTTGTTTACAAATACATTAATAATCTACTTTATGATTTGACTATATTTATATTAATCTGATACAGTTCACAGACTGTAAAATACATTAGTGGAATAATGAGATTGTTAATATCATACAGTGTCACATGGTTTCTCAAAAGCAGAAGTTTAAATCATTAACACTGTAAACATTGTTCTGCTTCTCCAGGAGGGTGTTTCAGTTTTGGCCACTAGGTGGCGACACCACTACAGCATTACAACTTATTCCAGAAGAAGAAGAGCAAAAAAACGATTTTTTAGACCACAAATTGTTTTAAAAATGTATATATGTCCTTAATAAAAAGTGAGTATATGAAGATGTTCACTTAATCAAGAATGTATATCTACATCAACCGAGCTCCTATGAGAAATTCCATTACTAATAATAATAATAATAATAATAATAATAATAATAATAATAATAATGCATTTTTTTGAAAGCGCTTTCAACACACTCAAGGACACTGTACAAAGTTAAAAAAAAAACAAAAAAAAAAACACAATAACATCACTTAAAAATAAATTAAAAACACAATGAATAAGTTAACATCATAATAAATCAGATTAAAAAAATGGAGAGTCATGAATTTGGGAAAGCAGATTAAGCAGATTACATTAAACGTTAGCATCAAGCTAGCAGACTTTAGCTTTGTGTGCTAAGTCAATCTATATTTTTATGAATCAATTAAGCTTAAATCGATCCTAATCAGTTAATCAATTTCTTTCAACCCACTCCTAAGCTCTACACCGCACCAAAACAACAACAACCTAAAAAGAGCCGCATAGTCTTTCTTAAGCCTTTAAGAAATTTAGGTTTGCATTAATGACCTTCGTTTTTTTAAATAATAAATATGAATTATGTCTATAATTTTGGCACAAACAAAAGCAAATGTTTTTCTTAGTGCAGCTCTGGGCAGCTAGTAACCGATGTGTCACGAATCAGGAGTCAGAGACCCAGACGCAGGGATCAAACTCATTTTTAGATTAACAAAAGTAATCTTTAATAACAAAAAAATCACCTCAACAGAGGGAAAACTAAAGGAACTGCAAAAATACATAAACCAAAACCACCCAAGAGTACAGGGGAAACATACAAGGGAGCATACAAACGAACCAAAACCAAACACAGGAGGACCTCAGTTTAAATAGAGAGCAAACTAAATCAACTAAGTGCAGACAGCTGTGGACTCCTCCACAGAGATCAGGAGAGGGTGGAGATCAGATGGGAGGAGCCACAGTCAGCCTGCACAGAAGAAGAAAAGAAAAGGTGAACCACAAACAAAAGGAGAAACACGTAAAACATGACACAAGATAATATGCACTTTTAACTCATAAAAGATCAAACTTTTAACCAAAGTTTTGCTTTGCATGTCAAATCTGTTTATTCCGGAGGTAGAATTTAATAAACAATGTGTAAAAACCTGCATAGTTTATCATCTATGTGCACCTCAGTCATTAATTTATACATTTAACTGATCTAAATTAAATAAATCCTAATTAAGTAATCCTTACTTTAAAAATTTTATTTTTCTTGACTTTTTTTTTGTTCTTTTTCTCTCTTTGTCGTCAGCAGTCTTACACTGCTGGGTTTTGTTATTTTAGTTTGAGGTTGGACCTTGGTAGTCTTAGTTTTCAGGCTTTGTTACAGCCACCTTGGTCGTTCCAGGGAGGAGCGTGGTTCCGACTCGCAATCAGAGAAAAGAAGTACTCGCGGATTTTATCTTGTAAAATAAAAATGATTTATTTTCAAAACGAGTCCGTGGTTGGCTTCCTGTAACAAAAATGGTCAAATCGTCGGTGTTTGGTTTGCTATTTTTTTCTATTATCTGCGTTGTTTGCGATTATGAAAAAAACCTTTTGCTCCTCATCCTCCTGGCTTCCAAGCCGAGTTAAATGGGCTCACCTGGATACAGGTGGCTATCAATTGTGGGGCGGAGCAAATCAATTACAAATGTAAACAACTTCAACGTAAAAAAGTTTTATTTCATTATCATTCCTTCCAAAATAAATCTTATTTATCATCAAAAGTAAATCTATTTGGCTCCAACAGGCTTTGTTTATTTGTTTTCTTTAGGTAGTTTTGGTTAGGCAGCCATTATCAGGGAGCTGCTGATTCTAACACTCAACATGGCTGGGTCATGTGACTTCCCCAATATGTAAAAGAAACTCCATGAAACGGGAGAAGCACAAAAGTAGCTCGAAACCAAGTCAGACAGAGAGAAAGTTTAAAAAAAAAGAAGAAATAAAAGAGAAGTAAGCTCGGCTGATAGGCCTTTTATCAGAGACAGGTATAACATGAATCCGCTCACTCCATCTTTTGTTTTCCTCCATTAGATCCCTTTAAAGACAGCCGAGCTGTGCGTCGAACAGACTTGAAAACCGTGCGTGGAGCAGAGCGTGTCGCCGTACACAAACCTGTCCTCGCTTCGCTGTGATTCTACACAAGAGCGTTTCCTGACGCAGCACAGCTCCAGCGCCAGTGCTGATTTGCAAAATGTCTGGGAACAGATCTGACTGTGACTAACAGGCTGTGTATGCCCCGAGTTCTAGCTCACAGGCTTCAGCTATCAAGCCGCTCACCGCTCTGGTAGAGCTGCGTCTCGGTAGCCTACAGCCAGCACACTCTTCAGTGATTTACAGCAGCGCGTTGCAGGGATGGCTTGATGTTATGGCTGCAGCGGCGCCAATTAAATTGCACCATGGAGGCTAAGGTTCACATCCTGCATAAATTCAAGTTGCCTCATTAATTTCAGACTATATATTCTTTGAAAAATAATCTATCATTGTGACGTTTTTAACTAAATCACATGTAGCTCTATTTTGATTTTCTCCATCTTTAATTCTTTTCGTTGAATTCATTTTTTTTTCATCACATTACAGCTTCTGAAATAATTTTAGTGTTAACGAACAAAGAAACAAAAAGAAAAGATCACAAGAAGCAATAATCCGTGCAGAGCTAAGAGCATTAAAAGATAATGATTCAGTCAATAAGACGAATAGTAAATATGTACGAGTAGAAAGTGAGGGGAATTACAGATTTAAGGCTTTTGTTTCAAAGGATTGAGTTAGTGCAAAGGTTGGGAGGGATAAAGAGAAAAATCGGATAAAGTTTACAGATTTTTTGAGCAGTAAAATGAATAAAATGATCCTATTTGATATCATGTGTTAAACTCTATTAATGCTCTCAGAGAGTAAATCTTCTAATCTGATAAAAGTTACTTGTAAAATTCAGTTTTAGTCAATTTTGCTTTTAAAATCAAAAATTAAATTATTAAATAATGTAATTAAATTATTGTGAGCATTTATTAATGATCATAAATCAATTTTGATGAAGTAAATCAATGTGTATCTGTTAGTAATAGCGTTGTGTATTTTTTCCTCTCACATGATTCGATACACATATAAACTATCAATACTAATTAACTTTGTAGTAGTCCGATTATTTTACCTATATCCGGGGTCTGCAACCTCCAGGGCCGCATGAGGCTCTTTTATTCCTCCATTGTGGCTCTTTGGCTTTGAAGAAAACTTCAATTTTAACAAATTAATTAACTAAATAAATTATCTGTAGATTTTTGACGTGTCAGATAGTTTAACAAATTAAAATGATAGTAAAAGGTTTAATCTAATCTAATCAGACAAATCCGGACAAGATTATTCTTTTAATGTTAAAGGTTGCAGACAAATACAATCTGGACATGTTAGCTGCATTTAAGACAACTTTAATAGATGTGATTAGTGATGAATGCAGGGTTTTTTTTTTTCAATTTTCATCTTAAATTTGTTTTTATCGTTTTAATGGGTCTTTTATTTTAATTATTAACTTGGTGCCTCCTGTAGACTTTTTTTTGTAAATATTTAAAATATTGTTGTCAGAAGTTTATATTTTTACTTTTTTACCCTGTTCTATTTTTACTGCTGATGCCTAATCAGGTCGTCGTTGTAAATGAGAAATCGTTCTCAATCGACCAACCTGTATAAATAAAGGTTAAATCAATTTTTTTTTTTAAATCTTAGGGGTCAGCGCTCTGTCGGGAGCAGTACTGTGTACTACATCTCCCATCAACCCCAGCGCACAGTACCGGATGCTGCTCAGCTGTCTCTCATTTGCCGATGACCTTCACTCTGTGCGGAGTATTGTTTGTGCCAGCCTGCCTGCATTACTGAGCGTTTCTATCTGGACCTGATCTTCTGCTAGTATCCCTGCTTTATTTCTGAATGCTTGCTGCCTGCCCCGACCCTCGCCTGAAAACTCTACTCTCTTCTTTAATGATCTCATTCTCGTGATTGACCTCTGCCTGTCTGACACTGATTCAGCTTTGGGGAATTTTAGCTGTTCTTACTTCTTGTCTGAACCAATAAACCAGCTGTCTGCCCGTTTGTGACAATACAGAGACCCTTATAATAAACTACTACCAAAACGTTTTAACGTCATCGTTCTTTGTGTATCCTTTAGAATCAAAAACTAAAACTAAACTCACACAATGAATACCTATTATTATAAAATCAACTTTAAGCTGGTTCTGCTGAGAGTAAACAATATGTTAGGAATCTGTTTTATACCAGGACCTCTATGAGGAACCACTGGGGCAAAAACTGTAAGAAAGAGATTACAGTTAAATGAATTATTTATTTAAATGCATAAAACTGAAAATTAAATTAAATACTTTAATTATTGTAAAAGAAGAGAATAAATAAGAAAGTAAGATTTTTCAGCCTTCTTCCAAAAACCTCTATGTTTAAACATTAAAATATGGTATTTGGGGTCTTTTAGTGTCATATTATGCTATTTAAGTATTTTTTGCTGTAGTGCCACAGGAAAAAAAAGGAAATATAATGTTAAACACGTAAACATTGCTTGCTGTAGTTCACCTTCAGCCTGATGTAATTGACCTACCTTGAGATCTTTTTGTTTGCATCCAATTTACATTAAAATATACATCTTAAAAACCATAAAGCGCATAACAGAAAAATTGATTTTTTACTTCCCGATCAACGTTGTACCTTTTCACCAATTTGTTTGTATCTGTTATTTCGACAGATACTCCTAGATCAATTTGTCTATATGTATCTGTATCTTTTATATCTCTAATCTTTAATGACTTTAGTACTTATACTGCTCTTAAACTTGATGTCAAAGCAGAAACTGCGGTTTTTCTGAAGGATCTGCTGCTGTTCCTTTATAGACTCCCACATTCGTAGCCCAGTGTTGAACACCAGACGAGGACCAGGACCACATTAGAAGTGCTCGTCTGCTCCCCTTCTGCTAGCTTCTGCCTGTTTGGTCTTAAGTTTCGAACTTTAAAATGTACTCAGCCAACTCAACAGAACTTGCAGCGCTTTGTAAATGTGGGATAAGAAGAGCAGGAATCTTTCTCAGCGAGTCTCTGAACTTTTTTTTTTTTTTTTTTTTTCCTCCCTCACCAAAAGGATTGAAGCTCCAGACTCCAGTGTTGGATGAATGCGGACGGCACACAAAGGGAGTCGGTCATCGAGGTGGATGAACATCTGAGATTAATTAAATTTGGGACTTAATATATATGAAAATATTTAATATGATAAAAAATATTGTGGTTGTTAAGCAGAAGAAAGCAAAGATTTCTTCCCGCTTTGTCTCCAGAATCTGTCCTGCAGTATCTGATCAGATCATGTTTGATTTCTCTTTATAGGGTTTTTTTTTTTTTTTTTTTTTTTTCCTGTCTGTTTGCACAAATCTGCCCCAGTTTGCCTCTTTCTATAAGTAACTTTTTTTTTTTTTTTTTTTCCAGCTTTTGCATTCATTGATGTCTGTCTCTCCACATGTAGGTCAGAGCCGGCTCGCATCTGCTCGGCTCTCGGAAGGAAAAGCGCCGCGCGTCTTATTGGCCACGAGGCTGAAAGGCCACAGAAATACAAGGAAGGTTTTTACTTCCTGCCATTCAGATTACAGGATAAAACCAGCTGGATGTTAAGCATCGTTTGTGACAGACAGAAGATTTATTTGATTATTACAAAATGATTTATTCTGGTTCAGTTGGCATATTTTTTGCTTATTTAAAGAAAGAAATATAAATATTTAGGATGTTTTTCATGGACTCACTCTATGAAAAATGTGGGTTTTTTTCATTTTCTTTTGGTATTTTTCTCATGATGGAGAAAACAAACTCAAAATTGCATTTCTGAGTATTTTTTTAATCAAATCACAATGAATCAGACTAAAAGAATGTCGGAAAAAGCAGTTAACATGCTTTTAAAATGATTCTATTTTATTTTTTAGCATTATTTTAATAATGTTTCAGGTGATCGTTGGTCAAAACAAGCAGATCTTCAGTACGTTAAAGGTCAAATATCACGCGATTGTTTATCCTTTCATAGTAAACTACATCTATAAGGAACAAGTTTTATATAAAAAATTAATTATTTTTGTGAGTTCTTTTCCTACCTGAAAGTGAGACGCCCCGATCTCTGAGGCTCCGCCTTTCACTCTTTTTCATGACAATCAAACTCTTGCAAAGATGGATCTTGTGGTTATGAGGTGAACGCGGTTTGCCGATTACCGCTAGCTCAGCGGAGAAAGTATCTTTGTGTTTGCCTGGGGGCGGTGCTAGCAGCGCAGACTCATCTTGGAAGGGGCTGTTCCTCATTTTGTGACATCACAATGTGAGGACCCACTTGTCTTTGTGGATTGGAAGGGGTGGTGCTCAGAAATGTGTGAAAGGATCAAAATACCCTCCTTGGGTTGTTTTTAGTAAAGATTAACATTATAATACACTTAAAAACTAAATTAAAAAAGTTGATTTTGCATGGCATAGGCCCTAATACACTTACACAACATTTCGGATTGTGTGGTCAAAGCTAAACAACTTTGCTATTTGGTAGCAAGAAATTTCAGTAAAAAAAAGGATTTTGATTAAAGGTTTTTTTTTTGGCTATTTTTTAAAAATCAGTGCCACGGTTGTTACTTTAGCTCAGAGTTAGCTATCCTTTTTTATGTATTTTTGTTCAATTATTCTTTTGTTATTAACCCTTCTGACAAACATTGTCTTTTTTTTACTTTCAATAAGTGTCTACTACTCCTTTTTGGACTATTCTCCACCACATCCGGGTCAAAAACGGTCTGTCGCTGCATTGTTTACACGATCAGCCATTACCATTTGAAGAATGAGGGAGAATGCTTCTTTTCTGCTATCTGTTATTTATTTAAACAGAGTTATGGCAACTGATTAATCTTCCTGCTCTGACATCAATAAAGTGTAATTCTGTTCCATTTTAGTTAAATAAATGAGGCTCACCAATTTGTTAAATCGCTCTTTCGTGACTTGATATATTTGCTTGCAACCCCTGTAAAAAGGTAAACTTTGTATAGACAAAGAAAAGTTTGAGATGAAGACAAAACATATTCACAACAGACACGCTAAACGTACAAACTAAATGTGTATTTATGTATTATAAATGTATCTTTTCTCAAAGTTGTGCATATGTCATGTGCATAAGTTTTTCAGTTCGACCGTGTTCCCTGTGGTGTCCTGTAGAGAGTGCTCTGGGAGTATGGGGTCCGGGGAGCCTTACTGAGGGCTGTCCGGTCTCTGTACGACCGGAGCAGGAGCTTGGTTCGCATGGCCGGCAGTAAGTCAGCTCTGTTGGACTCCGGCTATCACCGGTTCTGTTCATAGTCTTTATGGACAGAATTTCTAGGCGCAGCCAGGGGCCGGAGGGGATCTGGTTTGGGGACCACAGGATTTCCTCTCTGCTCTTTGCAGATGATGTTGTTCTGTTGGCTCCATCAGGCCAGGACCTCCAGCATGCATTGGAGCGGTTTGCAGCCGAGTGTGAAGCGGCTGGGATGAGGGTCAGCACCGCTAAATCTGAGGCCATGGTTCTTAACTGGAGAAAGGTAGTTTGCCCTCTCTCGGTGGGTGGAGTGCTCCTGCCTCAGGTGAAGGAGTTTAAATATCTTGGGGTCTTGTTCACGAGTGAGGGAAGATCGGAGCGTGAGATTGACAGGCGGATTGGAGCGGCGTCCGCCATTTTAC
The DNA here is from genome assembly GCA_003999625.1 of Oryzias javanicus. Lineage (NCBI taxonomy): Eukaryota > Metazoa > Chordata > Actinopteri > Beloniformes > Adrianichthyidae > Oryzias > Oryzias javanicus. Next base: position 7,997,137 of record CM012455.1, on the reverse strand, counting down.
GGTCGCTGTACCGGTCCGTTGTGGTGAAAAGAGAGCTGAGCCAGAAAACAAAGCTCTCGATTTACCGGTTGATCTTTGTTCCAGTACTCACTTATGGTCATGAGCTTTGGGTCGTGACCGAAAGAACGAGATCCCGACTACAAGCGGCTGAATTGAGTTTTCTCCGAGGGCGCTCCCTTAGCTCAGTCACCCGGAGAGAGCTCGGAGTAGAGCCGCTTCTCCTCCGCATTGAGAGGACCCAGTTGAAGTGGCTCGGGCATCTGGTCCGGATGCCTCCCTGGAGAGGTGTTCCGGGCATGTTCCACTGGGCGGAGGCCCCGGGGAAGACCCAGGACACGCTGGAGAGACTATGGCCCGATCCGAATACTCCCCTTCTCACTTCCCCTTAGCCCTTCCCCTTGATTTGAAGTGGCAGTTGAAGTCAAAGTTGTGTCCGGAAGCTCCGCGCTAACGCTAGCTTACCGGTGATTTTGTTGACGTCACTGAACGAAACTCACGTCTGAAATATTTTTTACCACCCTCCGTTTGGAGCAAGCACGGAGGGGTAAACGAAGGCGGAAGGCTAAGTGGAAGTGAGAAGGGATAGTATTCGGATCGGGCCATAGTTTCTCGGCTGGCCTGGGACCGCCTCGGGGTCCCCCCAGAGGAGCTGGAGGAAGTGGCCGGGGAGAGGGAAGTCTGGGCATCTTTGCTTAGACTGCTGCCCCTGCGACCCGGTCCCGGATGAAGCGGAAGAAGATGGATGGATGGAAGTTTGTCAGTGAGCAAATCTTGCATTTTGACAGTTATCTTACCCCGTAAACTTTAACTATTTGTGTATTATTTTTTTCATAATGTTTAATGAAAAAAGAATTAGACATATTTTAGTTTTGGCTGCTGCAGCAGTCAAATCTGACGGCTTTTTAACAAAGTTATTGTCTTGTCTAATGCCTCTGAAAACTGCATATTTTAATCTGAAAATGCCAACTTTTCCTTCTATATGTGCCGCTCTGCAGCGATCTGTTAGATGGAGTTTTTGGATTCCAGTTCCTGCTGTGTGCTGGAGGTTTTTTCTTTTTTTTTTTTTTTTAATGTTATGGACGAACACCTGGTGGCTTCAAATTTGAAGGCAGGAATCACCTTGTTAAGGAGTTTCATCTTCATGATCAAAAGACGAGCTGTGACCTGAGGCAAGGTAAAACATAGTTATGCAAAATGGACTCATTTTGACTGAGGGAGAAACGTAGAGACTTCATCTGCGCTGGGAAAAGGAGGTCTTTGAATCTCAGCTGTTTTAGCAGATAACCACCAATCCTCTGAGAATGTTAAATCTATAAACTTTTTTTTTAATATATAAACATGTGTGTAAATATATATTTACATGCTTAACCAAAAACACACAGTTGAGAGATTTGTTAAACATGTATTTTACAATAATTAAAACTTACAAATGATTTTTTGTTTTTTTTTTAGTCCAGGTAATTTGGTGTATGTTAATTTCACACAAATCTGAATTTTAACATTTTCAGCTTCTAAATTGCTTTGATTGATTGATATGATTTATCATAATTTTGATGGTTACGGGAGAACTCGAACGCCATCTCCAGGCTGTATTTTCAATCTTTATCTGGACTTTAGTGTAGTCACGCTTTTAGTTCTTTATCATGACAGAAAAGGAGCATATTTGTAAAAGTCAGTGGTCATTTCCTCTACTGGGCTCAGTTTTTTTCTATGTATTTTAACAGTTGAAACTGTGGGGAAAAAGAGTTTCCTGATAAAAAATGTATGGCGTCATGGCAACAGCTGCAAATGACAGATTGAAAGGTGCATAGAAATGTAAGAATATTTTTTGAAGCTGCAACACAAGTAGACAAGTTATTGATAACATCATTCTCTCCATAACTTCTCTGTCAGTCAGAATAGGACGTGGATGTAAACTTAGTCATGTTCAGTGTCTTATATGACAAGTACAAACCACTTTTAAATGTTTTCTTGGATGTTGCATTCTGTTCTTCATGAAAAATGAAGAAGAAAAAAAGTGCGTATATATCTATAGATATAGATATATATCTATAGATATATATATATCTATAGATATATATCTATAGATATATATAGATATATATCTATAGATATATAGATATCTATATATATATATAGAGAGATATATATATATATCTATATATATATATTAGGGCAGGTATGTGATTAAAAAATGAACAAATTAATCGTAAATGTGGAAAATATTAATCACGATTTTTCTACAAATAATCATAATATAAAATCACACAGTAAATTGTAAATTCAGAACGTTTATTTTTAACCCTTTGGAACCTTAAGGATCTAAAACTCAGTTTTTGTCTACTTTTGAATTATCAGTATTTTTAATTTGAGAGAATACCTGGTTTGTTATTTGGCATCATTTTAATTAGTACAACCACACCTATGTGACACTAACTTTATTTTGTCATTTTTCCATGTTTTTTTTTTCACACTATAGACATAATATTGCGCAAAACTGAGAATTCCATCTGGAAAATTGGATTTATTTTGCTGTTGAAACCTCAAAAATGTTTAAAAAACATGGAATGATAATTTTAGATGTCGTTTATACAAAATCAATAGGAATAAAATTTGTTAAAAAAAAACAATATATAAACATATTTTTGTATTAAAAACAAAAAAATGCTAAAGTCACATCAGGCAGCCCAAATGATACAAAAAATTGAAATTTTTTCTGGAATGCGTTTTTTTGTTTCTCATAATTTTTTTTTCATTATACTTGTGTACAAAAAAAAACAAAAAAAAAATTTTTTGGGGGGAGAATTTTGATCCAACTGGATTTCAGGTCAGCTGGTAACCACATAGGGGGGCGCGTCTGTCCATTCATGACTGCTCATCTTCCGCGACGTCGGTGGGCGGAGAAACGCGGAGTTTCCGCAATTTTTAGACAACATGGGTGCTTGTTATTGTGGAAAATTCATGTCGGCCCACATCCCAAAATAGAATGATGATGGGTTTCCTCTTTGGATTTAAAGCAGACAGCTCTGTTTCAGTTTTATATCAACATTCCCAGCCCTAAAATATATATATATATATATATATATATATATATATATATATATATAAATGTATATATTTTATATGTATATATATATTATATATATGTGTATATACATATATGTAAATAAAAATAAAATATATATTATATATAAGTATTATATATATATATACTGTTGACCGAAGGATAATACTCGACTGTGGCCGTACGATAGATTGCACTTTCTTATGCTCGTCTCTTTAATCCGTCTAATCGATCAAGCCCAGGTCCTAACATTATTGTTGCTCTGGCTCTATTTTCTGTTAAGTCTGAGCTGTGATAAGTAAACTAAAACAAGGTGTTATGAACCAGGTAATTCAGAGTTACCATAGCAACTCTATTTTAAGGACAGAAATGGTCACAAAACAGAATCAACACCTTGTTCTCAGTAAAAACCCCTTTTGACTAGTATTGTGGCTTCCAAGAACACAGAAAAAAGAGATTTCTAATAAATTCTAAACTGATGTCAGGTTACTAATTCAAGTTCATCCTTCCAAAAACGAAACATAATAATCATCAATAAATATTCACAAAAAAATATGTGACATTATTTACACTACTAAACAACATTGTTCCACCCTTTTTAAACACTATCTTCACAATCAGTTTTAAAATTGAATAATAATTTAATATTTGGTTATTGTTTCATTCGATTTTATTGTTAAGTTCTGAGAAACTTCTCCCCGATGCTCTAACATCATTTAATCAATTCCTTAAAAAATAGAAAAATCAAATCGTTTTCAAAGATTTGATAAATTACGTCTCATCCCTCCACATTTTACCGGGTCTGTTTAAACACAGCGTGAGGAGGATTTTGCAAAGAAAGCAAGAAGAATCTGCAGCTCGGAGTCAAGCTGTCTCCCCCGGGAGAATCGTTGCTCAGGCAGATGGAGAGTGCTGAAGGATGTGCTCGCTGCAGCGAAAACACACCGTACCGCTGGAATCTATAGCTGATCCCTTTCCCTGTCACACAAAGGAATAACATAAAACAGACAGACCTTGAATGAGGAACGTCTGTTTGAAAAGACCAGGAACATACGAGCGGCTGCTTTGCTTTGGATGTCACGTTTTGTTCGAATATTCTTGAAAGCAGGACGTCTCTTTTGGTTATTGTTTGGCTTGAAAAACGGCCATACGTTTATAGTTTAAGAGGAACTAAAGACGACAAAACTGCAAAAATAAAAGACTTCGTTAAGTTCTGAAGTTGGAACATATAAGAAATTGTGAAAATTGAAAATATTCTTCATTTTTTTCACTTCTTTGTACCTAAATTTCTAGTTTTTCGACACATATGACAAAAAAACAAAAAAAAAATGCACAGAACTGTAAGCGATACCACAAGCTTTTAACTCTAAACACTGAAGTATCTGTGAAGCTCCGATAGCACGGCGGTAATACTATTTCTCTTTTGTCAGCTGGTGCTTTTTAAGATAAATTCTCTATTTTTGATCCTATTACCTGTGTTCACAAGTTATCTTGGTACAAAAGCTATTTTTTGTGGCCACAAGACAAAAGAAAACCTCCTGATTTTCTGGCTTTACAGGTACTTTGTGAAATTCGCTGAAAAGATTAAATCAACTGACAAAAATGGCTGTTCTGACATATTAGGATAATTCTGTACTCTGGTTGAAATTATTTATTGGATTCTGAGGCACCAATTAAAAAAATTGTTTACCCTGAGAATTAATATTGTTGAATAAAATCTATGATTTTTGTTTATTTTATTTTTTTGTTTTACTATTTTATGGTCACAAATTAATTTAAGCTGTTTTTTTAAAGGAAGAATTAATAATTGTATTACACATCTCTATCTTTATCTATTTTGTATTTTTTGTGATATTAAAATCTATGATAGAATTGCAATTTAAATTGAATACATTTCAGATTCTAGCAGTAAAAATAATTATGATTGTTGTTCTGATTATTAAGGATTTTCATTTCAGTAAAATGAAATTCAAAAATACATTCAATATTTTGTACACTTTGAGGAATACTTAACCCTTGTGCTATCCCAGGCATGTTAACATTAAAAGTGGGTCTTCTGGACCCCATGAGAAAGCCCAAGTGTTAAAACCTTAATTTAATTATTTTTTTAAATGAAGTGTTCCTTAATCAGGAACGCCTGGATAAAATTTTTAGATTACTGATGTTGAAACTAATTTTCGAGGTACACATCGTTCGGATAAATAGTTTTTTTAAATGATTTTCAAACAAAGTTGGTTATTTTTGTAAATCTGCTAATGAGGCAAACATGTAGCGGTGTTGGACTGTGGAGTTTATAACATAGTGTGGAATTAGCGTAGCCACATTAGCATTTATCTTAGTGTATCAGTTTGCTTTTTTCCCTCACAAACAAGGTTGAAAGTCCCATTGTGAATATGCTAACACGGCTAACATCTAGCCGTGTTGCACAGTGTTTCTTTTTTTTTAATACATATTACCAACAAGGTAAGGAGTTAAATTAGCATTTAAGTTAGCATATAAGTTTGTTTTTTTCCCTGTTACAAACAAGGTTTGAACTCGCATTGCAAATATGCTAACATGGCTAACATGTAGCAGTGTTGTAATGTTCTTTTTTTTGTAAGTGTTACTAATAAGAATGGGAGTTAGCATAGCCACATTATGGTTTATCTTAGTGTATCAGTTTGTTTTTTTTCCGTCACAAACAAGGTTGAAAGTCACATTATGAATGCGCTAACATGGCTAACGTTTAGCCGTGTTGTACAGTGTTTCTTTTTTTTATACGTGTTACCAACAAGGTAGGGAGTTAAATTTGCATTTAAATTAGCGTTTTAAATTAGCATATCATTTTGTTTTTTTTCCCTGTTACAGACAAGGTTTGAACTTACATTGTGAATACGCTAACTCGGCTAACATGTAGCGTTGTTGTAATGTTCTTTTTTTTGTAGGTGTTACTAACAAGAATGGGAGTTAGCATAGTCACAGTAGTGTTTATCTTAGTGTATCAGTTTGTTTTTTCCGTTACACAAAGTTAGAAGTTGCATTATGCTAACATGGCTAACGTGTAGCGGTGCTAGAGTGGGTTTTCTTTATTTTTTACGTGTTACTGAAAAGGTAGGGAGTTAGGGTCAATATCACTGTAATGTTTATTTTAGCATACCAGTGTTTTTTTTCCTGTTACAGACAAAGTTAGGCATTTCATGGTGAATACGCTAACATGGCTAACACTTCTACAGTGAAGTAGTTAACGTGTTCCATGTCACAAAAAAGTTTTAGAGTTACTGTGAACACAGTTAAAGTCTGACTGACTTATCTCTGACTCTTTTATCTTGCTAATATAAGCCAAGACATAAGATCAAAAATAGAGGATTTATCAATCGACCTTATAATCCAGTCCGCCCTGTACTTTGGAGAATACAGTATTTTTTTTCTTGTTTATTTAAATGATAGGTTAAAAAAAAAAAAATCACTTAAGGCCTTTAGAAGTTCAAAAAAATATAAAAAATGTCATTTATCATTTAAAATCGTGAAAGAAAACAAGTTTACTGAATGTCTCAGTCATGACATGAAGTTTATTAAAGACAAAACAAAAGTTCAGACGAACTGACTGATTTTAGAACAAACAAACAAATAAACAAATTGTATTTTCTCTAAATAGAAACAAGACTACGTGACTTTATATCAAGACAGAAGATATGAAAGTGCTACACTACTGCCATGATGAACAGAAAAAATATCCATATTTAGCTATGATAGGACGATGTGATCCTAAAAGTTTGAGATTATTTGTTTGAACATTTTTATGAAATTCTCCACACGCATCTTGACTATATTTTAATGTTTTTCAGCTATTGTGCTTATATTTATTATTCCATTCAAAAATATTTTAACTTGCGTATTTTTTTCAAATACCTTAAAATTTAAAAAGCACAAAATAACATTTGGAAATAACACATTTTTCAGCTTTTATTTTTTTTTTTAAATCAATAAATAATCAAATTTTCTGACATTTTTTAAGTATGGCAGCTTTTTTCTTTATTATGGAGTTCATAAATGATTGATTTCACCTTAATTTCACCTTTTATTGCCTTTGACCTTGATTCTAATTATAAAAAAAATATTTAATGATTTTTTTCATTCAAGGTCATGTTAAATTAAGTTGAGTCCTGGACTTAATTAAAGGTGTGTTGCAAATTAGCGATCATAAAGGGGTTAAATATACGCTACTCAGACTCACTTAAAGGGGTGACTTTATGACTTTGGAGTGTTTTTTTCTCCAGGAATTGAACTCAGACGGTTCCCGCTCCACAGTCACCCCCTGCAGGAAAACAGTTAAACAGAAATGTAATTGTCAGGAGACAGAAGAGTGCTTTTGACAGATGTAACCACGGAGCCAAATGGCTTCAAAATAACCAAACGGTCCATCCAAAGTGAACAGGTGTGTACTGCAGAAACCACTGAGCTCCGTTTGGCAGTTATGTTTGTTTAATTTAATTAGCATATTTTAAATATAATGCCAATGCTGTGAAGCAGCTTAATGTCCTCTGGGTATGGGAGCCAGGTTTTCTTTTCTCCTTTTTCCGGAGCTTGTTTTAATTTCAGTTAGAGCCCGGTTTGTGTGCAATGAAACCGTGCGTGCAAATAATATAAAGCAACCCTTCAACCGTATTATGTGAAGTGCTGCCCTCTATGAAAAAGTAATCCGCTGAACTCCAAAGGTTTCATCTCTTTTTGTGGGTCCTCTGATTTATCTGCACGGCTGCATCCTGTTCGTTAACTTTCATCGTGGACTTTTTTTTTTTTAAACTCTCCAGCAATTGAAATGAGCACAAACGGCTCATCCAGGCATCACCGCTAATGTTGCCGCCGCGAATGAAACCTCTCCAGACCCCAACTCCTGAACGCCGCCCGCTCCGGTTTTGTTCCGTTTGTCAGTCTGAGGTTGTTGCTTTCAACAATTTTCAAAACAATTAAGATTATTCCAGAGGAATTGATCACTTGCACAATCCTTGGAGGTTGCATAATCAGCCCGAGGCGGCGTTTTGTGCTGCCAATTGGCAACCGAAGAAAATGAGGAGATGAATGAGACTTTCAAAGTATTACAATCATAATAGAAAGTCTTTTAGAGTTATTGTCATATCTAATTATGTCAGAGCCAACAGAGGGTTTCCAAACCTGCAATTTCATAGTTTGGTTCTTTAATACACGACTTTCACTGCAAACCCTGACTGTACTGCCACATCTGATCAGTCACATGATAAGATCTTATTAGACATCCTAACCAGGTAGATGAAAGTCTCAGGTAAGCAGTAACGAGAAGCAGTCAGCTCTTTGTAATGTGGATTTAAAGGTGCTCATAAAAGAATAAATCAAACAAACTCAACAGACAGAATCCGTGTTCACACCAGCTATTAGGACTGAAGTTGTGGCGGAGAGTTCAATGTGGTTTTATTTTGCATAGATTTTCTTCAGGAAAAGAAAGTACACATCTAAAGACATCGTGATCAAGTTGAAGCTTCGATTTGGCAAGAATTTTGTGTCCAAAAATAGCTCCTCCCATTCCAACGCATTCTCACTCCCAGCTCGCCATTTATGGACGTATGGTTCAGGCACCTCTCCACGTCACTTTTTGACAGTTTGGGTGTCCCCAACTCGATGTTTTTTAGGTCCAAGGACCACTTGGTAAAAATACGGTAATCAGGGGGTCTACAAGCATTAGGACGTGGACCGGTACCCTAACCCGGCACCAGTTCTGTATCCAGTACCACATCTCAAGGGTTGGGGACCCGTGATTTGATGGGAACAGCCAGCAGTGTGTCATGGTGCACCTGCCTTTCCTGGTGCAGTACCCTGGCCTCTTGTGTAATAGTTAAAGTAATTTGAGCTTTGCCACTACTCACCTCATTACCCTCTGTCTCCGGATCTTCTTCCATCCATCCACGTGCCGACTCTGATCTCCTCAAGAACACCTCCTCTCTACGCTCACCACTTCCAGTCTGCAGCTTCAAGTCCTGGCATCTTCTCCACTTCTCCTCGGACAATAAACCTTTCAAACTTTCATCCGTCTACCGTCATCCTTCCGGGTTCCAGCGTCTGGGTCTGCCGAACTTAGTCATGACAGAGTGAGGTTGACCATTGCCTCTTATGATCATTGTCTCAAGGCCAAACTAAAAAACAAGGGTGAGAATGGATCCGGGTGCTCTTGACCCGCCTGGTTTCAGCTTCTTTCTCCTTAACGTTTGAAGTTCCTTTGTAGCTTCTGTCAACTGTCCACTTTCATAGGCCCGTCTGCGCAACTGCTTATTAGTACAGATGTCTAATCAGCCAATCACATGACAGACACTCAATCCATTGTCAAGACGATCTACTGCATTTCAAAACCAAGAATTAGAATGAAGAAGAAAGGTCATTGAAGTGATTTTGAACACGGAATGGCCCCTGAGCCGGATTCGGCCCTCCTCCACATTTTGCCCGGCCCGCCAAACTGTTTTGGCTAAATTTTTCCAGTTTTTATGCTAATTTGGCATTAAGCTAATATTTCATACGACATGCTAGCTATTTTGGCTAATTTAGGCTTTTTTCAGTTTTTAAGGCTAATTTAGTGTTTAGCTAATACTTTAGCTTTATGCTAGCTGTTTTGGTTAAATTAGGCATTTTCAGTCTTTTAGGCTATTTGGAAGGTTAGCTAATATTTCCGTTACATGTTAGCTGTTTTGACTAAGTATTAGTATTAGTATTTTTTTTCGACTAATTTTGCACTTTGCTAATATTTTAGCTAGCTATTGGCTTCAGCATTTTCAGTTATCAGCTTCAGAGTTTTTAGCTAACAATTTAAGCATCTTCAGATATTGATCTAACACTAGTAAAGCTATGTAGTGTTTTAAAATGTTTTAGTATTATTTTTTCTGCGAAGATTACTGGAAAGCATTATTTAAAATTTGGCTACATGTGGCTTTGTGGAAAACCATAAATCTTTATGTTTAGGGTGTCATTGTTAAACTTTTTATGTTAGCCTACAGACCGACCCTGGCCCCCACCTTAGAAGAAAACAGTTATGTGGGCTCCAAAAGAAAAAAAATGGGGATCCCTGCATTAAGACAGTTCTGAAAGCAAAAGAGGATCTGACCCATTGCCAAAAAAATGTCTGGTAAGAGTATAAAGTATTATGGTGTATCACCTAAGGCTGAACTTGATGTTATCTGTATAGCCAAAACAAATAAACTGCTCTTTTCCCCACATCAGTTAAACATCCCTATCCATCTTTTGACTTCAGCATAATTACAATAATTCCTCATTAAAGTTTGACACTGAAGTACCTCTTAACACAAATGCAAATAATGCAGATTGCTGTTGGACTGTGATTACACAAGAACACTGTTGTTAGTAGATCCAGTAAGACATAAAGAAAATGCTGCTCACGCAAAGCAGAATCAGACTATTTGAGTCACGTGAAGGAACCATCACAAGTCAAAAATTTATTTTTTAAAACACCCAAATTTTGTGCACTATGCAAGAAGCCTATTAGTGCTCCTACGGGCACCTCCATATCAGCTGTGCACTCTATGCACGCAGCATTTGCATGTAGTCAGTAAGGTGTTAGTACCGGCCACTTACTAACAGCCCGAGTGTGGCACATGGATACCATACAACAGAATCACCCATACACCATAAGTGTAACTCACAGTTTCAATACACGATCCTTACTATTACTATAGTGTTGAGATAGGACTAGCTGTTTCAAATCCCTAATATATTTACCACTCCAACTGCAGAGTTTTAGGTTCTTGGAGTTCCATCTAATGGAACCATCCATTATCGTTACAAATACTTCAGGATATATTTACTACATTCACAGTACTTTCCATTTTCATGACTTCCCTTGAGGTGGCCAGTACTCACACCTACTAACAACCAGAGTATGGCGCAAGGACACCATATGACAACATCGTCTGTATGTCATAAGTGTGTGTAACTAATCCAAATACTTCAACAACTACTTGCACAAGAATGGTATTCAATATACATTTACTATACACCAGGGCTATTCAACTTTTTTTTCCTGGGGGCCAGATTTTCGGATGGTTGTCCAGCCTGTGGGCCGGTCACTATTTTATATCAAATGTAAAAACAGTCAAACATTGCTTATTTCTCATAGCACTTATTTATTGTTACAAATACTTTTCAGGCAACAGCAAAAAGCTAATCAACAGTAATACCAACATCCAGGTACAATGGTTCTTAGTGCAAAAAATGAGTTAATAGTACCAACATTCAGGTTCAAAACAAAATAACTGTTCAAGTGCAAAAAGGAGGTAAAAGTACCATCATAATTTAGGTGCAAAACAATATGGCTCTTAAACAGAGGTAACAGTACCACCAACATTAAATTAAAATACAATATTGAACTTTAAGTCCAAAATTAGAGGTAACAGTACCAACAATATGGTTTTTAGTGCAAAAAATAAACAGCAACAACATCAGATTAGCTACAACTGGTTCTAAACAAAATAAACCGCCACCGCATTTGTGCTATTGCAGTTTTACTAGTGTGAGATATTACATTGTCTTGACTGAGCTAAGACAGTAAAGTTAGGCTCAAATGAAGTGAGGGCTATGCGCAGACAATTTTGCAAATGCGCATTTGACAGTGAGGCACGGTTGGATGTTTTTATACCATTCATGTGGGAGAAGCTGGATTCACAGGTATATGTGGAGCCAAACATTGTTAAAATGCAGAGAGCTAACTTTCTTAACATTGGGAATTTCTCTGCAATAACACATTTGACCCAAAACTCTTTCTTAAAGGCATCTTTCAGTTCAGATGAGGCTCGTATGTCAATAATTTCCAACTGCATTGGACCTTCATCAATGTTGTTTAACCTGAGGAACTCTCCTGCCTTGGAGGACACAGAATGTGTGCTGGTAAATGGGTCCCTCACAACATGCAGCAACTTATTTGCTATGCCAAAGTTTTCACATCTGTGAGCAAAGTTACCCCTCAAATGATCCAGATAATCTGACATCACCTTTGTCACTTCAGCACTGTGTGTTGACTTGATAAAGTCACTGAGAGTGGGAAAATGCAGCATCCTGTCATTAAGATCTGCTATGAAAAGATCTATTTTTGTTTGAAAAGCAGTGATCTTTTCAACAACATCAACCACTGTTCTGTCCCTGCCCTGAAGCCCCAGATTAAGGCTATTTAAGTGATGAAAAATGTCACATAGAAAGCACGTCTCAGCAACAAATTTGACATCAAGCATTTTTGTCAAAAATGTATCAGCTTTTTTGTTCTTGCACTCTCGAAGGAAAGTGATAATCTCATCTCTTAAATCACAGACCCTTTTCAGTGAGTTTGCCTGACTTAACCATCTTATATTGTTATGCAAAAGAAAGTCAGTGTGGTCAGCTGACAAGTCAGCCAGTAGCTGACGAAAGAGTCTGTGACTGGATGTTGATCTGATGAAGTTTATAATGCTAGTGACACATTGCATTGTTTGTTTTAACTCACCACTAAGTTGTGAACACAGGACGCTCTGATGAATAAAACAGTGAAGACACTGCATTTTCGGAGCAACTGCAGACATTCGTGCACACAGCCCTTTTATCTTCCCAATCATTGAGGGTGCTCCATCCGTAACCAGCAGGTTTACTTTCTGTAAGTCCAGTCCATTGTCTTTAAAAAACGCGACAATTTTTTCGAAAAGTATTTCACCTGTGGTTTGTCCTTCAAGAGGTATTAAACCCAACAACTCTTCTTTGAAACAGTCTCCATCTTGAAAGCGCACATACAGACAAAGTTGAGCCACGTCTTGATTATCAGTAGATTCATCCACAGCAGGGGGCAGAAATTCTGCGTTCCTCAAACAAGAGAAGCGTGTCAAAAACATCCGTGGCCAAAAGATCCACTCGCCTTCCAGCTGTAGTGTCAGACAACGGGATCGACCGGATTGAATTAATAACCTGGTCTTTAACTTTCCGATCAGCGATCACCTCCTCGACTGCAGCAAGCATGCATTCTTTCACTGTATCCGAGTCCGTAAATGGCCTTTTCTTCTTAGCCAATATCCACGCAGCACGCAGAGAAGCTGCCATTGCATTTTGTCGCAGATGACAAACACGAAACAAAGTTGTAGAACTCCGCTCATAGTTCTGAATAAGAGTTTTTAGTTTTGTCCGCCGTGCCTCGGATCCAAGTGGAAACTCGTTGTCAAAACTCCCGTGTGTCGTACTGAAGTGCCTCTTCACGTTATATTCCTTATTCACGGAGCAAACATCATAATACAGAAGGCACATGGGAATGCCTTGTGCATTTGCCATGTGTGCATATTTTTCCGTCCAATCGTCATTAAATCTTCTGTTTTCTGCGTCAATTTTGCGCCGTTTCTTTTCCTTAGATAGAGCCATGCTTTCTCACGAACTACTGTTTGCCGTAAATTGCGTTAGTATACCTGCCGTAAAACCAGCAAAGTGTCGTAAAGTACCGCAAATCGGTGGAAGTACAGTTTGATCGGTAATTTTGAAAGAAAAGTATTACTCATGGATATATGGGCCGCGGGCCGGTCCAAATAGCTTAAAGGGCCGGTTCTGGCCCGCGGGGCGCACTTTGAATAGCCCTGCTATACACACAACAATGGTGTGTACCATTTCTATGACATCCCTTGAGGTGGGCGGTACTCACACCTTACCAACTACCAGAATGAGGTGGGTAAGGATACCACACAACAGCATCACCCCTACATCATAAGTCTGTGTAACTGACATTATCCTTACAAATACTCCAAGATACACTTAAAACAAGCACAACAATGGTACGTTCCATTTTTATGACATCCCTTGAGGTGGCCAGTACTCACATCTTACTAACAACCAGATTATGGCGTAAGGATACCACACAACAACATCACCCCTACATCATAAGTGTATGTAACGTATATTGTCCTTACAAATACTTCAAGATACATTTACTACACAAACAACAATGGTATGTTCCGTTGACGTGGTCACTTAAGCCTCAAGTGAATTGCAGGACACATCTGTTTCACCAGTAAAATTTTGTTTTAAAGGGTTAAGTCAGAAGTGTGTACTTTAATGTACACAAGTAATCAGAAAAGTCATACTCTTTTAAGTAAATGTACTTCAATAACTTTGTCTAAAAATGTTAGTCATGACTTTACTAGATTTTTCTGGGACTTGGTAGTAATTTGATGATGTTTTGTAGCAAAGAACCGTTTTTATTTTGTAATTTTCCGACACTACTGAGAGAAAATCACATTGTGGCCTAGAAATAAGAATCTGAAATGCGATGGTCCCGACGTCAGTCCATTCATCTTGTGGATCTGCTTAATCTTCTTCAGGGTTGTGAGGAGGCGGGAGCTCATCTTCGCTGCCATTGGCTAAAAGGTAGCAAACACCTTGGACAGGACACCTGAGAGGCTTGCTTCAGACATATTTTCAGGATACAAAGGTGAGATTGTCAGCTGCACTTCAGCATAACATGCAAATGGAATTCAGGCAGACGACATCATTTCCTTTTAGCCTTCACTGTGTCAATGGAGCTCATCAGAAAGTGTCTGTAAAGGTGAAGTGAGCAAGGCTGCATGGAGGGCTGTACTTCAACAAGACGGTCCAGACATAAAAAGGAAATTCTAACATAAGTCTTTAAAAAACTGTATTATATTATATTATATTATATTATATTATATTATATTATATTATATTATATTATATTATATTATATTATATTATATTATATTATATTATTTTGGTCTCAGTATCACTTTTAATTATGTTAATTTATGCAAAACCAAAAATATACTAAGAAAGTTCAGTAATAACTGGTGGTGCAAACAACAGAGAAATATGGACATGAGTCTGGTCGGCCTAAAATTACTAAAAGCCTTTTTTCATTAATTATGTTTTTAGTTTTCCTCCTTCCCCTGAATCTGTTCAGAGGAAACAACAAGAACAAATACAAACGTCGAGGTTCTGGATGAGGAGGCAGGAAGACGCAGGGGCTACAGGGAGCGCTTGAAGGGACAGCTCCCTCCCCGACACAAATGATAAATGGAGAAAACTAAGAGCGTTCATTTATAATTGCATAAATAAACTGTGAAATGTTAGGTTTTGTTTAAATTTGAGACAATGGAGTGAATTAAGCTGGGAGCAGTTGGGTTCAGTCAAGCTGTTTATCTGTTTTTAAGCTTTTTTTTTTAATATTGTGAAAAAATAGAAATATTTTTATTTAAGAATATAAAATTGAGGTAATAAATCATTTTGTTTATTTATTATCAGTTGCTACAGAACTCTTTATTTTTATTATTAAACATAATTTAGAAAACCTTTATTTGAAGGTTCTTAAATGTTCTCAAAATCTAATGCCAGAAAACATATTTTTATATTACAAATATTTATTTTCTGAAACAAAACATAATAAAAACAACATTTATTTTATTCAATTTGATTGTATCAAAAGGGGAAAATACAGTTTAATTTTTTTTTAACAGTTTTCCTATTTGAAGTACATTTTTTATTCATAAAAGTCGTTTTTTTTTTAAAGAAAAGCTTAATTTTTTTTTTGTATTTCAAAAATGATTTTAAAATTA
Source organism: Oryzias javanicus (assembly GCA_003999625.1). NCBI lineage: Eukaryota > Metazoa > Chordata > Actinopteri > Beloniformes > Adrianichthyidae > Oryzias > Oryzias javanicus. Next base: position 7,981,492 of record CM012455.1, on the reverse strand, counting down.
TTTTGTAAATCCCTAAAATATGCTCTTTTATTACTATTCTTAGTTTGGTATTAAGCTGTGTAATTAGGAATTAAAAAAAGAAGTTCAAGGTGCAGAATTTAAGATAGAAAACAGCAAATAAACAACATTTGAATGGAAAACATGGATTATAACTCAAAACTTAAACTCCTGACTAACTTTGACTTTCTCCCCATTTTCTAACAACATGAAGAAAATAGAGAAGCTACGTTTAAAAAAGTAATGAGCAGAAAAACCCAAGAGATTGGAGTAAAAGTTAAAGTTATATAACTTTTATAAAACAGTGAGAAAAAGTGTGAGTCGGTCTAAGAGGAAGAGAAGGGGGACAAAACTGCATGTCGCTGCCACTGAAGAAACATGTTTAGGTTAATGCATTTTGAAAAGCTGCATGTTTTAATAAAAAAGGAGAAAAACAAAGAGTCTACATCAAGAGAGAGAATTTTAACGTTTTTTCTAAATGGATTTTTGAGTTTTCCCAATATTTTTTTTTAAATAATAGTTAATTTCCTCAATTATTTTTCACATCCAGTCAATTTGAGCTGTTTTATTAACAATTACAATCAAAATTAGATGTAAATTTAATAAATGAATGCACTAAATGGCTTTTTTGTGCTGTTTTTCTATTAGATTATTAGTCATTACTGGTTCATAATCCAAAATTTTCCCCACATTAATCAAGCTGGAAATGTTTAATTGGTTGCAGAATGAGGAATATTTACAGTGCTTACATAATTACTTCATCAAGCCTGTAAAAAAATAAATGATTTATAATAAATGATTTTTTGGAGGAAAACTCCAGCCACATGTTTTTCTACTGCGACTCACATGAAAGGCCGTGCTCAGAGGACAGGATGTTCACATCGTCCTGGAAGGTATGAGCTCTCCAGAACAGTCCTCACACCCCTCCCGTAAAGTGGCACATCTCCGACCCGCATGAATTCTGCTATGGTTTCATTCATAGCCTGCGGTCTGATCAAAATTAGCCCCTGGTTGATGATATTTCTTGGCAGCGAATCGAGCCGCACAAAGATGAAGAAGCATTTTTGTTTTTTGGTTTGTCACTGGCTGCCTGTGAAATAGATCATGCATTTAATGAAGTAGCCATCTTTTTTATGTGTGAATCATAGACTAGAATTGCACTTTATTGTGTAAAACACTATTTATGAGGGGCAGCCCAAAGGTCAGACTGCTGATATTCTGTACTTTCTGATGGACGTCCAACAAAAAAAAAACAAAAAAAAAAAACAGGGAAGTTTCCATGTTGCAAAAGAAAACAATACTCACTAAGCTCTTTGCCTTCAGTAAATTAGACACAATATGAAAAGTTAATTAAAAGTTTTAAAAAGTTGTTCTGAGGTGATCTTCTTAAATGATGTGAGTTTATGAAAATCGGAAATGGTTTGACAAACTATTTCATTGTGTTTTGAATCAATTAAAACAGGAATTTAATTAAAAAAAGAGCTTAAAAATGACAAAGTATAACACGGACTTGGAACATCCAACAAAGATTAACTAAACATGCAAGATATTTAAAAAAAAAATACTAAAGAAACCAAAATAAATATTAATCTTCATCAAATTTTGAATAATCAATTATGACTTGATTGGAACAAATAAAAGATACATCCTCATAAAATGATGCCATTATAGCCACTACTAATCATAAATAGACATGTTTGCATTAATCAATCCAATATATGACACATTGAATCCAATAAATGTGAAGTTTGTCATATAAGTTTAATTATACCACGGTTCAGTTGAATCCTTGATTCTGATTGGCTGTTGGGTGTGGATTAAAAAGTAACAATTCCCAGTAATAAACCACACCTAAAAAGAGAAGTTCCGGTCAAATAGCCCAAATGTTCTATATCGCTGCTTTAAAACAAACTTTTGCATCATCATTTGGACAAAAACAAATGGTAAAAGCTGTGACAATCAGTATTTTTATCGCTTTCTTTTGCCGCTGCAATTGAGGTCGCTTCGCCGGCTCACATATAAAATAGTCCACTTTTTGTGAAAAGGGATCTAAACCAAAGAAATAACAAGAATAAAGTACTAAATATGAATAGAATATTTATTTATTGTGAAAGTGATCATGCTTTAAAGGGAGATAATGCTCAACAAAGTATGCATTATCACTGAGCATTATCCTTTACTTATTTGCTTAAAAGTTAATTAACAATCCCATTTTGTTGATATATGTTATCGATTACTGAAAAACTGAGGGAAAAAAAGTATATATATTCTGAAATTAAACTACAATAAAATAAGACTAAATGTAAACAGATAAAAAGTCTTGCTTTTAAAATTATGCAACTAACTGATTTTTTTTTTTCTAGATTGCTAAATGCGTAAAAGGACGACATAGAAAATGTCAGTGACATAACAAAAACAAATAACAATATTGAATAAGTACTCCAATTTACTTTACCCTCAGATATGTAAGAAATACATGAAAATGAAACATTTTATTCACAAAATGAAGAAAATAAATAAAGTGCATGTTTGAAAAAAGTAATATTACATTTATTACTGTATTACCAAAGCAATTTGATAATTTACTCTGTTTTAGTAACTCTTAATCTAGTGTTTTGCTGTGATATTTGGTCAATTTTAAATAATTGATGAAATATTAGGTTTTTGAGGGTTTATCGCATGATCATCTGCATATTAGCATACATTAAATACTTTAACATTAGCAGTTTTATGAATAAAATGTCATGTTTAACTGTCATAGACGGACAGTATTTGAATACTTTACAGTCTACATAAAGTATTCCAATGTTTTCAAGTCCCATTTTTAACAATTTTCTTACTGAAAAGGAAGTTTTAAACACTGACAAGGTTTTGACACTATAATTTCTTCAACCTAATTTATGTTGGGATATATTTTTGGGTTAATTTTTCCAACAAGTTTTTCCTTGAAATGTTCCATTTTTTTAAGCATTTAATGATATATTTAAACAAAGAAAAAAGTTTGTTCTTTTTTTAACCTGGGTTATTTTTAATGATGCAGTTTTTAGTTTTTATACTTAAATGTTAAGATAAATAGTGTGTTTTGATTTAGCTCTTACGTTTTGTTTTGGAAAAAAATCTAATTTCTATCTTAAAGGTAAATTATCTTTTTATTTGCATAACTTGCTATTCTCAGCCACATAGAAACAATTTCAACTTTAAATGGAATTAATCAGTTTCTAATAGGTTAAAAAAAAAAGCAAAAATATCTGTTTTTCTCTCTGGTGTCCAAAACACTAAAACATTGCTTCTCAAGGAGGATCCAATGGGACTACACTCGCTTTTTACCTGATACAAGAGGGAGGAGTTAATCCAGTGGAGATCTGTTCTCAGATAGAGTCATGGTTTACCCCAGTGTCCCAAATAATCGCTGTTTTTACATCAAGGATAATTGGATGTAAGGCGTGGAATACCAAACACAAGAAAGACGAGGAGAAATAACAGTACGGTGAAAAACAAAGACTATCAGCCTTTTTATGGCAATCCAAGTGTCAGAGAAAATAAATGCTGTATGCTTTTAAATAAAGATTTAAAGGTCCACACTGATCATTTTTAGATCTATTTTAAAGGGGTTCCCAGTGATCTTTTAACTATAATTGTCGTTTTCAGCTAAAAGTTTTTTAAAAATTGTTGTTTTCTAGAACATACACTGAATCAATTAACAAATTAAAGCCTAATTAGCAGTTTAAACAAATTACAATTTTTAGTTAATGCTTGACTCAAAAATGTAATTTGAAAACTAATCATTTTCAATGTTACAAATTACAGAACTTTTGTAAACTGATCCGATACTTCACTTTTTTCAGTGTATTTTTTGCAGAGCAGCAGTAGTTCATTTTACCTCTGTTGGCGTGGAGATGACCCTCCACTGATATCCCATCATCCCTTTGTTTACTGTCTCTACCGCTAGTTTACAGCCCCTCACAATCCCAAGCTAGCATTAGTGGTGCAAAAAAAATGACGAGCACTATTGGATCATCATAACAGACATGTACTTTTGAGCCAGATGAAAGCTGAGACGAGGAATACGGATGCATCAGAATGGAGTGGAGAAGGGAGCTTGTGGCCCATTGACTGTAACACGTATTTTTAAGATTTTTACAACAGCATTTTTTCCTCAAATTAAACAAATACTCAGGAGAGCAATCTCAAGCTGAATTATCTTCACACACGTTCTCCAACATGAGAGAAACTTCACAAGAACATGTTAAAAACACCAATAAACATGGTTTAAATGTTAAACTGGGATTCCAATTCTCTTAGACACACATAGACCCAGGCATTGTAAAGAATCCTGCAAATTTCAGCTTTTTAAAAAATCTTTTTCAACCAAAAATGATGAAGACCCAAAAGGTTTTTGATTAAAAAAAACACTTGTGGTAAAATGTTCTAAATGAGGCTAAACTACAGAGTAAACTGCAGCTTTGATTTAAAGGAAAAATGGATTTGGCATCATGTGAAAGGATCATAGAAACTATTGCAAATATGAAACTGCACCGACTTCTTCTTCTTCTTCTAGTTCTGAGAGCAGAGATCACAAACTTCACAAGGAGAGCCGGAGTCAGACATCAGAGGCTCCTCTGCAGCGCCGGTCAGTCTCTATTCATTCTCTATTTTGTTCAGGGATGGCAGAAGTTTTTAAAGGATTCACTGAAGGAAAAGTACCACGAGTTCTGCAATAAAGTTTGAGTCTGAATATTATTATTAAAGAACATCCCTCATGTCGCGAAAGTGAGAACAATTCAGACGATGAAGCTGGAGCTTAACGTGACAAACTCGCAACTTATGTCCACATTTTTTTTAATGATTTCAATTTTATAAGAATTTTAATACTTTAGGAGCTTAAAAACACTTGATATGATATTTGTTTTGCATAAAAAACGATGGATTTGGACTACAAATGTAATCCTTACTAAAGCCCAGCATATATTTGATGAATTACATTTCAAATCTTTTCACAAAGAGTAGCTTTAGTTGCTAAATTTATAAATAATGAACCAAAGCGGAGCAGGCGCCGCGCACACTCCACTCCGCGCCACTTTCGCATCCAGTATGAACCAGGCGTTAGTCCCACAGTAAACGTCAATGGGATAGAACGCTGTAGAGAAAAAATGTTCATGCAAATTTTTTGCAACCAGGATGTTGCGAGCAACAGGTTGTAGTGAACACTTAAACAACACTTGAGGGTAAGTAACGTCGGGTTTACACCGCATGCGAAAGCGCCGCGGAACAGAAGTCACTTCCATTCTGTATCTTTAACGCAGTGCCGCAGTCCTCCTAGGCCAGCCTGCGGAGAGCAGCGATCGATTTCCCGTCTGGTCTATTTTTTGCCGCGACCGCCACTAATCCACGTCAATTCTGGGGGGACGTTACGCCGAGACACACAAGAAAATCAAATCAATTTTCAAAAATAGAACCAATTTTTACAAAAAAAAATACCCAGATGGACAAATGCAATCATACTGTTGTATCTTAACAGACTGTAGAGATGAAAATACAGTAAACACACAAACAAAGCGCTATACATAAAGAATAAACAGACAAACATACATGCACAGACAGACACACAGAGTAATGTAGTGGGCTGACTGCGGAGCGGGGGAGGGGTGCGGTTTTGGTTGTCCAAAAATACAATCAATAGAGGCAGAGAGCAGTTGAGGACAAGTCAAGAAGGACAGTGTCAAATTAATTGTAGAAGTTCTAAATAACCTTATAGCTGAACAGAAGCACATGTCCGCAAAAAATACACGTCAGTTGTGAACTGGAGGTGAAGCGGATTCTGCGCGCACTCCTCTCCGCCACACTTCCGCGTGCGGTGTAAACCCGGCGTAAAGAGGGAAGTAGGTATGGAATTTTTTTTTTCCAATTCCGCTGACCCTGCCCTTACGAAAAAACTATATATTTCTCAATATATGGAGAACAACAAATTTTCAGTATATTCCATATATGGAAGCAATATTTATCAGTATATTGAAATATATTGAAAAACACCAACTATTACTGTTTTCTTATATTGAAATATACCGATCCATATAGCCTATTGTTATCTCTACCGCAGTATATTGCTCTATGTGTTGAAATATTATATATATATATATATATATATATATATATATATATATATATATATATATATATACATATATATATATATATTCAAAAATAGGTTGACCATAGGTACATTGCAATATATTCAAAAATATATGGGTAAATGACTGACATATTGTGATATATTTCTTAATATATATACTATACATATATTTTCCAGTATTGTAATATATTTTTGTTTCGTAAGGATGTGCACTACAGGGAGCCCAATAGTGCTGTTCTATCTAATTTTCTAACTTTAGCCTGAAATAACTCAAGGTAGCTCCAAATATTTTCCCTTTTTAGTGGAAATGTATTCTCTATTTCATATTTAAAATTAGGATTACTTTGTTTTGTTTTAATAATTTCCTCTGTATTTTTTTAATGTATATATATTTTTTAACTTTTTTAATTTTATCTAATTTTATATGTTTTACTTAATCCTTTTCAGTTTGTTTATCAGTTTATGTATTCTTTTCTAAGTGTTTTTGTGGTTTATTCATTTAAAAGTAAGTATGACTGCATAGTAAAGCATTTTAGTATACTGAGTTTTTCTTTAAAGGTGTGCTATATTTGACTTTTACTGCAGTATAGGTCACTTCTATCAAAAGGAACATTTCACCACCATTTATTCAGCATTTAGTGAAAATTGTGCTATTTATGGCATTTCTGAGCTCTGGTGTTTAGCAATTGTTTAAATAATCAACTTACAGTAAATTCATTGTAAGATTTTGACTTTTACAAATAAGAGCTCATCTGAACACTTGTAGAATTCTATATCGACAGCAGGAGTCAAATATTCATTAAAAAGTGTATTCTTTCTCTATTGCAGACGCTCACATGAATGTGAGGCACATAAAGGTTGTTTTGCTGACACTCTCCACACCAGTTTATCTCAAACTGGCTGTTTGGGCTTCAGGTCTGGACACTGGATAATCCCTGTTTTCAGGTTTCTTCATCTTGCTCGGGCATGTTTGGGGTCCGCTTGTAGCAGGATTTAATTCCGACCAACTACACATCAGAGAGTGCAGCACGGTGTTGCAGATTGTCGTGGGAGATGTTGGAGTCCAGGATGCACCTCAATGAAACAGAAATGTCCCAAACAAATCAGATTTTTGTGTATAAAATTTAAACGTGAATTAATTTTTAAAATAACTTTTTTGCTTTTAATCCCACATCTGGTAACTCAGAATTTTTAATGAGGTTTGTTTAGACCTGGAGGCTCTGGAGCCATTGCAGTTTTCTGTTTTAAGAAAATAAAAAGTTTTAATTTTAAAAAGTAACTATGAAGTAAAAGTAATAGTAATGATAATTACTTAAACTAACTCAAACTTTTTATTAATCTTTCACAAGCGGAAACCTTTTTACTATTTTTTGTGCACCATTTACAGAATAATCTAAGAATAAAGGTGCACCCAATTATAAACCAAACTTTTTTATTTTTGAACAAATTTAAGAATTCTAAGTGTTTTTATGGTTCAAAATTACGATAAACCCCTGAAACTGCACACTACACTTTATATTGAAAAGAAAAGACGGAGTTTACTTCCCATTAACAGTGAAAGACGGCGATGATAACCTCAGTGAAGGCTTCCCACCGCGGTAACGTCAGCGCGTGCCCGGTTTGGTCACGTTTGAGCGCGAAACTTCCAAGCCAGCTACGGAATCCCACGAGGATCAACATTTTTAGGAGTCTACTCAAGAGTGTTGCGTAATACCTTGTAAACATCTTTGTGTACTGCAAAATATTAAATGTATTCATTAATATTTACGCAAGGATTTTAAAAATGGGTGGAAAGTCAAAAAAGTTAAATAAAAATAACAAAATACACTTCAGTAAAAGTAAGAACAGCCATAGTTAATTTTTTTTAGTGTATTTATTATTGTATTTCTTGTTTTTATTATGTCTTTTGTTCTTATTTTTTCTCAAATTGACGCATATAAAGTTTCTTATATTGTTGTTACTGTTAATATTTTTTCTTATTACTCTTTTTTAATTATTACTGCCCTGTTCATTGCTCCTGACAGCTACAGTAAAGTCTTTTGAATCTTTATTTTCTCTGATTTAATTTCAATTCATTACATTTATACATTTCTGGCAGAGATACACCACAAACAGTAAAATAAATCATTCATTCATTCATCTTCTTGGCCGGTTTACCTCTTTCGGGGTCGCGGGGGTGCCGGAGCCTATCCCGGGTACTGATGGGCGAAGCATATTTTTGGACGGTGGGAGGAAGTACCCGGTGAAAACCCACACATGCACGGGGAGAACATGCAAACTCCACACAGAGAGGTCCCAGTTGGTGTTTCTGATTCCCCAGCTGGGAATTGAACTGGAGCATTCTTGCTGTGAGGCAAAAGCGCTAACCACTGCACCACCATCCAAAATAATTTATAGAAAACTTTTTTTACAGTTTTCATTTAAATAAAACATTTTTACACAAATCATTCAAACAAAAAATTCAAAACAGAAAAATCACTAAAATATCCTCAATTCCAACATCATCATCAAAGATTTATAACAGTAAAGAAGATAAATTACTTAAATTACTTTTCAAATTACTGTTGATTCTACCCATTATGACACTATGTCACAAAGGATGTCTTTATTTTCAAGGAAGTCATGTGAATCTCTGAATTGGAACTATATTTTTTTAATCATAAAAGTACATGAATAAAAAGTATTGACACAATTTTCTAAAGGATGAAGTAAGACTTTGTTGCTCTTAAAGTGTTGAAGGTTAGAGTAGAATAATGTTCAAAAGGTTTGACTAAGCTTTATTAATACTGAAATACCCAGTTTCTGTTCTCATATTGTATTCTTTACCAGGATAAAACCTGAAAAATGATTAAAAAAAAAAGTGTGCTCCCAATTATAGTAAATTCTGTTTTTTCTTGTTAAATACAGGTTTAGTTGTGTATTTTAAAAGAGTGGACATAAAAAAAAGATTATTGCTTGACCTTAGAGCCTCATTCTAACATGTGTTATGAATACCTTTCCTGAATAAAAGAAATTCCTGACAACCTATTTTAATGTTCAGTTGAAGTATAAAAACAAAAAAAAAAAAGCCTGATTTAATTCTGCTGGAAGCCAAACCATCTCAGACTTCAGAATATGTAGTAAACTGAGGCTTTTAAACTGGATGCAGATTCTCTTTACAACAAGGATAACCCCACAGGATTAAAGTTGAGAAGAATAGCACAAAATGGAAGTGGACTAAAATTAACACAGAATGTGATGGGACTGTGAAATTCCACTGGATGCCTATTTTACAATCGTGAAGCGAGCTTGTCATGTTCCTCCAGGACTGTGACTCTGCCCACACACAGTCTGCATGTATAAAGAAGCCCATAAATACTGAGCTTATGAGAAAAAAAGAAAAAAAAAACCGAATGAACTGTTCCACACCAGCAGCTCTGTCACCTAAACTGTCGGTTTTGTTCAGCGTAACGGGGAAAGGGGACAGAAAAGTGGGTTTGGAAGCTCGTGAGATCACAGCATGGAGGCTGAATTCTCCCGTTTGAGACGATCAGACAGCGGCACAGCAACACTCAGCACTATTTTTAAGATTATCTCCACTGTATTGTTATGAAATAAAGAGCAATCTTCACAGCAAGCCTTTGCAATCTGATAAAACAACAGTGCCCCCTGGTGGCGGAGCTCTGAACAGCAGCTCACATTCATGTCTAAAGCGGGAGCTGCTGCACTTCTGCAGAGCAATAAATACCTTTTGCTGACACATGCCACAAATCTATTTACAGTAGAGCTCTTTATTTGCTCCTAGATGTTGGCTCCTGTGAAAGTCCCACTCTGACCATTTTTTGATCTATTTCAAAAGCTTTCCTAGTGGTTTATTTTAAAACGATGACTAACGTTTTCCACCAAAATACTTTTGAAAAAGTAATTTTCTACGTCATAGTTTCTGCAGGGTGGCTGTATTAGAAATACGCATCTGAGTTGTGGATGTTTGCATAGAGCAACCCCGCCCCCCTTCCTCTCTATGTTGCTGAGAGCTCTCTGTTTACATCCTAACATTACCTGTTAAACAAAAATGGTGAGCAATCTCAGAGCTACCCGGCTGTACAGTTTTGAGCCAGATCCCAGCTCAGATGAGGAAAAAGAACTGATCTATTTGTCTATAAGTAGAAAGATCGGAATGGAGCAAAGGCCGCCCAGCATATTTTCCCGATACCAGCTACGTTTTTAGCATAAGCATGTCGTTGTCTGCTCCTGATTCACAATGAATTAAATAAATAATACACAAAATTGCAATTTTTAGATTAATTTTATTTAAATATGTCCTCCATCATCAGAAAAAACACCAAATACAATAATTTAACCCAGTAGATAAAATCCAAATTTTAGGGAATTTAGATGATTTTATATTAAAGCTGATGTTATTTGCTTGTATTTACGTGCAACCAGCACAAAAATTGATGGAAATTCACGTGCATCCAAGACGCAGATTTCTGCATTGCCTACATGTATTTTAAGTACATCCAAGACTCAGGCCCAATCTGAATCCCCCCCTTCATTGAGCCCCCCAAATGGAGAATTCTGAAAAAATGGTGTCTCATATTTTGGATGTCACTTTTGTTCGGTGACGTCATCGATAATCGCTGCTGGTCTGCTGAAGTTAGCGCTGAGCTTCCAGCACTCGAATATTCATAACAACAGCAGTTTTATAACTTTATAAGGTCATGCTACAATAAAAAATTATTAATAAATAATATATGTAAACGTCTGTGGTTCAGAGCGCACACACGTGAAGAAAAGCTCTTCTCAGCGCGACACGGTTTAGGACTTTACATCCCTCCGTTTAGAGCACGGGTCGGCAACCTTTAAGAGTAAAAGAGCCATTTGGGCTTGTTTTCTACTGATCAAAACCTAGAAGGAGCCGCATTGATTTACGTTAGCCTTTAAGAAATGTAGATTTGTATTTATAACCTTCTTTTTGGTTTTTTTTGTTTTTTTTTTTTTTAAATATGAATAATGTATATTTTTGGCACGAACAAAAGAAAAAAATCTATAAAAAGAAACTAGCATTTCTCAAAAGGGGATTTTTTAAAAATGTTTTTAACTTTAGTAGCAAAAAAGCAAGATTGTTGCCTAATTACTGGCTGAACTTCAAACTAGCATAACATTTCTCTATAAATTAAATCAGCCAAAAATGTTAGCATGTTGCTGAAATAAAAGCTAAACTCAAAATTAGCCTAAAACCTCCAGTAGATAACAAATTAGCTAAAAGTGTTAGCATATTGCTAAAATATTAGCTAAACTCCAAAATTAGCATAAAAAATAATTAGAGGCCAAATCTGCCAAAAAAAAAAAAAAAACTAGCTTGTTGCTTACTAGCTGAACTCCAAAATAGCCTAAATTCCTCAGTAAACTAATTTAGTCAAAAACGTTAGCATGTTGCTAAAGTAAAAGGTAAATTTTAAATTATCAATGAAAAAATTAGCTGACAACATCAGCATTTTACTAAAATATTAGCTAAACTCCTAATTATCATATATTTAGTCAAAAACGTTAGCATGTTGCCAAAATAGAAGCTAAAACTCTAAATTAGCCTAAAAACCCCACTAGAAAACAAATTAGCCAAAAACATTAGTATGTTGCTAAAATAATAGTTAATCTCAATTTTTTTGAAAAATTACTATTATTTTATGTTTCTTCAGCCAGAGAGCGACCATGGAGAGATAAAAGAGCCACATGTGGCTCTGGAGCCGCAGGTTACAAATCCCTGGTTTAGATGGTCGGATTTAAAAAATACATTTCCTGGGCACACTTGCACTTAAACTATCCTTTCAAATGGAGGTTAAGCGCTAAGCTAGCATCTCCGTTTTCCTCTTTATGGCGGTATTCCTCTTAGACGACCGCAATTCCTAACTTTAACTCTTCCTCCAGTCCGTGCAAAGAAGTTCAACGCTGACTCCAAGTATTTCTAAAATTACATGCGAAAAGTCACTTATTTAAATTATTTGACAAAATCTAAAAGAATTAAAGTTTTTTAATATACTCTTTTAAATGAGATATAATTAGTTTTAATTAGGAAACGTTGGGCAATTTGGTAAGTTTTTGTTTCAAATAATGTTAGCTTAAGATACAAAATATTGACAGGATTTTTTGGTGAAAATAAATCTCCTTATTTACCCACCGTCTCGAATTTGATTCCCAAATTTTTAACATAGATATATGATAAAAAATTATAAATCCACAAATTGTTCACTCTTTCAATGCAGCAATAGTTATTTTTTTAAAAATGCGTACAATAGATGAGTTATTATCACCATAAAGTTTAAAAAATTAGCTAAACCTTTTCAAAAGTATATTTGAGATTTCATGGGGGCAGCCATTTTGAAATGAGCATGAAGAGCGCTTCTACTGCCCCTAGTGGACTGATGATGAACTACAGGGCAGAAAACACGGATATTTATTTTTTTTAAGGAAAGTTTTTTTTTTTTTTTTTTTTTAAGTTTGATTTTCTTTTTTTTTTTTACTTATTCTTTTTATTGTCTTTTCAATATATTTTCAAACATAAACATAGCTCAGCATAGTACTAATACAGAATCATAATAAAAAATAAAATAAATAGAAAAAAAAAATAATATAAATCCATCTTACAGGGTTAAAAATAAAATAAAATAAAATAAATAGAAAAAAAATAATATAAATCCATCTTACAGGGTTAAAAATAAATGAATACAAATAAGAACTATAATAATAAATAAAAATAATTTAAAGACATTTTCTAAGGAAAGTTTTGATCATTTTAATGAGATGGGGTCTCAGAAATGCATGAATTAAATGAGATACAGGGTTTTCAGTAAATTAAGTAAGGAAAACAATGGATCCAAAAGGAAGAAAAATGCTCATGAGAAACTCTTTCTTCTTTTAAAATGCACAATACTTATTTAAATATGGCTTCCAGTGCTTAATTAGATCAATATATTTATTTTTTCCCCTCATTTTATGCTTAGCACCAAAAAAGCAAATCCTTCATCTTAGGCTTTTTTCCCCCCGTTTCCTCTTCTTATGCCCCCCCATATAAAAGCCTCTGTTTTCCCAAGCAGAAGCTGACGTGGAATGAAGGAACGCAGGTAAAGTACATTTCCAGCACTATCAAAAATACATACCTGCAACTGAGGAGATGGATGCCTTCTAATGACACAACGCGGAGAACACATGTTCGCCTGAGATCTGCAGCCTCACATTGGCTCACATGTTTTATCGCTGAGCTTGTGTCTCCCTCCACATCCCCCTTTACCACCACGGCATCACAACACTCGCCTTTTCTGGGTCACAGAGGAGCGGAGTTTTACAGCTCTGGGATTCATGTCTCGCCCTGTCCTGTCTAGACAGATGTGCTCGCTGCCGCCTAACCTCCTCCTGTCTGATGCTCCCATTATTTTAGCTTATCAAAGTAACCTCTCGCAGATGCTAATCACAACCAAACTGACTTTATGGTTGCCTCGGGGAAGCTGTGATTTAAACATGAAGCTGCTTCAGTGACCTGTCTTCCTCTCAACGTGCAGCTCTGATATGCAAATGGTTGCAGCTAAAGGTACGCCCAAAAATCTGATCGGATCATCTGTTCTTCAACCCGCGATGAAAGTGTGGAGCTTCTGCTTTTGTCGAAAGTTTATCAGGAAAGACAAATGGAGTGTTTGAAGAGACTTTGAGTTGCTCACATGAGGGAAAAAAAGGGAGTGAAAGGAAAAAGAGAAGCTTTTTTTTTAAAAAAAAAATACATCTTAAATAAAAATCAGGCTGAAAAAAGGGAAGAAAATAATAAAAAATATGTTAAACTAAGAAAATGTCAAAAAAATCAGGCAATATTCTTGTGAAAAATTCTATTTTTGTAGATATTTATGATTTTTATGAGTAAAGAAACCCTGGTCTGTATTTTAAGACTAACCTTTATTTTAAAGAAATGTCTTTAAAAATGTTTAAATAAATAAAAAAATAACTTTAAAATGATAGAATTGTAATTTAAATCTTCTCAGGTTTAAACCCTAGTATAAAAAGTTACTCCATTACTTTTACCCGGTAATTTTATTAATATAATACATCCAATAAAAAGCATTTGTCGTAAAAAATAGATCAAAATATGACTACAAAGTAGGTTTATTTTCAACTAAAGTTTATGTAACATAATGGAAAATAAAAACAGGAAGATCCAAAAAAAACATGCTGGAAAATTACAGAAAAAAAGGAATTTCATAACAAGGAATTCCTAAAAAAAAAAAATTCAACTAAAGTTTATGTAAAATAATGGAAAATAAAAACAGGAAGATCCAAAAAACATGCTGGAAAATTACAGAAAAAAAGGAATTTCATAACAAGGAATTCCTAAAAAAAAAAAAAAAAAAATTGATACTGGAGACTTGTCCTTTGGTCCACTCATTCCTGGGACATGTGAGACTTTACCCAGAGACCCATGACACTCAGAAAAATGCAACATATTGAAAATCATGTAACTACTTTCCCCCTTTGATAGTTCTTTAAAGTTATGGAATATGGACAGTTCCAATACATGAGGTTGCCATATTTTCCACTAGATGGCAGTGTCATTCTTTAATAAGAAGAAATATTTTTGGAAAAGCCAAATATTATTAGGATTCTCTGGAAAATTATTTGGATTGTAAATAATTAGATGCATTAATCTGTCAAATAAAGTAATTTACTTTAAAAAAAATTAAGCAGAAAGGATCATGATTCCATCAAAAATAAAACAGATTTTTTTAATTTGAAAAGCACATTATTTTTAAAATAGTAGCAGATGGAGGTAAAAGAGTTATTGAGCTACTGACAGAAGGTGTTCAAAACCTGTAAAAAGCAAAAATTGAGGATCACAAACAGGAATTTTCACATTTTTGTGCATCTATAGGTGTTTAAATGATTTAACAGGACTACATGAGTTTAAAGATGATCGACAGATCCATATCTGAAAAGCAGCGTCCTGAAGGAACTGAGTCAGAACAGCAGAAAATTGTTGTATGCTCAGTTGATATTGATCCTTCCCGCATAAATCCAACTTTGTTAATGCAGCTGAGCAGAAAAACGCTTCAGAGTTTGTGCAATCAAATGAAAGATGCTGAAAAAATGCTGAAACCGAGATTTCAAAGTAATGAAATGCAGAGAAGCCAACATATTCCTGCTGATTCAAACAGCATAGAACCACATACAACCGATATCTCACTTGCTTTCAATAAAACTTTATTTATAAGAATACAAAAACACAAAGTTACATGTTTTTCTGCGAATTTACTCATAAATCTTTCAACTTTTCCTAAAGTCAGCAGAGACATCACAGACGGCTGACGTTCACTCCAGCGCTCCACATAAAGATGCTTAATGATCAAAACCCGGACGAGCACTTAAACGGGTCAGCTTCTGCGGATAGGCCTTGACCTATTGCTTTGAAAGCCATTATAAGAGACCATCTCATGCTCTGAATTATAAAAGAGACGTGAACGGGTCATTAACAATACGCAAGCTGACCAATAAAAATGCCTGTCGAGCTTGGTAAAGACGGTTAAAAAGCTGCGTGTCTTTAAACTTTGCGAAAACAGTTAAATATTTATAAAAAGTGATTGACAATGAGATGCGACCCATCGAAATAAATAAATAATTAGAACACTAGTTGATTAAATTTCATACTAACTTTCAAGCCTCCCTGGGATAAAAGTCGTTTTTTTCAAAACAAGTAAAAAGTTTGAAAATTGGATGGTTTCTTGGTGTTATAAGTGAAAAAAATCTGTCAATGGAGAAAAATCTTAAAGTAAAGTGTGATGTTCTACCCTTTCAAGAAAAATGAAATCTTCAAAACGTGCCACAAACTCTTATTTTTGGGTATTTTGCTCTGGTAATTAAAAATATTATGTCTTATAATAAACATTCGTCTCAAAAAGAGTATCATTTTTTAAAATTAGGTATATTAAATACACTTTTCCCCTCAAATGCATCCTATATAGGGACTACAACAGCCCATTTATTCTCTATTTCTACATAAAAGTAAGTCTAAAATCACACATTTTTAAATCTTAAAATAACTATAAGCATGTCATGAGTCAAATAAAACTCGTAGAATCTAATCAAATCAGCTTTATTTATTAAAAAACGCTTCTCATACATGAGTAACTTGAAGCACTTTACAATTAAAAAACAGAAACACAAAAGTTCAAATAAAAACCCCACCCACCCTTTACCTCCCCTCCAATAACACAAACATCACAGTGAATGCTTTTAAAAACAACTTCTAAAGGATAGTTTAGGCTTGTTTAATTTAGGCAATCGAGTGTATTTCTTAAAACAAGGCCACTCATTATTCACTAATGAAATTAAAAATATGAATAAAAATGATTTATCTTAAAAAGTATGGAAGTGTGTTTAGCCTTACTTTGATGTAATAAAATATTAAAACGAGAAACTGGGAAAAAATAATTTGTGAGAGTTTGTTTTTGCTTTAAAAATCTAGACTACTTCAGTTCCTCTCATTTCCACACAGATATACTGTCTTGCTGATGCTGAATTTTATTTTCCTCTTTTCCAGAATAAACCTCCACCTCTCTCTATGTTCTTCTCCCCGCTCTCGCTATAGATCACAACGTCATCTGCAAACATCAGGATCCACGGAGATTCCTGTTTGACCTCATCTGTTTCACTTTTATCTTTCAACTCTGAACATCTCCACCGTTCTTCTCTACCTCTCTAAACGTCTTCATACCAGCCACGACTCTTATTTTTGTCATAGACTTTCTCCAGGGCTGTGTCCGAATTCTAACCCTAATACCTAACTACTACTACTGAACACCATGTTTAATACTTTTCTTTCGCTTTTAAAATGCCGGATATGATTTCACCAGTTTCACAAAAAATATGAATAATTCTCTGTCTATTTGTGTTCTGATGAGGAATATATGAATTCGTTATGAAAAAAATACAATTAAAAATGTTTTATTTCTCAAAAATTGTTCAACCGCAATGCATTGTGGTCCATTTTTGCTAATGTAGTGAGCATTGATGTGCATTAGTTTTCGCAAAGACTTCTGGGAAATTTCTAGCGCACTCGATTTTGGAATTGTAGATTCCGACAACACACTCTATCAGGAGTCTGAACCTGAGACTCTAGAGCCAAATGCAGCTGCTTCATCCCTACATTGTGGCCCTTTGGCTTTAAATAAAAAAGCTAACAATTTCAGTAAATTAAACATTAATTTGTTTTGTGCAATGAAGTTTTTTATTTATATTTTAAAATGCCAGATAACAGAGAAAAATAAGATTAGTGTATTATTAAAATAAGATTGAAGCAAATATACATTTATTTAAAAAATAGATTATACACAAATGCAATGTTTCTATTTAATAGTAAAAAAAAGGGGAAATGATGAAGCATACCAAAGTCCTAGAAATGCAAAATAACATGTTTGATTTGACTTTCTTGCTTATTTGACGAAGGGTTCCTTTTATTTTGAAGGGAATTTGTGCGCCACTGTCGAAAGTGAAATAAGTTAAAATTGTTGTACAAAGAAAATTATATTTATTCAATGATTATAGTTATTTAAAATATACTTTTTATAAAAAGAATGGCCACAAAAACAAAGTGAATTTTTCTAAACAGTGACTTTGCGGCTCTGCTTGGGTTTAGTCAGTGAATAAACTGGACCAAATGGCTTTTTCAGAATCAAAAGTTGCAGAGCTTTGCACTGTATAGTGAGCAGGGAAGGAATTTGGACAGACTTCAAATCTACAAGAACATCCCTCTGAACTTCACTGCAGCCTCCTCAAAGCAAACATTGCCTTTACAGGCCAGTCCGGTCTGGTCCAGTAAGGAGTGGTCCGGTACAATCTAGGTAATTCTGACTAGCGTTTCCACCCAGTTAAGCCTCGGTTCCGCTGAGCAGTTTGATTTCATGGCACATACTTGGAGTAGACCGCTAGAATGTCATGGTAGTGTGGTCCAATCAGCCGTCACTGAATTTTTGGTGTGAGTTTCATCCAATATTTACGGTAGCAGGACTGAGAACTCTGGAAAATCTCCATCAGACTCCACGGAGCTTCTTGATGTGACCACGGAAATGTGAACGGCGGCTCATTTGACAGCAGTTTTGGAAAGTATTGTAAATCAATGAAAGAACATTTAGATGTTAGCTTTCATTAATTTTCTGCTCTGAGAAACCAATGGATTGAATGTATTGATAACAGCAACGTCAATATATATTGGAGAATGAGCTAAAAGAGTCTTTGGTGAACTGGAAGGAGAAAGAATCAGGATTTTGGAAGAAGTTCGGTCCATGAAGATCTGAGCTGACATCTGGATCAGAACCATACAGCTGAACATTACCCATAATGCTTGTTAATGGGAAAAAGAAAAACCCTGCATCCTGAAATAGAACAAAAATGAAATAATTAGTGTGCTGGTTAAAGAAAATACAAACCAAAACGGAGTTGGAACCTTGTTCAAAAGAAAAATAAGTCAGGGAGACTGTTGACCAAAACCAAAACTACCTAAAGAACAGAAATAAAACAAGACCCGCAAATCAGAACTACCAAGGTCCAAGCCTAAACTAACACAACAAAACCCAGCAATCTAGAGTTGCTGAGGACTATAAGGGGTAAAAGAGGCCAAAACAAACCAGCAGCACACCAAATTAAACCCAGCCTGCTGCTCTGCTCCCTGCTTGGCTTGGTGTGACCTCCTCCGTCTTAAGTAGACAGCAGGTGTCAATCAAGGCACAATGGACTCACCTGCCAGGTGAGTCAAATGGTTGGAAGAAAGAAAGGTCCAGCTGCAGAAGGAGGGTGTAGCATGCTGGACGTTTTTATGTAGCAGCGATGAAGATTTACGCTACCAAGACACAGAGATAATCAGACGGGGGGGTGGAGCTACTCAACGGCAAAAGCCACACCTCTTCAGAAGAGATTTTGGCTTCAGATTAACATGAAAATATGGCTTTTTAAGACATTTAGGTTGTGGGACTTTGGTTAAAAAATAAAAATAAAGACCAGAAATGCTCTAAAGACCAGACCGGACTGCTCAGGGGAAACAGACCTTTACTTTGTATGAAGTCACATTCTTGCTGAGAAATATTCACTTCTGACCTCAGTCTAGCTTCCACTAATCTTTCCCATGACTTCATTGTGACTCATCCGCCTCAGTTTCCATAAATCTGCTCGTCTCCTTTCTGTCTCAAAATGAAACCACAATCCTTCTCCAGCCCTCAGGCGTCCTCTCAGTCTCTAAAACCTGGCTAAACAATTCAGTCAGAAACTCTTACTGTCACCTATCCCTAAACACTCCCACATCTCCAAATGTTTATTTTCAGGACTCTTCATTGTCTTCCTCGCTTCAACCTCGCTGATATTTGCTGCTTCAACCTCCACCATATCCTCCTCTCCTGTTCTCTCTAACATTTTCCTCCTTCATCAGCTCTTCATAGATCTCCTTCCATCTTTCCGTCCCAATTGTGGAACCTGTCAATACATTTCCATCCCTGTTCTTGATCACCCTTACATCAATCTATCTCTTCTTTCTTCACTCTAGATGAGTGCTTTCATCTCCCTGATCACTTAAGCTGTCCGGTCGTCTTGAAACACGTTTCCCTAAAAGCCACAGAGCATCAGCATCATTCTCTTTCCTTACTTACTTTCCATACTTACTTTTATGTAAGTATGGATACATGCTCCTCAGGAGTCCATGACATAAGTTGTGGGGTTCCCCAAGGGTCAATTTTAGGTCCCGTACTTTTTAACTTGTATATGTTGCCCCTTGGGGAAGTCATCAGGAGACACGGCGTTAACTTTCACAGCTATGCTGATGATACTCAGCTTTACATCGCCGTGTCTCCTGATGACCTTGAACCTATAAACACTCTTTTAAATTGTATTTTAGACATAAAGTCATGGATGGCAGAGAACTTCTTACAGCTCAACCAGGACAAAACAGAAGTTTTAATCATCGGTCCTGAAGACAAGAGAGAGAGGATTTTACCTAAGCTCAAAGGTTTTAATCCTTCTCACTGTGTGAGAAATTTGGGCGTCCTTTTTGACTCTGAGCTGAATTTTATTCCACACATTAAAAATGTTGTGAAGACTGGTTTTTATCATCTTAAAAATATCGCCAGAGTCCGCCCATTTCTCTCTCTTGCCAGCACAGAGGTGCTAATGCATGCTTTTATTTTTAGTCGGTTAGATTACTGTAATGCCCTGCTCTCTGGTTTACCTCAAAAATCTCTCTCAAACTTACAATTATTACAGAACTCGGCGGCACGAGTTTTGACGGGAACCAGGGGGCGGGAACACATTACACCAGTTTTAAAATCGCTGCATTGGCTCCCTGTGCGTTTCAGGATTGATTTTAAAGTTCTTTTAATGGTTTATAAATGTTTTTGTGGTCTTGGGCCTTCTTATTTGAGTGACCTGCTTTTAAAGTATGAACCCTTGCGGACCCTGAGGTCCTCTGGCACTGGCCTCTTAGTTGTTCCTAGGGTGAGGACCAAAACACATGGTGAGGCCTCGTTCTGCCATTACGGTCCTCACCTCTGGAACAGTCTGCCGGAGAACCTCAGGGCTGCAGAGACCGTAGAGGTTTTTAAGAAGAAGCTCAAGACCCACCTTTTTAACCTGGCTTTTAGTTGATCTTATCCGCATATGTATTCTTTTAGTCTTAATATATTATTTTATCTGTATATTTTTCTATTTATTCCATTTTATCTCATTAATTTATAACTATTTTTAATTTTATGCTTTGAATGCATTTTCATTTATGTATTTTACTATGGTTTTAACCCCGGTGTTTCCTGTGGGGATCTATCATGCCAGGGCTTGCAGACTTGGTTTGGGGTCGTTGCCGTTGTTGTCCCCCCTGCTGGGGCGGCTGGAGTCCTGCACTGCAGCCTCACCGCTGCGGAGTGAACTCCACTGCTGTCCCGATTTGGGGGGGGCACTGTGGCGATGTTCCTCTGACCGAGCTGCTCCTGGTATGATGGAATCCCCCATACTGTTTCCTCACAGCAGAGCCAAGCCTTATGTTATGTTATTTTACAACTTTTATTCTCAAGTAATTTTTCATAAGTTTCATTATGTGTGGGATTTTGGGTTGTGTGTGACAATGGAGGGGAGGGTGAAGGGTGGGTTTGGTTTTTATTGTATATGTTTGTTTTTTAATGTAAAGCGCTTCGAGCTGCGCAAGTATGAGAAGCGCTTTTTTATAAATAAAGTTTGATTTGATTTGATTTGATTTGACCCTTTCATCTTCCTCACCACCAGAATCATGCTCATCACCACCACCATCCTCGGCGGTCTGCTTACATTCTCCACAGCCACAACGTCTCAGTCGCTGATCTCTTTCAGATTAAAAAATCGGCAAAAGTGTGTTGCTCCTCCTACTCCTTGTAAATGTCTTCCTACTTTCTGGAAAAATGTCTTCACCACTGGCATTACCATTCTTTTTCTAAACTCCTCCATCACTTCTAGTGTCTGTTCAAATGTTCCCCGATCAGCGTTATCTCCCCTTTAGAGATTTCCTGGATCTCCTCATCCATCCGCCTCCATAATTTATCCTTTTCATTTAGCTTCCGTCGTTTTGGGTCCTCAGGTTCAGACTCACAATATCTAACACTCTTTTCCCCCGCAGAACATTCACAACTTCTCTTTCAGGATCTTCTTTCTACCTTGAACCTTCTCTCTTTCCACTCGGTCTCTTGGACTCACAGGAGATCCATCTTTCTTATTTAGATCAAATCGACCAATTTTTTAGTTTTGACTTTCAATGTCTCTATATGTAAAGTTTTTACTTTACGTCCTTTATTTCTGCTTTTTCATTTTTCTGCAAACACGTCTTCCTTCTTTTCTTCATCTTCAACCAACAGTAAAGTAGTTCAGTTTCCACAGACACTCAGTTCTTTCAACAGGCTTCCAAAAACATCAAATCGATCACAAAATATAACCAGTAGCCGATTGCTAAATTAAACTAAACGGGCTAAACTAAACTGCCCTCAGGCCCTCCTTCTTGGTAAGGAAAAACTCCAAAAAAAACTGATTCTGGGGAAAAAAAAAAGAGGAAATCTCAGGATGATGGAGGGATCCTCTCACTGGATGGACAGGTGATGTACCAGGACTGCTAAAATAAGAATTACTTGTTACTTATAACACTATATGTTGGAATAGTGTAGGTGGGTTTAATCCAGACGGAGCTGGGACAGCTGGGAACACGAGACAAGCCAGAGGCGAGGTCCACTGCCGAGGACAGGAGCACAGATGAATCTGGAATCTCTCCCGCTACCCAGGCGGAGAGTGGGAAAGATGGAAAACACCTGAATCGTACTGCACCAAACAAAGTCATGGAGAACTTTATAAGCAATAAATGATGAAAATAGTCGAGATCATTGGTAGCTGTTATCCTTGAATCAAAGTTCTGTTTGGGATTCACAGGATGACACGACTCTCTGCATTTACCTGGACTTAGGACGGGCACACAAAACCACCAGATTGTACTCGATTGTTGGATGTTAAAGGTGAGCGTTCAAACTATTGACCACATATGAGAACTGGACCATAGAAATTGGCTTCCTTCTGGTTCCAACCCAATAAATTAAATTCAGATGCCATTTTTTTCATGATACGGACGCCGCCATGTTGGAGAAAAATAAAGTTAAGTAAGGATAGGACTGGTTGGTTTGACAAAAAATGTTTCTATGACAACCACTTTCCTCCATCAGGAGTGAGCTTGTTTAAAGTCCACACCCCTTCCACTTCAAACCGGGCCACACAAAATCTGTCAATCAGACGTTTCCACTGTTCCCAGTAAGACCACGTACTTTCATCGAAGATTGGTCAGTTTATTAATTTAAAAACTTTCACTACAGAAAAAAAACAAGAAAAAATGAGGATTAACTTCTGACAAATACTAACACTTAGTTTATTTTTCAATACTTCCTGTTACTTTGAGCTCAGAGCAGGGAGCTTATGACCCACCCAGTGTATTTTCTATATAAGCTCTTTTTTAAACAGATTTTTATCTTCTGCTCCTGGCTCACAACGATATCAACACAGAAATACTCAGAATTCCAATTATTTATCCTCCATCATTAGAAAAATAAATACATTTGTTACATTTTTTTCATCAAAGTGGGTTTTTTAAGAGGATATCTATACATATATCTCTGGAAACGTCTGCTTAAATAAAGAAAAAAAATGGAGAAACATTGATTTATCATTTATTATACACTTAAAAAGGTGAAACATTGGATGAATTAACAAAAGTTCTGTAATTTGTTACATTTAAAGTCACTAAATTAAAAAATTTCAGCCGGATTTTTGTTAATTGATTCAATGTTTCTCATTTAACAGTGTAGAAAAATGTTTTAGTTCTTTTTATTGGGTGAAAAAAATCAATAAACTTGATCACCATCAAATTATTAGATTTCTTGTAGGTGTTCTCCCACAAATTGAGGATGAAAATGAACAACAATATTCATAATTTACACTATAAATAAAAAAAAAAGCTGTAAATCAGCTTATTTAGGGCGTAAACTCTCAGGAATAGCAGCCATGGCGCCCTGTAGGTTACTTAATTAGCAATTATCACTTAAAATGTAGATTTTCCGCTGAGTTAATGAGTGGACTCTGAAGTTTAACATGCACTCTGTCTGGATTTGTTTCTGAAATCCACCGTTTTGGTTGTTTCTGACTTCACTACATCTGTTAATTGGCTTTTTATTAAATGATCATTGCGCGCATGACGTCACAGCCCCGCGCGCTGCACCTTGTGCTTCTCTGCTCTCGTCCTCACTCTGTTGGACAGTCCCGATCCAGCCGCGCGGACTTGTCCCTCCACCTGCTTTTCGGAATGTATTTTTCAGGTTTTGGAACACTGACTCGTTCCCCTCGCGACTTTTATTTTTGCTTCAAAATAATAAACTTCCTTTAATTTTTTGTATTTTTTTTTATTTTATTTTTGAAGTTGCATTCCTCAGAGAGCTCCAGACACTGTCGGATTACGCAGACGGAATAAAGAAGGCGCGCTGCCTCATGTCCGCTTTGTCCATCATCCAAAAAAGTGCGGCGCGCTCTGAGCTGCCGGAGGACGCGTGGATTTGTCAGTGCCAGCTCCGCAGAATGCATCTCCACCTGATCCCTCAAACATGCAACACGAGGAAGACTGGACCGGTCTGACAAGTTTGCTTTAATTGGGAAAACATTTGCTCATTTGGGGGCGCGATGATTTTAACTTTTGTGATCGTTTTGTCCTTCACGGGTAAGTGAATCCCTTTGATTTCCAAGGGCATCTTGGCTTATTTTTGTTGCATCTAAATCAACTTATTCCCTTGTAACTCAGCAGCAATTCAGAAAAAAGACAGAATTCATATTTTGTGTGTTTTTATTTCAAAATAAAACGTCTCCGCGTAAATTGCGCGTAAACGCTTCCCAATTAACGCACGCGACTTGTCTTGATTGTAGATTCGGTTTTCACCTTGAAGGACGACCACGGCTCAGCTCGGCTGGACTGCGTAAAGGCCAGCAAACAATGCCTGAAGGAGAACTCGTGCAGCACCAAGTATCGGACGATGAGGCAGTGCGTAAAGGGGAGGGAGAGCAACTTCAGCGCGGTCACCGGTCCCGAGGCGCAGGGCGAGTGCCTGAGCGCCATAGACGCCATGAAGCAGAGCCCCCTTTACAACTGCAGGTGCAGGAGGGGCATGAAGAAGGAGAAGAACTGCCTCAGGATCTTTTGGAGCTTGTTTCAGAGCTTGCATGGTAGGTTTAACACCAGATGAACAAACTGAATTTGATCAAAAAAGTCCAGAAATATATTAAAAAAAATGTTCAAGTTCAGATTTGTCAGGTATTTTCTCTTTATGAATCAATCAACTGTTTTTTTTTAAGTGGAAATGAAGTCAAACTTTAATTAAATTACCTTTTTTGATTTTGATCTCTTAAATTGACTGGATTTAAATAAAAAATTAAACCAAAACTGTATTTTTTTCCCCATATTTATTTGTAAAATTACATTTTTGATGTCATATTCTTCATTTTAGCCAGCCAGTGTCTCCTTCACAGTCCAACTTTGGAGGAGGTTGTAACAAGTCTGGAAAAAACCTACAAGACAAACTGTGATGCTTTAAAGTCTGACTTTCCTGCACTAATCCTTTCCCGTCACAGATATTTGGAAGTTACCTCAATCTGACTCATACCTGACAGATTTAGAATTTTTAGGCCTTTTTTTTTTTCTTTACTTTGATTATGAGTGTCCTGTTTCTCTGCAGACGCCGGACAATCCGAAAACATGTGTGTTTATAAATGAAAATGCATTTGTTTAATTGAAAAGAGCCATTTTTGGAGTTTGAGCAACTTTTGAGAAACTACAAATACAATTATGTTTCCTATTAGGTGGAATACTTACTATATTTTCAGTAATATTTGATGTTTTTAATTATGTCCTTTAAAGATTTCAATCTATTCAATCTATCAATTTTATTAAAACATGAAATTATTGATGAAATTCAAATCCAACTTTATTTATATGTCACCGCTATACAGCCATTCAGATAATATAAGCTGCATTATACATGCATATACTTATAAATATACATTGTTAAAGTGAAAAAAATTACAGTAATTGACAAAAACACCCAAAAAAATAACATGATCAATCAATAACAAGTCACTAAAGTAGGAAAATCCAAAGTTCTTCATGTCTTACTTTGAAAGTACCAATCTCCAATAACTTCCTGTTTTTAAACAGCTAGAAAATTTATTTTCTCAATAAATTTTCTTGATTGTAGTTATTACATATTAGTTATCTTTTGGTAAACAGAACAAAATTAGCACACCTTAATCTAAAGTTGAGCAAAAATGCAAAAGAAAAGCAACTTTAGTATAAATAATAAATGGTCCAAAAGTGATCTAGAAGCAGTTATTTAAATTGTTTTTATTTATATAATTGACTTTGACATCATACAGTTTTTTTTTTAACTTTTTGTCTCCAAAAGAGAACATTTTGGCAGATTTATGGTATGTTTTTTCAAATCCTTTATCAGTGATAAAAACTGAGACTCAAGAGCAAAAGAAGATCTTTGCTGCAAAAAAAATTACCTTGCAAGAAATACGATCTTATCAAAAATAATCGTAGTTTGAGAAAATAATGTTTTTTTTTTTCTTAAAATTAAAATTCTTTTTCTCAACCAACTGGTAGAATTTTCTGCTTATTTAAAGAGAATCTGCAAAGTGGGTAAGAATTTTAGACTTATTTCTAATTTGTCTGTTTTTGCAGAGTACAAACCGAAAGAAAATGCGAGTAATGAAGACCAACAGTGACACTGTTATAGTACATCAGAAGGAAATCTTCTTAAAACATGTTTTTTGGCAATGTAGAGCAAATAGTGGAGCCAGTTACTAAAATAAAATCTTGCATTTTGTGCTTGAAGCACCAAATTTGGCTCAGATGTGTAGAATTCCTTTCTTTAGAAAAGCCCAGTTACAACAAGAAGATTTAAGATTTAAAAAAATATATATAACATCACATAAATATTATAGAGTTCTGCAAGTACTCCATAAGTTTAAAGTCCCATTTCAACTATATATATTTTCTTTCTATTGCAAAAACTCGTTCCCAGTGATCTATTTATAATGATTATGTAGTTTTTAGCTAAAATCAAAAAGCCTGCATCTTGAGCAACAGGAGCTCATTAGAAATTTGCATCTGAGTTGTGGGCAGGACTGTTAGCCTCCTCTAATTTGCCATCAACCCTTTGATTACACTCTCTCCCGCTAAAGTTTAAGCTAACAGAAGCCCAAGCTAACATTAGCGTTGCAAAAAAAAACAGTTTGATTCCAGTATAGACAAGGAAAACGAAGACGTTAGCGGATCTATTTGTCTGCAAGCGAATGCATCAGAGTTGTAGCAAAGAGAAGAAACCTTGACCCTCCCCCGACGGTTGCTGCGTCACAAACCTGAGCTTTTTCAAACCTCTGGTTTTCGTCTGCTCCTGATCTGTCGTTTGATCTTAATTTCTTTTATGTCTTCTTCCATCTTGAAAAAAATGCTACAAGAACTTCTTAAAAAACAGGATTTTCATTGGAGGAGGTCTTTAAAAATGGCATCATGTGCATAAAGAAACCATATTGTGGAGACTGTGGGGGAAAAAAGACTATATTTTTGTAATCATTTAGTGTATGGCCGCCATCTTTACAAACGACTGCACTCTTTACCATTTTTTTTTCCGTCTTCACAAATGCCCACTTTTTTTACAAATAGGTGTGTTTGAAATCGCCCAGCGCCTCGCCTGGATTGTCGGCGAGATCAGGCAGCTGCAGGCGGGGGCGGGGAAAGGCGCCTTAGATGAAAGTGAAACTGTGAGAACGAGGCGTTGGGGGTTGTCCTTAACATTCGATTGAATTTTAATATGCCACTCTTCTATATCTTTTATATTATTTTTAACATCTGTCAGGCGACGACAGATAAAAATTCGCCACTGGGATAATTTAGCATCCATAAATAAAATTGAAACTAAAGCTAACTTTTAAAGGCAACAACAACACACATAATCACAGAGGATTTGAAATATTGTTTATTTTTACATCAAGTAACAATACTTTCCAGAAAAAGTTACAAAATATGCAAATTTCCTTCATTTAGTACTACGTCGAACTGCCAAAACTGATAAGACACAGTTTCCCACAATGCATTGTTTTGTAGTCTCTAGACGGCTTGAAGCCAGCGCGGTAACTATATTTCTCACAATATTTGATTACTTTGGAGCAAAAAACTGACCATCATGATCAGCGCAGCGCCGCGTCCACCTCATGTCAAACACCGTTAGTGGTGGCCATCTTTACAAATGGCTGCCACTAACACCCATATATTTAACATCATTTCCTTTTTGCGCCAAATTTTATTATTTTTTTTTTTACTTTACCATTTAGGATTTGAATATTTGATTTTAAAGTTGATTTTCGACTGCTGGGTGATCGAGTAACATTAAAAAGAAGCAAAAAAAAAAAACAAAGAATTGTTGAATTATATATAGAAACAACGTTGTAGTTACCTTTCAGGTTTTTTTTTCTGTCAATCCGTTAGAATAAACGATCCATTTTTGAAAACAAATCTTAGTAGCAAGTGACTGTTAGTCAGCTGTCGCAAATCAAATTCAAATGTTGCAAGGAGGAAGTGATGTAATATATATATATATATATATATATATATATATATATATATATATATATATATATATATATGCGCGTGATTGGAAGATGGACATATATAAATCTAATCAGGAGACATGGCATTGACTTCCATAGTTACGCCGATGACTCCCAGCTTTACGTTGCTGTGTCTCCTGATGAACCTAAAATAAATGAACTCGTAAACTTCATAAATGATATAAAAAACTGGATGGCAGCAATTTTTTTAAAAACTTAATAAAAATAAAAAAGAGAAATTAATTACTAGTCCTGAAGCGTGATCTTTACAAATGGCCGCCATTTTGGATTTTTCTCAGGACAAACTAGCTTTCCTGATATTCTTGCACAATTTGGAGCACAATTTCGAGCACAATAAAAATATCAAATGAAATATCAACCAGCTCTACTAAAACAGACACATGCAGGACTTAAACAATTGACTGTTTGTGTTTTTCCCTCCAGGTAATGATTTACTGGAATACTCCCCGTACGAGCCGGTCAACAGCCGGCTCTCTGACATCTTCCGCTTGGCTCCCATCATCGCTGGTAAGAGTTCCCCTGATCTCCCAGCGTTAACTCCCCGTGTACACGACTGATCCGTCTCAGTCACCACATCGCTGGAACAGATCCGTCACCGTTTTTTGACAGCCGCTCTTTTCTATCGCCGTGTGGTTGGAGGCTGCGGCTCTCGGCGCCCATTATCCATCACAAAAGCTTTTATCTGCCGCCGCGACCCACAGTACACAAAGCAGAGTCATTTAGTTTATTTTACTTTCAGCCCTCAAAGCAATGATGAGAGGTCTGCGTGTTTTTCCATCAGCGCAGTTCTGCTCCCCAACATATGATTTATGTGCTAGTTTAGAATTAATCATCCTTTTAGAGGAGGGTTTGTTTTGTCTGAGCTCCAGGAGCGCGTTAGGGCTGGATTTGAAACAACAGGGTTGGTTCGCCTTTGTCACCGTAAATGCCACACGTGTCCACAAATGTCAGAATTAGACGGGCGAGCGGACACTCAGTCCGGTCTGGATTTAGATCTGCTGAGATCCCGCCGACTCGTTCACACAGAAGAGCAATTAACCATCTGTCTGCGTTTAGAGGGATTGAGAGAACAAGTGGCTGAAGAGGGCCGCTCAGCCGGGTAAAAACGGTCATTTGTTCGTCCTTCTTCCCCGACATCCTTTCACAAGAAACAGGAAATGCCACCATAAACCTGAAGGCGTTACATAAATAGTAATCACGGCTCTGCGGCTTTGACGAGCAGCGTCCGTGATCACCTGGATTATGTAAGACGAGTTGCGATGCGGAAGCTGAGTATCGAAAAATCCGCGTGTCGACAGCTCCAGGGGCCTCCGGGGGAATATGAATGATTTAATGTTCAGATATCAGGACTCCATTTACCATAAGTGACCTCACTCCTGCCTGAAACTAAGCCAGGCCCGGGGCACACGTGAGTCGGGATGGAGCGGCCTTTACTGGATCTCGTGGGTCAGCTGCAGGGATGTGATGCTTCTTGTTTTGTTTGCCTGACAAACACAACAAACCACCGACTTCTGTTCGTGTACAGATATTTATAGTCCACTTCATCCTTCTGTTATGACAAAACATCATCCGAATGTTACTTAACAACAAAACTGCTTTATTTCTTCTATGAAAACACAAATTTACCCTTAAAATGAATAGAAAATGTAAGTTTTTATTTGCTTAAACTGGAAATGAGTCATCAAACGTCAGATTTTATCTGTATGTGCATAAAAAAAGGTGATAAAAATAGGAAAAGAACTCAAAACTTTTAGTCGAATATCCCTAAAAAGTTGCATAATGATCCATCCATGCATTCACAAATACTAAATCTTATAAGATATTAAAATCTAGTAACGAGAAGTTGCACACAAGCTTTTAAAGATGGAAAAATAAGCTAAAAAGAAGATGTTAGATAGAATTTCATTAATTATAATGCTATACAGCCCATTAACAAGGACGTTTTTGCTGGTACTAAGTAAATAGTTTGTATTTTTTGATTTTCTATGTATCGAAATGTCGTTTATTTTGATTATCGAGACAAAAACTAGTGTTTTTGGTTAATAATTCTTCATAAAATCTAAAACTACCACTACTTACATCAACATTTTTGCTTTCAAAATAAAATTTGTCAAAATTAAATGAACTTTGAAATGACATCCTTAAAATTAAACCAGTGTATTCTCCATTTTTTGCATTTTAAATCAAGTTTTTCTGCTTTCTAGAATATGGAGCAAAAGGATTTTGACACATTTTGATTAAAATTTCCTCATTTCTAGATCTTAGTTCTTATGAGACTGAAAAAAAAGACTGATTTAGAGAAAAGCTGTAGAGCAAAGAGAAATTAGAACTCTTAAAATATCTAACCTGTCTAAATGAAGCTTTTAAATCCTTGCAAGTATCAAATAGATTGCAGTGTACAATGAAATTGGTGAGTTTTTTTAAGACTAAATCTCACCAAGTTATTACAATGGAGGAAAAACTTTTGACTATTTTTAGTAGAAAAGTTGAGAAACTTGAAGTTGATCTGTGGTGATCAAAATTGCAAATAAGTGTGTTGATTTGATGTAGAGTTTGGTGAAAATTCAAAAGTCATTGCTTAGTTATTTATTGCTTTATTGGTCTCAAACATGAATAAAAACATAAATGAAAGAAAGTCGGAGAAAACCACGTTACAGAGGTCATGTCATTGGACGTTTTAGAACGAAGGGGCGGTTCTCAGTGATGACTAATAAAAATATATTAGTGAAAGGTCTCTCATTTCTGCAAATTAAACTACCTTAGGACTCAAAGAAACATTTTTGTTCAAAAGTATTGCTTCATATGGCAGGTTTATCAAACACTGGTTTAACAGAAGCCTGGTATGATTTAATCTTGCTCAAACCACTAAAATGTGTGTTAATATTGTTCAGATGACATAAGATATCAGATGTGTGAATCATATAAATCCAAGAAAAACAGTGATTATATCTAAAATATTCTGAGATTACAACATTCTTTGAATCTAGTCTGTCTTTTTATTATAGATGCTTTTGTTTACGCCAAAAATCAAGATCAACAGGGTTTTTAAACTAGTTTTAAGATTATAAACATTAGGGAGCTTAATAATATTTGTATTTATTCCAATAAATACATTATTTTATGAAATAAGAAAATATTATGACTAAAATGACTAGAAACGAGATGAAATCTTCAAGTTTTATCCAACTGTTTGCTGATGATACAAATGTATTCTATTCAGATGGTAACTGTAATAATTTAACTGACAAAACCAAAAAACATGAATTGATATAAATAATTTATTTGTCAAGTTAAAGTTCTACTCAAATCATCTTTTAATCTATTGTAAAATTGTTCCAGTTTTTAGCACAATTCTAAAAATGTTGTGGATTTGACCGTTGGCCCAGATCAACCCCACTCCACTTCCCCTCCCCCGTTGCTTAGCCTGGAGTACTTTCTACGATCTTCTTTCATGTTTTTTTTTGTCATCTACTGATTCACAGCGATTTGAGTAAAGAGATACTCAGAGTTGCAACTTTAAGCTTAATTTGATATATATATCAATCAATCAATCAAACTTTATTTGTTGAGCGCTTTTCATGTACTTCTGTACAGTCCAAAGTGCTTTACAAGTTAAAAAAAAACATACTTCAGCAAAAAAAATGATCAGAAATATCCACCTCATCAAGACAAGAACAGCATTATGTTAAAAACACATAAAAGGGCCTAAACCATTAAGATATTTAAAAACTAAAAGAAGAATTTTAAAATCTATCCTAGAACTGACAAGTCTCGAACTTATAAAAGCGTGGATTAAAATCTCAGCACTAGATCTTGAGAGGAAGGGCACTACCTTGGCAATATTTTTTAAGTGAAAGAATGCTGTTTTCGTTACATTTAAAATATGCTGCTTAAAATTTAGATTTGCATCAAACACAACTCCAAGATTTTTTGCTGAGTTTGTTGCATCCATGCCAAGGTTTTGACATTTCAGTCTGACTCTCTCTCTGTCATCTTCAGGACCAATAATTAATTTCTCTGTTTTATCTTTATTAAGCTTAAAAAAAAATGCTGTCATCCAGTTTTTTATATCATTTGTGCAGTTTACGAGTTCATTTATTGTAGTAGGTTCATCAGAAGACACTGCAACGTAAAGCTGGGTGTCATCGGCGTAACTATGGAAGTCAATGCCATGTCTCCTGATTATATTTATATGTGTCCTTCATTATTAGAAAAATGCCAGAAGAACATGTTAAAAACATTTATCGAAGTGGTTCTTTAAAGTGTTTTTTCTTTCTCTATCACATTTTTTTACACGAGTGTAGCTCATCAAATTACCCACAAACCCTGTAGTCCGTTCCAATTCATTGATTTACATTATTATTTAAGACATGACACTGAGTTTTAGATACAGTCTCAGGAAGTCACTCACATCCATTTACACCCAAAGGATTTACAGCGCTCCATTTGGGTTTGACATGAGGCCAAAGCTTCGATCAGAAACAACACCAACATTTATTTCCAACCCCCCAGTTGATCTATCAAAGTGTCTCCTGTTCATTTTGATAAATGACGTGTTATTAACATTAATAATTTAGTGTGAAAGGCGTGACACCGAGGCCATTAACCACCGGGACGCTCCTGAAATTAAATACGGCATCATTTAGAAATCAATAAAGTTGATCAATCCGTGAAAAGGGCCTTTCTGGGGTGTAACTTAATACAGCTGGATCAGCTCAGGAAGATTTGAAGATTTTATTACCACAAATGGATGCTAATAAAAATGTCCAGTTGTAATGAATATAGACTTACTTGCTGGTGTCCAGATGGTGACAGAATTTGAAATTTCTTAAAGATTTTTGATTTAAAGATGCTTTTCAGAAGTCTAAAAAAAAAATTTTAGTCAAGTTCAAACTCATATTTTGTCTCAAAATGTAATTTTGTCCTTAAAAATAATTAGTGGGAGAATAAAAAGTAGTGAATTGGTAAATTGACACAAATACAAGAACAAAAACCCTTTAAGAGACTTGATTTTGTTGTTTTTTGAGTTTTATTTTGTCTCATCATGTTGCATTGTATCACATCTGATGTCATCGAATCTCATTTTATCTTATCTCATCCCATTTCATCATATTACATTTTATCTCATGAAGTCTTTGTGTATCTCATTGTATTGCATGTTATCTGATCTTTTCTCATCTCATCGTAGATCTTCTCTCATCTAGTCTTATTGTATCTCATACAATGTGTCTTATCTGATCTTTTAGCATCTTATCACATCTCATTATACTGAATCTAGTCTAATCTTATCTCTTCCCTTCATATATCATCTCCTCGTATTGCATTTTAGCTAATTGAATTTCTTCTCATCACATTGTCATGTATCTCATCTGATTTCATTTCATCTCATCACTTCTCATTACATGTCATTTTATCTAATTGAATCTCATCTCATTATATCATATCTCATCTAATCTCATCTCTTCATATCTCATCATATTTTATTCATTTTATTTAATCTCGTCTCATCAAAATCTCATTGTACTGCATCTTTTCTAATTTATTCTCATTAAATCATATCTCATTATTTGGAATTTTATCTAATGTAATCTCATCATATTTCATTTTATCTAATGTAATCTCATTTTGTTGTATCTCATTGTATCACATCTAATCTCATCTAATCTCATAATATTTTATTTTAACTTAATTAATTTCGTCTCATCAAAATCTTATTGTATTGCATCTTATCTAATTTAATCTCATTGAATCGTATTTTATTATATCACATCTCATCTAATCTAATATCTTCATATCTCATCATATTTTGTTTTATTTAATTATGTTTCATTGAAATCTCATTGTATTGCATCTTATCTAATGTAATCTGATCTCATTTAATTTAAATGTATCTCATCGTATCTCGTCACATCTCTTCTCATCTTATCTGTTTTCATCATATCTCATTTCATCATATTTTATCTTATTCAATCTTATCTCATCTCATTGTATTGTATCTTTTCTAATTTAATATCATTTTATTGAGTCACATCTTATCTAATCCCATCTCCTCTCATTTTATTTTATCTCAACTCATCATATCTCATTTGATCTAAATTTATCCAATCTCATCTAATCTTATCTTAATTTCTCAAATTATCTCTTAATTTCTTTAAAGAAAACGTATATTTTTTCAAATAAATGTACATATTAAGGATATTTATGGTTCATGGCATCTGTTCAAACATGAAACCTCTCCCTGATTCTTCCCGTTCTTCCTCCGATCTGTCATTCCATCCCATCAGCTGTCTGTCTGCAGATTCAGTCCAGTGAGCAAAGAATGAAATTTGACGTGACGATTTGTCATCGCTGGGGTCACCAGAAGATTTCAGTGCATTAAGATGCCAGAAGCGACACATTCATCTTCAGTTGCGCTCATCCTCTAAGCGTGAACTGCGCACGAGACGGAAACGCTTCCGCTTAGCCGCCATCAGAGGATGAAACAATGAAACTTTAAATGTCCGACAGCTAATGTGCAAGAATCATTTAAAGCAACAGGAGGTCTGCAGGTGATTTGTCCTTTGAGTTAATCAGATTTTTGCACGTTTATATTAAAATAAAGTCTAGATTGTTCTGACTGACCCTATTTTCACCCGTGTGATCTCTACAGAAAGAAATAATGTTTGTAGATCTCCTTTTTTAACTCTTTAGTGCAGGGGTGCCTGACTCAATTGCACATCCGTTACACTCTTTAGGCGAACAAGATAAACATTTATTGAACACTCTAAAACTAAATTTTTTAAACTTTAAAAACAAAACTTTTTAACATGGATCGAACCTCAGGACACAGCCGGTACCACTAACCCAGTACTGATCCGATACTGACTGTCCGATACCGGGTTAAGGTTAGGGTCCCAGTTCTGGACTAGTACCGGTTTGCGGCCCGGAGGTTGGAGAGCCTTGATTTAATTGGATGTCAAAAAAACGAGATAACCAAAACATACATTCTTTACTAAACGTCAACATGTGGCGATTTGGGAATGAGAATGTGTTGCAATATGTTAATAATGAAAATATAAAATGATCTGGCGGGTCGGATAGAATCACCCAGCAGGTCGGATCCGGCCCCCGGGCCTTGACTTTGACCCGTGTCTTAGTGTGTCTAATGTAAATTGGGAATATTTAAATGGTGCTGCATTTTTGCTCTAAAAGTCAGATTTTAGCCCTACTACCCATTGTTACTATTAACCGACGTTGTAAGGCTGCAATATGGCGGCATTTGTATCGCAAAAAAAAAAAAAAAGGCGATCGAATTCAATAATAAGCCATTTTCTGTGGATGACACCACACTCACTCAGTCCAGTTCTCTTATACAGTCAATGACTAGAACATAGACATAATGTTAGCATTCGCTGAGTAAGCTAAAGGCAGTCATTTACCTATATATTTTTGAATATATTGCAATATACGGATGGTTAACTTATTTTTTATATACATACATATATAACATATTTCCGTACATAGAGCAATATATCACAATATATGGATCGGTATATTTCACTATAAGAAAACGTTTCAATAAATTTCAATATATTAATAATTAAATATTGCTTCCATATATGGTATATATATGTAAATAAATTGAGAAATATATTTTTGTTTCATAAGGAAGATTAATATGAATAAAATGATTAGAATCATACATATAAATTGGATGTATAGCATTTTATTATTAGCATAGATCTCATGATTGCAGGTGAGTTTCGCGTCTTCTGTCTGATTGATGACTCCTAACCTTGTATATAGTCCAAAAGTCTATGTGTTCCCTGACAATCTTGGCAGAAATTCTTTAAAATATTTGTGCTTTGTGATATGTAAATGAATGTACATTACTGCCAATTCATGCAAAGCAAAAACATTTCAGTTCTGCCAAGAACACCATTGAGCTAATAGGACTTTGCCTCAATTACATTTGCATGCACATAAACACGCACGTATAGATTTGGAATCACTTACTTTCAGCTCTCTGACACACACAAACGCTGCTGGAGGAAGAAGAAGAAGAAGAAGGACGTAGCGGTAAACGCCTGCAAAAGCAGAACTTTCTCCCCAAGATGAATGTACCTGATGGCTAAGCCATGACAGGCGGTGCGCGGGGAGCCAAGTCAGTATGCAAATGGTTGCAGTCAGTGGCTAATCATAGCTTTGAGATAAGGAAATCAAACACCGCGTGCTGCAGGGAACATAGGATGGCGCTTTAAGACAGGCGTCAAACGACTTCACGTGTGTGGGGGGGGCCACACCCGGCCCGCAAACTTTGCAAACGTGTACAATGACAGATAATTATGAAAACGCCGTGCCAGACAGACTGCGGCAGAGGAGCGGCATTCAGATGCTAATAAGCTGCCGCGCATGCCAACACACTCAGAGGAACATGTGTTTTCAAACATTTTCTGCAGCGCTTGTTTTTAAGTTTTTAACTCAAAGAAATGCACTTTTCTTTGAATTATTTATAAGGTGCCGCCAAAAAAAAAAAAGAAAAAGCTTTTTTCTTGTACAACTTTTCCCACGTTGTTTGTAAAATGACGAATCAGTGTAAACCAGAGGTCGGCAACCTTTAACAGTAAAAGAGCCATTTGGGCTTGTTTTCTACTGATCAAAACCGAAAAGGAGGCACATTGACTCACGTTAGCCTTTAAGAAATTTGGATTTGCATTCATAACCTTCTTTTTGTTTCTTTTTTTTTAATAAATGTGAATAATGTCTATTTTTGGCACAAACAGAAGCAAAAAAATATATATATAAAGAAACTAGCATCTCTCAGAAATGTGTTTTTTTTGTTTTTAACTCTAGTAGCAAAAAGGCTAGCTTGTTGCTTAATTTCTAGCTGAACCTTAAATTAGCATAACACTTCCTCTAAATTAAATCAGCCAAAAACTTTAGCATGTTGCTGAAATAAAAGCTAAACTCAAAATTAGCCTAAAATCCCCAGTAGATAACAATTCAACAAAAAAATGTTAGCATATTGCTTAAATATTAGCTAAACTCCAAATTAACATATTAAAAAAAAACAAATTAGAGACCAAATCCGCCAAAAAAAAAAAGCTAGCTTGTTGCTTAATTACTAGCTGAACTCCAAAATAGTCTAAAATTCCTCAGAAAACTAACTTGGTCAAAAACGTTAGCATGTTGCTAAAATAGAAGCTAAATTCAAAATTATCAAAAAAAAAAAAAGAAAAATTCAGTAGATAACAAATTAACTGAAAACATTAACATTTTACAAAATATTAGCTAAACTCCAAATTAGTTTAAAATTCCTCAGAAAACTTAGTCAAAAACGTTAGCATGTTGCCAAAATAGAAGCTAAAACTGTAAATTAGCCTAAAACCCCCAGTAGTTAACAAATTAGCCAAAACTGTTAGAATGTTGCTAAAATAGAAGCTAAATTTCTAAATTAGCCTAAAAACTTCAGTTGGTAACACATGTTGCTAAAAAAATGTTAATCTCCAATTTTTTTTATTTACTATTATTTTATTTTTCTTTAACCAGAGAGCCACTATGGAGACATAAAAGAGCCACATGTGGCTCTGGAGCCGCAGGTTGCAGACTCCTGGTCTAAACTAACAATTGAATATATGTATTTGTTTCTAAATAATCCAAAAGTATAAAAGTTGACCTGTTTTTTAAATGCCACTTACAACAGATTACACAAAAGTATTGAAAAAACAAACTTTTTCAAATTTCTGAAAATCTTCACAGTAAGTAAAGACGAGCTTCTGCTTTCCTGTCTTGTGTAGTAGTGCTGCCACAAAGGATTATTTTAATAGTCGACTTATCATGATTATTTTCTCTGATTAGACGACTAATCGGGTTATGGGCAAACTGGATGTAAAACACATCTTAACTATCATTAGCTTTAAGCTAACTAAAAACTAGATACAGTATTCACCCTAGTCTAGCTTTATCTGCAATAATGCTAGTGGGAATGCTTTAAGCTGAATTTGGCCGCCAAAGATGCTAAAAAAAAATAGCTGAAAACCCTGACATTGATAGCTGTAATCGCTGAAGCTAATAGCTAAAAACGCTGAAGCTGATAGCGCGCTAAAATGTTCGTTAAAAAGCCCAAATTAGCCAAAATAGCTAGCATGTAGCTGAAATACGAGCTAAACTCCAAAATATCCTAATAACCTGAAATCAATGTCACAACTGCCAAAAAGCTAGCAGAATGCCATTATAACTTTGATTTCACATAATATAAACTAATGATTAATCAACTATTACATAAGTCATTAACTATTTTAATAGTCGATTTGTTGTTGATTAGTCGAAGCAGTCCTACTGTGTACAGAGATTTGTTTTTTTCTTTTCCTGTTTTTGTCCATCCATCCATCCATCCCTTTTGGGGTCACAGGGTTGTCATGGCCTGTACCAGTTACTGTTGGGGGAAGGTGGGGTACACCCTCGACAGGTTCCCAGTCTGTTTTAGGACCACACATTAATTCCCACTCACGCATCTTTTACGCCGGGTTCACATTGGACGCGGAGCGGAGCGGAGCATTCACAGATCAATACAGTGGGACGACAGAGCATGTGGGTGGGGCTTTGGGTGTAAAACAACAGCAGAGAGCGTTAATGTCTTTAGGTTAGGGAACTATCAACCATGATGGGAAAAACAAAAAAAGTCCTAGCAGAAGCGCCTTTGCACTTCTGGTGTGAACTACAGAGCGGAGCGGAAGGGGCGCGGACTCCGACGCTTCCGCATCCAGTGTGAACCCGGCGTTAGAGTAATAAATGAACCTATGATGTTTGTTTTTTGACTGTGGGAGGAAACAGGAGAATACACAATCTTAGACAGGTCCCAGTTCAGATTTGAACCAGGACCTTCTCGCTGAGAGGTGAGAATGCTGTCCACTGCACCACCATGCAGTCCTGTCCATGTTGTCAAATTCCATCCAGAAGCCACCATGTCTTAATGACTTATAACATGCTATTTGTAAGCCTTTTACTAGGGATGTCCCGATCAGGTTTTTTTAGGCCCGATCCGATTCCGAGTCATTGGATTTTGTGGATTTGCCGATACCGAGTCCTGATCCGATACTTTTGTAACATATTTAAAACATGAACAAATTGAATAAATACATTTGTGTTGTCCCTTATTTATATTTCATTAACATTATTTTATCATTAGAAACAAATAAGTGAAGTAGCTTTAATAAACAATTAAAAATAGAGCAAATATAAACTAGAAAAAGATCATATTTTCTTGTTCTATAAGTGATAATTAGTCATGTGAGAAAGTTTAGTGACTTTGACTTTAATAAATTTAGTTATTGAACATTTTTGACCAAATGTGATTCCTGTCCTAATTTAGAATTCTTAAAAATAAATTGTGTGTTTTAGCATGAATTTGATGAGTGTTTATGAGTAGCTCATATCATTATTAATTTTAATTTATTCGTTTTTAAGTTCTTAAGACATCACATTTTTGCTTTTATTATCAGAGTAGTTAATTTTCTTAACTTTTATTTCTCTTTCAGATAAATAAAACAGGCATAATAAAGGACAGCTCGGGTCCTAAGGAGTTAAATCATGGCGCTAGCATGTAGCAGTTAGCAGCTGCCGATTAGCCATTTGTCTATCTGGAGCACGAAGAGCTTAACATTAAAAAGAAACAAAAAACTCTGTCTTTTTCTGTTGAAATGTCTTTAGAGGTTGTTGTTTAGAGACACTAGCTGTCAGTTTAAAGCGTTTTCATAGGAGTTATTGACCCCGAAAGACTGAATCCGTGATCGGCTAGCTAGCTAACAGTTTACATTAGTCTTCTGCTTTAACTGTATCAGTTTTCTGCTGCGTTTTCCGGGAATATCATTTTGTGATCTGTTCATGACATGCAGACTTCTAGTGGAGGATTTATCCGGAATAATAAGATTGAAATATAAAGTTCTGATCATACTAAGAATAAATGAAATATCCGATCCTGATTGGACAACGGAGCCCGATTTCGATCGAATCTTCAAACACGTGATCGGGCCCGATTTCCGATCACGTAATCGGATCAGGACATTCCTACCTTTTACTGTACTTTTGGCACACTAAAAAACACATTTTTGATTAAATATT
The DNA here is from genome assembly GCA_003999625.1 of Oryzias javanicus. Classification (NCBI taxonomy): domain Eukaryota; kingdom Metazoa; phylum Chordata; class Actinopteri; order Beloniformes; family Adrianichthyidae; genus Oryzias; species Oryzias javanicus. The sequence goes on along the minus strand of CM012455.1, from coordinate 7,941,042 downwards.
AGTTATTTTTGTGTGTTGTTTTCCTAACCGGAATGAAAACGACTCCATCTCTGAGGCTCCGCCTCGTGGGTGTCGCCCATTTCATGGCGTCGACTCAGAGACAGCTTCGGCATGTTGTCTGCGTCTGTGAAGAGAGTGTGTGTTAGCCTGGGGGCGGTGCTATCAGTGCAGAATCATCCCGAAAGAGGCTGTTCCCCACTTTGTGACATCACAGTGTGAGGACCCGCTCGTTTTTGTGGGTTGGGAGGGGCTGGTGATCAGAGAGCAGAGTTTTAGAGGATTACTCCAAGATGCATAAATTGATCAATTCAGTTTATAGTGAGGAATTACCATCATAATACACTTAAAAGCAAAAAAAAAAGTTGACTTTGCATGATTTCTGCAAGTGGGGGATCTATTCGTCTGCATCAGGATTATGTCACAAGTACAATTTTTTTCAAACTGCATTGATTTGAGTAAAGAAATACGATTTTGAGCTTGATTTTCTTCACATACATCATGAGAAAAGCACCACAAAATCATGTTAAAACATGATTTTCATTAGTGGGTCAGTTTAATAGTTTCACTATAACCTGATTCAATATTAAAAACAAAGAACAACTTTTATTCTCCAGTGGATATTGCAGCAAATTTTTCATCATGATGACGAGGCAAAAACCGGAGCAGATTGGGCTTTTTATTGAAGTACGACATGAGTGCAGTGAAGTGCACATCGCTCTGAGCAAAGACAATTAATACGACTCCTGACCGCCTGTTTATGGAATTTTATGACTTATTCGGAACACAATCAGCAAACAAATAAAACGCTGGAATGAGCTTGTTAAATGCAAACGTGCTTTTTATAGAAACTGTTTATTTTACTTCCTGTTCATGCGAAAGTTCAGACGAGGCTTAAAAAAAAGTGTTTTTAAACGGACCTCGTGAGCAGTTTTGCCTATAGGGCCACTATAAATGAGGTCAAACTGTCACACCTGTCAAGGATCAGAGCCCACGTCTGCTAGCACATGTCAGTGGAAGGAAGGAATGGGTTTTGTGATGTGGGATTATGCAAAGATCAAGAAAGCATCTAGATTTAGTCTGTGATGCAGAATCGAACTTCACCTGAAAAGGTACAGTTAGAGCAGGGGTCTCAAACTCAATTCAGCCGGGGGCCGCTGGAGGCAGAGTCTGGGTGAGGCCGGGCCGCAGCAGGATTTCCACAAGAAAATCGCGGATAAAACATTCCAATGTTCTCAAATATCTTTATTTTTAACATTTAACATGACTGCAGAAACCACATATTGACTGACAGTGTTTCTCAAATGGTGGGGCGCGCCCCCCTGGAGGGAATGCGAATAAAAACATGTTTACATTAGTGATGGATATTGTGCATAATCCGAAATAGTAGTTGATGATAAATTAAAAATAGCAAAAACAGCCTAAAACTCAATTTACAGTGAACCAATGCAAAAGAACTGAATCTCTGAGAAAAGACAGAATTCCATCACTACTGTGGAGGGAAACAAGGAAAGATTGTTTTTACTTTGTCTGGAAGTTTTGGAAGTATTCTAAAAACAGAAAGAGAACAATTAATAAAACAGATTATTTAGAAGTTTATTTTTAATTATTCTTTAATGATAAAAAAAGCACAATATTTTGAGGAGATATACGTTTGACTTGAGCAAATTAACTGATACTAATGATGTTTTCAGTTGAAAGTTGGGGGGGGGGGGTTGTCTAAGAGAAAATACCTGATAAACCCTGGACAAGAGAGAACTATTTGTATTCAGTTTCAAACGTCTGTATTTACAGAACCTCCTTCATTTCTGAGCTGAGAGCAGCGCGCTCACTGAAAGCTCAATGCAAACGCCGCACACCAGAATTCCTGGCCTCCGCGTCTAGAGCGCGCGTTGCTACGCAAGTTTTTAAATCTGGTCTCAAGCCCTACGCACAAATCGTGCACACACTGAGCACGCGCTGAGTCTTCAACCCGGTTCAATATTTCACGCACAGTCGCAGCAGCGCTAATGAACGGTAAAAACACCATAGAAGAAGAATCTCCGCGCTGCTCCGGTGTGGATACCACCTGCTGAGCGTGCGTTCATAAACACGCACAGACATGCGGCCGGTGTGGAAGCACCTTTGAAGATTCTGCTCGCTCGCGGGCATCACTCACGCACGCGGAAGTGGTCAGACTCTCTCGCGAGGACTTTTTCTTTTCGTGGAGGAGGAAAAAGCGCTCGCAAGGGTCAGAGTTGTCCGCACAGAATGTTTAATGCGTGCGCGGAATTGTCGCGCGTCGTCAGGAACACGCTTTTTGACAAGCGGCAGGCTGTGTATCACGTGTTGTCACATGGCGAAAGAGGAGCGGGGCCCGTGAATCCCGTTCAGTGAGAAAACACTTCCAGCAGCTTCATGGCTCCTCCTCCGTCCAGCTGACTGGAGGAATGAATTAAAGAGTGAGGAGGCTCTGACAGCCCACCGATGTCCCGCCCTCCAGAGCCATATACCTTACGGTGATTGGTTCGTTCAGCTCTGGACACAACAACTGTCATTCATATCAGCCTTGCGGGCCGCACTAACAGTAATCTTTCATATGAAGACGAGGGCCGCAAATTATCATCCCGCGGGCCGCAGATTGCCCGCGGGCCGCGAGTTTGAGACCCCTGAGTTAGAGGATTCTCATTTAGGAAACAGAAAATTAGAAAATGAAAGAAAGATTTAAAAAAAAAAATGTATATCGACGAAAATAGATGAGCTTTTGTTGCCAAGACAGAGGACAAAACGATAAGTTGGTTTGTTTATATTCAATTGTTTGGAAGTACGGTGGCCCTGAAGTCCAAATCAAGTCAACAAATCACCAAAATACAAAAAGAATTCAAGATTTTTTTTTTTTTAAATCGATGAAAAAACAATATTTTGAAATAAAAAAAAAAATTCCCCCAAAATGAAACAAATGTTTTGGAAAGCAAAGATAACTTACAGAAATGAAATAAAAAAATATATGAATTTAAAAATGTGCATTAATTTTTTCAACCTATAGAAGACACACTGTGAGAAGTAAAAATGTTGGATCCATTAACAAAAGCTCTGTAATTTGTAAATTTAAAAATATTAGTTTTTATCAAATTACATTTTTGAGTTGAGTAAACCATCATCCCAAAAGTTTAAATTGATGAAAATTGAATATTCTAAATGTAACAAATGACAGATTTTTTTTGTAAATTGATCCATTATGTCACTTTTTATATTGTATCTCTTTAAGCTTCTGGCCTGAACAACTGAAAAAAGTTCAGTGAAAGTCTGATTATCTCTATACTACGGTGGCCCTGAAGGGCAAATCTTACCAACGAATAACTCAACGCAAAAATATTTTTAAGCTTACAAAAATCGATTAAAAAAGCAAAACAAATATTAAAAAACAGTATTAAATTTGAAGAAAACAAGACAAAATTCACAAAACAAAAATTCAGAAAATAAAATGAAATAAAGTAAAAAATGAAACACTGGAAAAAGTGGTACTGGGGGTGTGTATTGGTAAGTTACAATACATATCACGATACGTGTCTCATGATACAATACTTATTGCGATATTTTCCAGGAGTGTACCAAAGCAAATTTTCAGCTTTTTCTAAGAGTATGAGATGAAAAAAATTCTAGATTAATATTAATGTATTTTATTGAAATAAAATTGTAAAAATATATGTTTTATTTAATATACACAACACTATAAGCAAAAGTAATTTACATAAATAAAAAGTTAAAAAATGTAAACAGAAAGAGAAAATATCTTTAAAGGTTTTTGTGTTGAGTGATTCAGCTTTACCAAAGGTGGGAAAAACCTTTTCCTGCTTCTTAAAAGATCAAACGTCATCATCCAATCAGTAATGTCCCATAATTCCTATCATTAACATTTCTTATTTTCTTAACATTTTCTGTTTGTTCTTTTATCGTTTGGTTTCTTTGATTTTGCTTTGATTCCTAAAATGTAATAATTTTATTATTTATTTGTTGCTTTTTTTTAATTGTCAATGTGATCTTTAGTGTGTTTCTTTTTAAATTCGTTGATGTGATTTGTACTACAGGGCCACCGTACCTAAGGGATGTTTTCAGTTTTTATTTGATAAATATTAGTAACGGTATTAAAAAATCCCAGTCCCACAGATTTAGTAACATTTTTTACTAAATCCAACAGTTTTTAGATAAAAAAATTTCTATTTTCAGTTGGACGATGCGCGTTTTCTTAGTTTAAATACAGGAATGTTGTGTGACAGTCGCTTTTTCATGCAGCATCGCTTTAACAAAACTTTACAAACAGTTTAGTCGATGTGAATTTAAAAATATATATATTAAATGTTTTCCTATGCTGTCTATGAGAAAGCTGCTTCATCATCTCAGTGAAAAGACGACAGCTGAAAAAAAAAAGAAAAAAAAAAAAGAGCTGTCATAAAATGTGATGACTAAACTGCCGAGCAGGAAGGAGGAGATCGGGCTCACCGCAAATGGTTTGTCTAGACAAGCGCTCTGGAAAACAACCTGACGAGGGCGAGGAGCCACTTATAAACAGTCGGCTGTCACTCTTCAGATTGTTTTGTTTGGTGCTGAAGATTGTCTTTAGGTCTCAATTTGTGCCGATTTGTTTCCTTAGTTTTTAAGGAAGTGACGGGAGAATTCATTCTCCGACCCCTTCGCGTTGTATATTAAATCCTCGACTCCACTCTCAGTTTCTAGTCGAGTCTAGACTTGTCAATGGCCACCTACAAAATAAATGAATATTCAACCCATTTTTTATTATTTTGTTCTTGTTGCTTTTTTTGATTTCTCACATAAAGCTGACTTTTTGATACGTGGTGCGGTCCGTTGTCACGGTAACACGTCTCTGACCTCGACTGCAGCAGCAATGGAAAGAGATATGTGAGCCGATCGACACGATAGGTTGAATAAAGCATCAGTTCGGAGAGAAAGTTCAAAAAGTTTGTTTTAAAGAAGCTTGTGCAGTGATGTAGAACATTTGGGCTATTTAACTTCTTTTTAAGTTGTGTATTTACACCAAACAGCCAATCAGAATCGAGTATTCGTCCATTTAAAGTGCAGAAACACAATGTTTGTTTTTGTTTGTCAGCAACTTTCCTTCCTTGGAGTAATACTGCAGACATAAAAGTCTTCTGCTTGTTATTCTGTTTTATGCTCACAATTTACTTTTCTCAGTTAACTCTTTATGAATTTAAACATTTCCCAAAAATGTAAAATAATCAGATTTTTTTTTATCGATTGACACCATAGATAAAAAAAAAAAAAAATGCAAGATTTCAGGAGCTAAAATTAACAAAATTTGTTTAAATTTTTTTTTATATTATATATATTATTTCTTTCAACAGTTTAGCTTGAAGCCGTCCTGGTATCATTAGGTATAAACGTGTCAGAAATTGGTCTTAAACACATAAAAGGACGTCAGGGAGACAATTTTAGACACCAAATGACTCGGGGATAAGCTCCTTTCTCTGTCATTTGGATGAGAGGAACCGAATTCTCTGTTCAGAATATATTAGATTGAGTTTTACACTTTGCCAGAGAGGATATTTAATGAGTTCTTTCTTGAGGATAATCGCAGAAAATATCATTTATTGAGCTTCATTTTTGGAAGTTGGAAAAAAAGAAGTGGATTTTTGCACAAAAAGTCTTTAAATTAAAGCATTTATTATATTTTAATAATGTTTCAGACACTTTGGTCACAATTAAAGTTATGAAGATATGTAAAATAAAAAACAGTAAAATATGAAGTGTTGAATTTTCAAATAAAGCTCAAAATTGTATTTTTTTTTATCTAAATTTTTTCATAAAAATGTGAAAACAACATTTTTTTAAATTTATTTTGGTTAAATGCAACAAAATTGTAATGAAAAAAAATATTTTAAAATATCTCAATGGTATTATAGCTACATTTTCCCTTCTAACTGACAAAAAAAAGCCACAAGTCTCACAACGTGACCTTCAGAACATGTTCGTCTCTCTTCTCGTCTTAGTGGAACCTGCATCTGCGAAGGAAAACAACTGTCTGAATGCTGCCAAGGCCTGTAACCTGAATGACACTTGTAAGAAGTACCGCTCGACTTACATCAACTCCTGCACCAGCAGGGTGTCTGCCTCTGAGGTCTGCAACAAGCGCAAATGTCACAAGGCCCTGCGAGAGTTCTTTGACAAGGTAATTAGACATGCCAGGCTTGAGAGCTCTACAGCCTTTGAGGTTGATGTTTAGACCATTGTGCCAGAATGGAAACAGAAAAAACTTTATTCTCACTTGTGATGACCGTGCAGCTTTTGCAGTCTTTTTTTCTTAAATATACTTTTATATTTTGCTTTGGTTGCATGAAATGAATGAACATTTTCCTGTGTTTCCTCTTCAAAATCAAGGTTCCCAGTAAATACAGCTACGGGATGCTGTTTTGCTCCTGTCCAGCAGAGGATCAGAAGGCGTGTGCAGAACGCCGGCGACAAACCATCGTTCCCGTCTGCTCCTACGAAGACAAAGACAAGCCCAACTGTCTGTCGCTGCAGAACACCTGCAAAACCAACTACATATGCAGGTCGGGCTTTGCTTTGGAATCCAAACATTATGCAGTAAGATTACACATGGTGTCCCTCAGGGATCTAATATGGGGTCCCTCTTTTTTTTTTTTTTTTTTTTTTTCTCTTTAAAAGGCAAACATAGTTACTATTTGTGGATGACACCCATATTTTCTGAAGCTGCAATATAAAAAATAAACAACTTACGTGTGATCCGGTTAAGTTTTGCATCTTTAACTAAAAATAAATAAACAATTGAAATGATTAAAGTCTCGGAGTCCAAATACAAACTTTTTAAAACGACTTTTTTATGGAATTCTTGATGACAGAACAAGCTGACATCGTAGTTTAATATTTATTTATCAATTAAAAAAATAAAAATCCAGGATTTAGTGGAATATTTGGATGGATGGATGGATGGATGGATCAATAATGTTTAATTGTTTATTTAAGACAGGGACAGCATACATTAATAAAACATTTAAATATGCAAATATGTAATATTATAGCTTTTTAGGCTAATTTCCGTCCCTATAGAAAAGGTTGATGGTCTCTAAGAAAAAAGGAAAAGTTAAATCAATACAGAAAGGATAACAGAAGTCAGAAACAACAGATGGAGTTGTCAACAGAAAAACACAACAGCAAATTGTTAAGAAAAAAAGAAGATAATAAAAGCAAACAAAAATAAAATAAGTGAACAGATGTGACAGGAAAACATAACAAAAAAACACTAACAAATAAAACAATTGTTGATTGTTGTAACTTATGGTTCAGTTTTAAACCAAAAATTGGTCCATCTCTAATGGACACAGCGGAAGGGAGAAATCAACGGAAAACTTCATTTAATGGTTCTTGACTGTTTACTGAAATATGTTTTTTTACTTATTATTCTTTTGAAGGTCAAGACTGTTGGACTTCACCAGCAACTGTCAGCCTGAGGTTCATTCCATGTCCGGCTGCCTCACAGAGAACTACGCGGACTGCCTGCTAGCATACTCGCGTCTCATTGGTAAGATTATGTTGACCTCTAGTTGAAAGATCTGAAGGATTTGGAATGAATGTGATTCCACAACCAAACCAGACAAAATGTCATATTAGTTTCTTGTCATGGCGATGACATCACTCTGGGAGGAAAGAGCAAGGTACTGTTACCATGACAACGCGACACATCGCATTTTAAATACTCTTTTACTTACTTTTTGTGAATGATAATTTATGCTTAAAAATAAAACAGGATTAAAGCTCTAATAATTGAATTGATATTTATCTTTTTCATAAATAAACATGGTATGAGCATGATAACGCCCTTCAAGATGTGCATTATCAGACACTTCACAGAAGTAACCTGACACAAAACTGAAATTAACATGATAAAAAAAATTAACGCAATATTTATAATTAATTAATCGTAGTTAAAGCAAGATTTTGACACCACTAGTTATAACTTTCTCAATGACAATTATATACCAACTTTGTGTTCACTCTAATGATTATCCCTTTCCTCTGAGAGGAAAGAGCAGGAGGAGAGCCAAGCGAAGTACTGTTACCATGACAACGCAACATCTTAAATTCTCCAATTTAAAAAGATGTGTTTTACGTAAAACATATAATAAGATTAAAGTTTTAATAATTGATTTAATACTTTTTTCAGTAAATGACCATGGTATTAGCAGGATAATGCCCTTTGAGGTGTTCATTATCAGACATGAACACCAGCCGATGCAAAAAATTAGTTAACCTGATAAATCAGAAAACAAGCTAAAGTATTTATGATTAATTAACTGCGAATAATCCAATATTTTGACGCCCCTAATTATAACTTTCTTAATTACATCTATTTCACTCACTCTCATGATGATCACTTTCCTTTTAGAGAAAAGAGCAAGAGGAGAGCAGAGCGAGGCACGGTTACCATGACAACGCAACATTTTTAAATGGCCCACTTTTTGTGAAAAATTATTTATATTTAAAAATATAACAGAATTGAAATTCTATAAATTGATTTAATGTTTTTTTTTTTGCAAACTACCATGGTACGAGCGGGATAATGCACTTCCAGGTGTGCATTATCAAACACGGACTTCACGGAAGCAACAGTCCGGCCCGAAAATGAGCTTAACGCAATAAAAAAAAAAAAAAACTCTAAAATATTTAAAGTTAATTAATCTCGATTAAAGCGATAGTTTGATACTCCTGATCATAACTTTTTTCAACAACATTTATGTGCCAACTTTGCACTTATTCTCATGACAATCACTGACAAAAACTAGAGGTGACCAAAGTGAGACGCTGTTACCATGACAACGCAACATTTCAAATTGTCCACTTTTTGTGAAAAAAACAATTAAAACTTAAGAATATAACAGGATTAATAATTAATTTAATACTTGTTTTGCGTAAATGACCATGGTATGAGCAGAATAATGCGCTTCTCGAAGCGCATTATCAGACATTGAACGGACTTTACGTAAGTTCGACATGAAATAAAGATTAACACAAAAAAAAATGTAAACAAACTCAATGACATCTATGAATAATTAATCGTGATTAATAACAGTAATTATAAGTTTCTTTTACTACATTCATGTGCCAACTTTATTATTCTAAAAAAAGTCATATATATATTATATATATATATATATATATATACACATATTTATATATATATGTGTGTCTGTGAGAAGTGGAAAAGTGACGTCCCGCTGAGTTCTCATAATGAGATTTGAATTGCAGTACAACAGTAGCCAATTGCGATCTCAACAGGCAGACATTTTAATCTGCACCACTTATACCAGAGTTCACACCGCTTATCCCCTCTAATGGGCCCCCCCTCCACTCCTTTCTGTGTCCGCACACCAAAATATGTAAATCTTGCCGAGCTAATAGCTTCCAGCCGACCCGCCTTCGTGATCGCTACACAAAGGCAGCCATTTTTTTTTTCCCCAGTTACACCACAAACAAAAGAAAAGTTGAACATTTGGAACATTGAAGCTCCAGCTGGGCCTGAAACACGGGTGTGAAACATCTCTGAGTAAGTGTTTGGTTTGTCACCCTTGTTGACGTATCTGAGCAGGGTGGAGCGGTGTTGGAGGTCATAGTGCGGCGCGGATTTAATGGATTTCACGGTCAAAGCGTGTGAAATCTCTTTAATGAATTCTCTTAATTTCCTGCAGGGTTAAAGTGGCCTCAGAAGCTGACCTGAACATTTTCATTTCAGCACGAAGAGCTTCAGAAGCTAACGCCGACTAACTTTTGTCCTCTGCAGGGACAGTGATGACACCCAATTACGTGCAGTCCGCCGGCATCAGCCTGTCGCCGTGGTGTGACTGCAGCAGCAGTGGAAACAGCAAGCAAGACTGTGAGAAATTTGCTCAGTTTTTCACCAACAATCGCTGCCTGCGTAAGTAACACTTCAGCTTTTCATGGTTTTTTTTTTTTCTTCCCAGTCTGACCTCATGTTCTTTATTTTAAGCCTTTTTGTTGGAGGACAAATTGCTGTAAAGCTGTGCTATTCAGAAGTATTTCTATGAACTGATCACGTGAAAAAGAGCTTTTAGTTGAGGAACACTTTTGAAAATGGTCACAGAGGACATTTTGGTCAATAAATCCTATTACCAGCAATACGAGTTAATCAAAGAGCTGACATTTGGTGCTTACCGGCTCATTTATCTATCCTATTTTCTTTTTCTCGACATGCTACGATTAATTATACAGTTTGGGGGAATCGATGCCAATCAATACTTGCTTTTATGCAGGTAGCGCCATCCAGGCGTTTGGGAACGGTACCGACGTCAGCGTGTGGCAACCCCGACCCTCCACGAAGCCGACTGCGGAGTCGGGCATAACTCGGAGGACTAAAGCGCGATCAAAGAACGTCCCGGACACAAATGTGGACAAACTGGAGCTGACGGAAGACTCGTACGGCTTCTGCGAAACCTTACAGGTGATGTCTTCAGGAGGGAATCACTCCCATCGTCCAGTGATTTTATGTTGTTTTTAGCTCAAATCTAGAACAGAGTGGCAGGAGTTCATTACAAATTCAACTGTGAGTTGTGGGCGGGACCGTTGGCATGGAGTAACCCGACCCCCGTCCTCTCAATTGTCTGTTTACGCGCTCCCGCGGTACAACAAGAATGTTAATATTGGAGCTATCTGTATGGAGAGAAAATAGACTCAATCTGATCTGTGCGTGCGTAATTCTTGATTTGTAACTCATATAATACGTTTTGTGCAAAAGTAAAAAAAATTACAAAAATTTACAAAATACAATTTACACATGCACACATTAAAATTACAACAGCCTGAAACTAATTACACACAAAAAAACCTCTTACGCGCAAATTTACCGTGAGACTCTTTTCACGTCTCACAAATTCGTCCATGAGTGATGCATTCAAGTACCACAAGAATGCTCGTTCATCACAGTTTTCTTGTCAACCGTTTTAAACTTCGATTGTGAATAACATCCGGTAAAACTTGACATTTTCCCACTTTCTTAAAAATATATTCCCGATAATTAATATTAAAAGTCTATATACGCGTTTTTAAAACACTTATCCCTTTGAAAATAAGAATATTCTTGCTTCGAGCTCCAGTTTTTCCAGTGAGGAAAACGAAGACGTACATGGATCTATTTGTCTACAAGTGAATATATCAGAATGGAGCAGAGCTTGTACCCTGTCCAGAGTATTTTCTATGTCACAAATAATCTTTTTCTAAAACAATATTTATTCTTCCGGTCCTTATTCTCGATACGAATAAGAAATACTCTAAAAAGCTTTTGTCCTCCATTATAAATAAAACCTCTTTAACTAAAACTTAAAGAGGTCCAGAAAAAATTAATGTCTAAATATTCAGTTTAATATATTTTGAAGTAGCCGAGGATTGATGACATACCTGCATGTAACTAATAACCAACTCTCACTTCAGATTAATTCAGTTCAATTTAAAACCTTTAGATAAAATTTAATGTCACGTAACATAAAACACATGGAACTGTGTGGAAATGTAGACTTTACTTGCAACTTTTAGATGTAATGAATTAAACGAAAGGACACAACGGTCAAAAACTGGTATTTTCTAAGTATAATAATAAACATGAATCCATGGTGTCTGTAACTTTATTACTGTAAGGTGATGTGAGACGTTCAAGATATAACTTACATAAATAACTGTGTTCATGAATCCATATGTGGAGGAAGACTCCTGCTTGTGTCTGTAAACAAACCCCAAAGAAACTCCAAACACGTATGTGTCCGTATACGACGACTTGATGGTGAGAATATGTTGCAATGACTACATCTAAAAATAAAGATATCCATCGTATTAGTTTGGTACCAAGTTTGGACCCAGATGTTGGTCCGGTTCCGGACCATTCCGAACTAAAAACAACACCAATTCCTCTAAAACCCTTCCCTCTGAGCACCAGCCCCTGCCAATCCACCAAAACGAGTGGGTCCACACGTTGTGATGTCACAAAGTGAGGAACAGCCCCTTCCAGGAAGAGTCTGCGCTTCTAGCACCGCCCCCAGGCAAACACACACACGTTCTCTGCAGAACTAGCTGATGATCAAAATACTTTTATTTTTTTATGCACATCGCACATCGTGGCCATCAGGTAGGGAAGGCCACGCCTCCTGCCCCACGCCACTCTGGAAGCACAAACAGACAGAAACATAAGCACAACAAAAACACCACCACCAAAACCAGGAAAGGAAAGCCCCAAAACACAACAGTCCCAAAAGTTTGGATGAGGTTTGTTTTCGTTGGCTGGCTTTAGGTCGTTGTCATAAAATGGGCGGAGCCTCAGAAATCAAGGAATTTATTTCCGGTTAGGAAAAGAACTTAAAATTATTCATATTTCATAAATAATTTCTTTACATACTTAACTCTGAAAGACTTAAGAATAGCAAGATATAGACGCTTTAAAGACAAAAAAACACAATGTTTGTTGCAAAACTTTAACTTTTGCAGTTTTTCAAATTTCGCTTTTAGTTTCCTGCTAAAATTATTATATAACTTGATTCTTTTTTTACAATTCCTTTGTTTTTACACAACATAAGATTTTTTTTGAAAGCTAACAGTTTACATAAAATTCCTAAAACAGAAAAATGATTAAAAACAGCTTAAAATGTTGTCACATCAACTATAAAACATTTCAAAACTGTGTTTAGTCATTTTTAAAACGTTCTATTCCAAAATTTCTTAGATTAAGTAATTAATTACATATTAGTATCTTAAACCAAACAAAGATGGAGCTTTCATCATCAATACTAGAGATTTTTTTCCCCCCTACAAGAAATAGTTTCTGGGGAAAAATGGATTTGAACTAACTTTGAATCAGATAAATCAATCTTTTTAAATGATTTTAAATCCTACAAAAGGAAATTAGTTGAATGGGATTTATAAAACCACCAGGAGTTCTTTCCAGTGTGTGTTTTGCATCATCAGACATCTGTCTGTGTCACAATAATAGATCAAGGAGGGTTTATGATGGCATGCACAAAATGCCCCCTCCCGGGCAGAAAGATGATCCGTTAGAGGAGAGTCAGTTTCTAAGCTGTCATGTCAAAGCTAATTGGTCGCCTCTAAAACGTCAGAAAGCGCCCACAGCGGCGGAGTGCTATCAGAACCGGGTTTACTGGTGTCATTCAACAGTTTTGTAAATTATGGGAAAGCTGGCGTGTAAAGTGCTGTTTGGTGGTGCAACCCAATCTACTTCAATTTCAATCATTTTTGTGATAATGTTGACAAAAGTATAATTCGTACAAAGCTACTTTTTATCTCCCAGAAAGAACATTTTCAATAAACGTTCAACATAAAACCAGAGAAAATGAGCCTTTAATAAAAAAACTTAAGCAAAACTTAATTTTTTAAAGCACTTCCGGACAACCGCAACTAAAAAAAACTATATTTATTAAAAATAAACATAGAAAAAACAGTACAAAATACATAGATGTGCACATATTTAACCCTACAGAACCCTAGAAACAACTGAGCTTTCAAAATTAACTTTAGGTAGCATTAATAACAGCAGCCAAAAAAAGTAGAAAATAATAATAATTAAAATGAAGGAAAACATTAATTAAAAAAGACAGTAAATGAAAAGAAGCACCAAATACGATCCCTGTGGATTCTCCAGGTTACAGTTCAATTCAGATGTAATTGTAAAAAAAATACATAAACAAATAAAATAATAGTTTTAAAGAGTTTTTAAGTACTATTTAAAAAAAAAAACTTTATTTAAAGTATTTTTTATATTTATTTACAAGTTTTCAACTATTTTATGTTTTCGACACACTCAAACATTTATATTTTAGTTTGCCAAAGTGTTGGAACGTTGGTTTAAATGTGTAAAGATGTTGGGTTTTTTTTTTCATTTTGGGTACTTTTAGGAAAAAAAAAAAAACATTTCCAACACGCTCCAGATATCTGCTCTTCCCCTGTGATAAATATTTTGGGGGTTATTTATAAATGAGATGATATCATATAATACTGTAACTGAGACAATCGATCATATTGGCTTTTAATGTTGATAACATGATTTATCACCGGTGAAACATCTTCAGGAGGGAAGACCTCCAACGGTGCAATTAATCTTTTTTCCTCTGAAGCCGGATCCGAACGCTTCCTCCTACTTAAGAATCAACACATGGAGTGTTTGTTGTGTCCCCAAACCTCTACAGATGCACTTTATCATATTCTGTACTCCTCTGCTGCCTCTGTATTTGTGGGAGAATACCGGTCACCCAAAGAGATCCATGTACTTCTAAACAATTAAGACTGAAGGAAAATGCAGCCTTTCATATCATCTTTCACCACCTTTAGTCTGACTGCAGGCAAATTCAATAACAAAAAGAATCAAAGTTAATGTCTTTCTGCTGTCTTTCTTCTTCTTGTCCCCTCAGGCCCAAAAACTGGTGTCAAATCAAACAGTGGACACGGCTCTTTGTCTGGTAAGTCCAGGATTATCCTCTTTAAACCAGATCTATGGTGATCTATGCCTCCGACTGAACCAAGCTATATTTGATTACTTGGATATAGATGTATATTTAGCTTCGATTGAAGATAAACTCCTCATAAATTTGTCAACATAAATTTTTAAGTGCCAAAGCCATAAAAAATAAGCAGAAACAAATTATATAATCCTGGATCAAATTAGTCTTGAATCATATATTTGGTCTGTATTCAGATTGTCTTTAATCAGACATTTCTATTTAGAACCAAAGCTTGTAAACAAAATCATGTGACTAAAGATCAGGAAGTCCGAGGGCGGGACAAAGCAACTAGAGAAAGACTCGTGGAAATCCTAAAAAGTTTGACAGGTAACTGTTCGTGGCATACTGATAGTCAGGAAAATAGTGTGAACGTGTGTCACTTTAAAAGTTGTTTAATGACACTGCATTCATCGCACACTTCACTTTCTCACTCAAAACTCAGACTTTAACTGCTCCACATCCCACTTCTGACACCAGGTAATGATGCTGGGCCTAATATTAAAACACCTGGAGACCAGACTGTCTTAAACTTTATTCTGCCATGTTCGTCTTTCTCTGACGTTCTGCCTACCGGCAAACAAAACTTAACAACTAACCGACTCCTCCTAGTGGTCGGGGAACCGCAAACTCCGTACATCACAAATCCGAGCACGTTTCAATTAGTTGCTGTGTCTTATTGTTGCTCTGCTACTGTGCTTACATTCCGTAATGCTCAGCTACGGTGGCCGTCTAGGTCCAGTTGCCCAAAGCATGTGTCGATGGAGAGAAAATAGACTCATTTTGATTTGTGCTTGTGTAATTCTTGATTTGTAACTCATATAATACGTTTTGTGAAAAAGTAAAAAAATGACAAAATTAAAAAAAAAAAACACGTGCACATATTAAACTGACAACAGCCTGAAACTAATTACACCCAGAAATCTTTAAAAAATACGCGCAGATCACTTCTTACGCACACACGACACATCAGTTACACACAAATCTATCGTGAGACTCTTTTCACGTCTCACAAATTGGTCCGTGAGTGATGCGTTCAAGTACTACTACAATGGTCGTTCACCATAGTTTTCTTCTCAGCTGTTTTAAACTTTGATTGTGTATAATATCCGGTAAAACTTGACATTTTCCCACTTTCTTAAAAATATATTCCCGATATTACAGATCCCTAATTTACACACAAATCAAGAATTACGCACACACAAATCAGAGTGAGTCTATTTTCTCTCCATATTCGCCTATTCAGACTGAGGAAACTTGGAGCGAACCAGAGCTCGGTCCGATTGGAAACGAACTGAGACAACCTTACGAGATGGGTCTGAGAGCAGCTCCTTGTCTTGGAACAGAGTCCGCTTGGATGCATGCAGACTGAAAATTTGTTCCAAATTTTAGGGGAAAGTGAGCTTTGGTTCAGTTTAAGCAAACCAAATGTGTCCAGACTGAATTCACCCTTAAAACCAGTGACATAGAGATTATTGTTAGCTAGAAAAGTCAACAATTTAATTTGAGATAAAAAAAAAAACTTTACTACAAGTACCTAAATGATAAATGTTACACCAGTGTTGTTGATTGCATTATGCAAATTCAACATATTCGTTGCACAGTCAGCTCCAGAGCAGCCCCCACTGAGCCAGCCATCAGTTTCTCCAGTTCCTTTCAGTCTTTTTCTGCTGAAGATCTGACAGCTGGCAGCTTTTTGAAAAAAAACAAAAAAAAAAAAAAATCTTTCTCCACCAGAAAATGTTTTTGTGGGCTATCTCAAATAGAAATGATAGCTAATAGATGCTTTAAAAAAGCCTGAGGAAAGTGGAATCTCAAGGTGTAACCACCTGAGAGCCTTTGACACTCAAAAAATCTAAAGCACTTTTCACATCACACAAAAGTTTACTTTAAGATTGTGAAATTGTGTACTATTTGCACCAAACATTTTTTTTTGCTTAAAATGGATGATTCTATGAGAAAATATCAGTTGATAAATAAAACTGGGTTTTGCTATTCCTTTTTTTTTTTATTTAAGCCTTTGACGTCGGGTTAGACACCCAAAACCACACCCCCTGCTCTGTTGTCCACTACATTGATCTGTGTGTGTCTGTTTGTTTTTTGTGTGTTTGCAGTGTTACCCCGCTTATCTGCGTTCCTTTAATCGCATTATCACGTATTCGCAGATTTTTGTGGCTCCTCCGATTGGTCCAAAAACTCAGACAACTAAAGATGCTTGTATAAAACTTTTGCTTCCAAAGATTCTGTGGGAACTTCCAGAAACGTATCGCAGTTGAAAAGCACACCAGCTACGCACAAACACAGCGAGCCTGCATTGAGAAATGGCATAAGCAGCTCGTAAAAAGCTCTGACAATTGCAGAGGATAATTATCATCCAGAGCAGGTGTTCATTATTGATGAAACCGGCAAATTCTGGATAGAGTTGTCTTGTCACACTTCACACTGACGCAGGAGGAGGCGCACGTTTTTTTAGGGCTCAGAAAGATGGAGTGACAGTCCTCATGTAAAGTATGCAGTCTGTTGTTCAAGATAAAATAAAACTATTTATGTTGAGCAATACTCCAGTGTTCCTAAATAAATGTATACAATCATGATCAGAAGTGTTTTCGATGAGTATGGATTGGTTATGGACATTTTTCGGCTGTGGGGGGTGGGACGGGACTAGGGGTTCTCTATATTTGCAAATTTACGGAAGTCTCCGGTCCCTAACCGCACAGAATATGGGGGGAATACAGTTTTTTCGTCTGTACAGTCTATTTAGAAACAAAAATATAATCGCATTTTTTAATTGCAGAATTTTATTGGATAAATTGCTTATATTTAAAAAATTTACCAGATTTTTTCATGTGTCTTGGAGTAACTTCTTTCCAGGATTGACGTGGATTTCTCGCGCAAGAACAGATGCCGAAACGACTGCATGCGGCACAGCGCACGGGGCGACTTCGCAGTACTTTACCGCTCGTCGTGGAAGTGACTTTACTACTGTGTTAGACATAGACTTACAACATAGGCGCAAACAAAGCTAATGGAAGTGGCTGCCGTTCGGCGCCATATCGCGGAACTTCCGGGTGCATTGGGAACTACACTATATGTTAAAATGAAGTGGCCCTTGTTCCGCGCCACTTTGCAGAACTTCCACGTATATGGGAACCACAATATAGGTTAATAAGAACAGAGGCGGCCTTCATTCCGCACCATATCGTGGAACTTCCACATGTGGTGGGAACTACAGTATTTGTGAACAATGGCGCCAAATGGAAGTGGCCCTTGTTCCATGACACTTTGCAGAACTTCCGCGTGCAATAGGAACTACACTAGAGGTTAACAAGGGCCCTGAATGGAAACAGCCTCCGTTCCGCTCCATATCGCAGAAACTTCCTCTGCTGAATGGCCAATGAAGGCATAGCCTTAATATACGGGAACTACAATAAGGGCCACAAGAAGTGGCCTCCGTTCTGCACTCATTCGACTGCAATCCACCTGCGATGGGAACAACACCGTAGGTTAACAAAGGTGCCAAATGGAAGCAGCCTCCGTTCTGTGCTGCTTAGTGGAACTTCAACGAGTGGTGGGAACTACACTCTGTGTTAACAATGCCACAAAATGCAAGTGGCCCCTGTTCCGCGCCATATCGCGGAACTTCCGGGAGCAGTGGGAACTACACCATAGGTCAATGGGGCGGAACAAGAAGTGGCCTCCGTTCTGCACCATATGCGGAACTTCCACCTGCGATGGGAACAACACCGTAGGTTAACAAAGGTGCCAAATGGAAGCAGCCTCCGTTCTGTGCTGCTTAGTGGAACTTCCACATGTGGTGGGAACTCAATGTGTGTTAACTAAGTGGAACTGGCCCTCTTCCGCGCCATATCGCGGAACATCCGGGTGCAGTGGGAACTACACCATAGGCTAACAAGGGCGCCGAATGTAAGTGGGCCCCATTCCACGTCGCTTTGCGTAACTTCCACGTGCAATAGGAACCACACTATAGGTTAACAAGGGCACTGAATGGAAGCGGCCTCCGTTCCGCGCCATATCGTGGAACTTCCGGGTGCAGTGGGAACTACACTATATGTTAACAATAGCGCCAAATTGAAGTGGCCCTTGTTCCACGCCACTTTGCCAAACTTCTGTGTGCAATGGGAACTACACCATAGATTAAAAAAGGTGCTAAATGGAAGCGGCCTCCGTTCTGCGCTGCTTGGTGGAACTTCCACGTGTGGTGGGAACTGTACTGTATGTTAACAATGGCACCAAGTGGAAGTGGCCCCATTCCGCACCGCTTTGCGTAACTTCTGCGTGTGATAGGAACGTCACCGTAGGTTAACAAGGGGGCTGAACGCAAGCGGCATCACTTCCCAGCTGCTTTCGTGGAATTACCGCGTGCGGTGTGAACTACAGCATAGGTTAACAAGGGCGCTGTATAATAGTAGGAGTCGCGGATGAAGCTAAATCACAAAATATTTCACATAGTGTAACTTTTCAAACGTTATCATGATCAACATAATTCCAGCAGATGCTGAAGGAGTTACGTTAATCGTGTTCACAATTAAAAAATAAAATTAAAAAACCCCAGTAAATTAAAGGTGTTAAAGGATTAAAGATGGATAGCAGGTTAAAAAAATTGATGGATGAAATTATTTTCACAGATATATCACTAATGTGTGTGTGTGTGTTTTTTTTTTTTTTCCCTCACTGTTTTTCCAGAACCATCACCTGGGGGAGTCTGGAACTTTGAATGCCATTTCTAGAAGCTCCCCAGCAGAAGTCTTCTGCTCACAGGCGTCCGTCCTGCTCCTCACGCTGGTCTTCACCCTCACTCTAACAGAATCACAACTCAAAGGTTTCCCGCTCTTGTAGGGAAAGGACTGAAGAAGTTTTCCCGTTTCATCGAAACAATCCTCCAAAGTGCAGCAACATTTTTTTGTTGTTGTTGTTGTTTTTGTCATCATAGCAGTGAAATCAGAAGCAATTTTTTTTGGATGTCTCGTTGCAGAAAAAGAGACTTGATGAATCTGTTGCTCCGACATCGGCTCATTTACTCTCTGTGGCGCTTTGGGAGCAATTTGACTTCCAAAAACTGTTTGGGAGCACTAGATAAAACTTCCCTCTGATGTGAATCATCTCATTTCTTTTTCGCAGCGAGTGTCACGCCGACGTTCCGAATTGTGTTTTGAGTGTCGACTTAATTGCTTGTTTGGATCTGTTGTGGTAACATGCCTGCTTGAGTTGAGTAAAAAGCACACGGCGAAGGACGTGCTGACAAGAAAACCCATTTGACACCAAACTGAACACAAGTGAGCTCACCTCGGAGTCCAATTTATGTCCACAGAGGATGAAGAAAATGTCCTTTACATGTTTGGTCTTAGCAATAGATCCGTTTTGTAGGGTTTGTTGTCATGGTGATGTGTGGCTTTATCACATCACCTCTTAAAAGGACATTTTGTACATTTCTTACATGAGTGCTCTCTGTCTGTGCAAGGCTGCTGTTAGATTGTGATCATTTGTCTGTAATATTCTGTGCAGGTGGGGGACTCAGCTTTACCCAAACATGTTGTAAAATTACCTGTTCTCTTGTCATGGAATCACAAATACGACGATTGGAAGTCACACAACGGATATCCTGAACATTTTCTGTTAAATATCTGCGACATAAAGTGTCTTTTATTGCTAAAAAACAGTCCTTCTTTTGAATGTTTTTACCAGTTATATAATTTAAAAAATGATGCATAAAGAATGCATAAATACAAACATATGACAAAAAGATAAAAACAGAAAACTTACAGGCATTAATTGGTTTGCTATTAAGTCTATGTACTTAATAGCCCCAATTTTCAAAGAGATTTTTAAAGAACGGTTTACAGCACCATTCTAAAAAATCCATCATGTCTGTTGAAATGGTGGTTATAGAACTCCAAACATTTACCAATGAGGTGTGACTTTTTCAGCTTTTTAGTGACTGGAAACATGTTCTTCCGTCTTTTCTACAGTGGCCCTGAGGGTCAAATCATTTTGCGATTATGAAAAACACATTAAAAAAATTGGTTTGGTCTTTTTTTTTTTGGGAAACAGAACTTAAAAACATAAAGAAGTTCATTTCCAGAAAACAAAACAAAATGTCAGAAAAAAGAAAAAGAATTAGAAAATGAAAAAGGGTAGGAACTACTCTTTTACGTTTTGGTTTCTGGAATTTTGTTTTGTTTTATATATATATATATATATATATATATATATATATATAATATATATTATATATATATATATATATATAATATTATGTTGTTCAAATTTCAGTTTATCCCGTTCGGGGTCGCCACAGCGAAACAGCACCCACTGTTTTGCATCACTGATTTGGCAGAGTTTTTCACACCGGATGCCCTTAACCTTAAGGCACAAGGGAACCCAGTTTGGCAGCAGCGTCA
The DNA here is from genome assembly GCA_003999625.1 of Oryzias javanicus. Taxonomy (NCBI): domain Eukaryota; kingdom Metazoa; phylum Chordata; class Actinopteri; order Beloniformes; family Adrianichthyidae; genus Oryzias; species Oryzias javanicus. The sequence continues at coordinate 7,920,086 of CM012455.1, read as the reverse complement.
ACGGTCTTGCCTGAGGACCCGTATACTTAAAATTAAAGGAGCACTCTAAAGAAACACATTAGATCCATCAGATCTTAATATGAAGTTGGATATCTATACAAATAACAACAGTGCAGTGTCTTAGGAACAAAAGGATCCCAAGTCTTTGAATGGAAATAAAAGTTTTCAGTCTACAGAGGCTCAATTCTGTAGACACCATAAAATCAGAGAGAAATGAAGATGTGGCAGGCTAGTCTGCAACTCAAAATGCTTTTCAGTATCTTGTGTGACCCCCACGAGCTTGTATGCATGCTTGACATCGTGGCGGCATGCTCCTAATGAGACGACGAATGGTGTCTTGTGGCATTTCCTTCCAGATCTGTGTGAGGGCATCCCTGAGCTGTTGTACAGTATGAGGAGCAACCTGGCGGCGCCTAATGGACCCAAACATAATGTCCCAGAGATGTTCTATTGAGTTTAAGTCAGGGGATGGTGAAGGCCATTCAATTGTTTCAATTCCTTCATCCTCCAGGTACTGCCTGCAGACTCTTGCCACGTGAGGCCGGGCATTGTGGTGCATTAGGAGGAAACCAGGACCTACTGCACCAGCGTAGGGTCTGACAATGGGTTGAAGGATTTCATCTGGATACCTTATGGCAGTCAGAGCACCATTTCCTAGGCAGTAGAGGTCTGTGCGTCCCTCCCCAGACCATCACTGACCCACCACCAAACCTGTCATGTTGAACCACGTTGCAGCAGCAGAACGTTCTCCTCGTCTTCTCCAGACTCTTTCACGTCTATCACTGGTGCTCAGGGTGAACCTGCTCGTGTCTGAAAAGTACAGGGCGCCAATGGTGGACTTGCCAATTCTGGTTGAGAAGATAGATGTAAGTAAGCAAGCTAAAATATCTAATTCCAGATGGTCATGAGGAAAAAAACAATGTTAAAACTGTTCACAAGTAAAATATAAATAAACAATAAATAAATATAAGACGGACCAGCTGGATGTCAGGTTGTGTTGAAAATCTGGCTGTAAAAACAAGTTTTAAAGACCAACTCTGATGAAAATTGTGTTTTTAACATTTTTGTAGCATTTTTCTCATAATGGAGGACATATATAATACAAATTAATCTCAAAATTGCATTTCTGAGGTTTCTTTAAATTAAAATTGTTGTGAATCAGGAGAAGATGAAAATATTACCTCTGAAAAAGAGAATTTTTGCTCAACTCAAATTTCTATTGACCTACAGCTGCTCTGCAGACACTATGTCTTAGAATATAACAGGTTATGCTAAAAGCGGCGTTAAGGAACACTTTTAAAACAGATCAAATGATGATTTCTAAAATCCAAACTTATTTTAAATTGTAACATTTATCAAACATAATGAACCACTACATTGAATGAAATTCGTTTTTTTAATTAATGAGTCATAAAATAAAAGTCTGTATTTAAAGTAATTTAAGTTTTAAATGTAAACTTACTCCATATGTTTAAAAAAAATAGGTTTTAACAAATTACACTTTTGAGTTAAGCAAACCACCAACCAACCCAAAATTTTAATTTGATTAAAACAAAAAACTTTACATTTTACAAAATAAAATATTTAGAAAAACGTATAACTTGAAATGGATCGGAGAGTCCCGATCTCTGATTGTTGTTGAGTCTAAAAGTATAAAGTGATCAAACATTATAATCCCATCAGGACTGCGTTTGCTCTTTAATTACTGCCGCTCTGACCTCCGTCTCTGCATTGTTTCAGCTCCTCACAACGGCTCAGTGAATCTCACCTTTTCCATTAACCAGGCGGGCAGAGGCAATTTCACTTCATTACTTTGGTTTTTTGAAGTGTTCAAAATGTCAGCGTGAACCTGATTTTTTTTTTTTTTTTTACAGTAGACACGACGGCACTTAACTTTGGAAAGATACCCCAAAATATTTTTAAAGGGCAGTGCTGGGATGAAGTCAAGAAATAATCAAAAAAGTTCTTAAATTCAAGAATATTTTAGAAAAAAAAAATTACTTGAAGAGGAGGTTTATTGCTGCTCTGACTTTAAAAGTGATTTTTTTTAATTCTCAAGTGTGCTGAAGGGATCTGGAATTTATTTGCTATATGTGAAAATTCTAACTTCTTGCTTCAATAAATTCCAGAAGAAGTTAAGACCTTGGAGAAAGAAATAAAAGAGCAAAAAAAAATTCTGACTTTAATCTCAGAGTTCTGACTTTGATCTTTATGTCAAAATTCAAGTTCAAATTAGAAATTTGAGAAAGAAGTTGTAATTCAAAGATTAACGTCAGAATTCTTATTAAAAAAAAAGTTTGTTTTCAGAAAAAAAAGAGAATTCTGACATTTATGTCAGAAATTTGGGATTAAATTCAAAATTCTAAAACAATAAAAAACAACAATATTCTGAGATTAAAATCCAAATTGTGTGTTGAAATTTAGAGTACGTAAGTATTAATAAAGTTCTGAGATTATGGTCAGAATTCTCGGATTAAACTCAGAAGTCAAAGAAAAAAAGTTGGAATTGTCAGTTTGCAATCAGTTTTGTAAGATTCAAATCAGAGTTTTAAAGTTAGTCAAATTCTAAAATGTATATACATATATATTATAATAATTCCTAGATCAAAATCAGAGTTTAAAAACTAAAATCAAATTCTACTACATATATATATATATATATATAATTCTTATATTAAGATCCAAATGTTTTGATTAAATTTAGAGTTCTGAAATTAAAGTCAGAATTCTCAGATTAGATTAAAATCAGAGTTCTAAGGTTAAATTCAAAATTCTAAAAGATAAGTCACAGTTTTAAGATTAAAGTCAGAATTTTGAAATAAAAGTCAAAATTCTGAAATTAAAGTTAGAATTCTAAGATTACAGTCAGAATTCTTGAATTAAAATCAGAGTTCTCAGATTAAAATCATAATTCTGAGATTGAATGAATGAATGAATGAATGAATGAATGAATGAATGAATGAAATGGTTTATTTCAAGCAATCAGGAATAATGCATGAAATAACAAATCAGATAAGAAATCACAAGTAGATCGCTTGAAAGGGAAGGAAGCGAATTTATATAATCCCACCCCAGCTCGACCATTCTATTTTCTCTACATGAATTATCAATAGATAAATTCATTAATTAAAAAAATAAAGTCAGAATTCTCAAATTAAAATCAGAATTCTGAGATTAAAGTCAGAATTTGCAGAATAAAATCCGAGTTCAAACAAAAATGTTCTAATCTGATGTAGAAGAAAAGTCAGAATTTTTCATCACTTTTTTGTCATTCTCTATGACCCTAATCCTCTTCGATAAAATACTACACTCTTTTTTTCAAAGAATAATAAAAATGTTGACCATTTATTTATTTTTTAAAGCAAACGACTGCTGTGAACGACTGCTCTCATCGTTATGACTGATGATAGAGCAGGAGATAAAAAAATAAATAAAGGAAAAATAAAACCTTTAGCTTGATTGACTCCATTGCAGAAAATGTCAGGTTCCACGCTGAGCTCAGCTTTCAGGGAACGATGAGGAGCCGATCTTCATCAAACTAAACCTCTCAGGTGAAGATCGCTTCCTTTGAAGTGACCCACCTTCCATTTATTTTAAAAGCTTCCAAGTCAGTATTCTACTAAAAATCACAACTTTAGAGCTCAAATTAAATTAGCTAAAAATTAAAATGCTGTTTTTTTTTTGTTTTTTTTTGTCAAAAGACAGATTTATTAGCTGCAGACAGCAGCAGGCAGAACCTTGACAAAGCGGCTTTGTCCTTCATGCAAAGGGAGTACATGGAGCAGCCAGATGGTGGCTAATCATTACCGCAACATGATACCTTCAATGACTATCAGCTGAGTGCTTATGTTGCTTATCTTGCTGATATCTGCAGTCTGCTTCAGACATTACATTCATGTAAAGACGATGATCTGAATGCAGATGTGCCACTTTCCCAAAAACCTCCACAGTCGGCGCGGACGGCAGATGCTGGTTTGATTCCTTAAAAGAGACAAATCCAAAAACCTGAAATCTGTCAAATGAAGCACACCTGAGGTGATTCTGCTGAAATGATCTGAAACAGAAAAGGATTAGGTTATAATTTAGTTTTATTCCTATTTAGGGATTATTTTAATTGTGGAGTTTTAGCACCAACATTAGAAAAAAAGCTGGAAAATATACCCAATAATTGCTGTTTCTTGACTTTTGCATCTCTCAGCATAAATGTATGTTTTGTTATTATCCAACAAAACCTACAAGTTCAAATCAAACGCACCTAATAACAAAAATAAATAAATAAAAAAGAAACTATGCTTAACCGTTTTGTTGTCTTGCATGTAAAAAAAAAGTGACACCCCACAGCCAGCAAGGCCTAGAGTTGGTTTGCTACGCTAGCCAGCCTCCCAAGGGCTAGCATGCTCGGAAGCTCTGCTGTATCGAGCTAGCAAGCTCCAATGTAGCGAGTTAACAAGCTCCCCCACGGCGAGCTAATCAATGTAGTGAGTTAGCAAGTTCCGCTGTCTTGAACTAGTGAGCTCCGATGTACCGAGTTAGCGAGTACCGCTGTATCAAGCTAGAGAAGTCCAATGTTTTGAGCTAGCGAGTTCCGATGTATTGCGTTAGTGAGCAACGCTGTATCGCGCTAGCGAGCTACGATGCATCAAGCTAGCAACCTCCACTGTAGTGAGCTAGTCCATGGGTCGGCAACCTTTAACAGTAAAAGAGCCATTTGGGCTTGTTTTCTACTGATCAAAACCTAGAAGGAGCCGCATTGATTTACGTTAGCCTGTAAGAAATTTAGATTTGCATTTATAACCTTCTTTTGGTTTGTTTTTTTTTTTTTTTTGTTTTGTTTTTTTAAATATGAATATGTCTATTTTTGGCACGAACAAAGAAAAAAAAAATCTATAAAAAGAAACTAGCATCTCTCAAAAAGGGATTTTTAAAATGTTTTTAACTTTGGTAGCAAAAAAGTAAGATTGTTGCCTAATTACTAGCTGAACTTCGAATTAGCATAACATTTCTCTGTAAATTAAATCAGACAAAAATTTTAGCATGTTGCTGAAATAAAAGCTAAACTCAAAATTAGCCTAAAACCCCCAGTAACAACTTAGCTAAAAAATGTTAGCATATTGCTAAAATATTAGCTAAACTCCAAATTAGCATAAAAAACTAATTAGCCAAAAAAAAGCAAGCTTGTTGCTTAATTACTAGCTGAACTCCAAAATAGCCTAAATTCCTCAGTAAACTAATTTAGTCAAAAACGTTAGCATGTTGCTAAAGTAAAAGCTACATTTTAAATTATCAATGAAAAAAATTATCTGAAAACATCAGCATTTTACTAAAATCTTAAATTAACCAAAAATGTTAGTATGTTGCTAAAATAATAGTAATCTCCAATTTTTTGCAAAATTACTATTTTTTTATTTTTCTTCAGCCAGAGAGCCACCACGGAGAGATCATCATCACCTCACAGTAAACATATTTTATCTGTCATCCAACAAACACACTCAAACAGATTACTAATACCTAAAAAGGCTGTTTTAATGACAAAAAAAAATTGTTTTTGCTTTTAAATTACCTGGTCTAGAGCAGAAAGTGAGAGAAGGATCGGGCAAAAACTGGGATTTTTTAATATTTTAGTTGGCTTTCAGCTTCAGCATTTTCAGCAGTTAGCTTCAGTGATTTTAGCTATCAACTTCAGCGTTTTTAAGTATTAATTTAAGCATTTTCAGCTACCAGCATTAGCATTTCTTGCGGCCAAATTCATCGTACAACATTCACACTAGCATTATCTAGTTTTAGCTAATTTAAAGCTAATGATGGTTAAGATGGGCTGTCACAAATAGTGACTATGTCAACCATAAACTCAATCAAGGAAAGAAGCTGCATGATTTACTGATGGTTTAATAAACTACCATCTTTATTTTTAGTTAGCATAAAGCTTCAAGACTTCAAATTTAGCGCCAATGATGATTAAGATGAGTGCTTTACATCCAGTTTAGTCGACTAATCGGAAAAATAATCGGTGATTAGTCGACTATTAAAATAATCGTTTGTGGCAGCACTACAACTACTAACCACCACCCATTTTTTTTTCAACATTATATTTAATTTAATAATAAAATACAAGTATTTACAATGTTTATTCTGAATTTCTACGACTTTCATCGACTTATGACCAAAAATGTCTTGTTTTTTGTTGCATGACTCAGCGTTGGCTCAGCAATGACAAAGCATAACACATGGCCAGATCTCAAACAAAGTCAGAGGGATGAAACTTTCAGTTTAATATTCCTAAAAGCCACACAGTGTAGTCATCAAGGTTGGAGCGAGCTGCGTTTGCCAACAGTGACTCGCGTGTTTGCAGCGCCTCCCTCTCCGGGGCTCGGCGCCGGTGACCTCTGCCCGTTTAATTGTCATTTCTGAAAAATAACAGCCAGTCCCACGTTCAAACAGCTGCCAGCCCGTTCGGTCAAAAAGCCATCTGATTTTAGCGCCCGCTCGGATCTTTTTCAGACGCCGAGCCAATTAACAGGTCCTGGAAATTACGGGAAAGTACGGGAACAGACAACTCGCAAACTGTCCAAACAGCCCGTTTTCACATGGAGGACGAGCCTCCTGGTAAGCTGAAGCATTTAGAAGTAAACAACTTAAAAGCCTGCCAAGATTACTTGGAGGAACAAAATAAATAAATATGGAAAATAATATTTTAAAAAAATGTAGGCGTAAAGACAGCCTCTGGGGGCGAAATAAAGAGTTTTTTTCTTTTTTTTTTTTTTTTAAAGAAGCACAAATCAGAAGTGAACACAGCAATCAACACTCCCGCACACACCTCAGGAGGCGGGAAGTGACAGCCAAATCACATTCAGACGGCACATTATCTGCACAAATCACAAACAAATCATCTGGTTACTATTTTCCATGGCTTTGCTTCTTGTCCTGAATTGTTTTTTTGTGTCAAAAATCCTGTTGATTTTAGCATTTAATCAGTTTAAATCTTCCTTACAGATGTTTACATACGACTTCTGAAAAATTCCCAAAAAAAACAGTTTCTGGAGAGAACATGTTGAATTATGAAAATAAAGACAGAGCCTGTGTGATTGTATCTTGAAACTATCACTAGAGACCAGATAATACAATAAAGTACACTTTAAAGACAGAAAATATACATTGTTTGCACTACAATGTGGCTGGAAATCCTAAAATTTCTGTTGAAGTTTCCTTTTACTGTCTTCAGCAAAATGAATTGTAAAATATCAACAAAATATTTGTGTCATGATTCTAGTTTAAATACAATTTTTACAGGACTAACTTACCAGTAATTTTTCAGAAAACTGTCGTGATTTATTTTAGGACAATAAATTAAGAAAAATCTTGTCATTTGATCTAAAAACATTAACTTAGAGATATATCAACTAAATTGTTGGTTTTATTCGTAAAATAATTACAACTTTGCCTACCCTATTTAAAATGTTCTTTTCTTATTTTAATTAATCTTAAAACAAGAATATTGGTTCTGTTGTAGTGCTTGAAAAGGGATATTTTTGGGAAAGAGTCAATAGTACATATGTATGTATGTACTCAGGAGTGTACTCACCATTTGGCAAAGGTAGGTGATTTCCTGGCGCCTCAAGCCTCAACTTAATAAAATTGTCTAAAATAAATCTTATATCCATTATTGTTTAACTTTATCACAAAGACACATCCCAAAATCCCGGAACGGGCACAAGACTGATCATGTGAAACTTCCCTTATCTCTCTGCAGCAATGGAATATTCCAGTCAACAGGAAGTTGCCCAACAGCACTTTTCCCAGATTGAGCACTTTGAATTTCAACTTCGCAGCTGAAAATTGCTTTGGGCGTGTGGACTGATTGGGGTAAGTTTGGGATCAGTTTGGCAGCTTTTAGTTCTTTATCAAAATAGGTTTCAGTCAGGGACGTGCAATCATAGGAGGCAGGTGAAGCCGGGACATGACGTCATGGGAGGCAGGTGAAGCAGGGACATGACGTCATGGGAGGCAGGTGAAGCAGGGACATGAGGTCATAAAGGAGGCAGGAGCAGGGACATGAGGTCATAGAGGCAGGTGAAGCAGGGACATGAGGTCATGGGAGGCAGGTGAAGCAGGGACATGAGGTCATAGGAGGCAGGTGAAGCAGGGACATGAGGTCATGGGAGGCAGGTGAAGCAGGGACATGAGGTCATAGGAGGCAGGTGAAGCAGGGACATGAGGTCATAGGAGGCAGGTGAAGCAGGGACATGAGGTCATGAGAGGCCGGTGAAGCAGGGACATGAATCAATCAAACTTTATTCATAAAAGCGCTTCTCTTGCTTTCCGCAGCTTGAAGCGTTTGAACGCACAATCAGTTATGAGATAAATTGCCAACTAATATTTAAATAAATACTGTATGTGTGCTGTAACCTGTTCCATAAATGCAATTTTTACATTTGATCCATTTCATTTTAATCTTAAAATTTCTATGCTTTGCACATTCCTGTTTAATTTCAATGTAGACCCCAATACTGAAATTATTTCTTTTCTTAAATGTTATTCCAACATTTTGATTCTGACATAGTTGGTTTCTACCTTTGAACCAAAGAAGAACTTATATAAGGATTAAAAATAACAATAATACACCTGCTGCAGAGGAACCCATTTTATTTTTTGCCTGGGGCCCCCAAACTTATAAGTCTGGCACTCTATGTAGCCTCAATGTACCAATTTTAAAGATATTAAAAACATTAACAATACAGGCTTATTTAAAGACAATATTTCCAATTATCAGAGCAAAATACCTGAATATGAGTCTAATTTCAAAAATAAATATAATAATTTCGGTTAGTTCCATTGTCAGATTACCTTTGTTTATACCAAATGATGTATTTTACGTACATTTTTAACTTGTTTTTAGAAAGGACTTTCACAAAAAAAAAGAAGGTTTTGGTTCAAATCCCACTTGACTTTTCTGAATGTTGTCAATTGAAGATTTAAAGGAAAATGAAGTGTTTTTTAGAAAATAAAACTAATAAAATGCTCCACAGACAACAGTTCACAGATCCTTAAAACAGTCCTTTGTTCTCTTACCAAGTCATCAGAATCAGGTCCAGACTGGATGATACAAAGAAACAACAAGAAATAAGTGTGCACAGATTCAAAAAAAAATAAATAAATAAATAAATTTTTTTTTTAAGTGCGAACAATAAAGAGTAAATAAATAAAAACATGAGCCCAAGCTGTCGACAAAGGTAGAAGATGTGCACCAAAATGTGTCATCAAGTGGGGCGTGGTTTTCAATAAAATAGCTGCTTGTGGAAAAAGCTTTTTGTCAGTCTAGTGGTTTTTGGTCCTGTTGGACCGGTAGCGTCTGCCGCAGGGCAGAAGGTAGGCAGAAGGTTGATATTGGTCCTTCTGAGTGCCCTGAGGGACTCCAGACACTGGTGGGCAGTCTTTAGGATGATGTTGATGTTTGAAGTTCAAAGAGGTCAGTAGAGATGCCCTGGAAGGTCTGATGTAAGGGGGTGTCACCTCTGCCCCCTCTTAAGTCATGGTATGACTTATTTTGTCTTTTAAAAGTCATTTTCTTGGTAAAAAATTAAATTCTTTTCCATTTCTGGACCTTATCTTCAAAAATTAAATCTAGCATTTTTGCATCATACGTGTATTTCTAAGACCCCCCATCTCATTAGAGGATCAGAACTTAAAAACTCATATAGAACTTGATTCATGTTTTCTGCCCTGCAGTTCATCATCACTCCACGAGGGGCAGTAAAGGAGCTTTTCAAAATGGCTGCCTCCATGAAACGTCAAAAACCTTTTTTGCAGGAATTTCTTTCGATAATTTTCAACCTTTATGATAAGAATAACTGATCTATTTTTGTTTTTTTTAAATGACTACTCTCTGTATTGAAAGAATGACAAATTCATCAATAATTCTTTATAATACTTTTCTTAAATATGCATTTGTCAAATTTACTTTTTTCCTTAACTTTCATGTCAATATTTTTGTATCTTACATTTTCTGGCTGACATTGACAAAATCTTACTAAACCACCAAAATATCATAAATAATCATTATCTAATTAAAAATGATATCCAAATAAATTTTGTTTTCTCTTAATTATTTGATTTAGTGGGCTTTACAGGTTTATACTTGGATCTTTTAGATATTTAGAATTAATATGTCGTTGAAGGAATTTTGATCCAACTTCACAAAATATTTTTAAAATAACAGCAATTAAGAGCAAAAAAAGTTTAAAAATTCAGTTTTTGCCACAAGGTTTCAGAGGACTCAAAAAAAAGCAACATCTTAAAGATTTGATGACATCTGCCCTTCCTATGTGATGAACTTGAACAAATGCAAGTCCTAAAAACACTCTTGGCTGCTTTCAGAAGCACCTACAGCTCCTCACTACTCCTCCCAGAACAAGTGAGGAGGATCCAATTTGGCCATCTGCCTGTATCCTTCCAACGCCCTCATGAAAAAGTACATCAGTGACTTTGAGCTGCCAGAATCGGCACTCTTAAAGGTGCTTGTGCTCTGAAGGACGGAACTTGAAAAAGACAAATGTAGAGAGCTTTTCCTCAAACCACTTTACATAAAAAGCTGCAACTTATCAAGTTTTGCCACATCTGATCTTTTTTTTTAAAAAGCTTGAATATTTTAAGAAGTTGTTTTAAGAACATAAACTTACTTACATTTTTGCTTTAAGAATAATTTCGCTAAGAGAACAAAGATCAAAACCAGAAAAAAAACAATAACTAGATATATAGCTTTTCACGCCATAATGACAGTGTAAATGCTGTTAGCTAAATGTGGCCACTAAAGATGCCAGAGCACTTGGCTGAAAATGCTTAAAACTGAAAAGTTGCTAAAATATAAGCTAAACACCAAATAAACTAAAAACCTGGGGGAAAAAAAAAAACTAAATTAGCCAAAAAAAAAAAAAACCAGCTAGCATAATGCTAAAAAAATCAGCTAAACTTCAAATTAGCCATAAACTTGAAATAGGTCTATGTTTAAATTGGCCAAAAACAGCTAGCATAATGCTAAAAAGATAGCTAAACTCCAAATTAGCAAAAAACTTGAACCATGTCTAAATTATCTGAAAGCAGCTACAATAATGCTAAAATGTCAGCCAAACACTAAATTAGCGAAAAGGAAAAAAAATGGAAATATGTCTAAATTCGCCAAAAACAGCTAGCATGTAATGCAACAGCTAAGCTAAAATGATAACTAAATTCCAAATGTGCCCAAAAATACTGGAGAAATGTCAATGCTAAAATGTTAGCTAAGATCCAAATTAGCCAAAAACTTTAAATATGTCTAATTAGCCAACAACAGATGGCATAATGCCGACTTGTTGGAAATATGTCTACATTAGCCAAAAACAGCTAGCATTAAGCTAAAATGTTAGCTAAACTCAAAAATAGCCAAAAACTGGAAATATGTCTAACTCGCAAAAAAAGAAACAGCAAGTATAATGCTAAAATGTAAGAAATACATCTAAATTAGCTAAATAAAAAAACAGCTAGCATAACACTAAAAGGTGAGCTAAACATCAAAGAAGCCAAAAACTGGAAATATGTCCAAATTAGCCACAAAGAAAAAGCTACCATAAAATGTTACAGCTAGCATAAACTGTTAGCTAAGTTCAAAATTTGCCCCCCAAAAAACTGGGTTAATTAGCCAAATGAATTAACAGCCAAATCATCCTAAAACCCAGTGGTTGATGAACACTTTAAAGCTGGAATGGCATCTGTGGCTGAAAGGAAACAACAAGTAAACAAGTTTCTGCAGGATTCCAGCAATAGCCCATTTCTTTCCTTTGGGGCATATCTTGCTCAATATTTCAAAAAGCATAAAGTTTATGAACACCAAACATAAAAGTCTTGAATGAGTGAACGTTTTAATACTGAGATTACTGAAATCACTCAAAGTGCCACTGAGTTTGAACAGGCTCGGAAAGTTGCAGGAGAATCACAATGAAGATTCACAAAACTGCAAAAACAAACCCTTTAAAAAGAGTTCAAATATTTTTAATTAGTTGGCAGATTTTCTTATTTCATATAAAAATTTCTAGATGTTTTCTTTATACTAAGATGATTTTTCTATTGAAAAATAATTTTCTTAAGATTCAGTTTTTACTCTGTAAATGAATTTGATTGCACAGAACTGTATTTATCAGTTAAAATTAATATTTATAGTGACAAAATAAAAGTGAAATTATACTTTTACTCTTTAAATGTCCTATTTCTAAAAGCATTAATGGTTAAAATAATGCTAAATGTCCATCAAAAGCATAAATCTTTAAATTTAAAGCGTAATTGGAATATTTAGCAGCAAATATTAATCAAAACATCATGGCTGGGGTGGATATTATTGAAAGGGGAATTATAAAAGTTTGTAAAATTCATTAAATACATTTAAATAAAACTGACTTCACACAACAGAATTATTAGATGTTTTCATTTTCTTTAATGTTGGCCGTTTGTCAAATACACCGACACTGATATGCAGCTTTTATTTGTTTCCATGGTACAGCGGGATGACTCCTGTGCAGAAACTCTATTTAATTAACACTGAAAAATAGAACCAATACAAAGGAAAAAACATTTACTGGAATATAACTTTATGAAAAATCAGAACAATGCCCAAACATTCTGTACAGAGGCACTATTAGGGAAAAAAAAAAAAAAAAAAAAAAAGGAGTCGATGATAAAAAGTCAAAGTAAAGGTTGTATTACACACAAATTTGTTAAATATGAAGAAAATATAAACATATGTTCCGAAAATCCGGTGACGACGTTTAAAAAGTAACAGCAAGTTTTCTCCTAAAAACCTGGAAAAAAAAAAATCTCAAAAACACTTGTCAAAACACTGTACAGGTTTCTTTTTTTTCTTCTCACGTTTCTGCTTAAAGCAAAGGCGTTACAAAAAGCTTCTTCTCTTACACTCAAAAGGAAACGAAAACAATGTACCAAAAAGAAGTAAACAGGCGGATAAGTGCCACATCCTGGGAGTAAGATTTGTTTGGTTCCAAACTGATCCACCAGAATGATCCGACTGATCTCCAGAGGAAAAGATGCAGATAAAGTACCAACTAGTGTTTTGATTTTTTACAGTGACTTCCCTTTTAGTGTTTCTCAGCTTCTTCTGTAGAAGGTGTGTTCTCCCAAGGCTTTCCTCATGAAAGGTTTGTATGTACAGGAGATGCTGAGACGAAGGTGCTGCCGGCTCCCTCTGTGGTGAAGACGTCCTGGTTTAGTGCATATTCCTCCCCATGAAAAGGCATTCGGGGTCGAACGTAAAAATGCCTCCAGCAAAAACAGAAGGTTTCCGTTTTTCCTTCATTCTAAACTGAGTTTCATGGCTTTAAATGGTTCGATTCCTTCCTCGTTTTCCACCGAGTGTCAAATGAGCAAAGCGAGGGTCGAGTTCCTCAGCCGTTAGCAGCCAAATTAAAATCTTCCTTTAAAAAAGAAAAGAGTCACGCCATGTGATGTGAAGGGAAAGGCGTCCAGCCGGAGGGGGTCAGACGCAGGTCCCCTGGTGCGTGGGAGGGAGAGCTTTTCGGTTCTTCAAAGACTGGGACTTGTCCTTAAAGTCGGACGCCTTCTGCTGGGAGATGTCTATCAGCGCGCTGGCGACGATGATTCCTGAAGAGGGAGACACGAGGAACGTCAGAGAAAGCATCGAGAGAAAACGATGTTCAATAAAACTGAGGCTGCTGCTCCGTTACTAATGCAAACATTCTTTCAGAGTTGAATCCTCTTTTTTAATGCAAAAGAAGCTCTTTCTGTTCTTACTTTACAGCTGACATTTTTTTAATTTTGATTACAATTTATTCTAGTTTTGTGATATTTTTTTTGTGAGAATAAAGATTTTTGCAGTCTTTATCAAATCAAAACATCATCAACTATTGCTGATAATATTTGTTCTAAATTATAAATGATTTCTAAAATTAACTGTACAAATACTATTTATTATAAAAAAAACTTTCCAGGAAAATAAGAAAGACTCATTTATTTATTAGTTCATAATCATTGTCAACTTTATTTATTAAGCGCTGAAACACAATTTAAAATTTAAAAAAGCAGTTTAATAATAATAAAATAAAATTATAAAATTATAAAAATAAATTCAATAAATAAGTGAATCAAAAGATAAAATCGAAATAAATGAGAGCCTGAAGATAAAAACATAATAAAAGAAAAATATAACACATTAAAACTTGAAATTAAATGTTGACTCTAAAACTAAATATTCAACAAATACTTTAAATCAACTCATTAAAAAGTATTTCAATAAAAATAAAAACAATGAAAAGAGGGAATAGACAAATCTCATCATCAGGTCGTTTTTTTGTATTATTTTAAAAACAGGAAGTAGTAAATAAAATCTTTTAATCCATTGGCAGATTCTCTCTGCCAATGGGGTTAGAAAAACGTACAACAGAGTATTAAGGCCACCAAAAAAAAAGAATATTACAAGTTTTTTTTCTCGTAAATTAACAACATAAAATTTTGTACATTTATAACTTTTAATCAAGCAAATTTACAAGATTACATATTGTAAATTTACGAGAAAAATTAATAATTTTAGCCTATAACTTTTAAAGTAGCATACAATATATGATTTTATTCTCGTAATTTTACAATTACGTCTTTTTTCTTAAACTTTATTTTAAATTTATGAGATTTAGTCGTAATTAAAAAAAAAAAAAAAATGTTTGTAAACTGTCCATGTTAATCCGTCGTAAAAATGATCTTACCAAGAATTTTTTTTTATTGTTTTGGAAAATTGAGATTAATTTGCAGTTGAAAAACTTTCTCGACTTACAAGACAGAAAATCAGACATTTTGTCTTAAAACAAGTTTTTCTTTATTCCCTCTAAGATTTAGTTTTTGCATTTTTTTGCTTTTATTCAGTAAAAATGTTTTCTACTCATTTTTATTTTAGGGCTTTACAAGAACCATTCATATTATCAGAAAAAGTAAACCATGTTTTCATTTGATAAAAACTGTAAAAATCTTTATAATTATTAGTATTAATGTGAGGAAGTGAATTACAGCTGTAATAATATAATATCAGCATATTTAGCTTGTTTTATTTTGCAACATCAACCTTGTAAAGTCATACTTGTCTTAACTTGACAGTTAAAAAAATAAAAAAAACATATTTTAAGATGATTTCTGGTTCTGAGGGTACCTGACTGTCCCGGTGGCGGTAAAGCTGAAAGTCCGGAGGGCAGGTGCATGAGCACGGTCAGCACGGCTGCTTTCCCTCCAGAACACGGCTCCACTGCAACAGGTTTAGGAGCTCCCTTCAGAAAGAACACGCACAACGTCAATATGAGTAAAACTGACGGCAAAATACGTGAAACATTAAATAACAGCAGCAATAACATATCAAAAATAGTCACTTGGTGTCTTAATGAAAACTAAATGAATGTCATTTTCTGCTAAATAGAAGATGAAATGTGTTTTCTGGATCCCGCAGGACAAACGTATCAGCAGAAGGAGCGGAGACGCCCTCCTCCTGAGACAATCGCACAACAAAAACACTCGTGTCTCTGACTGACAGTCCCATCGCCGAGGCGACGACCTACCCTTGGACTTAATGGCCGAAACTGCTCGTCTAAAGCGTGAAAAACATGTCATCCTGACAGCCAAAGTCAGCCTTTTTGCAGCTCACTTTGAGTGAAAGCAAACTGTGGAATAAGAGAACTTCAGACGGAGACCGACGTCTGTGAGGAGGAACTGAAAATCATCCAAATGTTTGTCACTATAGATTTACTTAATGTGTTACTGTAAGATTGCAAACAAAAACGTGTAACATATGTATAGAAAAACAGGCTTAAAATTTTTATTTATTTTTTAAACGGCTCGATTTATGCAGAAAACGAAAAACTTCATAAGTCCAGTCTGCAGATCTCCAGTAAACACGTTCTCACTTCCTGTGAAGCCTGCGGTGTCATTTTCCATTCAAGCTCCAATTAAAACAGTAATTTGTTTCTCCACAGCTACAACTACTGAGATCTCTGAGTTACAAAAGCCATTTCAACAGTAAAACAGATCATCTTACTGGAAATGATCAACATCAAATTTACTCCACGTTTTTGGAGTATTTTTGTTTGTAAGTTGTATTTGTGTTAGTAGTTAAACAGTAAAACCTTCAGGCCCAGAATGATGAATAGTTGATGTAAATACAGCATTTTTCTTGTTAATTTCTTTTTTTTTAAGTTCCTAAAATAAAACATTAGTAACAATATGTTCTTCAGAAAAAGCAGCAACAGGTGTTCCTGTTACACTTTTATCCGCTAGAGGGCAGTAGGGGTTACTTTGTTGTACGCCGCTCAGCTTCTAAGCTAATGGCAGTACAAGTTGAGCGATGTTACTTTCTAAAAAAGTTCATACATTTATTATTGAAACTTAAAATAAAACCTCACTTTAAACT
Source organism: Oryzias javanicus (assembly GCA_003999625.1). NCBI lineage: Eukaryota > Metazoa > Chordata > Actinopteri > Beloniformes > Adrianichthyidae > Oryzias > Oryzias javanicus. Next base: position 7,903,648 of record CM012455.1, on the reverse strand, counting down.
AAAAAACTAAATCATTGATTGAACCAAAGACTTTTGGAAATATCTCAATGTGTTTAAGTCACATTTTAAACTTTACGTTTAAAGCTTTAAGGAGTCATTTTGAACAAAGAATAAATGCTTCACTGTTTTTCTAAATAGTCACTACTGAATTATTATTAAGAGTACAGACCTGTGTTATAGGGGAAGGTTCAGTAGATCATGTGTCTCAATCAGAAAGATGCAAACTGGTGCTCACTCCACAGCGTCCTCACCAGACTGCAAACTGGTGCTCACCAGACGGCAAACTGGTGCTCACCAGACAGCAAAATTGTGCTGACCAGATAGTAAACTGGTGCTCACCAGATGGCAAACTGGTGCTCACCAGACAGCAATATTGTGCTGACCAGATAGTAAACTGGTGCTCACCAAATAGCAAAATGATGCTCACCAGATAGCAAACTGGTGCTCACCAGACAGCAAACTGGTGCTCACCAGATGGCAAACTGGTGCTCACCAGATAGCAAACTGGTGCTCACCAGACAGCAAAATTGTGCTGACCAGATAGTAAACTGGTGCTCACCAGATAGCAAAATGGTGCTCACCAGATACCAAACTGGTGCTCACCAGACAGCAAAATGATGCTCACTCCACAGCAGGTCCTCACCAGACGGCAAACTGGTGCTCACCAGATAGCAAAATGATGCTCACCAGATAGAAAACTGGTGCTCACCAGACAGCAATATTGTGCTGACCAGATAGTAAACTGGTGCTCACCAAATAGCAAAATGATGCTCACCAGATAGCAAACTGGTGCTCACCAGACAGCAAACTGGTGCTCACCAGATAGCAAACTGGTGCTCACCAGACAGCAAACTGGTCCTCACCAGATAGCAAACTGGTGCTCACCAGATACCAAACTGTTGCTCACCAGATAGCAAACTGGTGCTCACCAGACAGCAAAATTGTGCTGACCAGATAGTAAACTGGTGCTCACCAGATAGCAAAATGGTGCTCACCAGATACCAAACTGGTCCTCACCAGATACCAAACTGGTCCTCACCAGACGGCAAACTGGTGCTCACCAGACGGCAAACTGGTGCTCACCAGATAGCAAACTGGTGCTCACCAGATAGCAAAATGATGCTCACCAGATAGAAAACTGGTGCTCACCAGATAGCAAACTGGTGCTCACCAGACAGCAAAATTGTGCTGACCAGATAGTAAACTGGTGCTCACCAGATAGCAAAATGGTGCTCACTCCACAGCAGGTCCTCACCAGACGGCAAACTGGTGCTCACCAGATACCAAACTGGTGCTCACCAGATAGCAAAATGATGCTCACCAGATAGAAAACTGGTGCTCACCAGATAGCAAACTGGTGCTCACCAGACAGCAAAATTGTGCTGACCAGATAGTAAACTGGTGCTCACCAGATAGCAAAATGGTGCTCACTCCACAGCAGGTCCTCACCAGACGGCAAACTGGTCCTCACCAGATACCAAACTGGTCCTCACCAGATACCAAACTGGTCCTCACCAGATAGCAAACTGGTGCTCACCAGACAGCAAAATTGTGCTGACCAGATAGTAAACTGGTGCTCACCAGACGGCAAACTTGTGCTCACCAGACAGCAAAATGGTGCTCACTCCACAGCAGGTCCTCACCAGATGGCAAACTGGTGCTCACCAGATACCAAACTGGTGCTCACCAGATACCAAACTGGTGCTCACCAGATAGCAAACTGGTGCTCACCAGACAGCAAAATTGTGCTCACCAAACGGCAAACTGGTGCTCACCAGACAACAAAATGATGCTCACCAGACAATGCTTAAGAAATATGACATAACACAGCAAAAAGCTAAAATCTATTGAACACAAAAACATGTCTTGGTTCTCTGGATATTTAACGGATATTTAATAAGACAAATGTTTCAAACACTCTTGTCATTCATCTGCTGTGGCACATTCATTGGGATGGGCATATCGGAGTAAAATTTTACTCTGCCGCTTCATGATCATTCAAGTGATCCTGCTAATAATTAGCTTTGAGAAGCTTCAGGCTGATTTTTTTGGGTAATTTGCAAACTAAACGTGTCTGAAGTCGAGTGAAACGTCTGAGATGACAAACTTCTCTGCCAATGGACAGAAAGATAACACATGCTGAAATACTTTAAGCAGCTAATGAGCGATTGAGTCACAAAATATGGTGGAGACACAAACGCCAACAGCAAAAGGCCGCTCTTTGAGCTCTTTTCTTGAGTTTTTATTGGACCGTCATTTCTCATAAAGCTGCAAAACAACAGAAAAATTGTCGGCGTTAGTTAAAATAAAAGGAATTGGTCTGATTATAGTCTCACAGTTCAGATGTGAAGATGATCAGTGTGGAAAAGTCTCGACCGGTCTGCTGCGCAGCCTTTTTATGATGCATTTATCAGACTATTATGGTCACTCATAAGCAGCAGAGCCCATAAACACACACACATTGTATTCTCCCTCACTGACAGGTCTCATCAATCATACTAATCGTTCGTTAGTGCTTCCATATGTTGACTGCCAGCCATCTTGGTCTGTGGTGTTTTGCCAGAATTAACAGTCCAGCAGATTCTTTGGCTACTCTAAATACTCATGTTTTAATCTAACCAAACACAAGGAAATGGTAACAAATCCTTCTCTGATTGTGTGGCAGACCAGCTGGAGGGTCTGGGTAAAAAAAAAAAAAATGCAGCGAAATGGGTTTTTTTATAATTGTATAACCGCTATGAAGGGATTATTCTGCTGCTGCTGCAGTCCATCTGTATCATGTTTCTCAGATTGGTAGATAGGAGATTGATTGAACCCCGGGGGGCAAATTTACACACCCAATATTCTGAGTTCAGTCTTGATCTATAACAGGTTAAGTTAGGATTTGAAGAACAGCGTCAGTCAGGTCTGAATTTAAAAAACAAACAAACAAACAAATAGAGGATCCAAGAGGTGACAGATGCTGGAAATTTACTTTTAAATGAGAGAATTAGCCACGATTCAAATGTTTAACCTCCAACTGGCACAAATGGTTCATAATCAGGTTGTTTTTCATCCAAATATGTATTTGGATTTTATTTTGTTTAGAAGCCTGACATGTACAGAAGCAAATAGATTCCAGGCTAAAGTCAATAGGTGGTTTATAAAAGTAGATTTAGGATGGAAATGAGAGGAATTTCTGAACTTAAAATTGTAATAAAGCTTCAGAAACAAACAATTTTGTTCAGAAGTAAGACTAAAACTTTACTAAATGTAGAACAAAATAACTGTTGCATCACCCTGTCCCTACATACGATATTACATGGATGAATACTGATCATACATAAGTATTTTGATTTTTAATGAGAATTTTAAAAGATATATTGCAAATAAATCACGCTAAAACCCCAGAAGAAGTAAAAAATAAACCACGCAATGAACAGGTAAACGTGCGCTGTGACATTGGGCAGAAATCAGGGCGTGTCAGCGCCGTGACCAGTACTCGCTGTGTTTAAGTCAGAGGAGGCCTCAGTCAGGCAGAGAGGAAGGGAGCTGGGTTTGAGGGGTTTGTTTTGCTGGTTTGTTTAGTTCTTTTTTCCCTCTTTGTCCTGATTAGTCTTCCACTGCTGGGTTTTGTTATTTTAGTTTGGACCTTGGTTTGTGGGCTTTTTTTGTTTCTTTTGAATATTTAGATTTTGGTTAGGCAGCCTTAAAGGGAGCAGCTGACTTAGACGGTCAACATGGCTTTGTCAGTAGTCACCTTGATATATTTTATGCTCGACCAAGTTTCCAATCCCTTTGGTTTGTCTTTTTGTTTTAAACCAGAACACTTATTTCATTTTGTTCAGAGTTTCACTTAAACTGTTCTCCTTTATATACTTACTGATGTCCAGTTTTCAGACTTATGGTCCCCGTTTCTATTAAATGATCTGATTCCCCTGATTCACACAAGCTGCCACAGAGACGGGGGGAAAACAGGAGTTTGAAGCTGAAGTCATGTTCGATGTGAATGTAGCAATAGAGAAAATTTGGTCATGCACTACATTAGTGCTGCCACAAATGACTATTTTAATAGTCGACTGATCAGGTCATGGGCAAACTGGATGTAAAGATGCTGAAGTTGATGACCAGCTAAAATATTACTTAAATGGCAAATTAGCCTAAAAATATAAAGAGCCAAAGTTAGCCAATACAGCTAGCGTGTGGCTGAAATATTAGCTAAACTCTAAATTACCATAAAAAGCAAAAAAAAAAGCCTAAATTAGCCAAAATAGCTAGCATGGTGGTGAAATATTAGCTAAATTCCAAATTAGCCTAAAAATATAAAGAGCCAAAGTTAGCCAAAACAGCTAGCGTGTAGCTGAAATTTTAGCTCAACTCAAAAATAGCCTAAAAAAACATTTAAAAATATCTTAAGTTAGCCAAAACAGCTAGCATGTAGATTAAATTTTATCTTAACTCAAAAATAGCCTAAAAAAAACGTAAAAAAAAAATAGCTTAAGTTAGCCAAAACAGCTAGCGTGTGGCTGAAATATTAGCTAAACTCTAAATTACCATAAAAAGCACAAAAAAAAAAAGCCTAAATGAGCCAAAATAGCTAGCATGCTGGTGAAATATTAGCTAAATTCCAAATTAGGCTAAAAACAAATAATGCCGAAATTAGCCAAAACAGCTAGCGTGTAGCTGAAATATTAGCTAAACTCAAAAATAGACAAAAAAACTTTATAAAAAGAGCTTAGGTTAGCCAAAACAGCTAGCATGTAGATTAAATATTAGCTAAACTCCAAGTTAGCCTAAAAACCTTAATAAATGCCAAAATAGTTCAAAAAGCTAGCATAATACCATTATAACTTTCAACTTTACTACATTCTGACTTCATACAATAAAAAGTAACGACTAATCGACTATTAAATTAGTCGTCAACTATTTTAACAGTCGATTAGTCATTGGTTAGTCGACCAAAAGTATTGGCTCATCCGTCCAAATGATCTGAATCAGGTGTTATAATCTCTTGTTCTGGCTACAGATGAATAAATAAATAAATCACTCAGACTGTTTTTACAAACATTTGTGAAAGAATGTTCCGCTCACAGTGAATTCCAGCGTGGAACTGTCATGGGACGCCACCTGCGCAACTAATCAAGTCATGAAATTTCTTAAATATTCCAAAGCATGGTCTATAAAGACATGGAGGACAGAGTCGACTGGATTGGGATAAATTAGAGGCCTTCAGTGTGTGACCTGACTAATGCACTTTTGTTAGGATGGTTCCTAGAAACACTCCTCAACATTGAAGAGTTGAAGCTCTAATAGCAGCAAAAGGTGGATATTGAACTCTATGGGTTATGAATGGGATGGTGTTTCTAGATTAATTAAGAAACAGACAACCATAAAACGGCATCACATGTTCTTATGTTAACACTTTCTCTAACAGCTGACAAAACCACTGCTTTAAGCAATAATTAAGCAGCAGATGAAGAAGAATTCTAATACCCAAACAAAAGATGAGCTAAAGTGTAATAAAGAGAAGACGATGTGTTCTATGTTGTTCTGATTTGTCTGCCTTGAAAGAGCGGCAGTGTCGGGCTCTCCAAGAGCTGAGGAGCTTTGTTTTCCTCCTCGTCTGCGTTTAACAGCCACAACATGAAGGAAAAAAAAAAAAAAAAAACACAAGTGCAACGAGTGCCATTCAGCGGGACACTTATTGTAGGTTGCATGGCAACAGATTTGGTTTTGACATGATGACCGAATGAAAGGCGGCAATATTGTAAAGAGGCAGCTGGGCATGGCTGTGGATGGCATAATAACCCCTGATTACGTTGAGCTAAAAACATTCTTGATGTCGTTAAAAGAAAGAACTAATGTCAGCTTTGGCTAAAGAGAGCTGCGCGCTGGTCAATCTAATCGTTCCAGGGAAAACAAACAACGTCAGAGGTGTGTGTGTGTGTGTGTGTGTGTGAAACTCACGTCGACTACAGGCAGCAACATTTCGGTCAGTTCTCCTCTGGCTTCCAGTGAAACGGCAACAGAGGCGAAAGGACGGCTGGCCATCTGCTGGCGCTCTCTCATCAGCTGCTGTAACGTCACATACAAGGAAAATGTTAGCAGAGCGCAGTAGCATCCTTAAAACTGCAATTACTGGAGATTTGAATCAACTAAACAGTTTAGCAATAAGTCTAAATAATCATGAAGAAGTGTGATTGATGAAACCTGGTGGGGAGGATAAAAGACACATTTGTTGCAGGTTTTTTTTATGAAAAAGCGTCTTGAACTCTTAAGCTTCTTAGCTGAAGGATCGATTATGCTTTGGGATTATGGTACAAAGACGGGGAGATTAAAAAAAAAAAAAAAAAAAAAAAGGTGGTGGTTTCTAAATCAGGATAATGATCCTTAACACACATCAAAATCCAGAACGGACCTTAAGGTTCGGGATTGATCCTCGCCGCGCTCTGACCTAAATGTCAACAGAAATCTGAGGGAGAACTTCAAAAGAGGAGATGGAGTGAGCCGGCCTCCAATTCTCACAGAGCTCAACAGCTTTTCTGAGCACAAACGCAAAGTTTGTTTTCTGTTGTTAAAAGTATTTAGTGTGAGAAGCCTGTATTTGAGTCTACTTTTGTTTGTAATCAAACACATAAGAATAAAATTAAAAAAACTTCTGGCTTAAAATAGATAGTGAATCTCTGCCAGCAGAACACCATCAAAAAAAAAAAAAAAAAAATTCAAATTTTGGCAGCAATCTCCATTATTCACAACTTAAAGTATTCCAAAAAAAAAAAAAGTATGTAAAAGTATGTAAGTCTTTCTATTCCATGTAACATACACCAGCAGAAACTGTTTTAGAAGAAATTAACAAAGAATATTTATCTATTTTATTGCAAAAATTTAATGTTTTTCTGACTATATAACATCCCCTTCATTTATGTTTCTCTGCCATTTACTTTGAGAAATGGACAAAAGAAAATGGCTTAATGCTTTCAACTAAATTAAGTCAATTCAGACGCCATTTTTTTGCAACATGTTGGAACGAAACAACGTGAGTAAACAGTAAAGGCGTGTTCTGGCGATCTGATATATATCATTTATTTGAATTAAAAAGAGCAGAATGAGAGAACTTATTTTCTTTGCTTCAATAAAACAACTTTTTTATATTTTTAGACAATAAACTCCAACCCACATGGGCAATCAAACTTGAACCTAAATGCTTTATAAAAAAAAAAAAAATGAAGCATTTGTACGATATCCATTTATCACAAGACAGAACAATCATTTGTTGCGGCACAATTCGTAATTCTCAGATATAAAAATTCAAGATTTTTTTTTTTTTTAAACTTTTGAAAGTATTTCCAGATTCATGAACTCAGTGCTTTTAAGACTTTTTGTGTAAGTTAGTTAAAGGGGTGCGTTAACCTTCTTAAAGCTTCTATAAGGAGAGCTGAGGTTTATCTAACAGTTTCCGCTGCTCGGCATGAGCAGAAAAGATATTTTCTTCGTCCCTCTAATCGATATTGTAAAACACTTTGAGCAGGAACGCACCGTCTGATCAATATCTAAACAGACCAGCGTTTCAGTTCCAAGGACGTCCCTGATTGTTATTGGCTTTGATGATGAGCTTAAATGTGTTGCATTAAGACCTAATTGTACTTCAGATGAATAAGCACCTGAAATGACTGGGATGTCCATCCTAACGTGAAACGTGTCATATTTGGAGTAATATACAAAAAAACATTACAAATATATTTATTAAGAGTTGGATTTTTGGTTTTTTTTTTTTCTAAACCTTCCACATACATAGAGACCATTTATAAAAGATACTAAAAATTTTCAGTTTTTTTTCTAACTCCATAAAAACTTTGAGTTTTAATTATTTTATTCAAACAACTTCCTCAATAGAAATGCTTCTGTTGTCCTTTAATTCCACATTGCCACAAAATATTTTCCCTTAATGACATTTAAATATCTTTATCTGATCCCACCAGAAAAAAAAAACAATAAATGTAGAATTTCTCTGCTTGGGCAGACTCCAGACTTTCTAATCTGTAATATTTGATTTGAGGCGTATTACAGAGCGGCTGATTATCCCGGATGCATGAAAACAGAGAGTTTTCTAATGACATTACAGCACACAGGATTTGTCCTTGAAGTAGTAATGAACCTTCAAATTCTTGTGCGTAGACCCCCTCCCCCACTCGCTTTGACCTTAATTAGGCATTCATTAGTCTGGCTAATAATTGTCATATTTTTTGAAAGGTTGCCATGGCAAAAATTAACAAGGGAAGCAGAGTCTACCTGTATGTAGTGAAGCAACTTCAATATCACGAGAATGGAACATAAATAAATAAAAAAAATAATAAATTCAGTTGATTTTCCTTCTCTGTTAATGTGAAAGCATTTGTTTTATTGGTCACAGATAACTAATCTGATGCGCCAGATGCTTCGCTGCAGAACCATCTGGGAAGTTGATTGTGAAAATTGTTTGGAGTGGAGCAGCTCGTCCACTCATCTCCAAATGAGTAATCAAACAAACACATATGAGGGGAGAAAGAAAGAAAGGTTGTATAAAAATAAATCTTTTTGCAGATGTCTCAAAAAAGGAAATATCTGTTTATCACAACTTGAGTTCCACCAATTAACCAACTGGATCATTGGAGACGTCACCATCGGCAAATCCGTGGAGTTTCTGAGACCAGAACGCACTTTATGGCAATTAAACTCTTCAGTCAAACTCTGCTCATGGTTTAATTATGAAATATTGTTCAAGTTTGACTGTGGAGAATTCTGTTTACTACTGGCAAAGGATAAAGGTTTATTCAGCAACTCAAAGGTCGCACAATAAATTCTTTTTTGAGCTCCAACATCAGTTTGAAAGAGAAGACTCAAAGAGGAGAAATGCGGGGACCCTTTATTCTTTTTTGTTTTCTGAAACATTTCTTTTTATGTCATTGAAATTGTGTTTTTTGGTTTCTGGAATTTTTGATTTCTAAAATGCAATTTTTTTTTTTTTTTTACAATTTATTTTAAATTGTTGTAATCTCTCAAAAGTTTTGGCGTCGAGTGATTTGTTGGTGGGATTTTCACTTCAGGGCAACGTAATCAGGGAAAATGAAATGAAAACTTTATTAAAGCAATAAGAGGACAGTTGTAAATGTAACAGAAAGAGAGCACAGATAGAATATTAGGGCTGGGAATCACTGGGTACCTCACGATACGATACGTGATACATGGCTCACGATATCGATAATATCGCGATACTGCGATAGTTGGTAAAAATCCTCTCTGATAACTAATATTATATAGAAGAACACTTTTTTGGGGGGAAACATGTCCTCATTTTATTTTTTTATTTTAAACACAATCATAATAAACAACTTATGTCTTATTTTGTGCAACAAATTATAGACACTTTTGTTTAATGTTGCCTAAAATCACTAATACTATAACTTACCACCAATTGAATTGGAATTATTTGTAAAATTCCATGTTAACAAAAGTAAACATGATCAGCAGTACCACAGAATTACTGTTAGTAAGCCTCTGTCAAGTGTTGCCTAATTTTTTGTGTACTTTTCCTACATTTGAAAAGGGCTGAGCATTCAAAATTGAAGGCTGATTTACTCAGACTGACACTGAGATTATTTCTCCAATCTTTATTCATTTTCCATTTGGTCAGTCAGCAGTTAACAGGTAAAAACCCTAAAACACATAATAATGGAAATAAATATTTAAAAATTCGAATTCTATTACAAATTAGCAATAAACAACTTTAATCTATAATAATTTATACAATTTTAAGTTCTTCAATTAACTAGCAACTTCCCTATTTTACCGTGAATTCATGTACTTTATTTTAATTACATTTTTTTAAGTTCACACATCAAATCTGCATTTTTTTATTTAAGAATGACTTTGAATTAACATCAGCAAAAAGTAATTACTTTTATTTGAAAACCTTACACCATAAATTTACCAAAGTTACACCGTACACCAGCAGGGTAAACATAGAGTGCATGAAAGCGAAAATTCCGACGGTACCTGAAGTACATACAAACAACTACGAAGCACGCGCCTCGTTCCCACAGCGCACCGATCAAACAGGAAATAACCGATCGCGGTCATTCTAGCGCTCAGACAAACTCACTTCTTACCGGCTGACATCTCGCCGGTGTTTTTCCTGATGGAGTGCGTGCATCGGCAAAATAAGTCGCGCGCAGCGCGCTGAGCTACGCGAAAGTTCCGGTCCGCGACTCAGACGCAACAGCCTCTTAAAATGAAAATATAATATCGATACTTGGTGAGAACCCATCGAGAATCAATAGCAGCACTAAATATCGCGATATATCGCAATATCGATATTTTGGCACACCCCTATAGAATATGATGCAAAACAATCAGGTAAAGTAAATATAATATAGGCACATAAAGACGCAAAAAGAGAGTAATGAAATGTGCAGTTAGAGTCTTAATAATAGAATTATCACTCTGGATCAAAACTAAAAACCCACTACGATGGAACGTTTATTCTTGATCCAGAAACTATGATCTAGAAACAATATGTTTTTTTTAATTTTGAATAAAAACAGAATAATAAGAATAAAAGACCAGTGGGAGTGCTTTTAAAAGGTTCTCTACAGATGATCAGAGTGGTGTTAACGTTCTCCATTATTGCCAAAACAACAACACCCTGCTAGCGTCCCGCCTCCAACCTCTTTATTAAGTCCAGAGGTCGGAAATAATAATTAAAGGACTTTGTATCGACTGTGTCAAGTTTCCTCCTCTTTCTTCTATGGATTTTGATGCTGAAGCTCCAAAAAAATATATATATATAACCAAAGACTTCCAAAGTTTTCCCTTGATAAACTAATAAAACAGGTCCATAAAGAACCCACCATAATCCATAATTTAATGAAAAAGTGTTTTATCCTATAATCAATTAATTTTTCTTTAAAGTTATAGATAAAAAAGTTGTACTGAATTACACTTACTTGGTCAAAACTTTGAAAGCTGGAGTGAAAAAAACAAAAATAAAACCAGCAGTCACATGAAATTGACATTGACTACCTGATTGATTTTCTCCCTTTTATTTTTTTTTTTACACTTTATATCCGAGGTCCAGTGTTAAATTGTTGTACATCTCTACCAATAAAGATCAAAAAGGCAGTACAAGCCTTATAGATTGGAGCTGCTGGGTCACAGCAGGTTAAAATCAGAAATGTTGCCCTTTTGGAAAAAGATAAGCAGAGGATGGAGGGCCCACCGAGGTTGCTGCAGAACGAGAAAAGCGCTCACGGCTTATTACGGTTTTCAACACAAAAGCTTCAAATCCAACAACATTCATCCTAAATGTCAGATAGCAGTAATGTTATTTATCATGTTGCAGAATTCGTTTTTTAGAGCAACAAAGCGCGGGAGGAGAGCAAAGTCAGAGAAAGCTTGTGCCGTGAATATAAACGTAAAAAACGGCCGACACAATACCAGAGAGATTCTAGAAATGAATGCTAAGTAAATGACAAAAGGTAAGAGAGAACGCTGTAAAACCAATTAACGTTTGTGCATTGACAGACTGATTTTGTCTAGAATACAAGCTGGAGCTATTCATGCTTTTGATAAGGGTGGGCAGCAAGTGCATTGCTATGCGACTTGATTAATTTGGCAAGTGAGGACATGAATTATCTGTCTGGTAAATACTTCATTTTTGCGGGAAAAGGGGGTGGGTGTCATCTGAACATATCCTTTACTTAAGCAGGTCACCCTGCCCTTTGAAAACATCACTGCCCACAGACATGAGCCGTCACTTCATAACTCTGTAAAGACGCACAAACAGAAAAAAAAAACAACAAATTCCCCTTTTGTTGTTTCCTTATTGCAGCTGATTTGAAAGTCTCTGCACGTCCCGTGATTAATGGACTGAGCATGAACAGACTAATACATGCAGTGTAGTGTAATGCTATTGTTTACAATGCTGACATGATGTTAGTTTGGGCTAAAATGAATGTGAGTGGGCTTAGATAGCAGAAGCAAAAAGAACATATAAATATGGGCTTCTGCGGTGTACTGTAACGCAGGTAACATTACAAAAAGAGGAGAGGAATGCTGGACCTGAACAAAGAACAATCAGAGGGACAAGAGGTTTCAGATTGAGATAATCTCATTGTGAAAATCGATGATCGCTGATTGGGATCTTTAAGTGTTGAAAGAGACGATCAGGGTTCGTGGTGAAGTGTGAATATAGGAATGTCTGAATAAGATGATCATCAACGGGGTCTTTGTTGACCAACTGTCCAATCCGCAGCTGAATACACAAGTTTAGCTGACACGAGATAAATCGCCATTCGTCAGGACAGTTTACTGAATAGTCAGGTGCTGGCATCATTTAGACTCAGCAACCTTTAACAGTAAAAGAGCCATTTGGGCTTGTTTTCTACGGATCAAAACCTAAAAGGAGCCACATTGACTTATGTTAGCCTTTAAGAAATTTAGATTTTCATACATTACCTTATTTATTTTATTTTTTTTTTTAAGTATGAATGTCTACTTTTGTCACAAACAAAGGTAAAAAAAATATATATGAAAATAAGATAGCATCTCTCAAAAAGAGATTTTTTTTAACGTTTTTAACTTTAGTAGCTAGCTTGTTGTTTAAATACTAGCTGAACTTCAAATGAGTGTAATATTTCGCTGTAAATTAAATCAGCTAAAAATTTTATCCCATTGCGGAAATAAAAGCTAAACTCATAATTAGCCTAAAACCTCAAGTAGATAACAAATTAGCTAAAAAATGTTAGCATATCACTAAAATATTAGCTAAACTCCAAAGAATAAAAAATTTATTGGAGGCCAAATCCGCCAAAAAAAAAGCTATCTTGCTGCTTACATACTATCTGAACTCCAAAATAGCCTAAAATTCCTCAGTAAACTAATTTAGTCAAAAACGTTAGCATGTTGCTAAAATAAAAGCTAAATTCCAAATTATCAAAAAAAAAAAATTCAGTAGATAAAAAAATAGCTGAAAACATCAGCATTTTATTAAATGATAAGCTAAACTCTAAATTATCCTAAAATCCCCACTAGAAAACAAATTAGCCAAAAACGTTAGTAGGCCTATGTTGCTAAAATAATAGCTAATCTTCATCCAGAGAGCCACTATGAAGAGATAAAAGAGCCACATGTGGCTCTGGAGCCGCAGGTTGCAGATCCCTGGTTTAGTAGATTGAATTTATGGTGTAGTTTACAAACTAAACCAAGGCCCGGTGTTCTGCCCTCGGTTTGTTTGCCTCATTTTATAAATTAGATTTTTTCTTATTCTTAAGCCATGTTTAGTTCGGACTTTTATTTTGAAGGCGACTTTTGAGCTTAAGAGAGGAAGTCTCTGTCAGCCATGTTAATTCAGTCTTTGCCATGCTGTCTTTTCGTCTGCTGCCATCCTGCTTCTGTTTGAGCCAGAGACCTCATTGTCTGTAAGTTTCGGTTTAGGTTAATCAATATTATCCTGATTATAATATCATTTGTCTCTGTTTCTTCATGTTTATTTATTAAATTAGCAGCAGTATTGGAACTTTGTAAATAGGACTTTAAACACGTGTTTTGTTAAATTCATCATGTTTGGACATTTTATTTTATTAATTATAGTCTTTTGTATTTTCAGTTTTACTTTTTGTTGAAAGAATAAATGAAGCTTGGAAGCAACTCCCTGACTCGACGTCTTTCAGTAAGAGTTAAGCTTACTGCTAAATCATATTGGAAACATTTGAGGAGAGCAGGAAACCCGGTCTTCAGGAGCACAGATAGTTCTTCAGTTTGTACTGAAGTTCAAGAACGTGCTAGACGTGCATTCTTGAATGCTTGTTTATCCCATAGGGTTCACACTAGATGAGTAGGGAGGGGCTTCTTCTCTTTCTGCTGTTTACCAGCACATGTCCGTCACCTCCGGCTGGAAGACGCATGGGTTCAAATGCCGTGAAATTTGCTTCAGGCTCCTTCTTTCACAGCTCTATTCTGATATATGAAAGACTTGGTACGTAGAGGCCAAAAACTATCTTAAAATTGAGCGTAGCTCCACATGGACCTGACAGTTCAATTGGTCGCTTGAACCATCGTTGCTGAAGCCGGTGTTAACGTAGTTTTAAAAGATAAAACAAACTGTTCAAGAAGATGAACTCTGGTGTGACCAAACATGTAAGTGTGACTTTATTCCTGAAAAACTTGACTTACTGTAGGGAGAGCCCAGTCCTACTAAAACACATTCAAGTACAGAAAGAGACGATGACTTCTATCAAAGTTCATAGCAGAAATGTATGGAAATTTTAATAAGAATAAATTATTTGTAATATAACAAAAATAAATCATGAAGGTGTAAAAACTGTTATTGTGTTATTCAAACCTACAGTGAACTACACACCCTACTGATCACTTTCAGTGGATGAATGAAATACAAGTCACGCTGTAATACTAAAAAAGGCATAAAAACAAAACCAAGTTATTTTGAAAAGCTAAACAAAATAAATGGAGCTAGGGTCCAGCATTTTGTCTTTTTGTAGATGCCTTTGACCAAAATATGTCAAAATAATGTATAACAATGTGTGTTTAGGACAAAAAGTTTGGATTTTAACTAGGGCTGTGGATCGTTGCTTAGGTGGCGATCCGATACGATTCACAAATCAAGCTCAACGATTCACGAATTGAACCACAATTCTTACTTTTTAATATTATGTTTGTTGCTGTGTGACTATTTACTAGATGGAGAACTGAAATTATTTGTTTTAAATCACCAACATTTATACCTTTATTTAGAACTGGAGATCAGAATCAACAAAACTGATTTGGAAAAAAAAAACAAAAAGATTCAGATAGAGAGAAATTTTGTTTGTCATTTTAAACTTTTATTTGTCAGCCTCCTGGTTAAGTTCAGCAGTAACGTAAAAAATCTAAAAAGGATAAAAATAACTCCTGTTTTGTATCATTTAACAACAAACCTTGAAAATGTTCCCCACAGTTTTTTTTATCCTCAAAGTTCTTCTAAGCATTACATATTGGCGCAGACCCTGTGTGGAAAAAAAGTGGGTTTTTTCCCCGCAGCAGAATCAGTTGATTCACGTTGATTACGTCCGCCTTTCAGCAGCGCGAGGTTGCGTTTCTTCAGAATAAACTAGAGTTTCTTGAATTGCGTCAATTGTTGAAAAGTTATAATAACCAAAAGAATGGAAACACTGGAGCTAAAGCTCCGGTGTTAAAGATAATTCATTTTTTCAAAAGTTATGTCAGTGAACAGATGTTCAATCTCAGTTTTTGAACAGAAAAAAGCTCTCGCTAGTTTTACTTTGAAAACCGGAAGCTTCTCCGCAACGAAGATGTGTTTACTTCCGGTGACTACCGCGGCTCTTTAGGCATTGTTTTAGGTTGTAAACTTAAAATCCTACATTAAACTGCATTCCAGTGGAAAAATACATTGTTCCCAGATAATATTTTGATCATATTTTACTACAATTTACTATATTTATAAAGATTGCAAATCAGCGATCTTGGACGTCGCGAATATTCGTACTCGAATTTTCGGGAGCAGATCGCGAATACTTGAGCACCCGGATACTCGTTACAGCCCTAATTTCAACAAACGGAATTACAGCAATCCCCTAAAAAGTTCATTATTGGTATCTTTAAAATTCTCTTAATCCACAAAAGGTTTGTCTTTTTTAGGGAAGGGTTTAGATAATCTATTTAACCTCCTGCTGATGAGATTTGATGTTGTTCTAAAAAGATTGAAGTCGAATTTTCTCTGTAGAGCAAAATGCTTTAGGATAGAGACTAATGCAGTTATATGCACCAAAAATCTCAAAGAATGAAACACTATTTTGTTCTTAACAGTAGCCAAGTTCTTAAATACATTAGGGTACCTTTGCAATTCTATCCCAAAATGCTACAAATCCAAATATTTGGGTGTGTACATTTTCTTTTTGTTGTCAAACTTGACAAAAACTCAAACAGAACTAAAAAATTGAATGGACAAACCTGTTGACACCCTTCATTTTTGGTAGCACTCCCTTTGGACAAATAACTTCCTGTAACCTTGAATGAGTTTCTCACACCTCTCTGCTGGAATTAAGACCACTCTTCTTTTGGAAATGTTCAGAGTCCTTTATGTTTGCAGAGATTGGTACGCATTGCTGGTCATTTCAAAACACTCCAGCGCTTTTTTGTAACCGTTTCAGAGAGCTTTTGGAAGTGGTCATTGTCCTGCTGGAAGACCCTCGACCTCTGGTGGAGATGCAGCTTTCTGACATTGGTAACTACCTTGTGTCCCAAAATTCTTTGGTAATGGTCAGATTTTATGACAGCATTCACACAGTTGAAGCAGCAAAGCAACAACAAAACATCTTTGAATCTCAGGAATATTTGAAAATATAGACATTTCTCTTTTGTTTGAAGGTTTCATTTCTTTTTCTAAACAATACTAAGAAAAAAATGTACTTTTGTCTCATTTGTACAGTTTGTTTTCCAAAGAGGACTGTGGATTTGTTTTTAATCCGCTTTGATTCAGCAGTGGTGGCCTCCTGGGTCTCCTTAAACCTCGTTTCCACTGAGCGGTCCAGTCGGTTCTCTTGAGCATTTCCATACAATGCTCCCATTAAATCAGGGGTCTCAAACTCGCGGCCCGCGGGCAATCTGCGGCCCGCGGGATGATAATTTGCGGCCCCCGCCTTCATATGAAAGATTACTGTTAGTGCGGCCCGCAAGGCTGATATGAATGACAGTTGTTGTGTGCTGAGCTGAACGAACCAATCACGGTAAGGTATATGGCTCTGGAGGGCGGGACATCAGCGGGCTGTCCAGAGCCTCCTCACTCTTTAATTCATTCCTCCAATCAGCTGGGAGGAGGAGGAGCCATGAAGCTGTGAAGTGCTTTCTCACTGAATGTGATTCGCGGGCCCCGCTCCTCTTTCGCCACGTGACAACACGTGAACACAGCCTGCCGCTTGTCAAAAAGCGTGTTCCACGCGACAATCCCGCGCACGCATCAAATATTCCACGGACAAATCAGACTTTCGCGATCGCTTTTTCCTCCTCCACGATCAGAGAAAGTCCTCGCGAGAGAGACTGACTACTTCCGCGTGCGTGAGTGATGCCCGCGAGCGAGCAGAATCTTCAAAGGTGCTTCCACACCGGCCGCATGTCTGCGCGGGTTTATGAACGCACGCTCAGCAGGTGGTATCCACACCGGAGCAGCGCAGTCACGCACGCAGCAGCAGAGAGGAGATTCTTCTTCTATTGTGTTTTTTTTTTTACCGTTCATTAGCGCTGCTGCGACTGTGCGTGAAATATTGAACCGGGTTGAAGACTCAGCGCGCGCTCAGTGCGTGCACGATTTGTGCGCAGAGCTTGAGACCAGATTTAAAAACTTGCGTAGCAACGCGCGCTCCCGACGCGGAGGCCAGGAATTCTGGTGTGTGCGGCGTTTGCATTGATCTTTCAGTGAGCGCGCTGCTCTCAGCTCAGAAATGAAGAAGGTTCTGTAAATACAGACATTTGAAACTGAATAAAAATAGTTTTCTCTTGTCTAGTGTTTCTCAGGTATTTTCTCTTAGACATCCCCCCCCTTCAGCTGCAAGCATCATTAGTATACGTTAATTTGCTCAAATTAAACGTATATCTCTTCAAAATATCATACTTTTATTATCCTTAAAGAATAATAATAATAAAAAAACTTCTAAATAATCAGTTTTATCAATTGTTCTCTTTTTTTTTTTTTTTTTTTTTTTAGAATACCTCCAAAACTTCCAGACAAAGTAAAAACAATCTTTCCATGTTTCTCTCCACAGTAGTGATGGAATTCTGTCTTTTCTCAGAGATTCAGTTCTTTCGCATTGGCTAACTGTAAATTGAGTTTTAGGTTGTTTTTGCTATATTGAATTTATTATCAACTACTATGTAGGATTATGCACAATATCCATCACTAATGTAAACATGTTTTTATTCGCATTCCCCCAAGGGGGGCGCGCCCCACCATTTGAGAAACACTGATCAGTCAGTCAGTCAATATGTGGTTTCAGTCGTCTGTGTCTGCTGTATGGTCATTGTTATTATTTTAATTAATAAAAATTGATTTTCTGATTCATTTTTTAAAATTAATTTAATTCATTCATTATTTTGTGTTAAAAATAAAGATATTTGAGAACATTGGAATGTTTTATCAGCGATTTGCTTGTGGAAATCCTGATGCGGCCCGGCCTCACCCAGACTCTGCCTCCAGCGGCCCCCGGCTCAATTGAGTTTGAGACCCCTGCATTAAATAGTACCGACCCGTACCTCTTGGGGTCCCCATCGGTTGTCGGTCCATTAAAAAAAAAAGGAATAAAACAGTTGGGGCAGAGCCGCTGTAGCCCCCCGTTGATTTGCAGAAAGCTAACATTGGAAAGCGCCAACATTTAAGCTAACGTTTGTAAGCATTGGGGTTGTTGCAGTTTTCTCTTTTGTGGCCTCATCATTAAATTCCTGGTAAAAATCTTGTAATAGAGGTAAAGCAATAAAAAGATGAGCTGCTGGATGACCTCCATTGTTGTTGCTTTTCTAGTCGTCGCATTACAATGACACACTAGCGGTCTACACCACGGGTGTGACGCTCAGTGGAAGAGAGGTTTAATTTAGTGGAAACACTCACCAAATCCTCATCGGATCGGACCGGACAGCTCAGAGGAAACGAAGCTCTAGTGTCTATTTTCATTGAGATGGTGACAGTATGTACTGTAAGTCCTCCATGTTTCTAGATCAGCTTGAATTTATTTGGAGGTTATTTAAGGCTCTTTATCCACATTTCAACAATTATTATTGTAAATTTTCAGCGCTTTTGTCCAGGAAGGTTAGCTACAGAGCCAATTGATGATTTTGCACACAGTGGACACAAGAACATAGTGATCTCTAGAAATAAATGTGTTGCATTAAAATGGTTTGTTTTTCAACACCAATCGCCTCTTTATGCTTCTTTCTCTTCTCCATGCTCAGTGTGAGACACAACTCAAAGGCGGAGTCTATTATATTTTTTAATAGTTAGATCAAACGCAAAAACGCGAAAAAAAAAAAAAAAAAAAAAGAGTCTTTCGCCAACCTAATTACTGATTTATATTTATGTTTTTGCTACTGGCATAACACATTTAAAAAAACTATAAACTCTTTGGCATAAACAAAACATAAACTTAAAGAGAAAACAGATTTTTTCAAAATTATGAAATAGTTTATAACTTTTTTTTAAATATAAAAAAAAAAAATTAAATTAAATTTAAAAAAATAGTTTCTAACTTTTGCAGGTCTCCTTTCAAAATAAAGGACATCCTACACCATAAGATCATGTCAATGCAGCAAATACAGTAGGAAATAGTCATCAAAAATGAAGAAAAAAAAAACTTATTTTACTCTTTCTGGAGCATTTTAGTCACAAAAACTGAATCAGAGCTTATTAAGTGACCCCTGCCATATATCAAAACCACGAGGCACACTTTAAATCCTTGAAATTGTTCCAAAAAAGCAAATCCAGTGGATTATAACTTAAATCTGATTGTGCTTACTGATAATAAATTGATTTTCTGTGATAAATTAAGTCCAAATGTGTCAGTGTGACGTTGATAAACAACCCCTGAATTAGATTAACGTTTTGCCGACACCCGTTTCTCACCACAGGTGCATCTAAATACAAATGTAAAGAACTTAAAAATCAAATATTTTGCCAATTTTGGAATTGTGTGAATTTTTGACTTTTCTCATTTGTTGGGTCGTTCTGGTACAAACAATTTTCTGACAGCAGGTTACACTTCCTGGCACCAGTATTTGAAAATGCAACTGTGTACATCATGCTCATAAAGACGTAAATGAAGCTCTGTACTTCAACATATTCAATCTGCAGCAATCTGTTAAGAAGCTCAGGTTAGGTACAAATACAAACATAAATAATAAGTCATTTCCAAAAAGCAGAATGTGGATCTCAGCATGTGGTGATTGTGCATGAAAAGGACAGAATTGCATTTCCATGTGTAACATCTTGGAGTTGCGGTGTTAGGAAATGTCAGCGTGGCCTCCCTTCGGTTCCCCCCACAGGTAGCTCTGGAGAGGTCAGCTCTTATCCTCCTCATCCGTGGCATTTCAATCTTTTGTCTTTTCCTTTCTTGGTCCCCAATCAGCAGCAGAGCTTCATCACCTCAACCGTTCGACTGGAACAGCTACACCTTTCGCAATTTACCCAGAAAATAATTAATATTTCTTATCTAATTAATGTTAAGAGCGCGGCGAACATTCGGCGGCGTGAATGCAAGGACACGCACTTTGTGGTTTCTGAGAAGCTCTCCGTGATTGTTGTCAGCAAACTCATTTTCTGAATTACACGGGGACGCTTCCAGCTTTGTTACAGACGGATCCTGTCGTCAGAAATACGCCTCGAATAAATGTTTTTTTAAAAAACGAATAATATCCACAATTACCGACTTTACACCAGAAAGCAAATAAATAATGTGCTGTACAAAAGCCAGTGGCTGGATCAGTGTCGTTATTAACCCAAACACTTCTGAGAGTCTCATTTAAACTCATTTATTTCAAGTCGTAATGTGAGACAGATGTCTAAGTGGTCCCCAGTGCAGAAGCTGTTTACAAGCGTTTAAATTAAATGGACACAGTAAAGATGAATTCATCTGTCAGGAAAGGAAAAAACTCTGAAACTCTAAGAGTTTTAGCACAAACTAAATATGATCGCATCAAGTGCCTGCAGGATATATTCATATTTACTTATAGTGTGGAAAAAGTCTTACAGATGCACTAAGATGCTTCAATAAATGTGTAATAAATGACTAAATCTGACTGTTCGTGAAGACTGTCCTTCATGTCTTCAAACAGGAGCTTTTCATAATAACTGCCACTAACTGAATTTTAATGGAAACTTTTAGTATGTACACAATCACAACAACACATACAGGTGCACCACACACTGCTCAATGGGAGTGGCGGCCATTCATCCTTTCACCTTTGCCCCGTCCCTGGAGGCAGAAACCGAAGGCTGGTGCAGGGGTGGTGGTTGTGTTCAGGGGGTAGGGGCTCCTCGGGAGCTCCGTGGGATTCTGAAATTGGGATGAAATCCCATCTGAGCTAAAGAGGTGTTCGAGCCCTCAGGGCGAGCTGGTTTTGGGTTACTGCCATTGTGTGGCGGGTCATCCCGTGTTTCCACCGTCACCGTGGCGACAGGGGTCAGGTTGGTTTCTTACGGAGACCCCTCGTCGTCTCAGAGGAGGAGGGATGCCGGACCTCCCACATGCCTGGCTGGTAAACTGTTTTTGGGCGTTGGGTGGACACCCCTGAGGGGGCTGCTTAGGACTCCCGGGTGGAGGCAGATCTCTTGTCTGGGGCAGTTAGTCTATGAGCATGTGGGGCAATAGCTGGTCCCTAAAGATAGGGGGCACTTGAGCTCTACCCGGGTAGATTTCTAGCTTATAGCACCTCACAAGCCCGAGCTAACATAGCGACAAAGAAAAACAAAACTAAGATCAACATCCAGTCATCCAGTCGTACAGTTTTAAACCAGATTCCAGGAAAGACGAGGAAATTTAAGACGTTAGTGGATCTATTTGTTGATTCCAAATTGTGCCGGAGAGGGGAGACTTTGGTCCAACCAATGGTTTTTGTCTGCTCCTGGTCCAACTGGATGTGAATAAAAAAAATTTGAATCCTAAATTATTTATACACGTCCTCCATAATAAGAAAAATGCTACAAGAACATGTTAAAAAGTGGAGTAGTTCTTTAAAATGTGTGTGTGTGCAAGTTTGTGTACTGATTATATGCGAGTATTTGTACAATATAAGTCGTTATGCACACACGTGTATTTGTGTGGTTGTGTACATAAAGGAAAGCATAGATGTGTGGTTGTGCACAATAATTCAGCCTCTCTGTGAATATTTATCATTGACATTGATGAAATTTAGCCTCCAGCTCCTTTTATTTTGATGTTTTCTTTCCTCTTCCTCTTTCGTTCGTCTGTACTCCATCCCTCACTACTTCTCCTGTTATTTCTCCTATGCATGTTTTTTCAACACCTCTCCCAAAATGTTCCTCATTTTGACCTTTTCTGTCTGATTAAGAAGTTAAAAAGTACATTAAGAAAAACACAATAAAACCATTTATCATGAAATTAAAACCAAAAAATTATAATATAATAAAAAAAATAAATAATTAAAAATAAATACATGAAAAAACAATTGTTAAAATTGTTTTAAATAAAGAAATCTACTCTTAAAGATTAAAGGATCTTATGTAAATATACATCTGATTTTCTCGGAGATTTTATCTGTCAGCTCAGCTGCTGAACAGGACATAATGGGAATATATATATGAATAAAATAAATAAACTAGGCTATAATTCATTGCATCTTTATCTAGTTTTAATTGGTTTTAGGAGTAATTATTTTATCATATTAATTTATGAATACATGAGCTGCTGTTGTTTAAACTGCTCACAATATAATGTATTTTAAATGAAGCTTAAACATTTTACATCAGTTATATCATTTAAAAAAAATCTACATTTATATGTATAAATGAAGAAAAAAGCTTGATTAGTATGAAAAAACAATCTAATCACATAAAAATGAACTTAAACATGTCTGAAGGTTTCTAGAAGTACTAAAAAGTGCATCAAACTGTAAAGTTGTATCACTTAAAACAGAACAGAGACCCTCAAGGCTCACTGGAGTTCTGGGTAAAGGTTACAAACATCAACTTGACCTTAACATATTCCTGTGAAAGTAGGACACCTAAAAACTGCCGGAGCAGAAAGCTTTAGTTCTTATTTGCCAAGTATTATAAATCTGTGTGAGAAAATCAGTCTGTGTCTTGGTGGATTAATTTAAAATGTGTAATGGCATGTGAGTCTTAAGAGGGAACAATTATATATTATTATTTCACTAACTAAAGTGAAAAAATAAGATTTTAAAGAGAAAAACAATAACATTTTATTTAAAAAAAAATAGAAAATTGTGTATTAAGAATAACAGTTTTCAGTGTTAAAACACAGGATGTGATCTGTCCTTTTTTAATGTAAAGTAAAATAAAGATTTATTTATTTAACCTTATAGCTTTATTCTTTGGGTAACTAATGGTAACAAATGCAGGACTTGAATGGAAATATAGGATAGGTGAAAGAGAATGTAATGGTGTGCATCCATCTTTCTGCATTATTTCAGATTTAATCCCTTAAATAGAAACCGCGTCACCGCTGATATCGCTTCTGTTTATTTTCATCTATCAATTAGAGGGCATAAAACGATGATCAATGTCATCCCCGAGGAGGAAATTAATTGTGAAAGCTTTATTAGTCGACTGCGAGTCACGAGGCTGAACCAAATGAAACTTCCTGCTGTTGAGAGTCAGAGCGAGCAGGAATTCAGTTGGAAAAAGATGGAAATAGCGGCTGCTTTTAAAGCGCACAGACACTATACGGTGCAGTTTAGATTAAGAGCGGTCAGGAGAATTTGCATACGTTTGCCCTCTTCCTCCTTTTCCTGCACGTGTGTTTGAAGGCGCTTTTATGATTTCTGCTGCCCATCATCTCATCCTTGACCCGCTTTCATTTCCCTCTCTGCCGATCCAATCTTCCATTCCAACACTGAATATTAATGATTATTATCCTTTCTCATTACATGTTTCCACTTTCTTTAAGCTTCTTTCCCTCGAATAACTGAAACCTAAACCCCATTATTAATCAAATATTTAGTGTAATGAAGATATTTGTGTTTGAACAAAGAAATCAAATGTTGCAGCATACATGCAAATATTCACAGTACTCAATAAAGAACCAAGAAAGTAAAAAAATGAACATTTGAAACTTTGTTTCAGCAGTTTTTTTTTTTTTTTTCCTTTTTTTCTCTTTTCCAAATCAAAATTCATAGTTTTTTTTGCTTCTTTTGTGGATTTTGCTTCTACATGTTTGACCTTAGTTGTAAAATAATTTTAACAACTGAATGATCTCAATATTAGCGATTTTTAAAGCAAAAGAGACAACATTTACCACCCAGAATTTAGTTTTTTTAATACAGTTTTAGGTTAATTGTGGAATTTTTCTATAATATAATCACAAATATATCTATAAAAAAAAATTTAAAAGCTGGAGTTGTACTAAAAAGATATTTATCAAGTAATGAAACAAATAAACTGTTTTTAATCCTCGTGCTTTTTAGGGTCCAGATGACCCCCACCTTAATACTGACGTGTGATCCCTCCCATGACAACGGTAGACAGGATTTTATGTCTGCCACAGACACCAGTGAAGATTAAAAAAAAAAAAAAAAAATTGGCGCACTGTCTTGTGGGGTCCAGATGACCCCACTTTGAATGAAAACATGCCTAGGATAGCACAAGGGGTACAGAGAAAATAAGCATAATCCAGTCAAATCTGGCCAACACAAGAGGCATTCAGCTCTGATCTAGAAAAACAGACAAAAAAAAAACCTGAACTAATAAAAGTTAAAGAAAAAAGCTTTAAAGGGTAACTCAGCTCACATTTGAAAAATTATGCTAGCATAATGGGTTAATGAAGGCTAACGTATTAAACAAAGAATCCTGAGTGAAACATTTATTGCAAACGGATCACCAGAAAGGAGTTCACTGGATTCAATGCCAGTTACATCAACCCTTCCGCTCTCTTCAGATGACTCCAACCACATATTGATTTGGGATTCCTTCCATGACAAATGTGGACAAGATTTTATGTCTGCCATGGAGATTAGCGAAACTCAAAAATCAAAGTTTAAAAAAAAGTTCAGCGCACTGTCTTGTGGGGTCCAGATGACCCCACTTTGAATGTAAACAAGCTAAGGAGAGTGGAAGGGTAACACAACTGTTGTCTAGCTTCCAAATCCACAGGAAAGTTGTGTAAGCTACTCGACTTCTGGCTATCGAAGGCGAAACAGCTACAAGCCATCCTAACGCTAACATGATAATGACCGACCGTTACAGAACCAAAGATGGGCGGGGCTTTTATACTGGAGCTGCAGAGCTTGATGACGTGAAACTTCTGTGACTTACACCAGTGGACCAATTACAAAACTGCAATACCTCGTTTTAACCAGTAGAGGGCAACACATGGATAGTTTTATACTAGTTTCAGAAATTAAACAAGTTTATTTTAAATTTTCAAAAATGTGGCAAGGACCAACAGACAGCCTTCTTTATAGAGGTCAACAGACAAAAAGTTGATTAACTGTTTGGTTACCCTTTAAAGGAGAAAAACAATCAAGAACAGTGTATCGTTAGATGATCAATAATGAACATAGAGTTTAAAGACTTTCTTTCAGTCAATAATAAATATAAATAAAGATTTGAGGAAAATGAGGCACCTTTCCGTACTGGGGAGTGAACATGCATTTTGAAGTTAAAATCTGGTTTTGTAATGTAAGCTGGAGAGCAGAGTGGTTTCACAATTTCATAGGAAATCAACACAAAAATTATTCAGAACTAAAAGTCCCAGAAAAATTCAAGAGAGTGGAAAAATAAAGAAATGGACGATAAAACTTTATTAAGCAAATGCTACCTTCGCAACAAAAATTAAGCTTTTTTCTCCAAACTAAAAGGGAACTTTTAGAAAAATCATTTCTAATAGTTGTTTAAAATTTTCCCTGTACTGAATAATAATAATTCCTCCTACTTAAATAAAACCACAACAATTGGATTGAACTGCCTGCAATTCTGGAATACCAAAAAACATGAGTTGAGAGATGAAAAAAACCCCATAATGCATCAGCTGAAATATCATTCTAGAGATTAAAAGGCAGCAAAAGAGTTTCTAAAACACATTTTGTTGGTCAAAAAGGTTTTCTGTTGCTTTGTTGTTACAAATATCTTGTTTTCAGGTTCTGCATGGAAAGACTTTACACACAAATTGGAAAGACAGTTCAAATAAATTCACTGTTTTCAAGACGTGACGTTGAGGTTGCTACACAAATAAAAAAAAAGTAAAACATGACAGATGATGGGAGCTGCTGGAGGGGAAATGGACTGCATTTACTGTATTCGTCACTTCAGGAGTCTTAACCACTCAAAGTGCTTTCTGCACAACAAGCTGCATTAACCTATTCACTCCACAGTTTCTTAGCCTATGCAGTTTTCCTGTAAGAGTCTGTAAAGTGCTGAAGGCACCTCGGTATTCACAATGGAGCTGGGCCTAAAATGTAGCGATGCGTCTGCACTGGACCGACCCAGACTTTTATAAAAATGGGACTCAAATGTATTTAGAAGAAGGAACACATGATAAATATCTCCAGAACTGTGAATATTAAGCTAAACTCAAACAAATAACAAAATAATTGATAGAAATAAAGTTTAGCCTCAAGAGTAGTTTATGCAAATATACCCCCAGTTTGTACAACAACGGATCTAAAGCAAAAGTCTCGGCTTGTGTCTGTTTCATGAAGGTACTGGACAGAACTAATAACTGGACTTACTTCTCTGCGTCGAGAGGCCCAGCAGGTCTGTTTGATCTTCCACACCACAGCCGCCACCAGCAGCAGTGAAAGAAAGCAGCTGCAGAGACGGAAGAAAAACAAATAAATAGCAATGAAAAAATAAGAACACTTTTTTTTTATATAAATATTTATTCAAATACTTCTGGTACTCGATTAAACCACTTCATTGTGTTCTAAAAAAAACATGATTTCCAGATAATATAGTATTTTTGTCTGGCTTCCTGTTTAAATAACATATTACACTTGATATGAGAAAAAAAACTAACATACTAGTACAGTTAGTTATGTTGTTGAGTTAATAGATCTTGAAAAATATCTATTTTGAAGATTAAAATAGATATTGAGACTGATTAGAAAATGAAAATAGACTTTGAAAATGAATAGAAAATAAAATGGACACTAAAAGAAAATGAAAAAGATATTAAAAATTAATATAACAATAAAATAGATAATGAAAATGAATAGAAAATTAAAAGAAATATTGAAATATATATATATATATTTAATTATCCATTCGTAAGTTTGCGAAAAGTTTTCTTGTTTCAATAAACAGAAACTAGAAAGTAGACATACATTTACATAAAACATAACATTAAAGGCAAATTTATCTCAAAATGTTAAATTCTAGTCTGACTTTAAGGTGGGGGTTCCTAAACTACGGCCCGCGGGCCGGATCCGGCCCACCTCCGCACTTTTCTTACAGTTTTCAGTCTGGCAAAATGATTAAGATCCACATAGGGAACATGTGTCAAAGTCAAGGCCCGGGGGCCGGATCCGGCCCTCCAGGTAATTCTATCCGGCCCTCCAGATCATTTTATTCTATTGCTATCAATAGCCCGATGTTATATTGCGCTTATTTTAAACTTGTAAAATTGTAAAAAATATATTTTTATGAAAAGTAAATTATTGGAAGTTATTTAAGGTTTAAGTTGATTTAGTTATTTTAAAAAGTTACATTTTAAAAATTTAGTTTTAATCTGTTCACTGAATGTTTATACTGTTCACCTAAAGTGTGTTTTGGATTTTGGCCTCCTGTGTGATCGACACCCCTGACATAGAGCTCGACTTTTTATTCCACCCTTCTACAGTCTGTGCCCCTAATTGAACCCCCCAAAAATCTCTGTAAAATCTACATCACAGTTCACCTTTTGCTTGGATCGGCCCCCTGGGCCTCAACTTTGACACATGTGGTCTACATCTAAGAACAGTTGGACTGCTGCTTAAAATAGGATATACAGTTGCAAGAGAAAATATGTGAACCCTTAAGGAGTATTTCAACTTCTGTATGAAATGGACACATGATTTTTTTTTAATTTTATTTTAATCTCAATCTACGTCACAATGATGGAGAAAACCATTTCCTGATTAGATCACACCAATTTGTCGTTATTCAGCACGATCGTATGTCCAGTTTAGGCCTGAAACCAAGTCATTCTAAAGGGTTCACATTTTCTACTGCAGCTGTATTTTTGGGGGAAATGGATACATTTGAACAAACAAAAATTCTTAAAATTAAATATTTTCAAGTACATCAGCAAAACTTTTAAAGGGGCTATACCACGAAAAATCGACTTTTTGAGCTTTTAAGTGTATTCAAATGTTCATTCCTCACTAAAGAACCTCAAGGCGGTATTTTGATCCGTTCACGCATTTATGAGGAATCCTCTAAAACCAGCACTCTCAGCAGCAGCCCCTCCCACACCCACGAGAACGAGCAGGTTCTCACATGCTGATGTCACAACGTAAGACGGCCCCTTTCAGGTAGAGTCTGCTCCGCCCCCAGGCTAACACCAACACTTTCTCTGCAGAGCTAGCAGCTCGAACTGGCAGCTAGCTAGCTTCAAAACATCAATATTGCACATAAATATATATATATTTTTTTATTTCTGTGGATGACACGTTGACGACGGCTAGAGGATGACATCATGAAGTGGGTGGCACCCTCAGAGATCGAGTTGTTTTATTTCCGGGTCAGCAAAAAGAACTCATTTTATAAATAATTTGCTTTTTAGTGTTCCACAGGTAATACAGGATCATATATATGGATATAGTTTACTCTAAAAGACTTTTGGTATAGTCCCTTTATATATAAATATTCTTATTTACAGAACAGGACATCACCAGTTATTGTTCTTATAAATAATTTTACCAAAACACGAGAAAAACATCTTGTATTCTATATATTTTTAACTTGTTTTGAGAAACATTTTTTTCTAGGATGCGTCTTTTCGATAACTAATAATTTAAATGAATGTCAATCAAGCACATTTTGTAATATTTTTCTATAAAGTCGTAAAAAACACAAATGTGTCGAGTAGCCGCCTTTAATTTGAAAAGTAAAGCCAGACTGGTTTTTAAACTGATTACAGCATCACTTCCTTCCCAAAATGTATGTTTCAAAGTTTCCCTATAACTATTAAAAACATCAAATGAGATGACTTCAAAAGGTGGCGCAATAACGTTTGAATATTTTGGCCGATTACTTCGATTAATAACCCAACAGCGCGATCATTAGTGGAGGATTTCTCAGAGAGGTCCGAGCACGGTCGAGACGGAAAATATGACTGATTGAGAGCTTCCACTTCATTATCCCTCTGACAGATGAAAATGTAAGGATGATTATGTGCTAAAGAGACTGTCGGGGCTTTATTAGAGGAGCTGCTCAGGGCTCTTGCAAATATTGCACCGATTTATAATCGGCGTCTTTCTGAATGTATTTAATGAAGACACAACAAAAGTTTTGGTCAACTTGAAGACTAAGTACAAATAAATTGTTGAAAAAGTAGTTAAAAAGACAGTTATTTGGTGGAGAAACATGGAAAAGTGAGTGGAATAAATCCATTAAAACATGACCCAGAAGACACTCTTTAAATGTTAAATGTAAAATAGGAAGAAATCCATTAAATAAATGTTTCTGTGACTTTTAGAAGTTTCGCATCCCAAATAAATATTACATTTGAGTAAAGATTTAACTCTAATATGACTCAGCAAATTCATACATAATTTCTTTAAAAAAAAAAACTACAAAAGGTTATGTCAAAAAAAAGGAAGATGTGGTAAATGAAAGTATTTTCTTTCCACCTTTCAGGAAGCGCTAGAAACCCTGCGGGGTGATTTGACATTTTGTCATCAGGCTGATTATGTTCCCCCCCCCCATATCTCCCTAAACATATGCAGGCAGGCACAAACAACGGCGCTTGTTAGTGCATTGAGGCTAGAGTTTATGGGTCAGTGAGAACCGGACAACAAGGACGCGAACAAAGACTGAACGGAACGAGAAAAAACCCGCCGAGCGTCTGTGACGGGAAAGTATTCAACGGATGCCAACGCAGGACGCCGCGTACGTTTTGGTGCGCTGCGATTATAGAAATGTTGAGATCTTTCAGGCCAAAAACTAGGATGATGATTTATGTCTTCACATACACAAACGTGAACATTGACTGTGTGCAGTTAGTTTGTTAAAGCTGGGAAAGGATAAAAGAAAACACTAAAACTGGGCCCTCACAGAGAAAATGTACTTTCAATGTTTCTACTAACATTTTGGACGATCTGTAAAATGATCGTTTGAGACGGATTCTACTCTTGTTACTCTTTCTTTTTTCTTCGCATTAGCAAAGTCGTAGTATTTACACAGAAAATCTGTTGTAAACAAACTTTAGTTCACTTCAAAAACCAAATGTGTTCAGTCTGAATACACCCGTGACGTGTCTATGTCAAACATAAAAGAATTCTAGTTTGATCTGTGAATCAAATCGATCCAAATCTTTTCACAAGATCATCTAAATCAGGGGTCACCAACCTTTTTGAACTACTTCATGGGTACTGAGTCATACGAAGGGCTACCATTTTGAAATAACAAATTTTGCTTAGTTATGGGTAGGGTTGGGCACCGAAGTTCGGTTCCAAGTAGGAACCGTTATGATTTGCGCGGTTCTACCAAAACCGAAAGATGCGGCTGCAAACAGTTTCCGCAATTTTTAAACAACGCTGGAGCCCCATCCCAAAATGAAACAATGAATCGTTTCCTCCTTGTTGGGCTGCTGATAGCAGAAATTCCGTGTGATTGACATTTATCTTCCGCCTTATTTTATTGAATTAAAATATTGCTTTTGCCCAAAAACAACTGCAAATAAATGCCACATTCCTGATTTAATTTAATAAAATGTCAGGCTAAAATTTCAAGGACGTTCAAGTTTATTTAAGACGGAGTTTTATATTATGCTTTATATTACGTGCGCACAGCTGCACGGCAGGAGGGAGTCTGCGCTTGTTTGAAGCCGTTCTGCTTTGGATTTAGGAAGATAAAGGCATTATTTTTATTACTGAAGTACCGCAATAAGCACCGAAAGGGAACCGAAACCGAAACCAAAGAACCGCGGTAGCACCGGAACCGCATCAGATCCCATCGGTGACCAACCCTAGTTCTGGGTAGCTTTACAATATCAATTATGAATAGTGATACTCCTCTATTTAAAAACATGGATTTCTTATAATAATTATCAAAAACGACAACAAGCTAGGAAACAGATATCAATGTTGAGCATTTTATTAATCTCAGTAATTGTTAAATTTTCAGATGATCACTTGCATTTCATGGAAAAACATCCCATTTTCACTATGTTTATCAGTAATTTTATGTTAAAAAAAATCAACTTACACAGTTTTAAACAATACATTTTGAACTAAGGACGGCAGTTAAACAAACTGAATGATCTCTGAACAGGAGTAGGTCAGAGGTCACCCAAACTTATCTAAAGTATTATTTTTAAGACGTTTTAACTTTCACATTTATGTAAATGTGAGTGTAATTTAAAAAAAAAGCAACAGAAGAAAATGTTATTTTAGGTGCAGCTCACAGGTGAGTTGTGTTATTTTTTAGAAGAGATCTGAGGGCCCCTTGTGGGATCCTTGAGGGCACCACGTTGGTGACCCCTGATCTATATAATAAAAACACAGACTCAATTATGCACTTTCTTAAAATAAGTTTTAATCAGTAGGAAAATGTTTGTTAAAAGAGTTTCTAATATTTAAACTTTAGTCAAAGTTTCCTGGGTAAACACCTGATAAGCTTAACGGCTCCACTAGCGACATGTTCTGCTTTCAGAATCTCACCATAAAGGTCAATTTGCCTCCATTTAACCTAATAATTCTTAAAAATGAAAACATCCGGTAAAAACACGCATTAATATGGCTGATAAAGACGTGGTCGTCTTTCCCAGGCTGGAGTACGGTTTCCTTTTTTTGCCAATTATGTTGTTGCTGGAATATAATGGGCTGCATTATGTTATCTGCCAGCCGCCATTTATAAAATGCTAAGCAACACATTAAAAAAAAGAAAAAATCGTGTTGTACAGAGAATGTACTTTTCCAAAATAATTCTATAATATAGCACAAATGTATGAAAGTAGTCACAAAGTACAATAAGCTAATCTGCTATCAGACAGTTTCTGCATTTACAGATTTTATCTAATAATCTAATTTTATATAATGCATATATTTGTGGACTTTTTCAGATGCTTATTAAGCCTTTGAATATAATATTTAAAAAAGCTTAATTGACTCATTCAAAGCCCTTTAATGATGAAAGACTTCCGCCGCCGCCGCCGCTCGGGGGAATTCTTAATCTTCAGGATTGTGATGGCCCCCACTTTCTATATAGATGGTATGTGACGGGAAAATCTCCACCCGCTACAGGCTGTTAATTTACCATTTGAAAAAGAAAATTGCTGCCTTGAAGAGAGAAAAAGCGGACTCAGGTAACTCGATATGCCCTGAGAGAAAAGTGCGGAGCATGAAGAGAGATGGTGGATGAGGTTTCTTGGCTGATGACGTACTTGAAAAGCTCAAACGGAAGCAGAGTCGAAGCTTACCTGAAAAACGTCACAAAGAACTGAACCAGGTCCATGATGCTGTTGTGTTGGGAGAAAGCGATCTATGTGGAGAACACAAAAGAGAGTTGACGTTAGTGAAAATAACAATACAAAAACATCAGATTGTCACCCTTCAGTTAGTGACACTTGGACTTCTAAAATAAACATTCTGTGCTACGAAGGAACGTTCCCAGTTTTCGTGACACCTTTAGAGGGTTAATGTGATTGATGTGGCGTCCAGAGGTCAAGTGAACGTTAAGAACTGAGCAGCTCTGGGTTCTGAAAGGTCACCGACTTACTGGAGGCTCTGAAGCCGTGAAAACAAATGTCTGTTTGAATGTAGTAAAACAAGACAAGAACAAGGTAGAACCTTCATGGTAGAGTTCATTCAGTCAACTGGAAAAAAACTATTTGTTCAAAGCTAAATTATTTCAGTCTGAATAAATATAAATAATAATAATATTTCTTCTTTTATTGCTTTTAGTTTGAGTTAGAATTGTAATTGAGCCTCATTTTTCAAGATTTATTTGAAATAAGTCACTTTTATTTTAATAAATCATCAATAATAGTAAAAAATGATACGATGAGCTGTTGCATTCTGGGGGAATTTAGCAAAAGATAGATAGATTCTTGCTCAAAACTAATTTTAAGCTAATTTAAAAATGAAAATTGACCCACGTCACTAATACTGAGACCCTAACACAGCAGGAATATTTACAAAAGCTCATTTATTTATTTATTGGTTACAAAACTTTTCAGTGATTAACAATATTCAATCCAGAAGTATTGGAATTTATCCTTTAACATCCGTGCTGTCACCAGTAATATAACACGTTCCGTTGGAATTCTGCTCATTTCACCAACGATTGGAACAGAAGTTAAAGATCTTATGTTAAAGGGGGAAATGTTGACAATTGGAAACACAAAATATACCTAAATAAAGTCAAAAATATCCAAGAATTTTACAGTAAAATGTCCATGAACAGAACTTTATGGGAGAAAAATGGGCTAAAAGACTGTTTTCATGAAAAATGTATCAACTTCTCAAATCAACAGATAACGTGAAGCATTTAGTCAGTCAGTGGGATCCGACTTATTTGGCTTACTTGCCTATTAGTGCCGTGATGTCGATACGGCCGGTGAGTAATGGGTCAGAGCCGCGTTTCGTCTTCATTAAAGAGAAAAATGACACACGAGCCTGGCAGCTGAGTTATATAGGATACGTCACATGACTGTGAAAAGTCATTATCTGCCATATCTGCTTTGAAGCCATTTTACCCTGAAAGCATTTAGACACACAAACAAAAATCCTCTGCAGCGGTACTGAGCCTGTAAAAGGAAACATTTTGGGATGGAAAAATTAACAAATTGTGCTTTTAGAGGTATCACATTTGTTGATCTGAGAGCTGAATTTAAACAAAGGTTAAAGTGATGATTAGGGGAAAAAAACAGGTGAGGAACAGATTTGGTAATGCTGGAATTTGCAAACCAGGAAGCCATAAAAGAGCTAAAGATATAGTATAAATGCACCCATGTGGGGAATTGATCCATATGTGTACTGTGGGTTTTTGGGTTGACGTCATGAAAATAGTTATGTGACGTGAAAGCGTATTGGGAAGTATTTGTAAAGCTAATGTAAGTTTCACTTTTCATGCTTTTATGGAGCTCTTATGAAGCACTATACTCCAGGGATGTAAACTCCAGCCCTCAAAAGATTCCCTGCAGGATTTCCATAAATCCTGTCTCATCTGATGCTGATTACCAGAATCAGGTGTGTTTGGCAAATACAGAATTTCAATAGCATGTCGGTTGGAAACCATTTGGGACACCGGTCTTGCTCAAGTGACCCATTCATTCCCTCTGTGTGAATGCTGCATGACTGGGGTGAGCACGTGACGCGTGGGAAGGATCACACAAACGGTTGCATCGTCTAATTTCTTCATTTCTAGCGCTACATTCACATTTTGAGTGTGCGTTTAGCCCGTGGTGTTCACACTGGACACGCAGCAGGAAGTGGCGTCTTCTCTTTCTTTGCTACTGATTACTAGCGCATGTCCGCCAACTACAGTTAGAAAAGGCTTGGAGCAGAATGATGAAGCTAATCTTTTTCTTTCAAAGCTCTATTCTGATAAATGAAAGACTTGGTGTCATGATTCCGTCCGGGAACAAACTGCAGTTACTAATTTCTCCGCCATGATTGATGATCAAAAGGTTGGCGTTTCCTTGAATTAAAAAAGACGCCATTTGTTCAAGTGTAAACTGGTTTAACTTATAAAACATGTTCAAACATGATTTGCAAAGTGAAGAGATGATTTCTGGATTAATATGAAATTGTATTCTGATAATAATGAGTATTACATTTCTGTTACATTATATGTGATTTATGTCACTTTTTACTGCAATCATGAATTAAAGTTTTCTGAGATTAACCAATACGCACTTCATTTTGTTACTTGAAAAGCTCTGCACTTGATCTGATCATAACCAGTTTACAAAAATTATACAGTACTCTAAAGTAACTAACTATGTAAGAGTGGGATTATATAAATTCTCCTCTTACCACTCCTTTCTAAGCAATCAATACAACTCTATTGGACTTTAATTAATAATCACTATATTTAAATAGAAAAGTTGCATTACTTTCGATAATGGTAGTGTGAATGTTTTTTGCTGATTGTGGTTGCTGAAGCTGCTAAAGCTGCTTGCTGAAGGGATTTTCTGTACTTGCTGAAGGGATTTTCAAAAAATTCTAATGGTACTTGCATAATGCTAAATTTGCTTAAGTATTTTAATATAAAAAACCTTATTAGAAGTCAAATTAGTCAAAAAAGCAAGCATGTTGCTAAAATATTGGCTAAACTCAAAATTATGCTCAAAAACCTCAGTAGATGCTAAGCTAGTTTGAAACGTTAGCGTTTCCTAAAACATTAACTCAACTCCAAAATAGCCTAAAAAAGCCTCAGTAGATGTCAAATTATCCTTAAAAAATTAGCATGATGCTAAAATTTTAGCTAAGCACAAAAATAGCCTTAAAAACATCAGTAGCTGCTAAAGTAGCCAAAAAAGTTAGCATGTTGCTAAAATAGTATCTAAGCTCAAAATTAGCCTTAAAAATGTCAATAATGTCAAATTAGTCTAAAATGTTATTAGATGCTAAATTGGCCAAACATTAGCATGTTGCTAAAATATTTGCTAAGCTAAAAAATTAGCCTTAAAAACGTCAGTGGCTGCTAAAGTAGCCAAAAAAGTTTGCATGTTGCTAAAATGGTATCTAAGATCAAAATTAGCCTAAAAAAATTAGTAAATGCTACAATAGCAAAAACGTTACCATGTTGTTAAAATATTAGCTAAGCTCAAAATTAGCCTTAAAAAATGTCAATAATGTCAAATTAGTCTAAATTGTTATTAGATGCTACATTGGCCAAACATTAGCATGTTACTAAAATATTTGCTAAGCTAAAAAATTAGCCTTAAAAACGTCAGTAGATGTCAAGTTAGCTAAAAACGTTAGCATGTTGCTAAAACACTAGCTAAGCTCAAAATTAACCTTAAAAATGTCAATAATGTCAAATTAGTCTAAAATGTCAGTAGATGCTAAATTGGCCAAACATTAGCATGTTGCTAAAATATTAATGTTGTTAATTAATTTGTTGCTAATTAATTTTAGCTAAGCACCAAAATAGCCTTAAAAACATCAGTAGCTGCTAAAGTAGCCAAAAAAGTAAGCAAGTTGCTAAAATAGTATCTAAACTTAGTTAGCCTAAAAAACATTAGTAAATGCTACAAAAGCAAAAACGTTAACATGTTAAAATATTAGCTAAGCTCAAAATTAGCCTTAAAAATGTCAATAATGTCAAATTAGTCTAAAATGTTATTAGATGCTAAATTGGTCAAACATTAGCATGTTGCTAAAATATTTGCTAAGCTAAAAAATTAGCCTTAAAAACGTCAGTAGATGTCAAATTACCCAAAAATGTTAGCATGTTGCTAAAATATTAGCTAAGATAGCTAATATTAGCCTTAAAAACGTCACAATTAATTAGATGTGATTTAAGTGAGGCTTTGTTTTTCATTATTTCTGTAATGAGTTTTAAAAATCGGTAGGGCTGTGGATCGTTGCTTAGGCGGCGATTCGATACGATTCACGAATCAAACCACGATTCTTATTTTTTAATATCATGTTTATTGCTACGTGAATATTTACTAGATGGAGGAAAATTTAAATCATTTGTATTAAATCACCAACATTCATACTTTTATTTAGAACATGAGATCAAAATCAACAAAACTGATTTAAAAAAAAAAAAACCTACAAAGATTCAGATAGAAAAAAATGTTGTCATTTTAAACTTTTTTTTGTCATCCTTCTGGTTAAGTTCAGCAGCAACATAAACAACATAAAAAGGATAAACATCACTGATGTTTTGTATCATTTAACAACAAAACTTGAAAATGTTCAATATGTACTTCAATATTTTACCTTTTAAGCATTACATATTGGTGGAGAGGCCATATAAAAAACGTTTTTTTCCGCAGCAGAATCATCTGATTCACGTTGATTACATCAGTCTTTCAGCAGCGTGAGGCTGCGTTTTTTCAGAATAAGATGGAGTTTCGGTAATTGCGTCAAATGTTGAAGAGTTATCATAACCAAATGAAAGTAAACGCTTGGGCTAAAGCTCCGATGTTAAAGCTAAATCATTTTTTCTAAAGTTATGTGAGTGAAAAGAGCTTCAGTCTCGGTTTTTGAACGGAAAAAAGCTCTCGCTAGTTTTACTTTGAAAATCGGAAGCCTCACCAACAAGGAGGATGTATTTACTGCGGCTCTTTCGGCTTTGTTTCAGTTTGTGAACTTAAAATCCAACATTAATCTGCATTCCAGTGGAAAAATACATCGTTCCCAGATAATATTTTGATCATATTTTACTACAATTTACTATATTTATAAAGATCGTGAATCAGCGATCCTTGACGTCGCGAATATTTGTACTCGGATTTTCGGGAGTAAATCGCGAATACTCGAGCACCCGGATACTCGTTACAGCCCTAAAAATCGGTGATAATTTTTTTGTCTTGTAAATTCCGCAATTTATGGTTGAAATAAACCAGATAAATCACAAAAACAGTCGTAGTAACCGGTGTCGCGACGTGTGAATGTGAAAGTCGTGAACATGGAAGCCTGAAACACGCATATATGTACGTCTACGTAGACTTCTCATTGAAATTGGTCTCTTGAAAGCGTGTTACCGAGGGCGTTACGAACATAATTTAACAGTCGGGCGATGCACCCCTCCCCCAGAGTCCTGCAGACTCCCTTCTGGTGGGGGAAGGGTTTGAAAAAAAATAATCTGTACGACACACCTGCGTCTCACCAACTTCCCCCTCACTTACGGCATCGTGACTGTAGGAAAAAAATGTGACTGAGGCTCAAATGCTTCATGAGAAGAAACCATTAGAAAGGTGTATGTTTAAGATCATACTATTTAGGGTAGTGATGCTCTACAATGAAAACTCCATTAGCTTCAAACTTTGACCACCTTTGACTTCTTTTTGCAAACCTTATTAAGTCGAAAATGAGAGCCGGTGATCTGAAAAGAGATGCCCGCTGACATGGCTAACGTGACTCAAAAAGCCCTGATGCTTTGCTGGCTTTTTAATAAATGGCACTGTTCTATTTTTCTCTCTACAGACCAGTTTTATTCACATGATATGAGCTCAAAGGAAACGTGTGGGGTTAATCTAATTTCCATTCATCCATCAACGGCATCGTTTTGAGAGCGTTCCTCTGCTGGAACTAGACTGTTGTTGCCCAAAGCAGAGCCTTAGATCGCAATTACCCCAACAGAAGATGATGATGTCACACCTCAGATCCTACCTTCAGATAGCTTTTTTTTTTTTTTTTACTGTCTTTATACACATTTAAATACCCATTTCTGTGCTGGAGCTTTAAATATAAAGGCTCGTGAGTGCATTCTCAAGTTCGGCATTATCTCATCCGATCTCTCGGCTTAACATAATGAAGGCCAGTAAGGAAGGGAGACTATCCTGTTACAGAAGCGATCTGCTTTTACAGCTCAGGCTCAGTCCATAATAAGTAAGTGACTGTTGGATGGAAATCTAATAGAGAACTATTACTGGGCCACCACCGCAGATGGACTAACCCTCCAAAGAGGTTATTACCCCAAGGCGCCTAACCCCATCTAGCATGTAAAATAATGGGGGGAAAAAATGGGAAAATCAATACCTGGGGGTGTGGCCTGATTAGCAAAATGGATGCTATTATTAGGAATCACCTTTTTTTTTTAATTTGGGAGTCATATTTCTCACGGAAAGTGTTTATTTTGTGTACATATTTTGTGTAAAATGAAACTTTTTGTTCACATTTAGCTTGATTTAGATTAAGTGGGTGGAGCTTATCGACTTCATAGCAAAAACGTAACGTGATCCTGTGCATTATCCTGGCAGACCATGTCTGCACCTCAGACATGGGGCTGTTAAATGTATATTTCCACCCATGGTTTTTAAAGTGTCCCATTACATTCCAGTTAACGCAGCTGTTGCTAGGCAACCAAGTAGCTTCAAAAGAGTTACACCTCCAGTTTAAGCTTTGATTTTTTTTTCATGACATGTTGCACTTCAAATCACTTTGGGGAAGTTTTATCCTAAATTTTTTTTCCATTTGTTGAAATGTCATAAGTGTCAGAGTGGTGAGTTATTATTTGGAGAACTTTTCTATTTTAACTTTTAAAGAACTAGACCAGGTGCACCTAAACGTACCCGAATTAATGAAAACTCTCAACCCCAAATTCACTCCCACTAACAGCTAAAGATAATTAAATTGATTATTTTTGTC
Source organism: Oryzias javanicus (assembly GCA_003999625.1). Lineage (NCBI taxonomy): Eukaryota > Metazoa > Chordata > Actinopteri > Beloniformes > Adrianichthyidae > Oryzias > Oryzias javanicus. Next base: position 7,864,468 of record CM012455.1, on the reverse strand, counting down.
TCGTTTGTTAAATTGGATTTTTTTTTCATCTACTTTTAGGAATCCAATAATGTTCATTGTATTCAAATTGTTGAACTCCAAACCAAACGTTCCCTCTTACTGACAGATTTTCAGTTCATTTTCTAATTCTCGCTGGTGGAAGTCCTTACTTGGATCTTGATGGGCCAGGAGAAGTTGCTGACGTACACGTAGAAGGTGATGTTCGGGTTGCTTCTGAAGGTGAATTTCTCACAGGAGAAACTGTCTCTGTATTCCTTTATGTTGGTTTTGGACACAATGTGCACCTCCTCACCAGAGATGGTTCCAGCTGTCGGAAGGAAACAGTTTTTATTATGATGCCGATTGACAGAAAATATCAAACATGCAGACGGAGCCGATGTAAATCTAAAGCCTGAATAGAAGTCATCCAGATGCTCATCTTTTTCTTGCTTTACTTTTTGTATATCGTGTATAATAAACTCTTTCACCAAAGTTTAGCCTAGTATTTTTACTCTGTGTATTCTGGAGGAAGTGCAGAGCAAACAAGACCTAATGATGTCAGCAGGGATATAAAAGCCATTACAGTTTATATTCCAGGTTCACCTCAGTCATAAACATATAACTTAATTAAAAATAAATTAAATCAATGCTAAGTTAACAACCCATACTTTTAAAAATGATTTTATTTTTCTTTAGTCAGAGAGCCACTGTGGAGGGGTAAAAGAACTGCACGTGGCTCCGGAGCCGCAGGTTGAAGACCCCTGTGCTAAAAAAAAAAAAAAAAAACCAACATAATCATAATTTAAAATAGATGAAATGATGGTCGGAGTGGGTTTATAAATATAGTTTAAAACATGAGATCCCCAGAAATTCCTAATCTTAACTATAAAAACCTGTTGTGGTTTACTTATGCTCAGCAAATGTGAACATGGTTTCGGAGTCACTAATACGACAGCATTAGTCCTTAATATCTGGCCACGGGACAGGCCTTTTTTTGGACTAAAGTGATTTTGAAATGGGCTGTTTTCAATCAGTCCTAATGTAGCGCGCCGTCTCTCGCTCTCCGTCAGTCGGTGGGTTTGCAGCATTGGCATTCCGAACCACGGCTCTGAAACAAAAGCGGTGAAAATGACAGCTCGAGCGCGGCTACGTGCGCGCGTTTATCTTAATTGAAATCACCCCCTCTCTCTCTCTCTCCCCGCCACCTTAAGGCGCTTCGTGCTCTTGTCGATTGTGAAGAAGCTCCCCGGTTTCTTCTGAGACACAATATCTTTGTGGAGAACGGGGGCCCCGACTTCAAATATTAATGAAGGCGCCGTGCTGAAAAGGTTGGGGGCGCTGGAGAGGAGCGCGTGAGGTTAACATGTTTTAGTGGCTGGAAAATGTCAGTGTTGTGGGGACGGAGTGAAGTGCCAGCTGACTTGAGTGGAAGGGAGGACAGAAGATAAACAGTGGCACTAGATGACTGCAGTGTCCTTGGGTGTCTTCCCTCAGGGAACCTATAATATCCACTCAACAGTGACACTATAAAGAGAGGGCGCAGCGTTGCTCCTGTCGCCTCCAAGATCAACTATCTAAATGAGTGCATTACATTAAAAAGAAAGTCCTCCATAATGAAAACTTAATCTCTAAAAACCTAATCTGAAGCGTCAGGGTTAGGGATGTTCCAATCAGGGTTTTTTGGGCCCGATCCGATTCCGAGTCATTGGATTTTGTGGATTTGCAGATACCGAGTCCCGATCCGATACTTTTGTTGAATTGAAATTGAATAAATACATTTGTGTTATCCCTTATTTATATTTCATTAACATTATTTTATCATTAGAAACTTAAATAAAACACTTCAGTGAAGCAGCTTTAATAAACAAGTAAAAATAGAGCAAATTTTAGAAAAAAATATATATATTTTCTTGTTATTAAGTGATAATTAGTCATGTGAGAAAGTTTAGTGACTTTAACTTGAATATATTTAGTTATTGAACATTTTTGACCAAATGTGATTTCTGTCCTAATTTAGAATTCTTAATAATAAATTATGTGTGTTTTAGCATGAATTTGATGAGTGTTTATGAGTAGCTCATATCATTATTAATTTTAATTTATTTGTTTTTGTTTTTTTTAAGATTATGTGCTTCTTTTTAAGTTCTTAAGATCACATTTCGGTTTTATTATCAGAGGAGTTAATTTTCTTAACTTTTATTCCTCTTTCAGATAAATAAAACAGGCATATCAAAGGACAGCTCGGGTCTTAAGGAGTTAAATCACGGCGCTATCATGTAGCAGTTAGCAGCTGCCGGTTAGCCATTTGTCTGTCTGCAGCACGAAGAGCTTAACATTAAAAAGAAACCAAACTCTGTCTTTTTCTGTTGAAATGCCTTTAGAGGTTGTTGTTTAGAGACACTAACTGTCAGTTTAAAGTGTTTTAAAAGAGTTATTGATCCCGGAAGTCTGAATCCGTGATTGGCTAGCTAGCTAACTTTACATCAGGCCTCTGCGTGAACTGTTGCCGGTTTTCCGGGAATAACATTTTGTGATCTGTTCTTGACATGCAGACTTCTAGTGGAGGATGTATCCGGAATAATAAGATTGAAATAATAAAGTTCTGATTAGGGCTGCCACAAACAATTATTTTAATAGTCGACTAATCACCGATTATTTTTTCCGATTAGTCGACTAATCTGTTCATGGCCAAAGTGGATAAAAAGATGCTGAAGTTGATAACCAGCTAAAATATTAGTTAAATGCCAAATTTACCAAAAAATAAAAAGAGCCAAAGTTAGCCTAAATTGCTAGCATGCTGCTGAAATATTTGCTAAATTCCAAATTAGCCTTAAAAAAAATGGAAAAATCCTATATTAGCCAAAACAGCTAGCATATAGCTGAAATATAAGTTAAACTCCAAAATAGCCTAAGAAACCTTAATAAATGCCAAAATATTCCAAAAAGCTAGCAAAATGCTATTATAACTTTCAACTTTACTACAATCTGACTTCATACAATATAAAGTAACGACTAATCGACTATTAAATTAGTTGTCGATTATTTTAATAGTCGATTAGTCATCGATTAGTCGACTAATCATGGCAGCCCTAGTTCTGATCATAATAAGAATAAATGAAATATCCGATTCTGATCGGACAACGGAGCCGATTCCGATCGAGTCTTCAAACACGTGATCGGGCCCGATTTGCGATCGATCACGTGATCGGATCGGGACATCCCTAATTTAAACAATATTTTTTTCTAGAATATACTTAATTTTTTCAAGTTTTTCTTTAAGTGATGGATCGAGTGGGTATCTGGCTGCTTCAGTTTCTATTTTAGAACATGTGGTAACTTCATCAATAAATGAGGGATTACTTTAATAAATTAAACTACATAAGCAGGAGTGCTGCAATTCCTTGAAGCAAAGGTGTGACGTACCTGTCGACCCCACTGACCACGTGATGTTGAGGTTGAAGTTGTTGGACGCGTTGATGGACATGTCCAAGTTCTTGTTTGCCTTCAGAACACAAATACACAGCGAGGTCAGGGTGGCGGAGACAAAAGTAATCAGATTACAAAAAATGAGGATGTATTTAAAACAAAGTAATCCTCGAAGCAAATCACCCGTCGGGGATTACTCGGCCGAGCTGTTAATAGAGGTTACCTGTTCAGGTGAGGCCATGAAATTGATGGCAGTGTAGTGATTATCATCTTCTTGGATGAGGCTGAACGTGAACTGGTAATCGATCAACAAATTGTCTGTAAGAAGAATCAGACAGATGGAAATACATTCAAATAAATCGTGTGTTAAATCTGTGCACAATAAAGAAGAACAGAAACTCTGAACTAGCAGCTGCTGCTCAATTACTGCTATTAGAACAAAAATATTCATTTGAAAAGGAGAAAAGGCTCCATCCAGACATGTTGAAGTTAAACACGACGAGCCTTTAATGCATGTATGTTTGTATTTATTTTATTGTTGTTTTTATGAGAAATATAAATTAATTACTATTGTTTTTCCATTTCCTTATCACTTCTTCAAGAGTTGACTTTTAATTCTATTAAAGCTTTTCCAAAAGGTTTTAAGCCTTTTAAGTCAGTAGTTGCTTTCCCTTTGCCCAGGAGATGATAAATTCATTTTTATCATAAGACAGAAGGTTAGGTTAGTTTGTTATGTTAAAGGAGGGGTGTCAACCTCAATCACACAGGGAGCCAAAATCCAAAACATACCTTAGGTCGAGGGCCGAACGGGATAAACCATTTAATGAACACTCTAAAAATACATTTTTAAAACTTTAAAAAGGTAATTTTTTCAAATGAATATGAATAAAAACAGGCAGGAATATTATTCCAGAATAAAACAATTTAAACCTTAAAGAACTTTCAATGTTTTACTCGCCGTTAAATTATATTTTGTCAAAATTATACAAGGTAGAAATAAATAAAACGTTGAAAGAATAAAAACTAGAGCCGGGAATCGATTAAAAAAAGCAAACCTGGGAAAAATTATTTGCAATACGTTTTTTTTTTTTTTTTTTTTTTAGTATTTGCCGACCACTTCGGCTGACCACCTGTGAACAATCACAATATAAAGTCACATTTAGAGCATTTATTTTTTAATTAAGACTGTCAATTTTTTTTAAAATTAGCTTTATCACACTCTTGCGTTGTGATTAATCATTAATAATGTTTTGCTAGGTAAATTTTATGACAATATGCAGCTTTTGAACAAAAACATGCTGTGGAAGCCTAAATTGGCGAAGGACTTCTGCTCATCGAGGTGTAATTATTTTACTTTTATGAATGTTAATGTGTTAATTCTGTCTGATTAATCACATGCATTACCACAGCCCTAATAAAAACTCAAATTTCTTTACTTTTAAGTCATTTTATATGAAAAATGACACTTCTAAAATATCCCATGAGACTTTGATCTCAATAAAATAGATATCCTGTTAAAATAATCCAAATATGAACGTGCTGCAGGACAAAGCCTGGAAATAATTCAAATGATTCCATTTTGTTGTCTGGCTGTTCAGCTCCATTCTGTTTTTTAGTCATTTTATTTGGTTATGTTTATTTCTTTCTGCATCATGAGTGAGAATGAGGGAGAGGATGATGATGATCTAAAACACTCTAAATTCTCATTTTAACTCTCACCAATGTCAAATACAGCACTTTTAAATACCAGTCCCCAATCTGGAGGTTTTGGTATGGCCGACTATTTTAACATTTTTTAAACTTTTCCAGTTTTTAAGTTTTATGTCTGCAATTGTTTTTGAATTTTTTTAAGTTTGCTATACTGGTAATTTTATGTCATCGTTTTTATTGGCTCTCATGCTTTGATTATCACGAGTGTCTCTTTTTATTTATTTATTTTTACATTTTTATGATTGAGATATATATATATATATATATATATATATATATATATTAATATATTATATAATGTACTTTTTATTTTTACTTTTAAGTCTTTGTGTCTTTGCGGTAAATGGACCTAGAGTCTGTAATAAAGTATCCTTTATCTAAAACGTAAAAAAAAATAAATAAATAAATAAAACTGATCTCTCAACCATCATAATTTTCATGTTGCTTGAATATTGTACCAGTACAAGGTAACGTCGGGCCGCTGAAAACAATAATATAAAATGATCCGCATCGGGCCTCGACTTTGACACGTGTAATGAAGTATAAATATTTAAACTGTTTAATAAATATTTTTAAGGGAAAAAAAAAAAACTTTTTCCCCTTTTTTTCAGAAGTGTGACAATATTTGAAAGCACATTTTTTCTTCCATTCAAAGTTCATTTTCTTATTTTCTTAAGCACTTTATTCAAGTTTCGTAACATTAAAACCTCTATTAGGATTCATGGTTTATGATTTGAAGAGACTGCGTGAGCCGTTTTATTTATAAACAGACAAAAGATGACTGAAGATTTGAGGCTTTTTATGGTCCAGAAATTAGATTTTATCATTTGCATATTATATCAAAGTCCTTTTTGTTGGATTGGGAATATGGTTTTTATGGAGGGAGATCAAATCATTGGGAAATTTTCTTTTTATAATCAATGACTTCTCTAAAAGTTTAAAAAGGAGTCCTGTTGAGAACAGGCACAGCACTGGAGGTATTAATGGCACGCAACTGCAGCGGGGGAGACATTAGTGAGCAGGAAATTACCGGGAATTGGGAGAGCTCACAAGTTCACACTGTGATGAGGCTTTCCAACGTCACCATAAGAGCTTTCTTTAAAGCGCCGCTCGATGGCCTTTCCGGCTGTGGGGAGTGTCATTTTTACAATGCCGCGTAACAAAGCTGAAGAAGTTTAAGCGCTGTCCAGAGGTTAAAACGAGCTTTTTTTTTTTTTTTTTTTCCCGCTCATTGAGCTGTCTGTTCGGCTCTGGCATTTCAAAAAGGAACAAAACCTTGGCAGGGCCTCTGTTGTCAGAGCTGAAAGGCTGATAACAAATCGCTAAGTAACTGTAACACCACCAAGGACGCCACACTTTATCGGGAAAGCACCAGAATGTACAGTACCCTCCAGAACAGAGGCCCACTTCTGCTACCACTTGGCACCGGGCTGTCAGCTTTATTCCATTTACTTTACAAGTCAAACTATCATTTAGTCAACTTTCAACACGAATTAATGAGTAGGTGCGTGATCGAGTGAGGAGACAAGTGGAGGATTTTCACTCCTCCGTCTCCTTGATTAGCTCAATCACTCATTCCCTCTGATGCACTTGACATTTTCGCGACAAGTCATTCCGTCACTGAACAAGCGCCCCTGGTGCCAAAGTGCTAAGATGCTCCATCTGCCCCGAGCGGAGCGGTGAAAGGGGAGAAGTGGAGCAGAGGAGGGAGAGCCCACCAAAAAGGATCGCAGGCATCTGGATCTGAGCGCGCGTTCATACGGGGGAAAAAAAAATGTTAAAAGCTGTCCAGTGCAGAATTACTCACAGTAACAGGTTCCTCTCAGCGGATTGCCAAGGTAACGGTTTTCTGAGTCACATCTGCAGTGAAGAAGACAGAACAAGATAAGGATGAGTGCTAACAAACAGCGAAACGCCTGCTGCGAACACGGAGTGCCAGCACATTAGCTCCAGCTGCTGCTGTCACACGCAGGAAATCACACTTTGTCAAAGTAAATTAGATTTTTACCAAACTTTTCAGTATTAGAGCAGCAAAGTGCCTTTAAATAAACTCTTCTGAATGAACACAGAGAACCGTGGGTGACATTCGAGTGCAGAAAGCTACAGAACTCTTAAATAACAATTTAGTCACTTCACAATTCTTCACCCATTTCTGGGGGTTGGAATTATCTGAACCAACTTCCTGTTCTTCTGCTTTTATTTGTATAAAGGCTGGGAAGTGCAACTCAACCAAAAATGGCCACTATTTGTCGAAAACGTGCAAAATGTTTTGGACATTGATAATAATTTCCAAAAACAATTCGATTCAGACTTCTTTCCGATTCCTTTGATCCACTCAATTCATTTTTAATTCAATTCGATTAGGATTTTACACGGTTCACACATTTGTTTAGAAATACATTAATTAGCTATTATATGTTTTGAATATATTCATATTAAACTGATACAATTCACGTACTATAAAGTTTATTAGTAAAATAAGTAGATTGTTAATAGCATACAGTGTTACATGGATTCTCATAAAAGTTCTAACAAAAATGTTAATTGTGAACATTGTTCTGCTTCTCCTGGAAGGCGTTTCAGTTTGGCCACTAGGTGGCGATCGTACTATAGCAGTACACTTTTTTCAAGAAGAAGCAAAGAATGAGCAAAAAACTGTTTTATACCACAAATGAAAAATATTTCCTCAAAAGAGTTTGAAAATGTCCTTCCTGTAAGTTTATAAATATGTACATTTAGTCAGCATTGTATGTTTACGTCGACCGAACATTAGCATAAGCCGTTCTATGGGAAATTCCATTAAACGTTAGCATCAAGCTAGAGAACTTTAGCTTAATGTGCTAAATATTTTTATTTATCGATTATTGATCTATTAAGCTTAAATTGATTTTATGAACCCAGCCCTACTGCTAAATCTTAAAATATATTCATTTATTGTGTGAAAATGTGATAAAATGCCCTATAATGTGTTTAGCAAACATGTAGATGGTTCTCCTAAAATTGCTGCGTTTCCCTACAAATAAGAGAATAAAACTGTTTCTAGCTCTGACAGTAAGTTTAGATGATGGAATCTTTGAATTTTATATTTTGACTCATTTATCAAAGATTATTGATTTCTTCCTACCTAATAAAACTCCTTGCTTAGGTCCATTTAGTACAACAGAAGAAGAAAACCTTCCACTTAAATTAGCAGCATGTATACAAGAACCCGGGTTTCCTGGATTTCGTTGCTATGGCATTAATGGTTGATGACAGTTCAGCAGACTTCCAGCGTCTTTCTACAACATAAGGCGGTCAGGACGCTCTTGTACGAGCCTGAGGGCCGACAGACTGACAGACTGAGGTAGATTTGAGATGAAATTTTTTTCTTCTTACTGTATATTTGGTCTTATAGTTTCACATACTTTAGGAGTCAGTCACAACTACCCTTATAAGGTGTTGATGTGGCCGTTTTAGGCCAAAAATGGGCAAACTTGTACGGGGCGTGGAAGTTACCTGCACAAAATATCAAAGTCTGTTAGTAATGTTCAAGTAGTAAATGTGTGAAGCCTGACTATTAAAGTTTAAGAAATTACGTATCACTTATCTTATGTTAACTTTGAACAGTCAGTAAAGATCTAGTGAGAGAGCTCTACAAGCCTCAAGGAATCTACAAGACACCCTTACTAGAAGAAAAACGCTACAAGAAGATGTTAAAAACACACAAACAAATTTAATTCATTGGAGGGATTCTTTAAGATTCAGTCGCTCCTCTCTGCAACCCTCCACAGGGTCGGAAAACATCAAAATCTAAAAACCAAATGTTATTAAATCTAACTTTTTTTTTTTCTAAAAATAAACTTTTCCAGGATTTGGAAGATAATTGACCTAAAACTGTCTTTATTAGAAGTAAACTGGTAGTGGTTATTTTTTAAAGAAAGAGCATAAAAGATGCCAAAAAGCAAATAAATAATCTTGGTTTTCCAGCCTTTTTTTTTTTTTGCTAAAGCAGGACAGTTTTGTATCCAGAAACTGCAGTAATTTAGTCAAAAACAAAAATAAAAAAGGTTTTCGAATGAATGGATGCCAAGTAAAATAGCTGGTTAACATTTGCTGAGCGCCATCAACTGTTGTGATTTCCAAAGCTTAGTGAGGAGGAGGAGCATATGGCCTCCTCCGCTGGACTGCACTGTCCTCATCTTTTCCGTGCATCTCTAACGCCCTCTCAATCTTTGACACTCCAAACCCCCCCGTGCTGTTTGTACTTATGAGCTCAGTAAGAAAAAAAAAATAATAATAACACATGAGTCTAAAGGAGTGAGAAACGCCCAGACGGTTCCCAAATTACTAATCTGTCATCACACTTGAGATTTAGGTAATATTAGATTTGTTAGAGTGTGAATATCGCAGATGGTGTCAAAAAGTCAGAGGACGGCAACAAATATTAAAAGAGGTGGTTGTTGATGGGGAGAAAACGAAGTTTCTGTAAATTTGCAAAGACAGATGGACTCTTTTAATAGCAGATTACGCACAAATAGAAACACATAAAACCTCATTGAAACAGTAAATGGTTTTCTGCAGCTCGGTGTTCTCACCTTATGTCAATAATTAGCTAAAGCCACAGAGTTGCAGGGAAAATTATAAAAGTGGCTCTGCTCTCAATTATTATTATTAACCCTTTTTTTTTTTTTTTTTTTTTTTAATATACCAGCGAATCCTGGTGGTGGGAGGAGCCAGCGCAGCGCTCAGTGTTTCTGCTAAACGAGCGATGACGGGGCGGAGGACAAATGCGGCCACAGGCTCCTGCCAAGTGTCGCTCCGGCTCCTCCAGGACTTCAGCTCGCTGGCATTTGTGAAGGGTAAAACACCCCCCCCCCCAAACGTTTGGTTCCTCTCTATCTTAATTCAATCGTCTAAACTACAGGTAATCCCACATTACTGTATCTTAATTTGATCTGCAGCTGGAATTTTTGTTTTTCTGGTGGAAATACGGTGCAGACCCGTATAGAATCAGACTCGAATGTGTCTACAGCTCGTCCAAAATAATCTGAGAGATGTGCTCTTCGGTTCTCTCATTAGACTGATCACTATGAGGCAGAAAAAGACAACATGAATTTCTTTTTTTCCCTACCCAAAAAAAAAAAAAAATAATTATGATGCACCAATGCACATTTCAATTCATTAGTGCAACTATTACTCGCAGGTCTAGCAGCAACTGTGTGTGCAGAGAGAGCCTGAGTAAGTAAGACGGTCTGTGGTCTACAAACACGAGTCGTATTAAAACTGGAATGTACACATCAAATATTAAAGTGACAAATTAGTAAAGAAAAAAAAAAAAACTCAAAAATTCTAAATTAATCAAAACAGCTAGCGTGTAGCTGAAATATTAGCTGAACTTCAAAATAGCTTAAAAAACTGAAAAAAGCCGTAATTAGCCAAAACAGCTAGCATGTAGCTGAAATATTAGCTGAACTTCAAAATAGCTCAAAAAACTGAAAAAAGCCGTAATTAGCCAAAACAGCTAGCATGTAGCTGAAATATTAGCTAAACTTCAAAATAGCTCAAAAAACTGAAAAAAGCCGTAATTAGCCAAAACAGCTAACGTGTAGCTGAAATATTAGCTGAACTTCGAAATAGCTTAAAAAACTGAAAAAAGCCGTAATTAACCAAAACAGCTAGCATGTAGCTGAAATATTAGCTGAACTTCAAAATAGCTTAAAAAACTGAAAAAAGCCGTAATTAGCCAAAACAGCTAGCGTGTAGCTGAAATATTAGCTAAACTTCAAAATAGCTTAAAAAACTGAAAAAAGCCGTAATTAGCCAAAACAGCTAGCGTGTAGCTGAAATATTAGCTGAACTTCAAAATAGCTTAAAAAAACTGAAAAAGTCATAATTAGCCAAAACAGCTAGCGTGTAGCTGAAATATTAGCTGAACTTCAAAATAGCTTAAAAAACTGAAAAAAGTCGTAATTAGCCAAAACAGCTAGCATGTAGCTGAAATATTAGCTGAACTTCAAGATAGCTTAAAAAACTGAAAAAAGTCGTAATTAACCAAAACAGCTAGCATGTAGCTGAAATATTAGCTGAACTTCAAGATAGCTTAAAAAACTGAAAAAAGTCGTAATTAACCAAAACAGCTAGCATGTAGCTGAAATATTAGCTGAACTTCAAAATAGCTTAAAAAACTGAAAAAAGCCGTAATTAGCCAAAACAGCTAGCATGTAGCTGAAATATGAGCTGAACTTCAAAATAGCTCAAAAAACTGAAAAAAGCCGTAATTAGCCAAAACAGCTAGCATGTAGCTGAAATATGAGCTGAACTTCAAAATAGCTCAAAAAACTGAAAAAAGCCATAATTAGCCAAAACAGCTAGCATGTAGCTGAAATATTAGCTAAACTTCAAAATAGCTCAAAAAACTGAAAAAAGCCGTAATTAGCCAAAACAGCTAGCATGTAGCTGAAATATGAGCTGAACTTCAAAATAGCTTAAAAAACGGAAAAAAGCTGTAATTAGCCAAAACAGCTAGCGTGTAGCTGAAATATTAGCTGAACTTCAAAATAGCTTAAAAAACTGAAAAAAGCCGTAATTAGCCAAAACAGCTAGCATGTGGCTGAAATATTAGCTAAATGCTAAATTAGCCTAAAAACACTGGAACAATGTCCAATTTAGCCAAAACGGTTTGGGGGGCCGGATTCGGCCCGCGGGCCGTAGAAGACCACACAGGTTTTTTGATTTTAGATAAAACAGGGAAATCATAATTAAAAATAACTGTGAACGCTTTGAAAATTGATCAGAGTGGGACTTTAAGTCGCATTGACTTATTTATTGGTAAGTAAAGACGATAAAGTGAAACAGAAATGATCTATTAGTCATTTTTTAGTTTTGCTATTTGTTGATGCATCGCCCGTCATATCTTCATCGCAAGTTTCCCTTACATCCTCCATCCTTACCTAGAACTATTTGTGCAGGATGGAAATATAATCCATCGGACAAATGAGCGGGTTTTTCTGCAGGAGGGAGAAACTCCGCAGATCAATTCCGACATGGACTCCAGGAATGAATAACCGGCGTCCGTCGGAGCTTTCCATCAGCGCGCAGATCCCGATTTGACATTCTGTCACTTATGCAAATCCTCCACATTTACCCCCCACATCTGACGGGAAAGCACTGATGATTGTGGAGAGCTCACTCTTTGCCAGTCTAGCTTTCATCTCATTGATTTGTATTATTTCCTGACAGCTTCTTTCCCCCCGATCACGTTCAGAAATCGGCTTTTTGGCGTGTTCGTGCATCGACCACGTGTTACATCAGGCAGATGCTTGCACGAGTCTGAGGCAGCTGTGTGGATTGCAGGGAACCAAGTGCAAAACCTTCAATGATGTTTGTGAATTATTTAAGTTAGCCAAGAATATTCTTGAGTTTTCAGCAGTAATGCTGTTATAATCTGTGCTTCGGTTTAATCTGCATAATAAAATCTGATTTAATCCACAATTAGTCTCACAATTGTCACCGAATGAAAACAAATGTAAAGATGTAAAAGTAGGACAGACAGACTGAAATAAAGCTCGTCTAATGTATATAGAGGGTGAATGGGTAGTTCAGCCACATGGTTTGTGTGTGGGTGTATGGGAATGTGTGCTAATGATTGCCGGTGACCCTCCATCACTCCTGCTGCATTATAGCTATTAAAAACAGAATCCACTCCGCTTACAACCGAGAGGAAATGGTCCTCCTACACGGCAGGAATTCAGTGTCAGCAGAAACCAGACAGGAAGTGCTCTTTCAGCTTTCAGATTTTTTTTTTCCTTCTTTTTAAAGCGTTGGTTTCATGCACCTGTACAGGTGTTGACACACATGAGTTTTTGGGTTGTCCGTGGGGGGTAGTGGCTGCATCGTAAGGGGTGCACAGGTGTGTCTTGCAGTTCCCTCGGCCACATCAAGAGACGTAAAAAACGGAATGCACCATTGTTATGCGTGTGCTAAGTATGTTGTGAAGTATTGGTAAAGATGATGAAAGTTACACACAATTATGTCACACGGTCCCCTTACGCCACAAAAGTCATTAGTACGGTCAAAGTACTGGCCCATTTAAAGAAAATTGTGTTTTTGGTGTCTATAACATCTTCTCGTAGCATTTTTCTTCATAATGGAGGACATATATAAAATCATGTATGATTAAAACTGTGTTTTTTAGCAACCGGCGGTTTGAAAACGCTGAGGCAGGCCAAAGTCTACAAATGAGAAGCATGCACAGTTGCAGACTAACAGATCCATGTACATCTTCATTTTCCTGGTCTGAGCTGCACAGCTGGACAGTCCAGGTATGCTAGTGTTAGATTGGGCCTTTGAATCGCTACATGTTAGCAGGAAAGAGTAGAAAAAAATAAAGGGATGATGGAAAATGAGCTGAGAACTAAACCGAACTAAAAGGGAAATTTCTTTAAAAAAAAAAAAAAAAAAAAAAAGGTCCTGCCAAATACAAAAGTTCATTATGTACAGGTGAGAAATAATTTAAATCAAACTTTATTTGTAGAGCACGTTCTATACTCTTGTACTCTTGTAACTCAAAGTGTTTTACATAGTAAAATGTTTTTCAACTTAAAAATCAGAAGCAAAACAAAAATCTTCAAACACAAATTAAAAAAAAAAAAAAAAAAAAAAAAAAACACATTTAATGCCCTACTCCTCCCCAAACTCCAACACACACAACGTAAAAAAGCATAAAATGATTTATAAATAAGATGCATAAGTAGAGATAGAAGTGCCTGTAAAACACCCACACAAACTACTCTAATTGCTTAAATTCCTAATTTCTATCAGGCTGCACACAAGGAGCACCCACATATTACTTGAACAGAAGTCTTAAAAAATATCTGTACAATATTTCATTAGTTCACGCTTATTTACCCGTATGTGTTTGAAGAAACGTGTTGCATGTAGAAACATATGAGCGTAAACATTCTTTACGAGTTCACTGAGTGAGCGGTTTGCGACTTTGGTATTCTGTGCGGGTAACTTGCATGCCCTACACGAGTCTGCCCACTTTGCCCATGTTGACCCATGAGGGCAGCTGTGACAAAAGTCTAAACCAGGGGTGACCAAATCAAGGCCTTCCTGCTGGTTTTCTAGAAATTCTGTCTTCCTGATCAGGTGTGCTTATCCAATAAGGAGCTTCTAAGGCTGGTTGGCTGGAAAACATGTAGGACTCTGGCCCTCAAGGCCTGGATTTGGACACTAAACAAACCCATCATAATCTAAAGTTAACATTCCTCAAAAAACAAACAAAAAAAAAAAAGATACCCAAATTTATTACAAGAAAAAATGTGCTATAGTTTTGCTGTATCCTGACTTTTTAATGTAATATAGGTTTAAGAAATAAACTCCTTCTTCAGATTAACAAGCCTTAATAAAATATATTTAATTTTCAAGGAAGCCGTGACACCAATCTCCAGTCCAATTATAACAAATGACGAGCAAGACTTGATCTGCAGCACCTTTTGCACGTTGATCCTCTCCAAAGTCTGCAGGACGAGCTTTAAATTCAAAGCAGCAAAAACAGCCCAGTTTGGTATTTATAGAGGATTAATCCGAGTTATGTTAGACTCCCATAAGTACCATTAACTAGGGGGGAAAATATTAAATGTAATTAGATTAAACAAAATATCTCCGTGCTCAAATGCACTTTTATGATCTGGAAATGCACTAGAGCTGCCACAAACGATTATTTTAATAGTCGACTAATCACCGATTATTTTTTTCGATTAGTCGACTAATCGGTTCATGCGCAAACTAAATGAAAAACACATCTTAACCATCATTAGCACTAAACTAACTAAAAACTAAATATAAACAACTACCTGAAATAATGGTATTATGAATGTTGTAGGCTGAAATAGATAGTTAAAGATGCTGAAATTGATAACTAAAATTGCTGAAGCTGAAAGCCAGCTGAAACATTACCTGAAATTTAAAATAACCTAAAAAACTAAAAAAAAAAGCCTAAATTGGCCAAAATAACTAGCACCCAGCTGAAATATTAGCTAAACTTCAAATTAGCCTAAAAAACAGAAAAGAAAACACTAAATTAGCTAATATTTCAGCTGCATGCTAACTAAACACCAAAACAGCCTAAAAAACTAAAACAAAAGCCTAAATTAGCCAAAAATGAGCAGCATGTAGCTGAAGTATTAGCTAAACTTCAAATTAGCCTAAAAAACTGAAAAAAATCCTAAATTAGCCAAAGCAGCTAGCATGTAGCTGAAATTTACTTCAACTACCAAATAGCCTAAAAAAACAGAAACAATCCTAAATTAGTCAAAATAGCTAGCATATAGCTTAAATATTAGCTAAACTTCAAATTAGCCTAAAAAACTGAAAAAAATCCTAATTAGCCAAAGCAGCTAGCATGTAGCTAAAATTTACTTCAACTACCAAATAGCCTAAAAAAACAGAAACAATCCTAAATTAGTCAAAATAGCTAGCATATAGCTTAAATATTAGCTAAACTTCAAATTAGCCTAAAAAACAGAAAAGAAAACACTAAATTAGCTAATATTTCAGCTGCATGCTAACTAAACACCAAAACAGCCTAAAAAACTAAAACAAAAGCCTAAATTAGCCAAAAATGAGCAGCATGTAGCTGAAGTATTAGCTAAACTTCAAATTAGCCTAAAAAACTGAAAGAAATCCTAATTAGCCAAAGCAGCTAGCATGTAGCTAAAATTTACTTCAACTACCAAATAGCCTAAAAAAACAGAAACAATCCTAAATTAGTCAAAATAGCTAGCATATAGCTTAAATATTAGCTAAACTTCAAATTAGCCTAAAAAACAGAAAAGAAAACACTAAATTAGCTAATATTTCAGCTGCATGCTAACTAAACACCAAAACAGCCTAAAAAACTAAAACAAAAGCCTAAATTAGCCAAAATGAGCAGCATGTAGCTGAAGTATTAGCTAAACTTCAAATTAGCCTAAAAAACTGAAAAAAATCCTAAATTAGCCAAAGCAGCTAGCATGTAGCTGAAATTTACTTCAACTACCAAATAGCCTAAAAAACAGAAATAATGCTAAATTAGTCAAAATAGCTAGCATATAGCTTAAATATTAGCTAAACTTCAAATTAGCCTAAAAAACAGAAAAGAAAACACTAAATTAGCTAATATTTCAGCTGCATGCTAACTAAACACCAAAACAGCCTAAAAAACTAAAACAAAAGCCTAAATTAGCCAAAAATGAGCAGCATGTAGCTGAAGTATTAGCTAAACTTCAAATTAGCCTAAAAAACTGAAAAAAATCCTAAATTAGCCAAAGCAGCTAGCATGTAGCTGAAATTTACTTCAACTACCAAATAGCCTAAAAAAACAGAAATAATGCTAAATTAGTCAAAATAGCTAGCATATAGCTTAAATATTAGCTAAACTTCAAATTAGCCTAAAAAACAGAAAAGAAAACACTAAATTAGCTAATATTTCAGCTGCATGCTAACTAAACACCAAAACAGCCTAAAAAACTAAAATAAAAGCCTAAATTAGCCAAAAATGAGCAGCATGTAGCTGAAGTATTAGCTAAACTTCAAATTAGCCTAAAAAACTGAAAAAAATCCTAAATTAGCCATAGCAGCGAGCATGTAGGTGAAATTTACTTCAACTACCAAATAGCCTAAAAAAACAGAAATAATCCTAAATTAGTCAAAATAGCTAGCATATAGCTTAAATATTAGCTAAACTTCAAATTAGCCTAAAAAACAGAAAAGAAAACACTAAATTAGCTAATATTTCAGCTGCATGCTAACTAAACACCAAAACAGCCTAAAAAACTAAAACAAAAGCGTAAATTAGCCAAAAATGAGCAGCATGTAGCTGAAGTATTAGCTAAACTTCAAATTAGCCAAAAAAACTGAAAAAAATCCTAAATTAGCCAAAGCAGCTAGCATGTAGCTGAAATTTACTTCAACTACCAAATAGCCTAAAAAAACAGAAACAATCCTAAATTAGTCAAAATAGCTAGCATATAGCTTAAATATTAGCTAAACTTCAAATTAGCCTAAAAAAACAGAAAAGAAAACACTAAATTAGCTAATATTTCAGCTGCATGCTAACTAAACACCAAAACAGCCTAAAAAACTAAAATAAAAGCCTAAATTAGCCAAAAATGAGCAGCATGTAGCTGAAGTATTAGCTAAACTTCAAATTAGCCTAAAAAACTGAAAAAAATCCTAAATTAGCCAAAGCAGCTAGCATGTAGCTGAAATTTACTTCAACTACCAAATTGCCTAAAAAAACAGAAACAATCCTAAATTAGTCAAAATAGCTAGCATATAGCTTAAATATTAGCTAAACTCCAAATTAGCCAAAAAAACAAAAAAACTTAAAAATGCCAAAAAAAATCCAAAAAGCTAGCATAATGCCATTATAGCTTTCAACTTTTCAACACTCTAACTCCATATAAAATAAAGTAACGACTAATCGACCATTAAATTAGTTTAATAGTCGATTAATCATCGATTAGTCGACTAATCGTGGCAGCTCTAAAATGCACTATATATTAAAAAAAATCAAATTTTGACCGATTTTTTAAAGAAAGAAATCTGAGCTAAAACTGTTAATCTGCAGTAAAGTGGTCATCTTAAATTATTCTACAAGAACATGTCACTGGAAAGAAAGAGACAAGAGTTTGTGTTGCAAAAGAACCGTGTAAGCTGTGAGGATGTGGCAATAAAAACATGGTTTGAAACAAAAGCAGGACCGCTTGTGTTTTCTGTGTGATGTACTCACAGCTGGCACTGCTCGCCTTTGATCCCCTTCGTGGTGCAGAAACATTTGCCAGTTAACACCTGGCACACGCTCGCGTGACCATTGCACTTACACGCTGGAAGAGGAGAAAAGCCCAGAATCAGAGGAGCGCACGCGGAAACAACGGCGTTATTGATTAGGAACACGCGCGGCCAAACATGCTGGCGCGCCATCCGTTTGCCATTACGGTCGAAGCATTCTGAGCTGACGGCCACCTGAGGGCACGGTACAACCTACAATTCCCCAAATCTGTGCTGCGACAATTGTTTTTACACTTTAAGCACTTGCTCCACAGTTTCCCTCTGTGTTTTGTCTGTATGTGCAGAAGACATCTCTGTGGATTACCCGAGCGGAGAGGAAATTGATATTGATCTGGGAAAGCAGGAAAAAAAATGTGTTTCCAAAATATTGGTTAAACCTTAAGACTTCTGATCCACAAAAAATTATTAAAGGCAGATAAACAAACAGAAATGTTATTTCAATCCTTTGTGGTTTAAGTTTAGATTTCCCCATCCAGGTCTAAAATAATCAAAGGGTTATTTACAGGTGATTAAGCGGTTCAAATTACAGGTTAATGCTCCGTTCTGTCCATTAACATATGATTAATAACAAGATCCAGCCCCTGAATCTGCATTTGCTCGACTCGGCTGCGTCTGGTGCTTCAAACTAAACTCCACGCGTCATTTATCTGGAAGCTTTTGTTCCATCATAATGAACGGCTGCAGGTGAAGTCGGCCAACCTGTAATACTGTTTAGAATGGAAGAATATAGAAATCTGAGCGTCACCAGACACCAATACTGTCATTTGATATTTGATCAAAAGTCCGCCTCCTGCTTTTGTTCTATACTAAAGGTTTAGAAGAAATTCAGCACATTTTTCTTTGACCTGTAATTCACACAATAACCTACAGTAGAAATGTAAGAATGTCATTTTTTGTGTCCAATTTGTTAATGTATTTTTACTGCTTTAACCCCTTCGTACCTGAATTTATTAAAATGTATGTAAAATAAAAAATTTTAGGTATGGGTCAATGTCCTTTTTTCTGGACCATAAATGATTTCCCCTGAAACTGTGGCTGATAGCCAAGATTTGTTGATAATGTTATTACAGACTCTTAAATGTCGTATACACAACTGTGGCCAATGGCCGGTTTTGTCTATTTAGCTTTAATGAAAAATACTAAAAATTGAATTCATAAAAGATTTTTTTTTTTTTTTTAGGTTTTGTCTTTCCTGCTTGAATTTTTAACATGTCAAACAACTGAGCAAAAAAAGTTGTTTTTATTTTTAAAAATTCAGTAGAAATGTTTGTTTTTAATTTATAGTAAGTAAAAACAAAAAAAAGTCTCCAAAAGTTATTTTACTTTATTAAATTACACAAAAGTGATTAAAGGTTTGAATAAATGCAGATTAAAATGATTGGAAATGATTTGGTTATGTTTTGTGCCTCACAAGCTCAGTTTATTCTAAATACTTGGAGGTTTTTTTTTTTTTAATAAATAGAATCTACTAAAATATTGTTCAAATGTGACAGTAAAATAAAAAAATAAAAAAAATGATAGTGGTACACCAAAATCCTAATGATAAAAAAAACATCATGTTTGACTTATTTTTTTATTCTGCAGTGTTTTTTCCGTTTAAGGTGCTAAATTAGGTAAAGTCCTGGATTTATCTGCACATTGTGAATTATTGATAAACAGCGTGACGGAGTTAACTATATGGTGACTTAAAACAGCCTAAAAAATAGAATGCATAACAATAATAAACATTTTTATTATTGGTAATATTATAATATGAGAGGATTAAGAAAAGATTTTGTTTATTACTCTCTCTCATGAACAAAAATCTTTCATTAAGTTTGTAACACTGCTGGCTAGAAGACTTATTTTGTTGCATTGGAATCAAAAAAATCCCCAGACTTATGCAAACCTGTTATCTGACTTAATGAAACATGCCCAACTGGAAAAAATCAGATTAGACGAATTTCATTCTACATGGGATGCTGTTTTAGAACACTTCAAAGATAGGAGGGGAGGAGGAGGAGTGAGGAGATGAAGGGGGGTGGACCCCTCTTATTTTTTATGTATTTATCTATTTATTTTTAATTTTATTTTTTTCTTTACTTAATTTATCTTTTCATTTTTCTCAATGAGTATGTGTTCTGTTTTGGGGATTGCTTTGTATAAATGTGTTAAAAATCTTCAATAAAAATATATTTAAAAAAAAAAAAATGATTTGGTTATATGCAGCCAACCAGTTAAAGGCTGCATTTAAATTTCTTCTTTTTCACAGAAAAATGTAAAACTAATTTCAATAAAATAGAAGAAGCTAAACAACATATAGAAGTCAAAAAGAAGACTTCAGTAGAAACAAATATGGAGAAGCAAAGAGGTCTTCCTCATCAGCTTTAAGGCTTTATGATAATGAATGTAATCTTTTTCTGCAGAGAGCATAACAATCATCCCCATAAGATCAGGCCTTCCAGAAAAACAAACAACTGAAAGTATCTTATTCATATTTAATATTTCCACTTTACAGCACTGAGAGTGAATGTAAACAGACGGTGGGTGGGAGGTTTGAGGGCTTCACCAACTTTTAGGACACTCACCTTGGCATTTGCCACCATTAGTGGGATCTCCGTGGTAACCGGGCATGCACGTCTCACAGTGGGGGCCGGTGGTCAGGTTGCGGCACTGCTCGCACATGCTGCCGTTCACGCACGTGCTGTGGCCGTTACACTGGCACGCTGAGGAAGAGACGGGCAGAGTCAGAGTCTGGACGCCGTGAGGACGCCGCCGCCGCCGCAGGATTTTTGATGCTCGGATTGGCCCTGCAGGACTGTGATGAAGCCATGCACGCATGAATGCAGTGATGGTTCACCTGCAGCTGCTGTGATTGCTTCCCAGAAAAGGCAGAGATCCATTAGAGCTGTAAGCAGCTTGCCGCTGCCATGTCACATTCATTATTTTTTAATTAGTCCTGCCTTACATTTATGACGGCGGATTCTAGTGAAACACAATCTAACAACCATCTAGACAAAACTTTGGGCATTTTAGCTTTACTTTTATTGTTTTGGCCAACATAAATAGAGTGCACAGCACCTTTAGGGTTTGATATAAACATTTATTTCACTATAATCAGAATCGTTCAATTGAAAATCATGTTTTCTTGTGGCATTTGCTACAGCTGGTGGCTAATCTGATTCAACAATTCACAGACTGAACAATTCTTGAGTTTTAATGTAATATGTTTGCACAGTTGATATATGTTCGTCTTACATATAGGTGTTAAAAACATAAAGATTAAATAAAAACAAATGATGTTTGTAACTAGAAACAAATGATTTTTTGTCACCTTTCTAGCTTGTTTAAGAAGGTAAACAAAACCTAAACATAACTGTTGTTTTGGATCATTTAGCAACAAATCCTGAAGACGTTCTGCACAGTTACTCCATCCTCAAAGTTCTGAGACATTTTTCGGTCTGAAAGATTGCATATTGGAGCAAAGTCGGCATAAAAAGACGCTTTTCTTCACCTGAGAATCCGCTGGAGTTTCATTTATTGCATCACTGGTTGAAGAGTTACTAGGGCTGTGGATCGTTGCTCAGGTGGCGATCCAATTCGACTCATGAATCAAGCTCAACGATTCACGAATAGAACCACGATTCTTACTTTATTATATATTGTTTATTGCTATTTGTATGTCTACTTACTGGATGGATGAAAATTGAATTTATTTGTATTTAATCATTATTTATACTTTTATTTTAATCAGGAGATCAGAATCAACAAAACTGATTTAAAAAAAAAAACAAGATTTAGAATAAAAAAATGCTGTTTGTCATTTTAAACTTTTTTTTCTTTGGTCTATCTTCTGTTTCAGTTTGCAGTTACATGATATTTTTAACAAGGATAAAAATCACTGATGTTTTGGATAATTTAAAAGCAAAACCTGAAAATGATCACAATTTTCTATCCACAAAGTTCTTTAATATTTTACGTTCTAAGCTTTACATATTGGTGCAGAGCCCGTATGAAAAGAGTCAATTTTTCCGCAGCAGAATCACGTTGATTACATCCATCCTTCAGCAGCGCGAGGCTGAGTTTCTTCAGAATAAGATGGAGTTTCGTTAATTGTGTCAACTGTTGAAGAGTTATCATAACCAAAAGCGCGTTAACACTGAAGGTAAAGCTCGGATGTTAAAGCTAAATATTCTTTTCAGAAGTTATGTCAGTGAGCGGGACTTCGGTCTCAATTTCTGAACGGAAAAAAGCTCTCGCTAGTTTTACTTTGAAAAACGGAAGTTCACAGTCACGAAGATGTTTACCTCCGGTGGCAGCACCGCTTCTTTTTTGGCTTTGTTTTAGTTCGTAAGTTTAAAATACAACATTAATCTGAGTTTCAGAGCAAAAGTACATCGTCCCCAGATAAAAATTTGATAATATTTTACTACAATTTACTATATTTTTAAAGATCACAAATCAGCGATCTTTGACGTCGCGAATATTCGTACTTGAAATTTCGGGAGCAGATGGCAAATACCCGAGCACTCGGATACTCATTACAGCCCTTAGAGTTACCATAATCAAAATCAAAAGAATGTTAAATCTCTGGTGTTGACATTTGTTTTTTCCAAACTTATGTCAATAAACGGAACGTCAGTCTTGCCCCCATCTTTGTTGTGCCAGTAACATGAGGTTGGGGTTGTGAGGGGCTGTAAGCTAGAGGGAGAGCGTGTAAACAGATGGTGCTCAGAAACAGGGAGTGTAGGGGGTTACTCCAACTCTGAGGAATATTTCTAATCAACTCCTGCTGCTCTGCACAAACTACATCAGAGAAAATAGGGCTGGATTGACTAAATAGATGAATCAATCTAAATTTATCTAAATTTAAAAGATTAATAATCACTCCATAAAAGTAGAGATCGATAAAACGCATAAAGCTAAAGTCTGCTAGCTTGATGCTAACATATAATGGGATTTCTAATAGGATGGCTAATGCTAACGCTCGGTCGACCTAACTGAACTAACTGAACATCTTTTTCCTGGATGAGCCCCCAAGTAGCTGAGGCTCTGTTGCCTCACTGAGGTATCTCACAGGCATGAATTCTCCTAATTCTTTTAAATTGTTTAAAATTTACACCCATTTGTGGTCTAAAACACAGTTTTTCGCTCATACTTTCTTCTTCTGGAATAAAGTGTAAAGCTTTAGCGCGATCGCCACCTAGTGGCCAAACTGAAACGCCCTCCGGGAGAAGCAGAACAATTATTGGAACTTCTCTGTTTGAGAATCCATGTAACAATGTTTGCTATTAACAATCTCATTTGAATCAGAAAACTTTATTGGTCCCAGAGGGCAATTCCTTTGTAGTACTTTCAGCGCAGTTTCACACACACAACACACTGACATTGATGTGTCAGACCATCATAGTTTTAAAATGAGAACTCCTTATCTCAACAACACACAACAATGTCACAACAGCACTAACCTTCAGAAACACTCTTATCCAAATTCAACAATGTATTTACTGATTATAATTTAACATTTTACAGTATTTGACACTGTATCATAATAATATAAAAATCCTCAAACATACATCATTTATTAACGTATTTCTAAGGAAATTTATCAAACCGTGTAAATTTAAAATTGACTTGAATCAAACTGAATTGAGGAGAAAAATAGCATGAACCAAATCAATTCAGGAAATTATTGCTGATATTGAGCCCTACTGGAAAACATAGGGTTTGTTTTATTAATTTATTTATTTTTTTGTAATTTTGGCTAAAAACTGCATAATCATAATTAAAAGACTAATCTTTTACAAAAGTTTAAAAAATAGAGAATTTGGTTTTCAAAAAAGGTTTGATTAACTAAATGTATCTAAAAAACAAAAAAAAAAGAATTGATGTATTTAGAATATTATTTTTCCAGTGCTGATGTGTGTACAGACCAGGATTTATGAACACATGAAAGAATCTATAGGGTTACATGAGATCAGCAGGGAGGGATTGATTGCACTGGAAGCTGAAACAGGAATCCAGGGTCGTATTATTTCAGTCTCAAAACAGTCAATATATGTTATCAAGCTATCACGAAGATACATTAGCAAAGCCCGATGTGTAACTTTAGCAGGATGTACAGGAAGTGGATCGCTCACCGGGGCAGTGTATGAAAGACCAGTCGAAGCCCTTCTCTTTGGGGCAGCTGCTCGGCTCCAGGGTGACGTCGTGGGTGGGACTCTGCTGACCCGTCTTCCCCGCTCTCTTCATGGGGCCTCGGTAGGAGCCCTCCATGCACAGGCCCTTCCCCGTGCTGCTGGGATCGCCGCACCAGCCGCACTCGGGCTGCTCCAAGCATTGGGAGCACGTCTGCAGTCCTGAGCAGTTCTGGGCTGGAAGGAGACATTTCCACCTCGAGTTTACATATTTTTATTAGTAGAAATTGTTTATCGATAAAGAGTTTCTCAAGAAGTTTGAGATTTGAGCAAAGTTCAGAGGCAGATTAAGAGCCAGCTCCTCAAACTCCATGGAATGATGCGGTTCTGTCAGCTGAGAGATGAACTTTAATGCCACTAAATTGCTCGAGAAGTTTCAGAGCGACCACTCACCTGCCAGACAGGCAGTTTAGAGGAGAAAATGCCACTACTATTTTAAGGAGACAAACACTGAGTGCTTTTACCTCAGTTTATGTCAAACACATCTCCAGCTATTCTGCTAATGGATGTGAAACCATGACAACACAAGAGCAATCAGCACAAAGTAAAGCTATTTAACTTTGCTGCGACGATAGGCCGTAAGTGTTGCATTTCTGCACAACACAGCCTTCTGAGAGCGGCTGGATGAGGACTTTTGTCTTCCAATGAGACAATGTTGGAATACAAAGCCCACATCTTTCAAGAGCAAGTCAGTCAGGTCCTACAGAAATTGGATGGTAATTATGACGGATTCAGAAGAGAGAAGGAGGAGAAAAAAAAAAGCACAAAGCATCTAAGACATTAGCATTCATCAGACGAGCAGAGCGATCTTCTGTCCCTGTCCAGGTTGTCTCAACAGCATTAGCAAGAGTAAATGAGTTAATTGAAACTTTCAAGTGAAGACGCGCAATTTGAAGAAATAAATGGCACAGGAATATGACTCAGGGTTTAACAGAACATTTTGTTAAGCTCAATCTTTGCTTTACCTAGCTATATTTTTGGAAAAGCTAGTGGGCTTTTGTAAGCAGGAGGAATAAACCAGTATAAATAATGCTAAAAATTCACAAACATTTGGTATTATCACTTATATGAAACGCTACAAGATGGACAGAGCTCACGACAGAAACTACGGGAAAAATTTAAAATAAATAAATAAGTGTTTGTGCTGCTACATTAAACGATTATTTTAATAGTCGACTAATCACTGATTATTTTTTCCGATTAGTCGACTAATCAGGCTATGAATAAAATGGATGTAAAGCACACAAGTTGAGCATCATTAGTTTTAATCTAACTAAATTATCTGCGATAATCCTAGTGTGAATGCTGTCATCTGTATCTGACAGCTGAAGATGCTGAAATCGATAGCTATAAAACATTGAAGTTGACAGCTGAAATTGCTGAAGCTGATAGCCAGCTAAAATATTAGCTAAATGCCAAATTAGCCTAAAACACTGAAAAAAGCCTAAGTTAGCCAAAACAACTAGCATGTAGCTGAAATATTAGCTAAATACCAAAATAGCCTAAATTAGCCAAAACAGCTAGTACGTAGTTAAAATATTAGCTAAATTCAAAATTAGCCTAAAAAATGAAAAGAAAACTTAAATTAACTGAAACAGCTTACGTGTAGTTAAAATATTTGAAATATTAGCTTAATACCAAAATAGCCTATAAAGAAAAAAAGCCTAAATTAGGCAAGACAGCTAGTATGTAGCTAAAATATTAGCTAAACCCAAAATTAGCCTAAAGAAAAATACTAAATTAGCTAGCATGTAATTGAAATATTAGCTTAATACCAAAATAGCATATAAAGCAATAAAAAAGCCGAAATTAGCCAAACAGCTAGCATGTAGCAAAAATATTAGCTAAACTCAAAATTAGCCTAAAAGAGTTTTTTTTTAAAATGCTATATTAGCCAAATTAGCTAGCATATAGTTGAGGTATTAGCTAAATTCCACAAATAGTCTAAAAAACCTTAATAATTGCCAAAATAGTCGAAAAAGCTAGCAGAATGTTATTATAACTTTCAACTTTACTACACTCTGACACCATATAATATTAAGTAACGACTAATCGACTATTAAATTAGTCGTCGACTATTTTAATAGTCGATTAGTCGTCGATTAGTCGACTAATCGTGGCAGCCCTAATTGAAACAAACACTTTAGAACCCTCAGAAGCTTCTTCTCTTTCTGAATTTGGCATTATAATGCTGCAGTTCCTTCAACGACCACTGGAGGCAGGTCGCAGCAATTTCTCACAGTTTAAACACAAACTAGAAAAATTGTGATAATGCTAGTTTGAACACTTTTAGCTGAAAGTGGTCGCTGAAGATGCTGGAGAAATGTACCGACAATGCTAAAGCTATTGAGCTAAAGCTTTGGTAAAAGGCTAAAGTTGCTTTAGGACTTAAAGTTTCAGAAAATACACATAAAAATCTAAGAATTTCTTGTAAGAAAGAAAAAAAAAATCACATCAATTGAATAAAATAAAAAAAATGCGTAAAAGGTACAATTACCGTATTTTCTGGACTATAAGCCGCTACTTTTTTCCTAGCTTTTGAATCATGCGGCTTATACAAAGGTGCGGCTATTCTGTGGATTTTTCTTCCGTTGCTAGGGAACTTCTAACCAGAATTTGAATTTAAAAAAAAGATAGACAAAAAGCCAACGCTACTTTTTCTTTAGCAGATAGGACACTCTTGACAAATGACTAACTGGTAATTGTTTTTAAAATCCTTCTTCATCGTGAAAATCACACAAAGAAGTTTGTGTAGTGGACATTTTATGTTAAAAGACATGAAGCTTCCTATCTAGGAAGGAAACTGCGCTGCTGCACTCAAGCTGATGAATCTATGGTGAGACGCTGGAGACGGCAAGTACATACATGTACATTTAAAGTACAAAATTGTTATAGTAATTATCTTAATTTTCAACATAGATATCTGCGGCTTATAGCCCAGTGCGGCTTGTATTTCTTTTTTTTTTTTTAAATTGAGCAGGTGCGGCTTATAGTCCAGAAAATACAGTACCAAAAGTACAGGCGTTAATGTCCTAAACATGCTCAAAGTTTTGATACTGCAAAAGTTTAAAAGGTGCACAAAGAATTTAAAGGATTTGCTTAAAAATCACAAAAAAATTCAACTTAAATAACCATTTTTGTCCTTAAACTCTGCCTTTACATGAACATTTCTGATTTAAAAAGAAGAAACATCTAATGGGTCTGTATGCTAAATGCAGCCCTTTAAAGAAGTCCCCCTAAAGGCCACTGTACAAATTTGCAGTAAAAATCAAATTTGTGCACAAAAACGAAACAAAAGGACCAAAAAAAAAAAGGTGCCAAAATTGAAGACAAACAGCGAGTGAGACTCTGTTTGGCCTTCGTTGACCAGAACAAACAGACAGAGAAGTACAAAGAGAATTTATAGAACAACCTTCGCTGTCCTTCATGCCAGGAGAAACTAATTCCTCAAGACAAATATCCTCAGTGAGCAGAATCTCGGAATTACCCGACGGCAGCAGACACAAATGAATTTGAGACAGCACTCTTGGGTTCCCAAAACTGGTTACGTGCTAAACTGATCTGAGATGTTTTCTCAATGTGACACAACTGTGGGAATAATTCATACATCATGCAGCACAGCAGCGCCAACCTCAGAAATAGAAAAAAACTCACATAAACCCATCATTTCTTTGATACTATATTTTCTTTGCTCCGAGTTATTTTACCAAGACTACCACTAAAAGAAGCAATAAACCCAATATTTATTGTTTTTATTGCCTCTATTGCTCCATGCTGCACCGTTTTTACAATCTGAGGAGTGTTTACGTTTTCCCCGAGCTTCATAAACTGATCAGAAATCGATAAGAGACCTTATTAAGAATCAGAGCCGTACAGAAGCAGATAATGGCTGCAGGATCAGTAACACCTTATCATCTCCAATCTGTTCTGAGGAGGTGAGCTGAGCTGGAAAGTAGAGTTTGCAGATAAAACACTGCACTCTCTAACTTTTTAAAGAGGAATTTAACCATAAACCATTCAGATCTGATGCTTTAAATCACAAATCGGTAAATACGGTTTCTCATAACGGGAAAAAAATAGGTTTTAGAAGGAAATTTGAGAAATAAATGGATATTTAATTAATTTATTCTAAAAAAAAAAAAAAAAAAAGGTTTTTCGGGGGGTTTTTTTTGGGAGTATAAGTCCCTTTTTCTTTGCATGATTTGGCCAGGGGCGGGACTTATACTCAAGAGCGACTTAAATGGAAAAAGTTGGCTCATACTTTAGTTAGTTTTCCACTAACAACCACTAGAGGGCAGTGTAGGAGAATTTATCAGTCTAAACAAACATGAAGGAGAATTAGTGGAGGCGATGCTGGTTTTGGATGATATGTCAATACATTTTGTGAGGGTGATAGAAAAGCGTCTATCGTGACATTTCTGTTTTATCGATTCTATCATTTTTTTTTTTTATTCCTGAACCTTTGTGTAAAAATTTATTTTTCGACTAAGAAACTTTTAAAAAACTTTAAAATGTTTTTCTCATTTGTGACGATTCAGTTACATGTTACTTGAAACAATAAACTCAGAAAAGTAAGTAATGATATTTTTGTTAATTTTTTAGAGAATAACTGAAAATACACGTGATTCAAATTGTTATTGTGAAATAAAATAATGTATATCATGGAATACTTTTTTTTCCATATCATCCAGCACTACCCTAATGTATTATTTATCAAATGTGATCTTTTAAAAAAAAAAAAAAAAAAAAATCTTTTAACCATTTCAACTGGATTGGCTGCTTCACGTTGATCACGTAAACGGTCAAAAACTGTGTTCCGGCATAAAAAAGCTTTCCTCAATAAAAAGCATTTCCTTTAACCTTCTGGTTGGGCTTCTTCATGCAGAACTAGTAATATCCAGCTATAAGGACGCGGCTAAACTTCAGTCATCGGGGAAATCTAGCGGTTGGGTGTGAGATTATATGCAAAAGTAATGGGCCATTAAACGCCAAAAACAACTTCCAAAGCCAATCACAGCAGACTAATCCAATTTTCTCTCAGACTCCAAAACCTCTTCACTTTAAACCACTTTCTTCCCCCGACCTCTTTTCTCCCTGTGATGAATATTGACTGCTAGTCCAGGAGAGCTTATTGTCCGCCGCCGCCGCCGTAAAGCCCGACCATAGACTTCCAAGAAAACTCATCTAGATTAGGTTCAATAAAAGCCACTCACCAATACAATCTCCCGTTTGCCACTCCAGACACTGGCCGTAGGGAAAGGATATGACATAAGCAGAGGAGTCCACGCAGCGCTGCGTGCTGCTGCACCACATGCACTCTGTGCCCTGGCTGGTGCAGTTGCTGCAGTTGGTGTGCAGCGAGCAGGGCTTTTTGCAGGACGGACGGCTGTTCTGGTTGGAGTTTCCTGTAAAACCCCCCGATAAGAGCAGGAATGAGAACTTCTTTTAAAGTGAAGTGCATCTGTGATTCAGAATGCGTCTCTCACCGATGGCTTTTTCACAGATGAGGCCGTTGGCGGTGGCGGTGCACGGGTTGGCCTTCAGGCCCGAAATCTGAGGCTCCTCCAGGTAGGCGCAGAAGCCGGAGTCGTTGGGCTCTCCGGGCTGCCAGCGCAGGCTGCTGTTGGTGAAGGGAGACATGTCCTCCCAGCCCCAATACGACACGTTGATCTTCCTTAGCCCCACCCACGGAAACAGACGCTGTGGAGCAACGAAAACTAGAGTGAGAATCCATGATAGTGAATGACACCAAACATGGAGAAGAAGCCAAAAAGTTCAACTACGATACAGAAGAAGTAGTTAGTTTTTCACCATCCAATCAGAGGCGAAAATGTCATCTCCCGCACTCATAACTACCGACACCAACTCAAACTTTGATTGGTTGAATCAACATAAATGTGTTTAATCCATATATAGCCATGGTTTAATCAGCAAAGTGTTTTTATGGAAAGCTGATGCAAAACAGGAAGTGAGGACAGAAGAACTGACTGTATGAGCGCCAGGCAAACTTTCATGAACCTAGCAACAAGTGAGCGCTAAAACCTGATTGGTTAGAGACTTTTATGTGAAGAAACAGACCGACAGAAGCGCACAGTTGGAAAAATCTAAAATATATTTTGGACAAATGCATATATTTTTTAGGAATTTTTCCTTACAGAGGGAGGGTCTAAGGGCAGGGATATCCAGTTTATTTAGTTTATTAGTCTGCTTAGTCTTTAGATATTTTTCTTCATGTTTCTATTTTCTGCATCTGTAAAATTACCTGCATGAAGCCCAATGAGGCAAATTTCATTTGTGATTTTGGGCTATAGAAATAAAATTGAATTGAAATTGAATTGAATATATAAATAAAACATTTCTCTGTGATTTATGTGCTTCTTTTCTGATCATTTTAAGCCTTCACTGAAGGCTTTGCAGGTCCTGACGGTGCGTCACTGCCGCGGCGGCTGGAGTCGGTTTTTTTAGGAAAAGTTAAAAAATGTCACAGATCAGATGATTTTTCTCTAAAAGTTGACATCAGTCTGTGTCTGTCCGGGGACATTGTGGTGGTCCAGCAACAGACCAGAATGATGCCATCACAAAATCAGGCGACATATATGTATGTTTTTTTATGTTTAAGTTTTCAAGAAAATGTTTAAGTTCAAATAAAAACTAAACAGGTTCTCCATGCACCTTGAGGGGCCATTTTATTTGTTTTTTTGCTTTTTTTTTTTTTTTTAAAGTTTTTAAGATAAAAAGTTGGAGAATTGTTGTTTTTATTATTGTAAAATTTGATGCCAATATATGCACTTTAACAGCAAATAAATATAATCTATCGGATGACAAGACTTAAAAAGATATCGGTATTGTTCTGAAAGAACCTATCGGTCGATCTTGAGCATTTAACAGCTGAGCTTCAGCTGCAGTTCTGACATTCTGTTAATAACGGCAACTCCTTAACTGTTAAAGATCAGAACTCCAGCAGATTCTGAGGTGAAGAAAGGCAGTTTTATGCTTATATGCAATACAGTAGGAAAACGTTTATGGATTCAACATAAACCAGAAAAGCAGCTTTGAATCGATTTGTTCTATAATGGTGAAAAAACTACTTTTTTAATTTAAGAAGAAAAAAAAAAACATTCAAGATTCAAGAATTAAGCTCAACTTTATCTATTCCTGCAGGGAAATTCTGTTGTAGAAGTGACATAATAATAATAAATAAGTAAAAGAAAAGAAAATGTTTCTGAAAATTAAAGTAATTTCCAAAAATCAAAATGAAAAGTTGAAAAATAAAACAAAGTAAGAAAAAGAAATGATGAAAAATGATGATGTTTGT
The DNA here is from genome assembly GCA_003999625.1 of Oryzias javanicus. NCBI lineage: Eukaryota > Metazoa > Chordata > Actinopteri > Beloniformes > Adrianichthyidae > Oryzias > Oryzias javanicus. Next base: position 7,833,049 of record CM012455.1, on the reverse strand, counting down.
TCACTTTTCAACAGGAGGTTATTTGGCATCGCAATATTCTCCAACAGCAGATATTTCTTTGTACTTATGGTCACTGAAGAAGTTCTTCAAAACTCGACGGTCGTCATCCAATCAGTGATATCCCATAATATGTAACTTTTCAAGTTTCTTTTTTTGCTTAAATTTTTTAACACTTAAATTTTTGTTTCAGGAAATTACTTGGATTTTCCTTTTTTTTTTTTTACACTTTTGTTACTTTTATTTGTAAAATGTAATGTTAAACTATTCTGTTAGTTCGTTTTTGCTTTTTTATTTGTCGTTGTGATCTTTCATATGTTTTTGCGTTAAGTGATTCTGTACCTCAAGGCCACCGTAGTGAAACATTAAATTCATGAAGGCAAAGCCAAAAAAAGGCATCAGTGGATTTCGCTTTTGTTGGTCACTGCAAGAATTTGCAGAAGTTTTGCATGAAAAAATAATCTTTGGGATTACTAATCTGAGGGATTACTAATCAAGATGTGAACAAACTGAAAAAACAACTAGAAAAATATGAGAGGAAATTGTTGAATAAAATCCTGATCATATTGATCAAGTCAGACAGAAATGAGAGTCTCTGAAGTCTGTTAGTAAACTGAAACTAATAATAAATCGCACCAAACTGAACATTTTCCACTTTTTAAAGCATCTCCAAGACACTTTATATAGAGCTTTTGTAATATAAAATGTCACTAATTGTTTAAAAGTCAGTTTTGAGGAAAATAACTTCCTGTTCTGTGAGCGGGCTTTCCCTCCGGATGTCTTACCTTCTCCTGCTGCTGGAGCTTTTTCAGCTCCTGCAGCACGAAGTCCACCTGTTTGTTGGTGGTGAGCGAGGCGATGTTGCCATTCAGGTTCTTGCAGTAGTGCTGGGCGTTGTCGTAGCTCTCGCGGCTGGAGTTGATCCTCAGGCAGGCATCTCCCACCTGGCTCCAGCCCTCGCTGCACTGCTGGGCTGGAAGAGAGAACCGCCGGCAACATTTCATGTGTGCAGTTTGAAGCACTGTGACGACTAGATTCATATTCTAATATTCTGCTTTATGGATAAAAGGGCAGCAAACCCAGTTTTTAAGTTTGCGATTGATTCCGTATGAATATAATTAGCTGCTGTTGGCTGTGGATGTATGCTTTTCTGCATGTAGGATCAGCAGCAGCCTTTCAGGCATCCATAATCCACGCTAACACACGAGCACTATTGGCAGCCGTTGCTGCTGCTGCGGCGGCGGCGGCGGCGCCCTGAAGCGACGAGGCTTCGTGAGCTCAAAGTATGGATCGAGTGACAGCGCTATTTCTTTACATTCAGCCATTATCAACAGCGGGGTGGGTGGGAGGGAGGAAGTAAACCGAGGAAACCTGATAAAGGACGTCAAGATGACAATTTGAAAACGTTTTTTTTCTTTCTGTAAATGCGGAACAAATCCTGTCATGGGAAAACTTTTTAGAATATCTATCCAAGTAATCCACTCATTAAGCATGTTAGGATTAATCGTCTGCATTAAATATTTAGTGACGACCCAATGATAATTCTTAGTGATCTTTTAATTACTATTATGTCTTTTTTAGCCAACCTTTTTCAAACTATTTGCATCTATTTCACAACAATTTGAATAAAGAAATACTTAGAAATGCAATTTTAATATCATCCATCAGCAGAAAAATGCAACAAGAATTTGCTGTAAACACCGGTTTTCTTTTGAAAGTTTTCCGTGTAAATCTCCATATCATCCAATGGAAGACTGCAGCTTACCGGGCATGGATTGACACTTTGATAGATTCTGCTCCCAGTGACAGTTAAGATTTAGTAAGCAGAGGTTGCAGTTGGCAAACTTGCTGCACGTCTGCTCGCTCCTCACTGGACATGCGGTGAAGTTGGTCACGCCCTGTGGGAGCGTAGGAAACGGAAAAAAAAAGAAACACTTAAGCCTTTGAATTATAAACAAACTGTGAGAGAGGAGATATAACTAAGACAAATTGCACATTTGAAACCCTTGAAAGTATTTGTGGGAGTTTTACAGAGATGAATGTGAGGTGCTCTGGTGCCCCCTGCTGGTACACTCACGGAGGTGCAGTTGCTGGCGGCGGAGATGCACTTTTTGTCGTCGCACCACTGGCAGCCGACGGTGTTTTCTGTGCAGCTGCTGCAGTCTGAGAACTTGAAGCACCACTCATCCACTGAGGCTGAAAGGAAACCAGAGCAAATCCTTAAAATGATCAAAAACACCAAAAACAGGTTGTGGACGTTGGCTTTACCGGGCTTAAGAGGGCAGAAAGGCGGTGGGCGGGGGCTGCTGGGTTCCCACGATACACAGCGGCCCCCGCTCCAGATGCAGCGGACCCCTGGTCCAGCCTTCAGGCAGCCCTCCTCAGCGGAGAAGGCCTGGCAGCTGAGAGGCCGGTAAACAAGAACGTCGTTGAGCAGCACGCCGGAGAAACCCCCGAACACGTACATGGACCTAACAAAAAAACACAGTTGAGTTAACTCCAGCAGAACAGAAGCGGGGTTTATAATTAGGATGGATCATCTGTGAGGATCGCACCCGTTGCTGACCACAGCCGAATGACCGAAGCGGTTGACATCTCTGTGCAGGTCTGGCTTCGGGAGGAGCTTCCACTCATCACAGGCTGGAAGCAGAAGAGACGAGTGCAATTACAACCGTGGAAAAAGTCTGAACACTAAAACAAATCTGGACCAAAAAAAAGCAAAACCAAGAACTTCTAAACATCTGTTAATCTGGGAAAATTCTTTGACAAATTTTGATCTTTTAATCTTATAAAATGTAACATATACTGTTACAATATTTATTTCTATTCATAACTGATCACTTTATGATTGTTTGCAGACACAGTGAGTTTAGTTCTGCATAAAATCTTCATAAGATTTGGTTAAATTAAGGTCTGAAATCTGATTCGTCGGTTTGAATAAAGTCTCATGATACTAAACTTCTCCCACAATGCAACTGGGATGCATCTACAGATTAAGATCCTTGAGTACGTTAGCACTTTTAGTAAAGTAAAAAAAGATTTCAAATGAATAACCTGATTATTTCTGTGTATCCGTGGAGTCAGAAGATCTCAATTAAATGAAAAGTATGTTTGTTTGTTTTTATAAAACAGTGTAATAAATTTAATCCTAAAAGAACAACAATTGTCACATTTGATGAACTAAACTGACAAATGCCTCAATGACTGGACACTTTCTGAATATCCCTGATATTCTTTTCATTTCTCTGAGACTCTTATCGCCATAAAAAATGAGAAATTAAGTAAATTTTTTTTAAAATGCATGTTATTATAATCTGCATTTCCCCATAATTTGGTCTAAACTTCAATTTTTAGCGGTTGGATATGAAAACCTAAAAAAGAATTAGAAAAATCCTCTTTTTATTGGTTAATAAGCAAGAAACAATGAGGAAAAATATTAATATTAAGCCTGGTGTTCAATAGTTAATCCTAAATCCTTCTTAAAATGACTGCAACACGAGTTGACGTGTTAAAATCGTGGGAAACTAGGGGTGTAACGGATCACGGAAAAAATCTGTGGTCCGTACGGATCAGAGGCCACGGTTCGGTACAGGTGTGTACCGCGGACCGCACCCCCCACACACACACGCGCACACCTCGCGCTAGCATAATTTCAATCAATAGTCCGTTCACATTGAATGGAATTCTCACCCAATTCATGTAAACCCTCTTTGTTTTGACGAGCCCTAAAGTAGCAGCTTCATGGTTATCTTGAAGCTGCGTGTGGGAGGAGCTTCCGTAGAAAACTTTTCTCTACTTCATAATGGAGGATGTGGATCGATAGATATCACGTTTATTTCATTTTAAGAGCTGAATAAAAGCATCGGTCCACGTTTCCATTACTGGGTTCAAAGAATCTCCCAGTTAAAAGCAGCAACTGTCCCGCACAGGAGAAAGCTGCAGCTCCGTAACGGGACAATTCTACGGCAAGCCAAAGATGTCAAAAATCACCAGGAAAAGTGGGCGCGGAAACATTTAAATGTTCCCAAAGTTAGTTTCAATAAAGCAATTAATACCAAAAAATAATTGTAACTGTTTTATTTATGATTTAATTTTAAGGGATAATCCAGATAGATTTGGTATTTTCAACACTAATTTTAATCATTATTTTCTCTCAGTTGTTGTAGATTTGGTCTAAAGACATGTAAATTTAATCAGAAAATACATGTTTTGGCATTTTGTTTGTGTTCAAAGTTTAAATATGTTTTAATAAATAGGCTTCAATGACCAAATGTTTTGATGTTACATATGTAAAATATTGTGTGTGTGAAGTTTAAAATTTAGTGTGAAATTTAGCTTTTATGTTGTTTTTAGTCGATTTTTCTTTTTTTTTTTAAACTTTTTACATTTTTACTGATCCCAAAAATGATCCGAACCGTGACCCTCGAACCGTGACACGATCCAAACCGTGAGTTTTGTGATCCGTTACACCCCTATGGGAAACTATTACATTCTCCCATAATTTGGTTCAATAGTATAACATACGGTTCAGTTTTAATCTGAATATTGTGAAATCCTTAATTGTTACAGCTTTTGACTTTATGCAGTTATACCACAGCCTAAGAAACGCAATATTAAGACATCATCATTTCTGATGATAAGAGACCAACATTAAGGTAAAACCGTTCACCGTCAGTGTCTAAAAATAGACACGGTATCATTTTCAATAACGTCATTACAGACTTATTAAAGACATACATTTTTCCAAGAAAAAAGATTAATTTAATACCTAAAGCTGATCATGCATTCAGTGACATTTATTGTGGTTTATATTTTCTAAAAAAAATATTTTAATAAGAAATAATCTGTTTGGGATCGACACATTGAAGCTCGGAAGTGAGACGGGCGCGCGAGCGAGTGACGGAAAGAAAAATGGAAAGTTGTGCGCCAGTGAATCTGTGTCTAAAAGAACACAACTTCCACGGTTTGGGAGAACTTTGGATTCCAAGTAAATGAAGAAAAAGATCCGCTAAAATCCAGATGAGGCCGTTTGGAAATTATGCATGAAAAAGACGACAGCGAGAAATTTAAGGACGCATTTTTGACTAATAAATCACACCGTACAATCAGAAGAAAGTCAAAGCAGCCCTCTGACTCCGCCCCAAATGGTCAAAAGTCGTCATGAGGTAAAATGTGAAACATCATAAAAAAAGGATGATAAAATTCCCAGAGAGCAGCTCTTAAAGGACACCTACCAATGTCATAAGCAAGGAAGTCTGCAGAGAAACACTTGGCCCCGTTGCTTAGTGACGTGTCGTTGTGCGTGTTGCCACCAAAAACCAGCAGAGTGCCACTGATGAGCGCGGCGGAGTGCAGGTAGCGCGGAAAGCCGCTCTCCTTCAAGATGAACCTAGAAGGTTAAAACATGGAGGGAGTGAGGACGCGGGCGCCATAAACAACTTGAAGCTGAGTGCTGGCAGTGGTCCCAGCCGTTTACCACGTCCGCGTGTTGACGTCGTATCTGTACAGGTCATCCACGAGGCCAAACTTGCTGTTGGGCAGAGCTTTGTAGCCGCCGTGAACGTAGACGCTGCCGCCGTGGTGCGTGCTGCTGTGGCCGTAACTTCCCAGAGGAACGGCGCCTTTCGTCTCAGGCACTGACCACGTGTTGGTCCCTAAACAAATACAAAACCGTTAGATTTTCTTGATAATAGAACAGGTTGTTCTGAGGTAATTAAGGATGTTTAACAGTAGCTGTGGCAGAAGAAATGTATAAGAAGAGGCTGGTTTAAGAAGAAGGAACGGATGACTTCAGATGTAAAGCTTAAACTGTTTTTCAGTTCAGTGAACAATACTCGCATTAACATCTGCGATCAGGAAATTCTGGCCTAATAACAGTTTTTAACAGGATGTAAACAGCAGCAAATAAACATAAGTCAGCCTCATCTTAGAGTCCTTTGACGACCACTCTATTGTAAATATTTCTTTTGGTGTTTTTAACGTTTTTGCAGTATTTGTCTCATGATGGAGGACATATATAAAATAATTTAAGATCAAAAATAAGTTTCTGAGCATTTCTTTATTCAAATCATGATTGATCAGGAGCAGATGAAAACCGGCAGCTTGAAAAAGCTCAGGTTTGTGACACAACAACCACCAAAGTCTTTGCTCCGGTTCAGATGAGCTGCAGGAAATACGTCTAAAAAAAACTGCACAGGCTTTTTGATTTAGGCTGAAAATGACTAAATCATAATTCAAAGACTCCTGGGAACGATTTTACAATAGAAAAAAAATTATTGTTGGAGTGAAACTTTTAAGAAGCTGTTAAAGTTTATACAAATTGAGAATTACTGAGGCTCCTTTAAAGAGACATTCTGATAAAAATGGGGCATCTTTATCAAGTTCTTGTGGCATTTTTCTAATGATGGAGGACATGTATAAGTCATAAAAAAGCAACTAAAGCAGCCCTACAGAAACTGTCTTAGACTATTTCTTTTTTAACATTTTGGCTAAAAACAGCATAATAATACGACGGAGTATCAAGGCCACAGAATTTATGAGATTAAAAGTCGTAAATGTAAGTCTTTTTCTTGTACATGTTTGACTTTAAATCTTGTTAATTTACAATATTAAAGCTAAAGTGAGACAAATGCAACAGCAGATCGACTGAACTATAAAAAGCCTCTTGACTTTCAACAGGTAAGCTGAATGTTTAAAACATTGTAAATGTTTGGAAGCTTCTTTGTTTGATTGAAGGGTTTCTTCATTGATGAGAAGCTTGTAGGATCTTTGCAGAGCTCGTTGATGACGTCATCATTAAGCTTTCCTCTTCCTGTCATCTCTTCCTCCACAAAGACCAGATCTCCTCCAAATCTGTGCGGTGTTTCCGTCTAAACAGGTCTTGTTTTGGGTATTTTCAGTGTTCCTGAGCTAATTTAACAAACTATTTCATTCCTCTTTGTTGGTTTATGTTGAAACGTTTCATTTGGAGAAGGGGGCATATGCAGCACTGTTTTCTTTCTCCGCTGTTCCCTCTGTGCATGACAGATCCATGACGCGAATGGGCGTCTGGGTTTGTGAATTAAAGAGGAAGAATAAAGAGGCGTTCCTGTAAATGTGCGTCTGAGCTCTTTTTTTTTTTTTTTTTTTAAAGAAACTATTCATTACCAACACTGACCCCCAAAAAGTCTGCCTAACTGATAATTTGATTTTAAAGACTAACCACACCCCTAAATCAACTTTTCTTGGCTGTCGACCTCTAAAAACGGGGCTTTAAAAGTGCTATCTGTTGGTTATTGCCAGATATTTTACAAATTAAAATACATTTTTTCAATTCTTGAAAATATAGTCAAAAACCGGTTGAAAGGTCGAATCGAGGCATTACAGTTGAATTCTGTGATTGGTCGAACCATGTAAGCCTCAGAAGTCTGACATCATGATCTGCAGCTCCAGTAATAATAACAGTTCTGCCCCCAAGCTCCACCCCTCTGACTGGAATTTTTACGTTTTGGCTGTGGGCGGAGTCAGCCTCCAACTTCCCCGTTTGGTTACCTTTTAAGTCGCCAAAAAGATCAGAAATTCTTTGTTTTTGACACCGATCTGGAAATAAATCCTCTCAAGATGCTCCACGTCTTTCATCTTTAATAATAACTTTCAAATTTATGACTTTTTTTCTTGTAAATATACAGGATTTAAATAAATACATTTACAACTTTAAAACATTTAAATTTATGAGAACAAAAGTCAATGACTCTTTTAAGTCATAAATATACAACTTTTTTCTCGTAATTTCTCACAAATTTACGAGATTTAAAGTTGTAATTTGAACATTTGGTTTATAAACTGGCCCTAATACTCGGTCGTATAATCATAAAAGACCACGGGGAACAGTTTGAAAATGGATGATCGCAGTGGGACTTTAAGATGGTTTTTAAGAAAGGAACACATTTTCTCCAAAATCCCTTTGAATTCATTTTAATTAAAAAAAAATTAAAAACATGTTTCCCTTATCATAAAAGCACAAGTTGATTAAAACAAATGTATATAATTAAAAGTGAGCCGTTAAAAACATTATTAAAGACAGATTATTCTGTCGTACCTCAATAAAATGTGGTCCACCATCAGCCGCCTCGCTGTTTTATGAACTCAAAGCACTGTGCGTCCTGATTGGCTGTAAACTTTTGTCAGTTAAACTCCTTCGTGTCATGTCTCCATCAGAATACGTTCAGCTTGCTAAATGGACACAAACCTTCAATCTTTTGTTTTATTTTATAAAACTGGACTTATTTTTCTACAAAGATTTGAATTATGCGAGTTTGAAAAAGTGTAATGCTCGTGTTTGTCTTAAAAAAATTGTGGATAAAGTGTGTAGAGAGGGGTTTAAACTGAAAAAGTAAAGCTACATTCATTGACAGACTTTGCCTGTTGCTGCTGTTTTTAATAAATGAATACGATGAACAATGTTTGTTGATTTGACAGAACTAAAAAAGAAAAAATGAGTGAACATTCAGATTTAAGAGGGTCGACTCACGCAGGTTGTACTCCTGGACGTAGCTGATGTAGCTGTAGATGGGGGAGTGGCCGAAGATGACCAGCATGACCGTGTCGCCGCTGTCCAGCGGGACGCAGTGCGCCGTGTGTCCCTCCACGGCGTAAACCTGAACTTGTGCCAGCGAGCCCACGACGGGGTTCCTCCTCTGCCACGTCCGGCTGGGAATATTGAACACCCACAGCTCGTCGGTCACGTTGCTCAGGCCGGCCTCCAGTTTCCCCCCGAACATGTAGATGTCCTCCTGAACGGGGGAAGGTTTAGCTCATACAAACTTACAAAAATACCAATTCATCTGTATTTTTCAACCTAAAATAGTAACACACCAGCTCACTAAACAGCACTGATTGTTATTGAGTGATGACATTTGCCTTCACTGGAAACGAGGAACTTCCTGTAGACGGCAGGAGCTTCCTGTTTGTGAGAAAACGTGTGTACCTGATGTGCTGCTAGTGAGTGGCCATATCTTGGCACAGGTCCACTCCCGATGGGCACTGTGGTCCAGACTCCACTCTCCAGGTTGTAGCTGCGGAGCGAAGCAGCAGGTCGTCACACTTAAGACTATAATATTTTATAATTCATAATCCCCGTCGGTAACTGCAACCAGCAGCTTTAGCAGGAGTTTAAAGGACGTAAAGAATCCTAATGCTGGGATGTTCAAAACAAGATGACATAAAAACTGGAGTTTTTCCAGTGAAGGAGGAGTCTTCATCATTTTTGGTTCAGAACCGACATCCTGGCTGAATATTGCCGTACGTGTGAACTGACTCAGTGGCAGAACCCTGACAGCTCCTCCATCTGCTGATGCTTTTTTATCTACTGGAGATATTTCTAGATTCTAAGAGTGGTTCTGTTTGGCAGGTTTTAAATCTGCTGAGACTTCACAAATATTGCTTTGGCCAGTCTAAAACAGCTCTCTCTCCCAGAAAATTTGCATCGATTTACTTAAAAAAACCATCTAAAAACAACAGAAATACTCAGCATCGTTTGTCCCGTTTGTGTTTGTGAATTCTTACAGGATTCAGAAACCGTCTGGATTTCAGCACACGGACTTACTTAAGGATCATATGGAAGGAACTGTAGTTGAAGGTGTACCCGCCCACGACCCACATGACCTTGTCCTGCACCACGGCCTTATGGGAAGCTCTGGCGAATGAGGTGCCAAAGGGCTTGACGCTGGGGAGGACCCAATAGGACTCAGTGGACGGTACCGTCAGAGAGCAATCTGGACCTACAGGAACACAGAAAGAGAGGATCATTAATAAATAGAATCTAAATGGGTTATTTGGGGGTTTTTAGGCTAAACTCGCGACATATTTTCTGAGTTATTTTATTATACCAATCAACTAATTACCAGCTTAGTGGCCTTGTGGTAGAGTGTCCGCCCTGAGATTGGAAGGTCATGGGTTCAAATCCCGGCTGAGTCATACCACAGACTCTAAAAATGGGACCCAGTGCCTCCCTGCTTGACACTCAGCAATAAGGGGTTGGATTGGGGGGTTAAACCACCAAATGCGGATGTGTCTGCAGCTCACCCCTCCCCCAGGGGATGGGTCAAATGCGGAGAACAAATTTCATACACCAAGGTGCACGACAAATAGTGGGACTTTAACTTTAATTGTACAAACAAATCTGTCTAATATAACATCCTTTCACTTCACTTGTAGTTCTTTTAATAATATTTTTGTAGATTTATGAATCTTCAAATTTCTTTTGTACTAGGAATGTTTAAAGTTTAATCAGCTCAAAAAGAACCTGCTTGTGTCTGAAACCCCACTGTTCCCGACTTCTGGGCTCAATAACTCTTAATAAAAGTTTAAAACAGACATTTTTCTGCTGGAATTACGTCGATTGTGTTAACAATTTAAAGTGACAGACAAACGCCGACGCTGCGGCGTTACCTTGCCAGCTGTCGTTACAGACGCACAGCTTCTCCCCTGTGAGGTCACAGTAGCCGTGGTCGGGGCTGCCGCAGTTGTTCCTGCAGTAGGGGATGTCGCAGGCCTCGCCCTTCCAGTACTTCTCACACTCGCAGTAGACTCTGCTGACGGCGGAGTTACCCGGGGTGCACTTGCCGTGTCCAGAACAGTTATTTGGACATGAGTTGATCCTGGGGGCAAAAAAAAAAAAAAAAAGATTCAGCTTCAAACTAACATAAAGAGAAAAGTCAGAAGCAACAAAATGAAATACTTTATAAACTAATCTGAAGATGTTACAGAAAAGTCAGCAACATGTAATCCCTAAGAAATCTTGATTCTGGAACTGGTTTTCTGCTTCATTTCTGCTTCAACTCCCCGAAAAACCCAACAACAGTTAAACTGTGTTATTTTTTATGACTTTTACTCACGAGTAAAATATTTCAAATCCGGTTAGGTTGTAGGCAGCATCGCTGAAAAAGTGCAGCAGCGCGTAGCCGGAGGTCGCCTCCACTTCAGGAACCGTCTCGTTACCTCGGCGCTCTGGAACGATGAGGCCGCTGTGGAAATATGCAACACAGACTCAAGCTACAATAACAGACCTCAAACAAGCTCTAAGATCAGGATGCAGAGAGAGAATGAGCGTTTGTACAATCCAGACAGAAAAAAAAAAAAAAACGACTTTTAAAAAAAATAAAAAAATTTAACTTCATGCCATCAAAACAAAGGTAATAAAAGTCATGATTTGACTGCAGTTTTTTTACCTGAAAACAGCCACCAGCGGAGCATAAACAGAGTCGCCGTCGTAGACGTACATGTGGTCCCAACTGCACTCTGTAGCAAAGTGGTTGAAGCGCAGCCGCAACACTGCGTTTGGGCTGAAACAAGAGGAGGAGGAGAAGAAATGAACCTCCATTCCAGATTAATCCCAACCAGAAAAAAACACAAACTACAAATTGCAGAACAAACAAACAAAAAAAAAAACTTTTCCCCTCTACTAAACCATATTTTTCGGAGTATAAGTCTCATTTTTTGCATAGTTTGGTTGGTGGTGCGACTTCAATATGACTTTTTTAATTCATTTTTTTAGGTGCAAGTTATTTTCCCACAAACAACCGCTTGTAAATTACAACTTTAAGAGCTAAAAAAGACACATTTGCTGCATGAATATCCACTATTGTCCATATTTCACGTTTTACCTCCACAAATAGAGAAACCACACTGAAGCCAATCACTGATTAGTCGACCAATCGAGTCGTGTGTAAACTGGATGTAAAACACACATCTGAACCATTTCCTATTAGCTTCAGACTCAGGTACCCAAAATGCATTCCTATTTCTTTATTTACTCAATTTTCTCTTTTTTAAATAAATAATCTGTATTCGTTTTTGTCTAATCTAGTCAAGATGATCAAGTTGGTCAACCAAACATGCTTCCTCTGCTTCACTTGACCAAAAGTAATCCCCATTATCCCCCTTCGCTAAATATGAACCGCTTGGAGGAACATCTGTAACTTTAAATTCTACTTCTGCGAGTGAAACAAAAAAGTTATTTTAACTAGTTCAGAACTCGAGCAAGTAATCTGTAATAGATTACAGTTTTGAAGCAGTTTACATAAGACTTACTTCACAAGCAAGAAGTTAAAAACATGACTTTGTTATGTTGGAACTTCTTAGTTTTTATGCTAAACAACCGGAAATCCTTTTATTTTTTCAAGTGAAAGTGAAAGTTGTAATATAATACTAAAAATTATTTTCTTTCCAATGAAGAAAAAATATAACAAACTTGCTTTATAACAGGACCTCACAGCAGAACTACATTAGCATCTCTGCTAAAGTGGATGCTTCAGTTCCATAAAGCCACAGGATATGAATGTGACTAAATGTTCTTTCCACAACAGCACGAGTCTCTGAGGATGCTGCTGTTGCCATGGCAATTAAAAGCAATCAAGGGGAATCTTCCAGTTTCTGGTTAATGAGAATATTCCACTAAAAGCAGCAATAACGCTGAAACGTGATGCTGAGCCTTCAAGATGACAACTGGAACTGTGAAGGAAAACTACTTCAACAAAGTCACAGAACAGCTGGAGGGAACTGCAGGAGTCTGTTTACACTTTATCACCGCGTTCAACCCAACAGAATGAAATACTTACTAGCCCTCTATTAACCATGTGCACTTTGTTTTGTACTTGTAGTTGATGGGACCGTCTGTGAGGTATCCTGATGGTTCTGTCAGCCTGGAAAGCAAACAAACAGAAAAACCTTAGAGACTCAGAACCTGACAGAAAATGACAGCTGCTGCCACGGTTACGGTGACTTTGCCATGAGTGTAGCTGAAAGTTGTATCCAGAAAACGTCTGGCTGTTGAATACTTAATGTAACTTTGTTTGTTTCAGTTATACTTCCTAATGTTTACCTAAATGATATTTCTGTAGTGATTCTAAAAACAGCCTCATTCATTATTAAAAGATCCACTCTGGTCAATTTTGAGCCATTTTAAAAGCATTCTGGCATTTTTTGATATAATGCAGGACACATTAAAGAAAATTAGGATAAAAATCGTAATTCTGAGAATTTCTTTAGTCAAATTATTGTGAATCAGGAGCATAAACAGCTTTTATGAGTGACGTAGAACCTAAAACAGAAAGCCACAAGCTCCTGCTTCACTCCATGCAAATGAAGGGATGCTGGGAAATGGGGGCAGGCTTACGCCGCACCACAACTCAAGAGGTGAATTTCTGCAGCTCTGCAGAATTTATGTCCAAGAACCACAGGTTTTGATTTAGGCTGAAAACAACAAAATCCTTAATAAAAAGCTGCTTTGAACAAAGATCAAAAGATGATGGAAGTGAGTCTGTTAGAACGGAGCCCCTGAAGGTACATTGAAGTAAAAAAATAATATATATATATATAAAATTAATAAATAAAGTTGTTTTTTTTTTCCTAAAAATTAAAGTTTAAAAAAATTTGGTTACTATTTGGTGTGCAGCAGTTAGTAGCCAGAAAATTTTTTTTGCTTCAATTTTTTCAAAAAAAAAAAAAATTTTTTTTTTCACTTCAATTTTTTGGGGAAAAAAACTTTTTTCAGTTAGCATCCGGTGTGCCAGTCACCATCTGTTGCGCACCGGTTACTATCTGGTATTAACTGGTTAGTAACAAGAACTAATAGAATTGTTTGTCTGTTTCTTTGCTTCAATTTTAGAAAAAAAAAAAATTTTCTGTTACTATCCTGTGAGCACTAGTTACTATTAGGTAACAAACAGGTTAGTTTTCTTAGAGAATAAGGTAGCTCTGCTAACATTGATGTGTCATTACTGCAAGTGATTCCCACCAAGAAAGTGAAGCAAAAAAAAAAAAACTCTAACTTGGGCCAAATAATGTTTGGAAATCACCAAACAAAATCTCCCGCTTGCTTCAGATGTGTCTAATAAAACAAATGTGATGATGTCAGAGCGCATGCTGCATTGATCAAATCAGAATAATTGTTTCATGTAAAGCCTCTCAGGGACTTCACAGATGCATGGCAGGCTCTCGGGAGTGTGATGAGAAACAGAGGAAGTGGGTTTGTTATAAATATGTTAACACCATCAGACCTCAGACACACATGGAGCCGAGCTCAAGGTTTTTCTCCGCCACAAAGCTATTTGAGTGTACCGAAAGACCATTACTAACTCCAACCAACCTGAACATATTAACTGTTTAACTTGAAAATCTATTAATGTTGTCAAATGGCCCCGTCTTTCCTGTTGCTTTGCACACAAGCCTTAACTCATCTATTTTCTATGGCCCAATATCCAAGTCAATTAGAACATATTTGATCCGTTTTAAAGGGAAAACTTGATTTTATTTTTTGAGGCTGGCCTCTTGAGATGCAACATCTTTTTCAAATAGGAAGCTTAAAATGTTGCATTCCTATGTGGGCAGAGAAGCTTATGCAAAACATTGTGTTTGTGGATTTCATCCGCAGTCTTTGCAAATATCAGAAAGCCCCGTCAACACCACGCTACAGATTCATATTTATCTGCAGGTTGTGGACAGAGAGAAAGAAAGAGCCGACATTTGTGTATTGATCTGGATTGATTCTAATCACCTGTGAGAGGAAGATTAGTGAAAAACAAAACATCATATATGATGCAGAAATCTTCAAAATAAAATGTTATGCAGTATTCAAACTCTGCAACAAGTTAGTGCAATATGATGCATCATTTTAAGACTCACTCAGATGAAAATGTTCTTGTGGCATTTTTCTGATAATGCAAGACATATTTTAAGAAAATAAGCTTCAAATTGCATTTCTGAAGATTTTTTGAAAACTCTTATAGCCGTGTCAAAGAAGCTACAATCGGAGGGCCACAAACTCCCCATTTAACGCTTTGTAAGTTTTCCTCATCCATGCAGGCCTCTGACTCCAAACTGTACGGCTGTAAGCTAGCGGAAGATTGTGTTAACGCTTTAAAAGAGCTCTAAAGATAATCAGAGTGGGTCCATTTCAATCATTTCGGATGAGCAGCAGTAATTCTGAGTTGCAGGACTGTTGGGGCGAAGCAACCCCGCCGCCACTTTGCGTCACTGAGAGCTCTCCGTTTAAATGCTCTCCTGCTAGCTTGCAGCTCCCTCACACCCTCAACTTATCATTACCGGGGCGATAAAAATGGCGAGCACAGTTCTGAGCCAGATACCGGCTCAGACGAGGAAAATGAAGATGTACATGGATGCATAAGCATGACGCTGAGCAGGGAGCTTGTGGCCCAACCCAGCGTATTTCCTGTCACAAGTCCAATCGTTTCTCAACGGCATTTTTTCCTCTGTTCGTTATTCACAACGATTTGAAAAAAGAAATAGTCAGAATTTTCTTTAAATTTTCTTTATGTATACGTGTCAGTAAAATGGCACAAAAACATGTTAAAAACACAGTTTTCTTTGGAGTGGGTCTTTAACCAACACACACCTGCACATATAAGACTGATCTTGGAAACAATTGAGGTGTAATGTCTTTTATTTATAATTTATATAAAAATGTTCCATTTTCTTGTTTTTTCACCATGTATTTTTTGTATGTTCGAAATAAAGGACTAACTAACAACAACTCAGAGACTTATTAAATTAATAAATCGACTCCAGTACGAGGGCTGTCACAAACGATTATTTCAACAGCCGACTAATCATCGATTTGTTTGATTAATCGGGTCGTGACTAAACTGGATGTAAAACGCATATCTTTATCTTTAAGCTGGAAGTGTTTGAGCCGGTATGCTAACTAAAAATACAGATAAATAGGATTTCAGTTTACTAAAACTTGATGATGATGATGATGAAGCTTCTTTCTTTCATTTGTTTCTGGCATTAAAACAAGATTTAAATGAAATGATGTTGGAATCTGAAACTAAAATAACTAATCGACCACAAAATTAGTTGTTGACTATTTTAACAGCTGACATATTACAGTACTGAACTTTTTCCTTGGTGGTACTTATTTTGAATGCTGAAATATGATAAATTATGTCCTTGGGCAGACTGGGTTAGGGTCAAGGCACCCCGGACACAGAGGAAGGGTTTTGAAATATATAGGTTTGAGTAAGGGTTTAAAAATAGCTGCACTTCAAATATACGCTGTATAACTATTCCCGTTTTTACAAGTTCCCCTTAAAATATGTTCAATCAAAAACAAAATTAAGCCTCAGACGAACTTAAAATGCAGGACAATGTGCATCTGGTCGCACATATGACATGTGGCCAACATTTCTTTCTGGTTTTGTGCTTGGTTGCTTACTGAAAACAGTCTCAACTCTTCCGCTTTCTTTGGGGTCCAGATGACTCCAACCACATATTGTTATGCGATTTCTTCCATGACAAATGTGGACAAAGGTGGACAGGATTTTATGTCTGCCATGGACATTAGTGAAACTCAAAAATCAGAGGAATAAAAAAAGTTCAGCGCACTTTCTTGTGGGGTCCAGATGACCCCACTTTTAATGTAAACAAGCTAAGGAGAGCGGTTAATTAAACAAGAAGTTTATATGAGGGCTGCCACAATTAAATCAACTATTAAAAAGTCGACAACTAATTTAATAGTCGATTATTTGTTGCCTTAAGTTATATGGAGTCATAGAGTAGTAAAGTTGAAAATTATATCGACATTCCACTAGTTTTTTGGGATATTTTGGCAATTATAAAGGTTTTTAGGCTATTTTGGAGTTCAGCTTATATTTTAGCTAATTTTTTGCAAATTTAAGAATTTTTCAGGGTTTTCTTTGGCTAATTTGGCATTTAACTAATATTTTTTCTGGCTTTCAGCTTCAGTGTTTTCAAATATTGGCTTCAGCCATTTAAGCTATCAATTTCAGCATCTTCAGCTATCAGCACTAGTATCATCAGCAGCCAAATTCAGCTTACAGCATTCACACTAGCATTAATCGCAGGTAATGCTATATATCTAGTTTTTAGCTATTTTATAGCTATTGATGGTTAAGAAGTGTGGTTTTCCCAGTTTGCGGATGACCCAATTCGTGGACTAATTGTAAAAAAAAAAAAAAAAATTGGTCGACTATTAAAATAATTGTTTTTATGTAACAACCAGCTTTGACTTGGTATTAAGTTTTAACCAAATATATTAAAGATATAGATTTCACTTTGAGATTTAAGAAAGTCAATCTATTTGATGTGTGATTACCTTTTTTTTTTTTTTTTTTTTTTTTTGGAACTGGGAATCCAAACTTCAGCACAAATGAGTGGCGGAAGCAAAAAAAAACCATTGGATTTAAACATTTTCCAAAGACAACACTGAATATATTTTACCACCTTTGAGCCTGTTACTCCCGTGCTAAACACACAAGTTTCTAAAACAGTTGAATTCACACAGGTTTGCATGTCAGAGAAAGGAAACCCGTTTCTGGGGCAGATTCCCTCCCAATCCACCACCTCAACCGTAAAGGATTTGGGTCACCTACTTGAACCTGCCCTGGCAGTGCTGGCACAGCTCTCCCACCCATCCTCGCTCGCAGACGCAGGACCCGTTGAGGCATTTCCCCGAGAAGCAGCTCTTGTCGCACGGCTTGGCCGGGGAGGCGTGAGTGAACAGGACGAAGTAGAACAGAACATAGACCAGCAAGTACCGGCTGACTCCCCGAGGGTCGCCGTGGGTGGCCAGTTTGGGTCCGAACATGAAAAGTTGAGTCTTATATTTCCCTTCAGAATCCATTGTCCTCAGTTGCTTTTTTTTTTTTTTTTTTTTTTCCTGGTCCCAACTCCAGCTGGAACAAACCGATGAGCAGACCGGGGCCTTGGGGTTTAACTCCAAACAGAGAGTCCACGACTTGGGATGCTTTCGCCACAACAAAGAAGTTGCATTTTTCTTCGAGTTTTAAGCCAAACCGTTAAAGAAAACGACAAAAAAAAATGCGAAAGCTTTTCGATAAACATCTGTAAAATTTAAGTGAGAAGAATGGTTGTGTCCTTTAGGAAGAACTCCAACGTTTGAGCATCACTTGAAACCTTTAAAGCGACAAACTAGCTAAAATTCAACAAACGCGCGTGCCTTATTTGCTAGCCACAACAACAGAGGAGTTGCATTTTTCTTCGAGTTTTAAGCCAAAACGTTAAAGAAAACGACTAAAAAATGTGAAAGCTCCTCGGTTTGCATGTATAGAATGGAAGTGGTACGAATTGTTGTGTCCTTATGGAAGAACACTAACGTTTAGTCCCACTTAAAACATTTAAAGCGGCAAACTAGCTAAAATTCAACAAACGCGCGTGCCTAATTAGCTAGCCATCCGAGCATATGTACAGTTTAGCGGTTAAAAGTAACATTTAGTATACTGGTTCGTGGGCAAATAGCGTTTCAGCAGCCATCTTATTCCGTTAACTGCCCTTCATACTGACGCTAAGGATGAAAACTGAGGGAGACGCTGGTCTTCCACCTACATGCCACCGTGAGTTAACCGAGTCTCGTCCGCAAACGACCGAAGAGCCGTCCGTAGCCCCGGACTCGAACGCCGAAGTCCTACAGTTAACATCGGATGTGGGAACCGAAGGACTATTTCTTGCGGACTCCGGAGCTACGAGGAAGCACTTTAACTGTTGTTGGTCCAACTAAATGGTCCCTTCGGTTATTTAGTAATCCTAAAATTTAGCGTTTTTCATATCTACCTCATTTGTTGTCTTGTTCTTACTTTAATATACGAAAAAACAACATTTTTTCTCAGAAAACGAGCCAGTTCGAGGCTGATAATATCATGCTAGCGCAGCGACACCTTAACATTTCGTTGGGTTGGTGAAAACTAAACACAGCCTGCGCATGCGTGTTGGCAACTGGTTTCTCTTAAAGGGACAGTGTCCAAAATACGTGCTGTTACCAGATACTGCAAGGCAAATTGTCTTCCAAGTGGCCAAAAACTTTTACATCACTCGTCTAATTTGCAATTTTAAGAACAAAAAAGACACATCTGCTGAAGAAATTTTGACTGTTGACCATATTTGATGTTTTATCTCCACAAACATGTATTACCTCAAGAAATGCGTTAGTTTTATTGAGATCAAATTCAATGTGGACACACTTCATGTATTCCAAATAATTCAGACTTCTTCTATAAATAAAATAAAATGTGTATAGTATATTCATGCACAATGATAATACCGTTAAATTAACCCTAAATTATGCATTTCTTAGTTATATTAATTCAAGAATGTCTGATTTGCAAGTAGATTCAGAAAAAGCAATAAAACCAACCTTCTTTGGTTTTGTAGTTTGAAGAAAAATGTTCACAAACTCTTGTTTACCTTTTATTGATAAGAAAAATTTGAAATGCAGAGCATTTTATAAGCTTTTACAGTTATGTCAAGAGCGAAGAGACCAATTTTGAAGAAGTAGCATCCCGTCTTTGCTTTATAAAGATTAAAAAAATCTACAAAATTGCAAAAAACCTTCATCAGCAACTGCACAAAAAATAGATTTCTTGCAAATATTGCACTTCTTATATCAGGAAGCAACTTTTGTGTCCATTAGACTATTCAATATTTTTTTAGAACTTTAGTATTAAAATTAAAATAAAATTTTAATGCTGCAATAATTGCAATGTAACAATGTTATATTTTTATATAAAATAATTACTTTTTTTTTTTTTCATTTTACTTTTGACAGTTCCATTGAAAATAAAACACATTCTGTGTCAAATAAAATCCTTCCTCTGCAGCAGATGTATCTAAAAATGTCATGTCAGACATTTTTAGGGTGTAAAATCCAATTTTTAAAAAATCCATCCAGTGGAAATAACTGTGTTTAATATAGGAACTTTAACTCTGAACAGAAACCATTTGATGCTACATTAAGCCTTCTGCTATCATTTTGATCGGCTTTCAGAGTTGTTAAAATCTAAACACAAATTCATCTAGAGAAGTTTCATTATCAGCAATAATGCGAATGTGAATGCTTTTGCTAAAGATTCTGAAGCTTTTTGCTGAAAAGGCAAAAGCTATATTTGCAAAATGTTGAATTTGCTAAAAGACTGACTTGCTTAAGAGCTATGAAAGAGCACTGAAGGTGATCTAAATTTGTGAAAAATGTGTTGTAAAATTGTTTAAAAATCCCTAAAACCTGCCAATTTTGCAAAATTATTTAGTATGTTGCTTAAATATGAGCTAAACTCCAAGTTAGTCTGAAAAACTTTTGTAGATGGCAAATTACCAAAATAAAAAAAGGAAAGCTAACGTGTTGCTTAAGTACTAGCTAAACTCCAAAATAGCTTAAAATTAATCTGTAAACTAAATTATCAAAAATGTTAGCCTGTTGCTAAAATAGAAGATAAACTCTAAATTATCCTATAAAAACCTCATTAGCCAAAAACATTAAAATGTTAGCTAAACTCCACATTTTTTGTGTCTCAGGAGCCTCAGGTTTCAATCTGCCAAAAAGTGTGATATGCAAACAAAAAACAAAGTGCTCTTAAATTATTACTTAAAATGGTACTTATGCATTATTATATTCAATTTGTTTTTTCATAAAGTTTTCATTCATCAACTTAAAACAATAAATAAAAAAAAACAAACAGAAAACATGTTTTAATTGTAATAATTGTAGTGATCAAATTCAGTCTAAATCATTCCTATTATTATTTTTAGTATATACTCATGGCCTTATATACAGTAAGTGACCAACAGAATATTTCTCAGGTCTCTAGTGTGATTTTTCTACAGAGAAAGCAAAAGACGACAGTGAGAGGAAAACCTCTAGATGACCGAGGCAGAGTCAATTTTTTAAAAAAGGAAAAAAGCTGTTGTAGCAACAGCACAGCTAATACAAAAACAACAAAGATGGAAGCAGAATGCAAACAAATAGTTTTCTTCTGATATAAATTTGTGAAATTGCAATTTATCCATATTTTCAAGCAACAAAAGTTACTCCAAATATTTGACTTGATTTTGAGATTTTTCCACATCCATCATTCAGAAATAGTTTCTTTTTGGACTGCAGAGATTGATATTTAGTTAAAATAAAAAATACTATGTATTAAGTTAAAGATGCTTTAATTGAGAAAGTTTAATCAGATTAGTCTTAGGTTCATTTATTTGATGATGACAATTTACATTAATAGAAATCTATTCT
Organism: Oryzias javanicus; assembly: GCA_003999625.1. Taxonomy (NCBI): domain Eukaryota; kingdom Metazoa; phylum Chordata; class Actinopteri; order Beloniformes; family Adrianichthyidae; genus Oryzias; species Oryzias javanicus. The sequence continues at coordinate 7,812,012 of CM012455.1, read as the reverse complement.
GGGAGTTGTAGATGTAAGTGTACTAGATTATAGCTATGATGTTTATTTGGATCCATAGTTCTGTGTTAGGTACACAAGAAAACAGTTTACAGAATATAGAACAAACACGTTACACGGTTACATAACGAAAGAAAAATCACTAGAAAATACAATTATTGAAAAGCAGGACACAATATGACAATATTAGGATTTACTACAATAAGAAGCAAATTACGAGAAAAAGAAATGAATACATAAAATCAAAAGTTAAACACATCGCATGTTTAAAAACTGCCATTACAGGACTAGTTTATTTTCAGACACTGTTGAATGCAGGTTTTGAATGTCTGAAGTGTTGAAATTTTTCTAGAAAAGGGAAGGAGATCGTTCCAAAATATACTGACCTTCACAGAAAGAAAGCATTTTGTTAAATCTTGTTAAAAGCAATTAGCCCAAAGGTTATTTCTCATCTATAGTTGCCGGACTGGAATAAAAAATGGGCAACCTGAAAACATCAATAAAAACGTCACATTTTTATTATATTACGAAAAGTTTATAAATATGCAATAAAAATAAATTTGATAGACAATCAATTAAAGTTGGGGCAGGTAATTAATATAATTAAAAATAGAAATATTTGTTGTGATATGAATCCGTTTTTTTAAGTGCTTTTTAAACAGAATGTATACGTTAAGTCCTCTAATAATGTGTTTTAATGCTGTTTTTACTGATAATATATTCAAAATTTAAGATTTATCACTGTTTTTTATTCCATAAAGATCTAACTAGAATAGAGTTTAATGGATCCAGAGGGAAATTAACTATTTTTAGAGCAACCCAAAGCATGAAAGGCAACAAATATATAGTTGAGCAGTCCAACTTTTTGAGGCGTTGTTACTTAGCATGGGTGTGGATGCGTTACAAGAGGAGGATGTGGTCATCTGTTACCAAAACACCCAGAAACATGTGAACCTGTGTACTGGTTAACCTCTGCTTCATAGTTTTTATTTGTATATCAACTATGTTATATGTTATTGACCCAAAATATTTTAATAGATTTTAAAAAACAACTTTAAAATGGGCATTTATTGACTACTATGGTTAGTAAATATTCTGGTCCTCAATCATAGACCTGTCAAATCTGGGCCTCATTGCAAAAATTGGAGTATTTAGTCTTGTTAGTTCAGCATAAAATGTGAATTGACTTACTAACTAAATGAAAGGGAGAAAAAAAAAAGGATAAAATGGAGAAATCTGCAAGCTGGAATGTGACATCAATTTCTAAAACAGCTGTTTGATGCAGCAGAGGAATTTATTTTATGGAAATGATCCTAAACGGCATCATTAATCATCATCAATAATTACACTTTTTAAATACTTACCAGGATGAAGTCATTGAAATAATTCATTCATAAAAAGCAGCCGTGTGACTAAAAATAGATATTTTCATTCATCTGCTTGCACTACCTCAATATGACCTTAAGGTGGCAGTGTTGTGCAGCGACAAACACTTCTATTCATGTAGAGTTTAAATAAATGTTTTATTTCAAACTAAAGATTGCAGAATGTAATATAGCTCAATTTTATTTATAAATGAGTCAAAGTTGCATAAATTATTTTTAAAGATCCAATCTTTTCTTCTTCTTCTGAGCAAGTCTGGAAAATTTTATTTTTATTACTTCAGAATTGTGGCTTTTTTCCTACATGCAACTTCAAAAATTAATGTTTATTTTTATAAACGGATCCCTGTTAACATGATCACACAGGAACTAAAAACAGTGTTATTGCTCGATGACTCAACACTCCGGAGAGCCTGCTGGCGTTTAGTCAGGTGCAACAGAGACCCCATCTTCACAAGGTGTAGAGTATCCACAGCCGGTGCCCTCTGCATTCCTGCAGTGTTATTAGATAAATAGGGCGGCGGTGAACTGTTAGCGGGCTCAGCTTTCCCTGGAAATTCCCAGACGTAACAATGTGAGACGGCACACCGTTCACACTAGATTAAATACAAATACCAACATGGATGGGAGGTCTCCTTTCAAGATGGGGGGGGGGGGGGGGATTCTGCGAGTCCACGTTTGTGTGCAGACAGAGGAAAAGTAACGCTGAATCAAAGGCGGTTTGATGCTATTTGGAAGTTGAGCCAGTTACCTTTGACCTCTGTCTCACAGACGAGGAATGCCATTTCAGCACAAAAATGTCCACACCTACATGTCAGCAGCTCAGATACATTACGGAATATGACAAAACGATCTAAAGTTGAGGGTTTTTAAGGCTTTAAGCCAGGGGCCTCGAAATACCATCGGCACAATAGTTCCCCCTCCCAACCTCCAGCTGGGTTCATCAGCTGTGGGAACTTAGACCAAAAAAAGGTGGAAATGTGAGACCGGACCACCTCTCTTTCAGTTCATCTCTGACTCTGATGATTACATTTTTAATTATATACATTCAAGTTTACCTTGTTTAGCCTTTCAAAGTTCAAATGAGGAGGAAAAAAAAAAAGTTCAATCAGATTGTTACAGCTCCAATAGGAGGCCTGGCTCAAGTCTAGGGGGAAAATCAAAAATGGGACCGTAACAAAAACTGGACACCGATATCAAAAGGAAAAGTTTGTTAAATAAAAGGAAATCCTGTGTCCTGAAATGAAAAAACAAAATGACATTTGGGGTACAACAATAAGACAAACCAAAAGGGAATTGGAACCAAGCCAAACATAAAATAAGTCAGGGAGACTGCTGACTCAGCAGCTCCATGATGTGGGGTGCCTAACCAAAAGCTACCTAAAGAAACTAATGAAAAAAAACTGCAGTGTAAGACTAACAAGTTACAACCCCGAACTAAAATAACAAAACCCAGCAGTGTAAGACTACAAAGGTCCGACCCAAACTAAAATAACAAAACCCAACAGTGTAAGACTACCAAGATCAGATCCCGAACTAAAATAGCAAAACCCAGTAGTGTAAGACTACAAAGGTCCGACCCCGAACTAAAATAAGAAAACCCAGTAGTGTAAGACTACCAAGGTCTGACCCCAAACTAAAATAGCAAAACCCAGCAGTGTAAGACTACAAACGTCCGACCCCGAACTAAAATAACAAAACCCAGCAGTGTAAGACTACAAAGGTCCGACCCAAACTAAAATAACAAAACCCAGCAGTGTAAGACTACAAAGGTCCGACCCCGAACTAAAATAACAAAACCCAGCAGTGTAAGACTACAAAGGTCCGACCCCAAACTAAAATAACAAAACCCAGTAGTGTAAGACTACCAAGGTCCAACCCGAACTAGAATAACAAAACGCAGCACTGTAAGACTACCAAGGTTCAACCCGAACTAGAATAACAAAACGCAGCACTGTAAGACTACCAAGGTCCAACCCCAAAACTAAAATAACAAAACCCAGCACTGTAAGACTACCAAGGTCCAACCTTAAACTAAAACAACAAAACCCAGTAGTGTAAGACTACCAAGGTCCAATCCCGAACTAAAATAACAAAACGCAGCACTGTAAGACTACCAAGGTCCAATCCCAAACTAAAATAACAAAGCCCAGCAGTGTAAGACTACCAAGGTCCAATCCCGAACTAAAATAACAAAACCCAGCAGTGTAAGACTACCAAGGTCCAACCCAAACTAAAATAACAAAACCCAGCAGTGTAAGACTACCAAGGTCCAATCCCGAACTAAAATAACAAAACGCAGCACTGTAAGACTACCAAGGTTCAACCCCAGCCGGCTCCCTGCCTCCTTGGTGTGGCCTCCTCTGTCTTAGGTATCCAGCAGGTGCTTATTAAGGCACATTGGCCACACCTGCCAGGTGAGCTGAAGGACTGGATGGAAAAAGGTCCAGCAGTAGCAACAGGACTTAACAGAGATTGATTTAGTTTCTTATGTTCTCTCCGGATATTGCAACGTTTTCAACAAAAAGTAAATCTGTGCACCTTAACAGAAGAATTATGTTAAAATTATAAGCAAATGAAGGGATTTGAACATGTAGAACCAACGCCACACTTATGTACCACCATTCCTTATTTACTTCTTGAATATTTTTACATCCATTGCTCAAAAACTCAACATTTTTACATTGAAAGTTGTGTTTTTCTCCTATAAAAGCTTCCGTAGTGTCAGTACGGATCAACATCTCTGACTTTAGCAACAGTTTCTGTGCATACAAACATCCCACTGCACAATTAAAAGAGGAGGGCGGAGTTAAAACTCTGCTTTTTGTCCTTGGTGTAGATGAATGCTTCAGTCCTGAGGTCATAGATATGTCTTTAATAAAAAAAAATGTCACTGTGTTTCTGTGCAAAAATGATAAAAAGATAGTGGAAGTTGTGGGGGAAAACATCAGGAATTCCATCAGCTTCTCTGCTGTTTGGAGCAAAACTGACAATTTATACTCAGAATCAAAGAAATTACATTTAGAGCAATATATAATTCAAACTAAAAAAGGAAAAAATAAGCTAGTCACATATTTACCTGACAACATCATTATTTCCAAATTTCTATGATTCTAATTTAACTATATTCCTTCCTCTTCATATATGTTTTAAATCCTTCCTTCTGTGGAGTTCCGATGATCCGAATACGGTTGTTTACAACCTTCCGGGTCCCATGTTTTGTCTTCATCCGAAGTCCAGTTGCTTGAACGTCGCCTTTATCTCCGGCGTATCAGGGTGAACAAACAGTTTCACCTTGAGGTGCACGGCGGACTTGGTGTCCCATCCAGGAAGAGTCGGACAGGACATCAGTGAGCAGTTCTCACAACACTCTAACAAATAATAAAAGGTCGGCTTTTATTTTCTTAAACTGAGTGGGTTTGGTGGAAATGTAAAGAAAGTGAAGCAAATCTTTCAAATAAACGTGTTTTATCACAAGTGTGAATGAATTTAAGTGAATTAAATATCCAAAATGTCTTTTTTTCTTTGAGCATTTTTCATCAAATTCACCCAAAACAAATAAATTTGATAATAGAAAATAAAATTTGGGGATAATTTTCAACCCTAATTGCTTGCCTAAATAAACATGTTTGTGTGCTGAAAGATATCCTTAATTTTTCATCTAATTGGTCTAAAAAACATTATCCGTTCTGTGTTTATCCAATATTGAGCAGAAACATGAAAGATCATTAAATACTTTTACTGTCAGTTTTATTTTTTTTATTCAAGACGCTTTTTATTTAAAAAAAAATGAACATTTTCAGATATCTATCAATGAAAAAGTGCACATTAGATTAGAAAAAAGTTGAAAAATATTGAGGTAAATGAATCTATTTGAGCTGTAATTTCCTGTATCTTTTTAGCTTAAAAACTAGTTGTTTTTTTTTAGTTTTTAATGTAAAAAATATTCATTTTAAAGATGAAGTCCATATTGGATTTACCATGAGTGGCTGGTTATGTGAAAAAAACTTTTAATCACTAATTTTCTGATATCTATAAAGGAAAAACTGTACGTTGGATTAAAAAAGGTTGAAAAATATTGAAAACAATTAGTCAATTTAACCTTTAACACAATTTCCTGCACTTTTTTGAGCTTTAAACTCGCGTTTTGTTAACTTTTACAGTGAGAATGATTCATTTTAATCATGAAAGTCCATATTTTGTTTATTGGTTCTGTGAAAAATATCTTTAATCACCACTTTTTGGATGTTTTATGGGATAAAATTTCATGTTGGATCAAAAAAGGTTAAAAAATATAGAATAAAATTAACCAATTTTACATCCAACACAATTTCCTGCACTTTTTCAGCTTAAAAACTAGCTTTTTGCTAAGCTTTTAATGTTAGAATAACTCATTTCAATGATGAAAGTCTATATTTTGTTCAGTATGAAAGGCTGGTTATATAAAAATATTTCTAATCATTAATTTTTGGATGTTTAACAGGGTAAAAGTTCACGTTAAATCAAAAAAGGTTAAACATATATAGAATTGAATTAATCGATTTTACCTCCAACACAATTTCCTGCACTTTTTTAGGCTTAAAAACTAGCTTTTATTTAACTTTTAATAAAAGAGTGACTAATTTTGATGATGGAAATTCATATTTTCTTTACTATGGATGACTGTAAATGTGAAAAACGTCTTTAATCACTGATTTTTGGATGTTTAATAGGGTAAAAGTTCACGTTAAATCAAAAAATGTTAGAAAATATAGACTTAATTGAATCAATTTTACCTCCAACACAATTTCTTGCATATTTTGAGCTTTAAAACTAGCTTTTAATGAAAGAATAACTCATTTTAATGATACAAATCCATATTTAACCTTGACTACAATATTGAAGGTGCAAAAACGCTTTGTGCGTATTGCAACTCATTCTAAAATGTCAACTTCTTCTGCCCACCTATTCCCCAAACTTAATATTCTTAACATTTATCAAATTAACATCTACCAAATATGCATTTTTATATACAAGATTATGTTTAATAGAGTCAAAATCCCAGAACATTTAACTTTCTACTTTAAAGCTAATGCAGAACTTCATCACTATGTGTCACATCTAGAGGTCAGTTTTGTCTACGATTTAGAGGCTGTAAATTGTGGAGTCAGTTTTCACACCTTGCAAACAAAGAAATATCAGAATTATCTTTTAAAAAAAGCTTTAAAAAATTATCTGATTCTTCACTGAATTTAGTTTTTTTCTTTGTTCGTTCTGTTTTAATGTATTATTGTTAATATGTGTCTCATGTGATTGTATGTACAGCTATTGTTGGAACTGATTATTGTTTTGTTGGGTGGAGGCTTTCAGACAAACCCTTTGGAGTTTTTTGCCTCTTCCTGCACTTATTCTATTTGAACAAGTGTCTTTGAGTCACATACAAATGCTGTATATGTGCAAACAACAAATAAAAAACAACAAATAAATTTAGTATTAATGACTGGTTGTGTAAAAATTGTTTTAATCGCATAAAATTGGTTTTGAGTGAAATTTGATCAAAATAGTGTTACCTCATATATTTTTTCTCTCCTTGAGCGATTTTTTTTACTAACTTGATTGTTCATTTTTTTCAATTTACAGAAACACCTGTTATCACCAATTAATGGGAATCAATTAACGTAATACAATTAAGTTCTTTATTTTGTTTTTTGTATTTTTGGCGTGTTGCATTACTCCGCTTGACATTCCTCTCATTCCTCCTTCCGGTCAGGGTCCTCCCCGAGAGGAGGGGGGGGGTTCATGAATCCAAAAGGGAGCCAAACTACTTAATGCCCATAATGAACGCTTAAGGAGCAAAGTGTGAGGAGGACAGCATGTTTGGATGCTGCAGAGTGTGAGGAGGAGGAGGAAGAGGAGGAGGGGGAGGAGGAGGCGCGGTCTGATTAGACAGAAGTGGGTCCGTCCTCTGCGCAGACACTCTGTGTTTGTCTGCGAGCGCAGCTGAACGCTCCCGTCTGCACACCGGACCGGACCGGACCGGACGAGCCGCCTTCCCACCTTCCCACCTTCCCAGTCCGGATTGTTCCATTGTATGAGCGGGGGGGACGGTGGCGCGCGCGCAGGGGCATGGAGAAGCACAAAGGTAGGGACTTTTACGCACGCCCTGGAGCTGTCACCGTTTAAGACTTTGAGAGGAAATCATGAGTTTGTCTCTGGTTTATGCCTGATAACAAACTTCAGCCGCTTCATCTGTTAAATATCACAACTTCTTTAAGTTAAATCCGACAGAATTCCCCCACATTCCTGTGGCTATTGGTTCATAAGCAAAGCCTCTAACTGTCATAAATAAAGAATTTAAGCTCCAATGTTTTAGCAACTGTTGAGTGATTGACTAACAGCTGTTTCCTCAACATCAAATCCCGTTTCTTTGGACCTATACTGAGAAGCTGAAAGCTTCTCCTGCCTTTCTCTGGGCTGAAACAATGGCAAGCAGTCAAGCTGGAGCTGAATCACTTCAATCTGAAAGAAAACAGTCTTTTTCTGCCACATTCTTGTTCACCAGCTGACTAGACAGCAGAGTCTGTTTCCTCCCACTCTCTGCATCTCTGAGAAAATGTTGCAAAAAAAAAAAAAAGACTTTAGAGGTTTTAAAAGATTAATGTGTTTTTGGTCCAATTTTAATAATACATTTTCAGGTATTTTAAGGATTTTTTTCACTTTAAGTCCTCAAAAGTAAATTGAAACATTAAAAAAAGCTAATTATTTAGGGATGTTAGCTTTGAAAAAACTGGAATTTGTGGAATTTTAATGCAAAAAAAAAAAAAAAAACCCAAAGCCAGAGGGAATACCGGGATCAATGGGTGTGTTACTATGAATGACGCAGTGAAAGAAGCGTGCACCTGGTGACTGTGTGTTCTGACGTCAGGGGCTGGAGAGTTTTCTTTCCAGCTGTTTGCAACATCAGTTATTAGCTACCACTGAAAGAGGAGCAGAACAGGGAGAATGAGGTTGGAGAAGAGAAAAGGCACTATTATGGGTTGATGATTTTCTTCCTGTCAGCAGTTCTCATGCCTTAAATCAGGGGTCCCCAAACTATGGCCCAGGGGCCGGATTTGGCCCACCTCCACATTATCAGAAACGTCGACCGAGACCCAACATGACTTTTTATTCCACCTTAGTGCAGTCTGAACTATGACTATTTACTAATTTAATAGTGATTCACTTTTTCTTTATTATTTTATTTATTTATTTTTGGTACGTCCATAGCTCTTCAGCTATTAAAATATTCAGCTTTTTTTAAGCTAGCTTTTCAACTGTTTTGGTAGTTCTAGGCTTGTTTCAGAGTTTAGCTCATATTTCCGCCACAGGCTAGCTGTTTTGGCTAATTTAGACTTTTTTTTCTTTTTTTTATATTTTGGAGCTTAGCTAATATTTTAGCTCATGCAAGCTGTTTGGCTAAATTGCGCATTTTACCAGTTTTTAAGGCTAATTTTGCATTTAGCTAATATTTAAGCCACAAGCTACCAGTTTTGACTGATTTTGGCTTTTTTCAGTTTTTTGCTCGAGTTTGTAATTTAGCTAATATTTCAGCTACATGCTAGCTGTTTTGGCTAATTTTGGATTTTTTTTCACTTTTTTATAATAATTTAGAGCTTAGCTAATATTTTAGTTTCATGCTAGCTGTTTTGGCTGGCTTACACATTTTACCAATTTGTTTAGGCTAATTTGGCATTTAGCTAATATTTCAGCTACAGAATGGCTTTTTTGACTAAGTTTATCTTTTTCTCAATTTTTCAAGAATATTTTGTAATGCTCGCTGTTTTGGCTTATTCTGTATTTTTTTCAATTTTTTTTTTTAGAATAATTTGGAGCTTAACTAATATTTTAGCTTCATGCTAGCTGTTTTGGCTAAATAACACATTTTACATTTTTTTGGGCTAATTTGGTACCTGTTTTGGCTAATTTAAGCTTTTTCAGTTTTTTATGCTAATTTGGAGCATAGCTAATATTTCAGTTACATGCTAGCTGTTTGGACTTATGTTGGTTATTTCAATTTTTTTTGGCTATATTGGAGTTTAGCTAATATTTATCCTCAATTTTTGCTGTTTTGGCTAATTTAGTTTTTTTTTTATTATCTTTTTAGGCTAATTTGGCATTTCACGAATATTTTAGTTAACTGTCAGCTTCAGTATTTTCAGCTATTAGCTTTAGCGTTTTTAGTTATCAATTTTAGTATCTTCAGCAGTCAGCGCTAGTATCTTCAGCGGCCCATTCAGTTTACAGCATTCACACTAGCATTACAGGTAATGCTATATATTTAGTTTTTAAAATGTTTTGGTATTTTTTTTTCTATGGAGATTACAGAAATTAATTATTTAAAATGTATCTGTGTGGCTTTCTGGAAAAAACGTAAATGTTTTGTGATTGGTCAAACCATGTAAGTTTCAGAAGTTCCATGTTATGATCTCCAGTAATGATAATAGTCCCAAGCCCCGCCCCTCTGTCTGGATTTTCACATTTTGGGTGTGGGCGGAGTCAACCTTCAGCTTACCTGTTTGGTTACCCTTTAAAGAAAAGTCATCCAGTCGCACTAAAATTTTAGCTTTTTCTTAAAACTTTTCCTCCATCACACGGCGTGTAATTAATACGACTGCTGTTTCCTGATTACCACCTGTGGGATTTGCTAAGACACTTGCATTTAGGTCACCAGACGGTGGTACTCTGGGATGCATGACGACAGTCTTCTCGCTTGAAACTTTGAACACGCGTTGCCGAGGGCGGTATGGATTCATTAACACAAAGGCAAATCGACAGAGACCTAGAAGTTTTTAATTTTTTTCTTTTTTTTTTAACATGTTAAATAAGAAATCACAAAGTTCAGTGGTTGGAGCTGAATGCAGAGACATTTATGCTGACACCCTGATGTTGACCAGCCCCAAAAACGCATCACATTCTTTTCAGAATAAAATGTTAAGCTTATTTAAATTGTAAATAATCTCTTATTATTGTAGGTCTGTTTAACAGGAATCACAACACTAATGTTATTTAAATGCTCCAGTATGTCTGGAAAGTAGAGCAAAGTGTCTGTCGTCCTGTCATGGTGACGGCGTGAATGTTGTTAGTTTCAAACTTTGTCTTTTTAGTCATATTTCTCAGAGGAAATTATCCTCTAGTAGCTTGATGGGACGCTCCTCTAGTCCACAGTTATTGATACGTATCAGGAATCAGAATGTGAATAAACACTTTTATTAGACCACAAAAATTCACCATAACTATTCCTCCTTTGATGTAAAAACAAATCCTTTAATAAATGTGAGAGTTTTGTGTTTTTTTTTCCTTTAAATCTGATGCTCTCAAGACTTAAACATTTTTTTATCTTAAATTATGTACGTTTTTTGCAGTATTTTTATTAAATGAGAATTTTGTTCAAATTCTCAGCTTTATTTCTTTAAATTAAACACTAAATATTTGTTTTAAAACTTGAAGTGATTTAGTTTTTTAGGGTTTGTTAATAAAAGTATCGATCTACGCTCAGTAAATTCAAAATTCAAAAGTCTTCTCTTTTAGGAGTTTTATTGGAAATTTTTACTTTTATTAATAACAATTTTACTTAAGTTCAGTTCAAATTAGATGTGGAGTTTTTTTACAGATGGGGAAACAAGATTTTGAAATAGAAATTCAGAGTTAAAACTTCTCACATGAAGCAACGGTCCAAATGAAGACAAAACAACAGTGAAATAAATAGAACAGAACAACACTTCTCTCGTGAAGCGGTTTAACACTATAAACCATATTTATCCTCTGACTTAATACAGCTTTCTGTCCATATCACATCCTCCGTTGGTGTGCAAAGTGGTGACCAGAGAGTTTATCAGGTGGCGTGGGATTGAGCGTCTTTCCCAGAGACATCCTGGCTGTAGACCGTCAAGGCTGGGAATCTCTTTTCCCAAACTTCCATTCAGCCTGATCCGTCTGATCCATCTGACGTTCTTGAGAAAATTGTAGGAATGCATGCGGGAAGGTCAGAGACGTGCTCTAATAGGACAGCTCAGCTGCTTTAGAATGAACTAAAAAGTTCAGAAGTAAATGTCGTCATTCACACCTTTTGATGATGCTCATTCAACCAGCCACTTTAATTGGAAAGGAGTGAACGTGCCAAATATGTAGACGCACACGTCATATCTTGTCTTGTTTGTTAGTTTATTGAAGACGAGAATAGAATAGATTAATATAATATCTAAAAATTCAATTATATCAATAGCATAATTTCCATCTTTAGTCCCTGAACGTTTGATGGGGTTCTCAATAAAAAAAAACACAACAGTAAATTCATAAATGTAGAAGCAACAATTAACAATTTGGTACGGAACCCCTAAAGGGACGTCAAAGTTCAGAAAAAAAAGAAGTCAAAAACTTTATTTTTTCTTAAACTACATAAGGGCTCCGTTTAAAAAAAAAAAGAGTTTTTTAACTTCAATTTTTTTACGGAGCCATTATGTTGCTTTAATTTTTTTTCTTCCATTAAATAAAAAAAATAATTTAAAAAAAAGTAAATTTACTATATACATTTTTTTTAACTGCTTTAATTTTTACCACAGAAATGGTCTGGTTAGTTACTGGTTAACACCAAATAGGTGAGCATCCACCACTTTGGATCTGTACCCAAATGCTCAGTATCCCCTAGCTGTAGGTTTTTACTAAAGAAGGCAAATAAAACAAAACAAACAAAATGATGGAACAAAACAGTATATTATGGATTGGTTTTAATAACAAAAATAAATAAATACTCTCAAAATGGTCATATTCTGCCTTTTCTCGTTCCCCATTTTTAAGACCGTTTTTGGGCTTCATGTACAACACAGGTTGAAAGTTAAACCAGACTGATCAATCTGGGACTCAGATTTGGTAGTGACGTTCGGATGGCATCCTTTTTTTATTCACAGAACTGTTTAATAACTGCGGTTTGTGCTCGGCCGAAATTATATGAAGTTTTTCATCAATCTGAATAAAGCTGTTAAGAAAAATTGTTGCAAAATTTTCACACCTAACCTCTTCCAACTGTAGTTGGACGCGCTAAACGCTGTCGCATGAGCTGACTGCAGCAGCTTGTACTCTCTTATGGGGTCCAGATGATCCCATCCTTATATTGATGTGTCATCCCTCCCATGATGAAGATGGCAAACGTGAACAGGATTTAATGTCTGCTACAGACACCAGAGAAGAAAAAAAATCCTTGGGGGGAAAAAAAAAAAAGTTTAGGGCGCAGTCTTGTGGGGTCCAGATGACCCCACTTTTAATGTAAACATGCCTAGGAAAGCACAAGGGGTACAGATAATTTCTAAAAAATAGAGCTGGGATTCGATTAAAATAAATTAACTAATTAATTAATCGCAAACCTGGAGAAAAATTAATCGCGATTAATCGCTTTTTTGTGTGTTACAGTATTTGCCGACCTCTTATTATCTGCAAATAATCCCAAAATGAAATCGCACTAAACTACATTTAGACCCTTTATTTTGAATTAGTGCTGTCAATCAAGTAATCAAAAAATGAATCAGATTAATCACAATGTTTTACGAGGTAAATTTTATGACAATATGAACCAAAATAGGCCAGAAAGGATTTCCTTCATTTTTATTGTTTGAAATTATATAATTAATCAAGTGCCAAAATGTTTCTTTGCTACGTGTAATTAATTTGCATTAATAAATATTAACATGTTAATTCTTTTTTTAATTATTGCGTTAATGTTCACGGCCCGACTAAAAAAAGCAAAGAAATTAGATTTGGTTTTACCAATTTTTTTTTTTAATTGTCAAAATAACTGCTTGTTTTCCAGTTAGGTCTTTCCTTTAACAAAGAGGGGGATTTAAAGGACCCTTCTTTGTTTGTCCCTTCTAAGATGACAGAAACTTAATGAATTTGTTCTCCGTCCTCAGAACCAGAGCTAATCTGCTTGAAAACATGACATTTTTGGGCGGTTGGACAGCGAGTTCAGCCGCTCTGACCTGCCACAAGCTCAGAAGTTCAGTCGGGTGTCTGCCAGCGAGTGAACCTGCCCCACGGGGGGAGCGAGTGCAGCGAGGGTAATGCAGGAAGCTGCGCTGGGCTATAAAAATGATGAAAAGAAAGCCGGTCTTCCTGCTCCGTGGCAGCGGCGTTGCTCTGTGTGAGTTTGGCTCCGTTTCTGCCCACAGGCGCTCGCCCTCGCCGCTTTTCAGCACACATCAAACACGCCTTTGATTACTGGATACAGGAGCTCCGCGTTTGGGGTTGTATTGTTTGCCTCTCCCCAGGTACGCGTTCAGTTCAAATGCGCTTCAGTCCAGGAGTTTACGCAGTTGTAATCATGTACACGTGCGCTAAATCAAAGCTTCTCCGGCAGCGGTCGGCTGGCTTACTGCTCCTGTGGAGATTGATTAACTGAGCAACGAGGCTTTTATGGTGCTGACTCTGAGGTGTCCTAACTGCTTCTGGTTATCAGTATCCGCACTGGGATTTGAGGAGCTCACAAAGTTCCGCTTTTTTTTTTTTAAATCATTAAGTAAATACAGTACTACGAAATAAAAGCTGGTTCATGCCCACAGAGTAACATGCACCAGTGAGTGACTGTGCGGTCTTGTAGACTGACTTTAGGGGGAGAGGAAGCCTTAATTTAGGAGGGATGTACTTTGGTTTATGGAGCCACTCAGAGGATGACGGATCATTTTCCTTTAAGTGAGTCTATGTAGGAAGGAAGGCGACTGAAAGATGTTAATTTGTATAAATTATGTGCAAAATTAGAAAATATTTTAGGCAGCTTCCATTTTTTCTTTGGTACTGAAAAACATGGATTTAATTTCCACTCTGATCATCTTTTGATCTATTTTTAAAGCTTTGTGACCTTTTAATTAGGATTTGTTCTGTTTTTATGCAAAATATGCATCAGAATGGAGTGGTGCAGGGAGCAGCTTTTTTCCGTTTACTCCTTATTTACAACAATTTATACTAGAAAAGTTGAATTACCTGCGATATTGCTTGTATGAATGCTTTTTGCTCAAAATAGTCTCTGAAGATGCTGAAGCTTTTTCTGGAAAAAGGTGTCGCAATTTATGTTAATTGCTTAAAGGATTTGCTGAAAATGCAAAAGTTATTTGCAAAGTGTAAAGTTTGCTAAAAGACTGGAAATTGGAATTGGAAACTGGAAAAGAACCTTGAAAGAGCACCGAAATTGACCTAAATTTCAGAAAAATTTGTAGTAAAATTGCTTTAAAATTCTTAATGAATGCCATTTTTGCAAACATCTTAAGTGTGTTGCTTAAATATGAGCTAAACTCCAATTTAGCCCAAAAAACCTTAGATTCCAAATTAGCCACAAAAAAAAGCTAGCACGTTGCTACTAGCTAAAATCCAAACTAGCCTAAAATTCCTCAGTAAACTAGTAAAAAATGCTAGTCTGTTGCTAAAATAGAGGCTGAACTCTAAATTAGCCTTAAAATCCAAGTAGAGAACAAATTGGTCAAAAACGTTAGCATGTTTCTAAAATATTAGCTAAACTCAAAAACAGTGTACATTTATGGAGATCGGTAAATGGGAAATTAATTGCAAAGGTTGGAGAGGGTGAATAGAAGCTAAACTAGCCTAAAAGCCCCCAGTAAATAACATATTAGCCAAAAACATTAGCCCATTGCTAAAATAAAAGCTAAACTCTAAATTAGCCTGAAAACCCTAGTAGATAACAAATTAGCAAAAAACGTTAGCATGTTGCTAAAATATTAGTTAAACTCAAAAACGCCATATCATGTGCTGATCGGTAAATAGGAACTTAATTGCAAAAGTTAGAGAGGGTTCATAGAAGCTAAACTTGCCTTAAAACCCCAGCAGTTAGCCAACAAGCCATAAACATTAGCCTGTTGCTAAAATATTAGCTAAACTCTAAATTAGCATTAAAAACTCCAGTAGATAACAAATTAGCCAAAATAGTTAGCCTGTTGCTAAAATAGAAGCTAAACCCCAAAATGGCATAAAAAAAACCTCAGTAGATGCCGAGTTACCCAAATGAGCTAGCATAAGCTACTAATACAACAGATCAAGGCCAATCGTTTTTGAAAATTACCATGAAAGATGAAAACATAGCCCATGAATATATTTAAAGGCTTTTTGCTAATCTACTTAAAAGTAGTAAATTTGAAGATGTTCTCGTTCATTTTCTATGGGGGATATTTTGCTCAATATTTCAAAAACTTTACAGTTTATGAATACAAAAATGAAAATCGTACAGGAAGGAGCAGGAGAATCACTGTACTGTGAATGCTGTAAACTAAAGCATCCACACAATAAAGAAATTCACAACTTTAGGGTAAATACGTCCTCCATTCAGAAAACTGCCACAAGAACATGATAAAAACACCAAAAACATGATTTAGACATTTCTTTTAGCTGTTTTATTGTTGTTGTGGGAAGGAATCTGGGAAAATCCTATGACTTCAAAACCACAAGGAGTCATAAAAACATGAGAGCCAGATTGAGTTATAGTCTATATACAAAATTTTTAACCAGTCTTGAAAAAAATTGTGTAAGCAGGGAATTCTTAAAAAAATACTCACTTTCTTAAATATATGTTTAGAAATCCAAAAGTGAGAAAATAAGAGAAATCCGAATTATTAATACAGATGTGCACCACAAAAACAGGCCCCCTAGAAATCATTTTACATTTCTTAAAATTAAAATAAAAAAAAAACTTTAAATAAATTAGGTAAGAAAAACAGTCTTACCACGAATTCTTATGTAAAGGCAAAAATTCTGGTCACTAAGACATGTTTTCTCAAAGTGCAGTTGGAAACCTTTACTGAAAATATGACACAAATACACAAATACAAATCAAACAGAAATCATTGTCTAAAAAAGTGGCAGCCAGTGCTTTTTAAAAAAAAAAAATAAATAAAAAACTATTGCTTCCCCAAACCATATTGAAGAAAATGACAGTTTTGGGGTTTTGTCTTAGAGTTTAGGTAAAAACGACAATCATAAAGGGAACACTTAAAATAGATCAAAAGATGATCAGAGTGGAACTTTAAAGAGATTTAAAGAACAAGTTCTGGAAGTGGTGACATGACGCTCAAAATGTCCTGATTAGGAGTGTGTACTGACAAGTGTCTGGTGATGTGATATCACGATGCGTATCTCACGATACATATCGTGATATATCCTAAGACTGTACCAGAACTGTTTTTCTCTTTTCAGTACCCATCCCAAAGTAAAAACTACATGTCTCATTGCAACAAAAAACATTTAACTCGAGCTAGTTCTCGGAAGGTCTTGTTGTTGTTTTTGGAGGCGGTGTAGCTGCTCAAAGAGGCTGTGCTGCCAACTAGTGGTTGGAGGTTTAAGTGGAAATCAACAAGATCACGTGACAGACATGAGCGTGTTTAAAGTCTGTATCTACAGATCAGTGGTTAGTTCTAAAAGATGTTTGCAGCAGCCGACCAGCAGAGTTTATTTAAAAACAATATTTGAAGCCAAAAGCTGCTGGTGCAAGATGTTAAACTGATTTTAGATTTTCTTAATGTTCATTCTCTGCATTTTGTTGATTAATGGGAAAGACTAGAATTTTTTTCCAAAGGATTTTGAACTGTTTTTCTTAGATTTGAAAGCTATAAAACCTTAAAAACACTCCGCAGACACAGGAAAAGCTTGTGGTTTCAAAAGAAATGCTTGATCTTTTAGAATTGTAGATAGTGTTTTTTGTTAAATTCACATGATGGGCTTCTGATGAAGCAGAAAATACTTGACAATTTGGCCAAACACAAAAGTTCAGTTGAATTTACTTGGTTATTTATTCTTTATCTGCTTGTCTATCATATTTATAGTATATTGTTGCTTTCCTTTTATTACAAATATGATATTTTATTACCAAAAATCTGCATTTGCTTTTGAAAATCTTGGATTTCCCCATCTTAATTTATTAGAATTTTCTTTTAACCTTCTTTAATCTTTCCTATTTGATGCAATTTTCTTTTAAAGTCAATTTGACTTAATTTTTTCTTATTCTAGTGTCAGTTTTACTAGTCTTTTAAGACTATATTTCTTTGGCAGCAACATTAAACAAACATCCAGGCTAAGTCAGTTCCTGTCCTGCAGTTGATCTCTGCTCACTTTAGGGGAAAAAAACACCAATACCTGCCAAAAGTAATTTTTTTTTTCCTCTTCTTTTGGCTGTAGCATCGCATAAGTATCTGCTACTTGAACAAGAATAAATCCAAAATCTGAGTTTTGGATTTATTAATCAGAGAAGGAAACATGGGATTAATCAGAAGCAGAGACTGAAAAAAACAGTGGTAGTTTTCTGAGAGGCAGAAATGTGGTCACATGACCTTTATTTGTTTGCATTGGGCCATTTTAAGGGCAGTTTTTAGTTTCACTTGTGTCACAGTCTGCTGGCCATGTCACCAAAGGAGCATTTTTTTTCCCCAAAAAAGGGGTTGATAATAGTAAAATTTAAAAAAAGACATTGAAATTGCTGGAATGTGTCCAGTATTGCTAAGGATTGCCAGTTTAAATGTTTAAATAGGGCAAGCAGTTTCAAATATTGTCAATAAACCAAAATTAGGGTTAAAACATACTTTGAGGTTTGGTGCAGCTATAGCTGCCATATCTAGCAGAGATTTGCAACCAGAGATGAATTCAGCAACTTTTTCCTAATATTTTTGAATGCAAAGTTAACACAATGACTCAAATTCGTCATTGAAAACTATTTAAAACCAGCATGTCCTGCACAGCCCAATTTGCCTAGTTGCAAATTGAGCAGATCTATATGTTTAATTTTTTATTTTAAGTAACTTTTTAACAATACAAAAGTAATCCAAATGCAAAAGATCAAGAACTAGGATGGATGATGGTTTTAAGTTCATTTAAAAGCATATTTGCCCTTGATATACAAGAGGGAAAGTTTGGTATAAACAAAAAAATATATTAAAAATAATTCATTTTTATCAAAAAAAGAGTTTTGTGTTTATTAAACAAGCACATATTTTTGAAGATTCTTGTGAGAGTAAACATTCCCTTTAACATTTTTTTTTTAAATTTATTTTTCTTCTTCAGACAAATGGTTCATCATTTTACGTTTTTTATGGCTCTTAGAAAAACCCAGAATCTGCTCAATTTAAATTAGGCAATTTATCCTATCTACTGGACCCGTCCCCCCTTGCATTCCAGACAGGAGGTACCCACTGGTTCCAAGAAGCCAAAATCCCATTGATTTCTATAGAAAAATAAACGACGATTACTCAGTCATTCTATTTTCCAAAACATCAATTCTTGCTCTCTGTTTTAAAAAAAATTGTGTTAAAAAATCTTTTCACCTCTACTTAAGAACCACTTTCCTGTTTGACGTGTTTAACTGAAAGGTTCCAATTCTCCTTATTGGCCTCACTTCCCTGTTGTGTAGACTGTGTAGTCATGAAATTATACGAACAGTTGGGACACCTACCTATTTAAGCAACGTCTGATCGACATTTTCCAAAATGGACTTATGTGAGTTTGTTTTTTTAATCTAATTCTTTATTTATTTTTACTGTTGTCTTTTATAAATGTTTGTTAAAAGAGCTGAAGGGGAAACAAATGTTAATGTGTAGATTTAAACTTAATCTTCAAGTTTTGGAGGTTTTATTTTGATGTTGGATGCACAAACTCTTAACTTTAACTCTTTGAGATCCTTTTCAATCCTTTGGTTGAAGGTAAAAATAATAAAATCTGTAGTTATTCTATTTTATCCTTGTTTTCTGTATTCAGAGTCGGAGCGAGCCTGACTTCTTGTGCTGATCGAAAAATCATTTTAACTATTTTTTTGAATTTTTTGTACATTTACATTTACTAATACTCATTTGTGGCATTGCAATGCTAAGTTGTGGCGACGGAAGGCTAATTTGTTTTCATGAACGGCTAATGTGTGGCTATAAATAATGCTTATATATGTCCACAAAATTCCAACTAATATATGGTTTTGCAATGCTAACATGAGGCTACGAAAGGCTAACGTGAGGCTGCGAAAGGCTAACATGAGGCTACGAAAGGCTAACGTGAGGCTGCGAAAGGCTAACATGAGGCTACGAAAGGCTGACGTGAGGCTACGAAAGGCTAACATGAGGCTGTGAAAGGCTTACATGAGGCTGCGAAAGGCTAACATGAGGCTACGATAGGCTGACGTGAGGCTACGAAAGGCTAACATGAGGCTGCGAAAGGCTAACATGAGGCTACAAAAAGGCTAACGTGAGGCTGCGAAAGGCTAACATGAGGCTACAAAAGGCTTACATGAGGCTGCGAAAGGCTGACATGAGGCTACGATAGGCTGACGTGAGGCTATGGCTAACATGAGGCTGCGAAAGGCTAACATGAGGCTACAAAAAGGCTAACGTGAGGCTGTGAAAGGCTAACATGAGGCTACAAAAGGCTGACGTGAGGCTAAGAAAGGTTAACATGAGGCTACGAAAGGCTGACATGAAGCTACGAAAGGCTGACATGAAGCTACGAAAGGCTGACATGAGGCTAGAATCAGGAGCGAGGGTCGCAACCATCAGAAGCCCTGATCAATGGAGCAAAGACAGCACAATTCACCATGGCAAATCCTCTACAGACGTAAATAACATTTCCTCTGGATTAATCCAGCCTCCTTGTCTACGGGATCCTCTATGAATGGACATGTCGTTTTGGTCTCTGCATGGTGGAAATGCAATGTCTCTAATGTGTATGTTCTCAAAATGTTAATGAGGAAGTTCATTTTGAATATCCTTCAATTTAAAAAGGGACGGAGACCGCAGGGAACTCTAAGTTTCCTGAAGGAAACCTGCTCCAGACCAGGTTACGTTCACAGACTCAGTTCCCACTACAGTGATTGATTCTGAGTTCAACTTAACCCGTTTCGTGAAAGGCTAACACCTGGCCACAAAAAGCTGGCAGGTGGAAAAGCTAACACCTGGCCACGAAAAGCTGGCAGGTGGAAAAGCTAACACCTGGCCACGAACAGCTGGCAGGTGGCCACAAAAAGCTAACACCTGGCCACGAAAAGCTGGCGGTGGCCATGAAAAGCTGACAGGTATAAAAGCTAACACCTGGCTACGAAAAGCTAACACCTGGCCACGAACAGCTGGCAGGTGGCCACGAACAGCTGGCAGGTGGCCACAAAAAGCTAACACCTGGCCACGAACATCTGGCAGGTGGCCACAAAAAGCTAACACCTGGCCACGAACAGCTGGCAGGTGGCCACGAACAGCTGGCAGGTGGCCACGAACAGCTGGCAGGTGGCCACGAACAGCTGGCAGGTGGCCACAAAAAGCTAACACCTGGCCACGAACAGCTGGCAGGTGGCCACGAAAAACTGGCAGGTGGCCCCGAACAGCTGGCAGGTGGCCGCAAAAAGCTAACACCTGGCCGCAAAAAGCTAACACCTGGCCGCAAGAAGCTAACAGGTGGCCACGAACAGCTGGCAGGTGGCCACGAACAGCTGGCAGGTGGCCACAAAAAGCTAACACCTGGCCACGAACAGCTGGCAGGTGGCCACAAAAAGCTAACACCTGGCCACGAACAGCTGGCAGGTGGCCACAAAAAGCTAACACCTGGCCACGAACAGCTGGCAGGTGGCCACGAACAGCTGGCAGGTGGCCGCAAAAAGCTAACACCTGGCCGCAAAAAGCTAACACCTGGCCGCAAGAAGCTAACAGGTGGCCACGAACAGCTGGCAGGTGGCCACAAAAAGCTAACACCTGGCCACGAAAAGCTGGCAGGTGGCCACGAACAGCTGGCAGGTGGCCACGAACAGCTGGCAGGTGGCCACGAACAGCTGGCAGGTGGCCACGAACAGCTGGCAGGTGGCTACAAAAAGCTAACTCCTGGCCGCAAGAAGCTAACACCTGGCCACAAAAAGCTGGCAGGTGGCCACGAAAAACTGGCAGGTGGCCACGAACAGCTAGCAGGTGGCCACAAAAGGCTAACACCTGGCCGCAAGAAGCTAACAGGTGGCCACGAACAGCTGGCAGGTGGCCACGAACAGCTGGCAGGTGGCTACAAAAAGCTAACACCTGGCCACGAACAGCTGGCAGGTGGCCGCAAAAAGCTAACACCTGGCCGCAAAAAGCTAACACCTGGCCGCAAGAAGCTAACAGGTGGCCACGAACAGCTGGCAGGTGGCCACGAACAGCTGGCAGGTGGCCACAAAAAGCTAACACCTGGCCACGAACAGCTGGCAGGTGGCCACAAAAAGCTAACACCTGGCCACGAACAGCTGGCAGGTGGCCACAAAAAGCTAACACCTGGCCACGAACAGCTGGCAGGTGGCCACGAACAGCTGGCAGGTGGCCACGAACAGCTGGCAGGTGGCCGCAAAAAGCTAACACCTGGCCGCAAAAAGCTAACACCTGGCCGCAAGAAGCTAACAGGTGGCCACGAACAGCTGGCAGGTGGCCACAAAAAGCTAACACCTGGCCACGAAAAGCTGGCAGGTGGCCACGAACAGCTGGCAGGTGGCCACGAACAGCTGGCAGGTGGCCACGAACAGCTGGCAGGTGGCTACAAAAAGCTAACTCCTGGCCGCAAGAAGCTAACACCTGGCCACAAAAAGCTGGCAGGTGGCCACGAAAAACTGGCAGGTGGCCACGAACAGCTAGCAGGTGGCCACAAAAGGCTAACACCTGGCCGCAAGAAGCTAACAGGTGGGCTAACACAGCTGGCCTACGAAAACAAGCTGGCAGGGTGGCCACGAAAAAGGCTAACACCTGGCCACGAACAGCTGGCAGGTGGCCACGAACAGAGGTGGCCACAACAGCTGGCAGGTGGCTTGGCCACAAAAAGCTAAACTCCTGGCCGCAAGAAGCTAAACACCTGGCCACAAAAAGCTGGCAGGTGGCCACGGAACAAACTGGCAGGTGGCCACGACAGCTAGCAGGTGGCAGGTGGCCACAACAACAGGCTAACACATGCCTGGCCGCAAAAGGCCTAACATGGCAGGTGGCCACCAAGTACAGAAAGGCTAACATCAGGCGACCACAAACATCCGACTTGTGGCCTTTAACTGCTGAGTTGTGGAAACAAAATACTAATTCGTGGCCTCAAATCATTAATTCGAGGGACCGAATTTTTGATTTTCTTTTTAATGTCATGTCCCATATTTTTCTTCTTGATGTTTGCGGAAACTCCAGATGGGGGCTGACAGATGTTTGCATGTTTACAATGCACAATGTGTTGTGGTTCTTAACAACATGTCATTTTGTAAAGAGTAATTCTTATTGGTCCAGAGGAGAAAAAAGCTGCAGACAGACCCTCCATGTGTGAAGCAGTGGACATCTTAGATTTACAGTACATTTTAACTGTGGAGGAAGTGGAGCCAGAACATCTGCAACTGTTTTCTGCATCCGCACCACAACCCAAAATATGACCGTTACTCAGAGAGCGACGGAAACGTCCACAGCAGCTAAACTGACCGTAACCAGCAGCTTCAGGCTGAAGGAGAAAGAAACCTGTTACTGTGTCAGATTTCATTCCATTATGAGAACATTTCACTTAGTTTTTCCTTTGATCTGGTCATTTGTTTGATATCATGCTCACATTTGATTATTTTTCTCTTAAAAAGTCACAATTTATAATTAAGTTAAATTACAACCGCCTAAATGTCGATTTAAAGTAAGTGTTCCATTTATCAGAAATCTGTGATCTGTTGAAAGTGAAAGTGTTTTTGTTCCTTTGTTTCATTTGGTGAGTCAATTCTCAACTTTTTTTTTTTTTTTTTTTTTTTTTAGCTCAGCAAAGAGAAACAGAGTTCAGGCAGAGTAAAGTTGTGTTTCTTGCTCACAGCAGGGTGAAAGTTTGGCAGAGATGTGAAGACAATCAGGTGAAAGGTGAATGTTTACAAGGTCAGGAAATAGTCGAACTAAGACAAAGGCCGAGGACAAAAGATTCCAGCATAGTAATGCAACATGCACAATTCAATATGTTACACGCCAATATATAGAGTCAAATCAGGAACAGTTTAAAGTGAACAAAAAAACAGATTGAAAACTTGAAAAATAGACATTGTGACTGAGAAAAATGAACATTTGAAAACAAGACATTGAACATCAAAAAAAAGAAATAAAAAAAAAAAATTGAAAATTTGCAGAAAACTTGAAATGCATTTTTAAAATTTGAAGAAAAAATATGAAAATTTGAAATAAAAAACTAAATGTAAAGATACCATTTGGAAAAAAAATGTATCCATTAGTAACGGCTGCGGTTTTGAATTTTCTTTCTTCACTTTCAGTCCTCATTTTACAGTTCCGATTTTGAGTTTTCAATACTGAACTGAGCCTAATTTTACATGGAGGCGGGGCTTTGAGCTCATTGGCTACCTGAAAATGCATCCCATGATTCCCCAAGAAGTAACGGTGATAATTTTCTGGGGGGTTTTCAGTTACAAGATCTTGTTTACCAAATTTTCCAGGTTTTTTTTTCCAGTTACAATGTCTATTTTTCAAGGTTTCATTCTGTTTTTTTTTTTCACTTTAAGCTGATCCTGATTTGACCCCATCCAAACACAACTACTACCCGAGAAATGCACAAAAAATTCAAATTAGATTTTGGCAAGCTTGCCTCAAACCCTAAATCTGTCAAATCATATATTCAAATGATTTGCTTTCTATTCAAAGTTTTCAGTAAAATTAAATAAAATGCATAAATGCTTGAAAAAAAATTCTGTTCCAGCTTTTTCCCATGCTAAAGGAGAGGGTAAATAAACACGGAGCTTTCTTTCCATTAGAAAATTAAATCAGTTCTTCTTATTGAGTTAAAGCCTAAAAAAAGACATTGACCTTAAAAGTAACTCGACTAATGAAGGAATTTCTAAAAGCAGGAAATCACCCAAACCAGAATCTGCGTTCCTGGAGTTGGCTAGTTCAATGCTCAAATGGAAATTTTATCTACATCAACGGCTAGACTCTTGTGTAATTCTCTCAAAGAAGCTAATTGGAGCAAAAAGATAACCTTCCTTCTAAAGGGCAAACATGAGGTTAGCATATGTGCTTACTGGCAGTCCTAAGGAATTCAGAGGAAATGACAAATATTTTTGGATATCTAACAAAAAATATGACTTTATTGGGTTCTGTGGTTCTTAAAGCTCCTGATTGTTAGTTTAAGTAACATAAAACAACAGGAAGTCGCCCCTCTGGAATGAGGAAGAGAAAATACTGTAAAAATCCCTGTGCATGTTTGACAAACACTCACTAATCGACTTTATTGGATAAAAAGTGTTTTGTTTTTATCTTTTTACTGCATCCATTAAAAGAAAAAGCAGTGTTCTTCCTCCCTGGTCTCTCAGGTTCCTCTCGGCCAATCCGCAGAAGTAGATTGTTTGTGCTGCGGTCACTCTCTGGATGTGCAGTGGGCGTCTTGCCAACCCAAAGCCCACAAAAACACCCAGACCTCCCTGCGTTGTCAGCTGACTCCCTTTCCCAGGGCCCTCCAATCCAAAAGGCCATCTGAGTCAGTTTCTGCAAATACACAGGGAGGAGAAGCTGGAAAAATGTTTGGATTCATGCGGAGTGACCAAGCATTAGCGGCAGTCGCTCTAGTTAACATCAATTAGATCCATCGTAAACATTTCCATTTAATTTTAAAGACTCATCCCACTGAAAATAGTGTTAGTTTTATGGCATTCTTGTCATGATGGAGGACATACATGGATTAATTTAAGATTAAAACTGCATTTCTAAGTATTTCTTTATTCAACCTGTGATGGATCAGATTAAAAATTAGTGGACTAACTTCTAATTACAGTCACTCCCTCATAACTCAGGTACATTTCTAATGAGTTCCAGCTGCTTTGGAGTAAACATGTCTTTAAAAAAACAGGTTTTTTATTTAAGTCAAAATACAAAATCATAATTAATTTAAAAGACCACTGGGAGCAATTTTACTACAGAAAAAAAAAAAAGTTGAATCCTTTAATATAATCACCTATAAAAATATAGATGCTCTCCTATAAGCCGTAAAGTTGAGTAAGACTCATTAGAACCAACCCCTCTTCCTGTAGCTTAAGGAAAGCTTCCAGTAATCTCCTAATGGCAAAACCTGGATCTGTTGTCTTATGTTGCAAAAAAAAAAAAAAAAAAAAAAATCTGACTGTGAAATGTGGGAGTGTAGAAGAGAGGTCATGAATGTGATCCCACCTCCCTCAAGGCTCACTTTGGCGTCACTGGAAACCGGAAGGAGCCACTAAAAACAAGACGGACGACGTGTGATGAAACAAACGGGAACTGTTGAAAAATCCTTTAGAGGGCTTTAAGGTTTGGTTGCGTTCTGACACCAAGTTCAGTTCTGTTTGTTGGGTTGGGTGAGGTGGTTTCGGTTTCTGTTAGTCGAAAACAAAGTATTTTTAGGGTTCAATTTCAGCTGTTTTAATGAAAGAATAGTTATTTTGTATTTTTTGTGGGTGATAATTCTCAATGAAGTGTGCATTATCAGAAATTAATGGACGACACAGGAGTAAATTCCAGCTGTTCTAACATGGAACATAGATGATTTGTGTTCACATAAGTGATAATGCCCAAAAAGGTGTGCATTATCAGAAAATAATGAATAACACAGTAATAAAGGAGGTCAAGTCCAGCCGTTTTGACAAGAGAATATAGATGATTTGTATTTACAGTATGTAAGCGATAATGCCCAATGAGATATGCATTATCAGAAATGGATGGATGACACATGGAGGGGGGTTAATTCCAGCTGTTTTGACCAGATAATTTTTTTTTTACGTAAGCGATAATGCCCAACAAGGTGTGCATTATCAGATATTAATCAATGAAACAGGAACAAAGATGTCAATTATAGCTGTTTAGATGAGAGAATAGTTATTTTGTATTTTTTGTAGGTGATAAATCTCAATGAAGTGTGCAGTATCAGAAATTAATGGACGACACAGGAGTAAATTCCAGCTGTTCTAACATGGAACATAGATGATTTGTGTTCACATAAGTGATAATGCCCAAAAAGGTGTGCATTATCAGAAAATAATGAATAAGACAGTAATAAAGGGGGTCAAGTCCAGCCGTTTTGACAAGAGAATATAGATAATTTGTATTTACAGTATGTAAGCAATAATGCCCAGTGAGATATGCATTATCAGAAATGGATGGATGACACATGGACAGGGGTTGGTGTGGGGGGGGGGGGGGGGGGTGTTAATTCCAGCTGTTTTGACCATATAATTTTTTTTACGTAAGTGATAATGCCCAACAAGGTGTGCATTATCAGACATTAATCAATGAAACAGGAACAAAGATGTCAATTATAGCTGTTTAAATGAGAGAATAGTTATTTTGTATTTTTTGTAGGTGATAATTCTCAATGAAGTGTGCATTATCAGAAATTAATGGACGACACAGGAGTAAATTCCAGCTGTTCTAACATGGAACATAGATGATTTGTGTTCACATAAGCGATAATGCCCAACAAGATGTGCATTGTCAGAAAGTAATGAATAAGACAGTAATAAAGGGGGTCAAGTCCAGCCGTTTTGACAAGAGAATATAGATAATTTGTATTTACAGTATGTAAGCGATAATGCCCAATGAGATATGCATTATCAGAAAGGGATGGATGACATTTGAACAAATCAATTCCAGCTGTTTTGACCAGAGAATATATTTTGTTTTTCACATAAGCGATAATGCTCAACAAAGTGTGCATTATCAGACATTAATAAATGAAACGGGAACAAATATATCAATTCTAGCTGTTTTAATGAGAGAATAGTTATTTTATCATTTTTTTTTTGTAGGTGACGATTCTCAATGAAGTGTGCATTATCAGAAATTAAGGATGACACAGGAACAAAGGGGGTTTTGATAAGAGAATATAGATCATTTGTGTTAGCATGTAAGCCATAATGCCCAATAAGGTTTGCAATATCAAAAAGGGATGGATGACACATGAACAAAGGGGGTTAATTCCAGCTGTTTTGACCAGAGAATAAAGTCATTTTGTTGTCAGATAAGCGATAATGCACAATAAGGCGGGCATCATCAAAAATGAATCAATGAAACAGTATCAGAGGTGTCAATTACAGCTATTGTGGTGAAAGAAAATAGTTGATTTGTATTTTATGTAGGTGATAATGCCCACTGAGGTGTGCACTATCAGAAAGTAAGGGATGACACAGGAGCGAAGTGGTTAATTCCAGCTTTTTTGACAATAGAATATAATTGATTTGTATTTTTTTGAAAGCAATAATGCCCAATGAGGTGTGCACTACTGGAAAGTAATGGACACCGCAGGAGTGTAAGGTTCAATTTCAGCTGTTTTGATGAAAGAATATTTGTTTTGTATTTTTTTTAAGCGATAATTCTCAACGAGATGTGCATTATCAGAAATTAATAGACCACACAGGAACAAAGTGGAAATTTCCAGCTGTTTTGACAATAGAATATAGTTGATTCATGTTTTTCGTTAGTGGTAATGCCAAATGAGGTGTGAATTATCACAAATTAATGGACGTCACAGGAAAGTAAGGTTCAATTTCAGGTGTTTTGATGAGAGAATAAAGTTGATTTGGGTTCACGAAAGCGATAATGCTCCATCAGGTGTGCGTTATCTGAAATTAATGGACAACACACAAACTAACGTGTCACTTTAAGCTGTTTTGATGATAGAATATAGTTGATTTTTGTTTATTTATTTGATAATTCCCAATGAGGTGTGCATTATCGGATAATAATAAGTAACACTGGAACAAAGCTGGTCAGCTCCAGCTGGAATTTTCCCAAAGGTCATTTTTGTTTATATAGGCGATAATGCCTAATGAGGCGTGAGTTATCAGAAACTAATAGATGACACAGGAACTAAGGGGTCGATTCCACCTGATAGAAAATGGTTGATTTGTGTTTACTTGATTGATAATGCCCAATGAGGTGTGATAATGCACACCTTGTTGCGCATTATCCCTTCCTTATTTACCTTGATCATGGTACAAATGTCAATATTTATGGTCATCTATAGTTTAGAGCAGTGTTTATTTGTTGAACTACTCCCTCAAATCTCCAAAATCCCCTTCCCTCTCTACCTGCCCCACCTTTCCCTCAGATAAAGTCTCCTTTATCCCCCTCATGCCTCTTGTCCTGCTGAGGAGCCGCCGTCACACTGAGGCCCACTGTAGCGAGGGGCTTATTCATGAGGCCAAGACACAGAGAGAGGGAACACAAAGAGCTCCCCACACGGAGGAGTGGGCCGTGAGCTCGGCGCTGACCCCTGAAGGATGTGTGTGGGCTGCACCCGGACGCTTTGGGCTTCCCACCGTCTTTGGTCCTCCCTCCTCTGAACTTGACCTTTCTGCTGAAATTTCCAAACAGACTTGAAACTGTCAATAAGACTTGGTTAGACAGGAAGTTGGTAAACAATAACAAGCGCGGTTGACGGAGGTACAATAAGCAAGTAGAAAAGATGTCAAAATTAAACACTTAGATTGATTTAAGCTAGAACGAAAGCATGTAAACAGAGAGCTCTCAGCCGCTCCAACCCAATGGATTAATGAACTACTGCAAAAACAATGTCGTACAAAGAAAAAATTAAAAAAAATAAGCTAAAAACTTGGGCTGCCACGATTAGTCGACTAATCGACGACTAATCGACTATTAAAATAGTCGATTAGTCGTTACTTTTTTTATATGGAGTCAAAGTGTAGTAAAGTTGAAAGTTATAATGGCGTTATGTTAGCTTTTTGGACTATTTTGATATTTATTAAGGTTTTTTTAGGCTGTTTTGAAGTTTAGCTAATATTTCAGCTACATGTAGCTATTTTGGCTAATGTTAGCTTTTTTAGTTTTTAGCCTGTCTTGGAGTTTGGATTATATTTCAGTTACCTGTTTTAGCAAATTCAGGAATTTTTCAATTTTTTTATCTAATTTGGAGTTTAGCTAATATGCTAGCTGTTTTAGCTAACTTAAGCTTTTTTTTTTAGGCTAATTTAGCATTTAACTAATATTTTAGCAGGCTATTAGCTTCAGGGTTTTCAGCTATCAATTTCAGCATCTTCAGCTGCCAAATTCTGCATTGAGTATTCACACTAGCATTATTCGCAGTGTGAATAAATCTAGTTTTTAGTTGGTTTAAAGCTAACGATGGTTAAGATGTGTGTTTTACATTCACTTTGAGCACGACGTGATTAGTCGACTAATCGGGAAAAATAATCGGTGATTAGTCGACTATTAAAATAATCGTTTGTGGCAGCCCTACTAAAAACTGCATTACCATAATTAAAAGACCACTGGGAACGTCTTTAAAAGAGCTTAATAGATGATTGGATGAGCACTAAATGTTTTCATGATGTATGGAAATGTGATGTTTTATAATTCTTTCATTTTCGCTGTAAATCTGAGTGCGTCTTGTTTGCTTGGCCTCCAGTGCTGGACCAGCTCCTGATGGAGTTGCACCGCTTCTTGCTCGTCCTGGACCGGGAGAACCTGAGTGGGAATGCCACCATCCAGAAGGGTTTGTTGGCTGAGCTGCTGCAGACCTACAGAAGCTTAAACGGTGAGAAAACCCAAGAAACATCAGAGTTCTACACAGAAAAACACAGATTGCTTCACTCCTTTCTTTAGAATAATTATTAGTGTGAGGCTATTTTTAAAAGCAGTTTACATTTTCTGCTTATATTACAGTCGAAGATAATAGTTTTGTTGTTTTGACACTTAAAAAAAACCTAATGGTAAATAAGTAACTAAATTAGTTCTGATATTTTGTCTTTTTTTTTGTAGCTACAAAAAAAAGAAAAGTTTAAAAACTTCTTTTGAGTAATAAAGTATTTTTGAAACTTAAATCCTGAAAATTCCTCAGAGGAACTGAGAAAAGTTCTGTTTAGTTTAGAAGTATTTTTTTATAAATGCAGAGGAAAACATCAGTATTAATCCACTAAATACAAGTAATTCAATGGACTATTGAGAATTATATAACAAGTTTAATGTGTTTTAATGATAGATACTCTTTCCTAACAAATTTTCTTCAAATATAATATGAGTAAAATAAATCTATTTTTATATTTAATAAACAGGATCTTTTTAAAATATATTTCTCAATAGAAATGTGAAAATTCAGGTTTTTTTCTGCCAATGTCGACAATTCAGATATTTTGGCAGATTTTCATTTATTTTAATTCATTTATTTTTTCATATTGTATACATTTTATTTTTAGATTTTAAATAATTTCAGGCTTTAAATTGTATTTTTAATGTTTCATTTTTAATTTGTAATTTCTAATTAAAAGTTTTAATTTTTATTTTTATTTTTAATGTTATTCCTCTTTTTTTTTAGATTTTTAACTTTTAATTTTTCTTATTTATATTTATTTTTAGAGATGCAACACAAAGTTAAAATAATCAAAACGGCACAAAACAAGATGGCCGTTTAGTTTTAAATGAACTAAATTAAAAAAAAACAAAAACTTAGTTTTAAATTCACTTTAGAGTATGTTTATCAGTAAAAATAAATAAGCAGTTTGGCATGATCAACCAAAGGTTCTTACAGTTGGGTTATCTAATCCGTCCAGCGGCGTAATCCTTTGCAGGTTTTGGTTCTTAAAAGCTGTTGTGAAAGGCCGGTGATTTTTCTCTGACGTAACGTCCGTCTCTTGGGTTTCGACGTTACGTTGTTTCACCACGATTAAAGTACACATTACTCTGATACTTGATACAGCTCCAATAAAGATACACAAATGTAATTTTTCCTGTAACCGTTGTCACTTTTGGGCTAAAAGGTTCTGATTTCTGTCTGTGAGAACTCTCTCTCTCTCTCTCTCTCTCTCCCTCTCTCTCTCCGACACACTCCAGCAGTCACAGTTTTCCATGTTCAGGTCTTGGATTCATCCCTCCATACTTCCTCTTCTGGCTCCAAAGCTGTATCATTTTTCCGAAGCTGCATTTATCCTCTCGGGACGTTCACTTCCTTTGCGCAGCGGTTTATAAATAGCCTTTCAACTAAATTCTTCTCAAAAATCTGTTTTCATTGTACAGGCAGAACAACATTTCTGTTGGGTTTCGCCTGCGATCGGTTTCAAAGGAGAGAAGTTCTCCACTCCGGGTCAGAGTTTTTGTTTGATTTCCTCTCAAGTTCTAATCTTCGGTCAGCTTAAATGCTAAATTCAGCAGAAGAACTTCCCTCAAAAGTGTGCTGCGGCTCCAAAACACACTGGCTGAGCAGGTTGAAGGAACTCGCTGGAGGCGGTTCTGGTTTAAAAAGGATGATGTGGAGAAAGTCTTTCTGTTTTTGTACATCGCTCCAGGTTCTTTACTTCTAAAGCATTAATGCGGCGGGCGGTTTCGTCCTCCAGTTTCTGAAATAAAGCAGCATATTTGTCCATTTTTCTTTTTCTCACTAATATTTGCTTTAAGTCAGAAAAAGAGGTGGCCTAAAATCAGGAAAGGTCATCTTTAGGAAATAACTCAAGAAATGTTATAATCAAAAAGGGAATATTATGCTGAAAAAGTTACTTAAATTGAATGTTATCTTGCCCAATAACAGGATTTATTTGCTTCTTCTAAGCAATAGTTTGTATTCATGAGTTATTATGTGCCTAATTGGCAGGTGTATGTTTTTCATTGATTTTAATTCATTTATTTTGTTTGTATTATATAAATACATTTTAATTTTAGATTTTAAATCATTTCATGCTTTAAATTTTATTTTTAATGTTTCATTTTTAATTTGTAATTTCTAATTAAAAATTAAATTGTTTTAAATTTTATTTTTAATTTTATGCTTTATTTTGATTACTGTGACAGAAAACTGGTGTAACAAGCTGAAATAAAAGAAAAAATGTGAACAAAAAGATTAACATAAATCTACAAATTAATTTATTTTTTCTTACGGTTTCAGGACCCATTATCTGTCAATAAAGAGTCCAAATTACTAAAAAGATTTAGTTTTGTGTGACCAACCTTTTATTTTGAAGAGTTGTAGGGTTTTCCTGGAAGTTCCAGTATGTTCTTGGGAAACAAAAAAAAAAAACTTTGCAAGAAACTTTGTCAGAAAAAACAAAACACTGTCAAATACAAAAAAATCAAGAGTCTCTTCTGGCAAAAAATAACTGTCAGGAACAACATCACAGAAAAAAAAAACTGATTTTAATGAATAAAAAAAAAGTAATTTAAAAATTGTAAAAAAAAAAAAAAAGCATTAAAAAAAGGAAAAAAATTAAACACAATTTTAATTAAAATAAAAAATTGGAAAAAAAAAAAGAAGCCATACAAGGCTGCCTTCCATCTTGAAAAGTCCTCTGTTATAGGTGGTTGGCTCCACCCCCACACCAAACCAGGCCACTTACAGATTAAAATCTATCTTTTGAAAGAAAAATATTCAAATGCATTTTACTTGTAACAAAATATGTCTCCAATTTAACAATTTCTAAACAAAACTATAAAACAAAAAAGAAAAAAAATTGAATTTAGAACAAGCCTGTCAGGGTAAACCTAAACAAAAGGTTTTCCTCTGGATTTCCTGGATTTTGGAAGTGCGCCTCAGGAACCAGGAAGTAAACAAAAACACTGGGAACAACAAAAATGTCAGAACAAAAACAAATCCAGTTTGTTAAACTCTTACACAGCAACAGACTCGTGTTTGGTCTCCAGCTTTCATTACCAGCAGACGGAGACACAAATAAAGAGGGTTGTTCCATCATCAATGGTCATCTTTTTTTTGTTTTAGCTCCAGAACTCTCAACTTTTTGGTACTAAATACAGCTCATGCTGCTTCTAAAGGAAATTTAAAGCTTCTATTTGACCTAAATTCATTGTCAAATGTGTTTCTTTTAATGCCTTTAAGCTTTAAGGATAAATTTAACTGCAATTTTAAGTTTTCAAGCAAACTTTTGCACTGTAGCTTTTAGGGTTTAATTTATAAAAATAACTCATCTTAAAATGAAACTACTATAACTCAAAAAGTTAGTAAATACAAGTTAATATGTTTTGCTGCCTCAGAATTTAAGTATAATTTCCGATTAGACCTAATATTATTTATACTATTCTACTTTTTTAATTTGTCCTTGAATAAAAGAGTCATTTCTGACTCCGAAGTGTGAAAGGTAGAAGCGGCACAGTGCTCTGCTCTGTCTGTGCAGGCAGGGAGCTGTGTGACTAATGTTAGATGAATGCTTGTCGCAGTAAAAGTGGGTGTCCGTAATGATCCCTTGTGCCGGTACAATGGCGCGCTCTGTTTGGATAAAAGTCTCTTTTAATCCTGGACTTCTGACAGACCTCCTGAAAGTATGTGTGGCACTAAGGTGGACCGCTTTTTCCCATCAGGCAAAGTCACACGACGGTCAGTTATGGAGGCGTTTCAGTTTAATCCAGAAGACATGTTATAGGCTGGCACTAATTACTTCATCAGTATAATCAAAATGAGGAATTGTAATTTTCAAAATTTGAGATTTTTGAAGAACATTTTAAATCGAGTTAAAACCGATGAGTTATTTATGGGGCAGAGATGCTACGCTAGCTTATTGCATACGCAAAGTTGGACGCCATATTGGATAGGTCGAGATGCCTGTTCACTACTGTGCTACAATTGTAAAAACAGAGCTGGAAAAACAAAAATTTGTAGTGTCAGCTAATAAAGGGGAACATTTTTGGAAGATCTTGTTTAGACTGATCTTGTGTTCTATTCAAAGTTAATAGTAGCTTTAGTTTAGACTTTGCACTATTTGCACGTTTTTGGGCAGGATCACTTATTTTTTTATTTTATGAAGGATTATCATGGTATTTTGTGTGTGTTTAACAGCAGAGCAAACCAGAAGACCTGCTGGTAATCAGATTACTAAACTAACTAGATATATAGCATTACCTGCGATAATGCTAGTGTGAATGCTGTGGGCGGAATGTCTGTATTGAGCGCTGAAAATGCTAAAAACACTGAAGTTAGCTTGCCAAAAAATAAGCTAAATGTCAAATTGGCCAAGAAAAACCTACAAAAATGTCTGATTTTGCCAAAATAGCTAGCATAATGCTAAAATATTAGCCTAAAAAAACTGCAAAAAATGTTTAAACTAGCTGAAAACAGCTAGCATGTTGCTAAAACAAAAAAAAATTCCAAACAACCCCTAGAAACTGGAAAAATGTCTTAATTTTGCCAAAACTGCTAGCATAATGCTAACATTTTAGCTAAACTCAGAATGAGGAAAAAAAAAAGGAAAAATTGTCTAATTTTGCCAACACAGCTAGCTTAATGCTACAATATTAGCCTAAAAAAAGAAAAAAATATTACTCAAAACAGCAAGCATGTTGCAAGATAAAAGCTAAATTCTAAAGGCAGTAAATTCCTGAACAAGCTTTTGATACAAAGATTGTTGAAATCGCTGAAAGTGAGATTGAGTTTTTACGTGCCGAAAAGCCTACGGAAGGGGCAGGATTCTCTCTGTGACGGCAAATCACAACCAAGCATCAAGCATACATTGCGGTTTCCCTTATAAGGATGTATTTATTAATAGAAAATTTTGAAATGTTGTTTATCTGTTGCACTTTGTACAAAATTAATTACACCATGACATGGGGCTCATTTTTGTGATGATCTGAGTTTTTCCCCCTTTTTAAAATCGGTAAAATCAAGTATTTTATGGGCATTTTACTGAATCTGCTAGGCCTTGTCTTCTTGTTCACTGCCCTTTCCAATATGGCGTCACTCTTTACATATCTTGGGCAATGGCAACAGGCTAGCGTTTCATCTTTAGCAGTATATGTCATTGGTTAATACATTTTCAAGCCTTTTTATTATCAGTTCATGCTAAAGAGGAAGTCTTATTTTGAAAGGTTATGAACTTTCCCTCCTGGCCTTCCAAACAGGAAGTACTCAAAAATTTGTTATAAATGTTATAAATGAATGAGGCAACCTTTTTTGCTTTTGTTCTTGAGTCCACTCATTTATTTTAATCGATAGTCTGAGTAATTAAGCTCTTCAAAAAAACTAAAACTTTATCCAATATTCAGAAATCTTGACGTTTCAACAAACTTGAAATTTTCACATCTATTTGACCAATCGTATATGAAATGTGATCATGAATTTCTCCGGCCCTCCTTGTTTTCTACTTGGCTGCATATGTTTTGCTTTAAATGCTCAGTAGAAGCAAAGTGTGTGGAAACTTTCATTTGAGTGGAACAGAAGCGGTTTCGCACTTTAACCACTTGTTACTTTTCTCCCACTCAGGTGCAGACGAGGAGTACATCTATATGAACAAAGTTCTTGTTGACAAAGGTGAGCTCAACTTCTTTGTTTAAGCTTTACAGATGAGAAATATCTCTGTTAAAGTCCCACATAAACTATATATTTTTTTATTGTAAAAGTGTTCCTGATTTTGATGGTTTTAGCCACTTTTTTTAAAGTGTTGTTTTTTAAGACATGTTTTTATGGAGATAAAATAGACTCACCCCAGTTTTTTTGTGCAAAACTTTAGATTTGTGCGCAACTTTGAATTTTTAAGTAATTTTGGGTAAGTGTACGTGTAATTCTTGATTTGTAAGCCATTCAATATATTTTGTGCATAAATAAAAAAAATTTAAATATAAAAAAAAAATTAATTATAATAATAATTAAAATTAAAAAAATAAAAAGAATTCAAAATATAATTGACATATGCACAAATTAAAATTACAATTTCTTTAAAAATTAATTACATTCAAAATTAAACTTTAAACATTAAGCACAAATCCCTTGTTACGCGCTCACAAAACCGCATTTACAATCTGATGTGAGACTTTGTGCGTGTGCAAATTGTATTTTTATGTTTTTTACATTTGTGTACTTATCCACAAAATGTAATAGTTACAAATCAAAAATTCCATACGCACAAATCCAAAGTTACGCACAAATCAAGAATCACACACGAGTCTATTTTTTCTCCATACATTTTCTGCACATCCTAAGTAGTTTACAAAGAAATTTGAGTTGGGGGCGGGACTATTGATGCAGAGCAACCCCGCCCCCTCTCCGTCGCTGAGAGCTCCGTTTGCATTCTCCCAAGCTAGCTTACATCTCCGAGGTGACATTATTGGTGCAAAAAATGAGGGGTTGAGGAGGAGGAGGAGCATAGTGGAGCAGGGAGACTTTGGCCCCGCCCATGTCAGTTGCTGCGTTTTCAAAGGACTAGTCTTTATCTGCGCCTGATCCAACACAATTTGAAAAAAGAAATTTGGAAAAGCAGTTTTAATCTTCAATTAAACAAAAAAATCTCCAAGAGCATGTTAAAAACACCAAAAACTTTTATTTGAGTGAGTCTTTCAAAATTACAAGTTTAGAAGTTCAGTTTAATCCAAATTTAAATTTTGCTGTCACTAAATGATTTTTTTTTTAACTTTTTAGACTACCAGTAAATGTTTTATTTTGCAGCTACAAGCTAATTCTTCCCTCTTTTGTTTTATTGGTGTCGACTGACGGAGTTTTAAGGATCACGTCGTGGCTCAAATTGTGCTTTCTTGCCGCTATAGCATCTCAAGCTCAATTAAGATGTAAATGAATGGCAAAATGGATAAACTGCAGGGCCCCCTCCCTCCCTCTTTCGAAGCCTCCACTCTCAGCCGCCATTTCCTGTCTGTTTCTTAGAAGCTCCTCACCATCTGAGTCTGACCTATTTTGTTTGGACTGTGGTGAAGAATGCGGTTTGAGCGAGCCCCAGAGTTAACACATCTCTTCGTCTGCAGCGCTCGGAGAGCCTCAAGGTTTTTTTTTTTCTCACAAAGTGAGTCAAAGTTGAGCTAGAATAGAAGATTTAGAGATTTAGTACTCATTGTCACATAAAACGAAATTTTTTTTGAGCTGCGATCTCTCCAAATCGAGTCAGAAAGACTGTCCTTATCATGGATCAGTTCAGTTTGTTCCTTTTTTCTTCTTACTTGTCAATAAATACTCTAAATTATCTTATTTTTGTTTAGACCTGGACTTTCTTTAGAAACTATTTTTGTGACCGTTGTGGTTTCTCTGCATTAAGCCTCATCTGAGTATCAATGTGAAATCGTGCAGTGGATCGGAAGTTGCCGCTATTAGACGATGTTAAAAAAACAAATCTTGACCCTCCATCTTCGCCTCAAAACAAAACACTCGGTGCTACTTTCCCTCGCGTGACTGATAAGAGCTGATCGTCACCGCCTCGGCGTCTAGAAATGACGCTAAAACCAGCTGATGCGCGAAATGTTTGAACAATGGCGTTTTATTTTTGTGAAGCTGTGGGTCTTTACAAGCCGCAGTAGCTGTTGACACTCTGCAAAAGTTTCCAAAATAGATTCACTCAAACTATATATTTTTTATTGTTATATTGTGTGAGTGATTACTAAGCATTTACACCAGGGGTGGGCAAATCTTTTAGTTTATGAAGGGTTGATTACAAAGCATTTACTTCCATGGGCAAACTTTTTGATTTGGGCCAGAAAGGGTTTTAAACCCTTTCTGCCGGACAAAGCAAAAGATGCCCACCCCGGGTTGAGATGAACCTCAATAAAAGAAAAGGACATTAACCGGAAGTGGAGCGGGGGGGATTAAATATTAAATATGACAAAAATTTAAAAACTAAAAAATTTTTTTTTTTAAAAAAATGTTATCTTCAAAAGGAAAAAAAAAAACTCAAAGAAATCCAAAAAATCACCATCTGAAAAAAAAAAAAAAACACACGAAAAGAAAAAAGGACCATTCATGAGAAAAAACCAGAAATACAATAAAATAAAACGATAATTATATAATTTTTGACTTGAAATTTGATCAAATATAATTAACAAATGTGGCCCCCCGGGCCGTAGTTTCCATTTACAAAAAAAAAAAAAAAAAAAGATAAAAATAAGAAAAAAAAAAAAAAGGAGATATTTTCTAAAAAAAACTTTTTAAAAAAAACAAAAAAAATACAGCAAAATGGTTTTGAAAAAAAAAAAAAATAAAAAAGTTCCCTACGAAAAAAAAAAAACTCCATAGCACCTCACGTCAGATAGGTAGAGCAAATACTAACATCAACAAATGGGAACTCCACCGTTAAGCATGGGTAACGACTCGGCCTTTGGGCCACATTGTAAGTTTTAATCTGGGTTCCATTTAAAATTTCATTATAAAATCCTAATTATTGTTTGTTTCTCGTTTTTGCTCTCCTTTTTTTTTTTTTGTGTTTTGTTTGGTTCGTTTGTTCTTTTTTGTCTGGTGTTGTTTTTTTGAATTTTTATTTTTTCTTAGTCTTGAGTTTGTTTTTCCCTTATCATCAATTTAGTCAACAAAAAGAAAATGTATTTTCAAATTTAGAAATTAAAATTCCATCTTTTGTTTTTTGAATGTATGTCCTTTTAAATCTTATTATTAATTTTTTCTCTAGATTCCATCTTTATCTTTTTTAGTGTTATTTGTCATGTCTTATTTTCTTTTGCCAATCTTTATCGGTTTTTCTTTTAGAATTCTGGCCCACAAATCAAAAAGTTTTTACCCCTTTTAAATCACCTCAAATTTACATTTTTTATTGACTTCTTCTGTTTGTTTAGAAGTGAATTGAAATGGAGAAGGGAGACTTTTTCCCACCCTTGCCAGTTGTTACATCACTTACTTGAGGTTTTACAAATTTTCATCTGCTCCTGATCCAACACGATTTAAATAAAGAATTTTAAATTATTTTATATATTTCCTCCATCAGGAGAAAAATGCTACATTTTAGAAACACCAAAAACACGATTTTCATTGAAGGTTTTTGTCCTGTTTGTCATATTTGTATTGCATCTCTTTACGTTAAATCTTTCTTCTAAAGTGGTCCTTTAGGGCTTCTGTAATATATTTTAAACTGTTCTGTTGACCAAAAAAAAAGGCAAAATCTCAGCCATTTTTTAAAATAATCTCTGAAACTCAATTGTTTTGATTAAAGACTATAACGATAATTATCTTCCCAGCTTATGAATGTAGTAATTGACAAACCTGCAAAAAGACTTGATTTTAGCACAAATTGATTAATTTTTGTGGTTTTTAAATTATAATCTATTGGAAAATGCTTTGTAAATAAGAGCTTTTTTTTTTTTTTTTTTTTACAAGAAATACAAATGTTTTATTATCTTAAAGTCTCATTCCAATCGTCTTTTGATCCATTTTCAAAGCGTTCCCAATGGTCTTTTTTTATTATGGTTATGTTGTTTTTAACATAGACATAGCTCTGTAGAGGGTCTCCAGATTTGCCACGATTAGAATAAAGAAATACTCAAAAAAGCAAATGGAAGTTTAATTATCTCTACATGTGTCCTCCATTGTGAGAAAAATGCCACTAGAACATGTTAAAAATACATATACAAAGAAAAGAAAAAAAAAAATCGAAGTGGTTCTTTTAATATCTTTAAAAACATTGTGGTTAACACGTTTTTTTAAATAAAGAAAAACATCAGCTTAATTCATTTTGTTATCACAAACTCCTAAAAACACAGCTAAGACTGAAATAAGGCAAAATCCAGACAAGTGGGAGAAGTTTTTTTGTGATTTCCAAGAAGATGATGGGCTAAAATGATTCAACTTTCCTTTGATGTTTGGGGGAGTTCCCAAAAACGCGTTCCACCATTGGCCTTCCTCGTGTAGGATAAATCAATCTTTTACATCAAGTCTGTGGACCTTACATGTTCGTGTTTCTTAAAACCTTTTACTCGCCCCTCTAGGAGCCCTCCAAGAATGCCACAGTTTCACCGGAGAGACGTTTTTTTGTACAAAC
Organism: Oryzias javanicus; assembly: GCA_003999625.1. NCBI lineage: Eukaryota > Metazoa > Chordata > Actinopteri > Beloniformes > Adrianichthyidae > Oryzias > Oryzias javanicus. The sequence goes on along the minus strand of CM012455.1, from coordinate 7,771,977 downwards.
ATGCAAGAATCCCCTATGTAGACAAAACAAAATGGACCAGCCACAGAAAACTATCAAAACTTGACATATTCAGGCATTTAGCCAGGTTGTCTGGCTTTTTTCCCCTCTAAATAGAGGTATTTTGAAACGATAATATCTCATTGATAAAAGATGAGGTTGATAATTTAACTACAAAGAACTGTAAGGTTCAGAGAAAACGAGCTTTTATGCAATTTTTCCCCCATGTTTTTTGTGTAGATTTTGTTTGGTTTAGTAGCTGATGCTTGATTTAAATGTTTCTCTTCCTTGTATTCAAGATTTCTGACCCCCTGCTCTTTGCCTTCTCGATCCAGATGAAACCTCCGATCTGCAGGTGAACGGAAAAGCAGCCAAACATGTTCCCGTCCCGCAGAAGTGCCTCCCTGACCTGCCGCCCCCCAGAGTTGTAAGTTGTTACAAGTTCCTGTCTGTCCGAGGAAAACGGAGGTTGTTAAACTACAAAGCTGGAGGAGAGAGTTGTGAAAAGTATGGAGGCAGGAGCTCAAGAGTTGGAGTGGAAAGTAAATATTCTTCAGCTAAATTATAGAATTTATGGACACAAAATATTAAGTCATTTTTTTAAATTTTGTCTCTATTATAAAATATTTCGTAGTGGTCTTTTAATTTTGATTAAGCTGTTTTTAGACAAAATCTAAAAGCTTGTGTCATTTTTTTTTTAAGACATATTTTTTGCAAAGAAGTAGGAGTTTGTTAGAAATTCGCATCTGAGTTGGACTGTTAGCACGGCACTTAGCTTCCATTAATTTCCCATCATTCCTTGGCTATGTCCGAATTCCTCCTTCTCCTACTCACTATATAATGAATTCGCCAGTATTGTAGTGCTGTCGGAATGTACGATTCCAAAGTCGAGTCCACTAGAAAATTCCCAGAAGTCTTTGCGAAAAACAAGTGTGTTTTGATGCTCACTGCAATGGCAAATATAGACCAGAATGTATTACATTTGAACAATTTTTGTTAAAAAAAAAGTTTAAATATAATTTTTGATCAAACAATTAATATATTTGTCATCTAAAAACTGTGAAGTCATAAATAAACAAAGTAAAAGACTCGTATTTATTAGATTTTCACCTTGTGAAAGTAGTTAGCAAAAACACAAGCTAACATTAGTGTTACCAAAAATGTAGCTAACAAGCTGACATTGGTGTAGCAAAAAAAATGTAGCTGACTAGCTAACATTAGTGTAGCAAAATAAATAAAAAAAAAAATTAAAAAACGTAGCAAACAAGCCAAGATTAGTCTGGCAAAAAAATGTAGCTAACAATAGTGTAGCAAAAAAAAAAACAAAGTATCTGACGAACTAAGATTCGTGTAGAAAACAAAAATGTAGATAACAAGCTAACAGTCGTGTAACATTTGTTTACCAGAAAAAAACATAGCCAACAAGTTAACCTCAGCGTGGCAAAAAAACATGGCTAACAAGCTAATATTAGTGTAGCCAAAGACCGTTTCTAAAAAGCTGACAGTTTTGCAAAAACAAAAAAAAAGAAAAACATAACTAACAAGCTATCATTAGCGTAGCAAAAAAGTAGAAAACAAGCTAACATTACTGTAGATAGAAAAAATGTAGCTAACAGGAATTTTATCAGGAGAAAGGAAATTTTGGCACGTTTATGACAGGGTTTTTCAAACCGCTGGTTTTCATCTGCGATCCGTAATGATTTGAACAAAGAAATACTCAGAAATGCAGTTTTAATCTAAGATTATTTTATATACGTCTTCCAAGATGAGAAAAACGGAGCAAGAACATGTAAAAAAAAAAAAAAAAAAAAACCAAAACAGGATTTTCATTGGAGTGGGTCTATAATTTTTTCACAATAAGTTCACGCTGGCTGTGAGACCGAGCTGGCCCAATGTGACTTCAGGACAAACTCCAGGAAAATGAGCTTTAGAGCATCCCATCTGTGCCTTTGAACTTTACACAGCAGACTCAAACGTGCACAGCAGCCGCCTCCACGAGTGTGAGCAGGAGCAGCTGTTGCTAATCAGAGCTAAAGCGTCGCGTCAGCACATGTGTGAAAGTGTGTGTGAGAAAAGAGGTTCAAGCGAAAGTGCATGCGATGCAGCAAAAACACTTTTTTTTTTTTTTGGCGTTTATTTTAAAGTTGCTGCACAGCTTCAACAAATTCTGCATCCAGCTGAGGTTTTCCTCCTTTCCCGGCCTCCGGCTCGGGGATCGGGGTGACTGGTCCCGTTTCAGGGAGTCTGAGTAAACACGTCCACAGAGAGCCACTTTTGGGAAATCCTTTCATCTGCCTCCGGGGCTTCCATCCACCTGCTGAGATGGTGTACTCAAGCGTTAACATGTGCTTCACCGTGAACGCAGAATCCCCCTTTATCACGGCGGTGAACAGCGCCCCCTTGCTGTTGATGTAATGTCCGGGCAAGGCGGTCCACTGGCCTGTAGTGAGGTTATAGCAGTCCATGAGGCAGCGCAGGAAGTCGTCGCAGGGCCCATTCCGCATCACGTACAAATTGTCCCTGTGGGCCACCATACAGTGACCGTAGCTCTGCGGTCGGATCATAGTGGTCGTGAGCTTCCACTCGTCCCGCCGCGGTACGTACTCGTAGATGTCGGTGGTGTCCGGCGGTTTCCAGAAGCAGATAAACATCCGCCGGCGCGCGACGGCGTACGCCGCAGACGTAACCGGCCTCGGCGCGTGACGTATGAACGTCCACTCTTCTTTAGAAGGGTCGTACGCCTCTGACGTGGAAATGATTTGGTTTTGGGCGCCGCCTCCGATGGCGTAGAGGCGTCCCTCGTGTCCCAGCAGGGTGAAGTCGTGTCTCGGCTGTTGGGGACCCGGAAGAGTCGTCCACATCCCCGATTGGGGGTTGTAGCAAAAGGTCTTGTCCACCGTTTCCTTCCCGTAGCCGTAAACTCCCCCGACGATGTACAGGCGGTTGTCCAACACGGCGACGCCGGCCCTCGACGTGCTGCAGAGAGTCGGGAGGTCGGTCACATGCTTCCACTCTCCTTCCATTTCGTCGAGAAAGCAAACGACCCTGAAAGAGTCCTGCAGCAGCTCCATGGAAGGAGTGTGGGTTCCTATGGCGACGAACGAAGCGGGCGCCAACTTTTCACAATACTCCAGCAGCTCCGCCGGGAGGGTGCGTTCCGCCGCTTCCTTGAGGTCATCGAACGCATCGCGAAGAAACAGGGCGGCGGTGTGAAACAATCGACGCACGCCAAAGACGGCGGCCGCCTGGTAGAGCAGCAGACAGTTGTCCGAGTCTACGATGTCGCACAGATGCCGAACCAAACACGAGACCTGCAGGAAGGCGGCGCACTCCACGGCCTCTACCAGCTCGTCCGGGTCGCCCATGGCGGGAATTTCCCCCCTGCAGACGGCGAGGGCGATGAGGAAACCCCTGGCGTGCACTCCGCCTTTCAGATGCAGCTCGTCTTGTCGACTTTCTCGCATGCCGGAGTGAAAAAGAGCGTGGAAATAGTCGCTGTAGCTGCGAAGAAACTCTCTTTCCACGGTGAACCAGCTCTCTTCTATTCCCACTCTCACCCAGCCGGCTCGGGCCGGATCTAAGGCCGCGTTTTCACTCATATCCTCCGTGACAAACCCGGATTTCTGCTCCTCCTTAAAGATAATCCCTCATTTTGTGTGCAACTCCCATTCAGTTTCTCCTCTAACGTACTTGGTGAACAAAGGGTTGCTGGTTTCACAGCCCCTCCGTCTGCATGGGCTGAAAATAGAGCCGGACTATACATAGCAACTGCAGCAATTGCGAGCCTCCGGCGTGAAAAGGAAAACTCTCGACGTGCGCCGGAGGAGCCAACGTAGCTTCCGGCAACTGGTCATTAACATACCCGCACTGCGACCGGCTAGCAGATATGTACGCTGAATTATTCATGATTAAAAATATCTTTAAATATTTTTATTTTAAAGCTGGGAGAGAATTCTAAAAGTTTAGCAGAGGTCAAACTAGAAGGCAAATTAACCGTCTGACTCCATGTTTTCTCTCTGACCTTTTGACCTCTTTTATAGTTCCGCTCTAACTTTTCCTGGTGAAAAAAAGAAAAGTAACACATTTCACACGTCTTGCATTCCAAAGCCGACCTGCTCTAATAATTTTGCCCGTGAGGACCCTGCAGGCTTTCAGATCCACTCGGAGCGTGTTCGGATTCTTGGCATGGGAACCAGGGATTTTCCATGTTCGTCTGACTGTTCACTTTTCGGGCTCCTTTTCCCACCCCCCCTCCCCCTTTGTTATTTATGCTCCGGTCCATTCCGTCTGCTTGATGTTTCTGTGGTGAGGATGTGTGTGTGTGTGTGTGTGTGTGTGTGGAGGTTTCTACGCCCTCTTCTTTTGTGTCTTCTTCATCCTCTGTGCCTCCCCAACATTTAGATTTAGGGGATCTAGGTGGATATAAAACGAGGAAAAAGAAATGTGAGGGCAGTCGGGGAATGCTTTACTTTTAATTAATAACACATGTTTTTGCTGTTTTTTACTCATATTAAGAAAGAACGTCTCCAATAGTACCATGTTCCTCAAATTAAAGATCGATTGAGTTTAAAGACTCCAATCATCTCCAATTATCTAAATAAAGTTTAGCATGAAATACAACAGGGGTTTATACTTAGTAAACCCCTGTTGGGACAATAAAATCTGTCCAACGCAAGAAGCTCTCATCCCGTATCTGTTTGCTCAGCTGTTGGACAGGACAAGTTTAGAAAAAAAAAAAAAAGACTCCAATCATCTTTTGATCTAATCAATTTAATCATGATTATGCCTTTTTTTATGTGGTGAAAACTTGACATTTTCCCACTTTCTTAAAAATTAAAGAATAACTTTTGACTCAGTTTAACATGACTTTCCTTTTAAAATAAAAGACTAATAGGATCATTTCAAAGCAACGAGTGTAATAATAGGTTGTGTAATGTCAAAAAAGTTGATTATTTTACCGATTTTGGAGGCTTCTTGTCAGAAACTTAAACAAAAATTAAATTGTATCTAATAAATCACCTATTTTTTAATCATAAAGTGAAATTAAAATCCTGAAATTTGTTTAAAAAAAATAGAGATTGTAACTCAATTGGGCCTCAATTCTCGTAGATTTTTTTTTCTATTGTAAAAGTTTTCGGTAATCTTTTAATTTTAATGTTTTTGGCCAAAATGTATGGAGCTATTTTGGGGCCAAAACTATTTGAAACCCAAATAAAACATTTTGGAAAAAAAAATATTAAAAAACATGAAACAGAGTTTTGGATGTGTAGTTTGTAAGCAATAAAACTCTGCTTTTTAAAACTTTACTTGGGACAAATTCAGACTATGATAGTAAAGACCAAACAGCCATTTTTTTAGCCTAATTATTACAGTTTTAGGAGTCAGTGAATGCACCACCCTCATCGATTTTGATTGGTCCTTCATGTTAGCCCCGCCCCAACGTGCCACAACGGGGCCAAAAGTTTTGATTTTCATTTTCGAAAATTGGAAAATGAAAAAAAAGTTGAAAGTGAAAAGAAAGATTAAATTGGATCTAATTAAATCACCTATTTTTTTTTTTTAATTATTTATTTATAAATCTTCAATTTTACAATACCAGACAGTACAATAAACAATATAATTTGAATTTGCATAGAATTTCTTAATACACAAACGTTGAACACTTTTTTTTTTTCTTAAACAAAAAATATAAAAATATTGAACTAAAGAACTAAAGGGAGTGACCAGTGTTTGTCAATTTGTTTGTATTTTCGAGATAGTATAAGACATATGTATATTAGTATATTGGACCCACTTTTTCCAGCATAAGTTAAACCAGTTTTCTTTGTTTAAATCACCTATTTTTTTAATCATAAAGTGAAATTAAAATCCTGAAATTTGTTTAAAAAAATAGAGATTGTAACTCAACTGGGCCTCAATTCTGGTAGAGTTTTTTTCTATTGTAAAAGTTTTCGGTAATCTTTTAATTTTGATGTTTTTGGCCAAAATGTATGGAGCTATTTTGGGGCCAAAACTATTTGAAACCCAAATAAAACATTTTGGAAAAAAAAATATTAAAAAACATGAAACAGAGTTTTGGATGTGTAGTTTGTAAGCAATAAAACTCTGCTTTTTAAAACTTTACTTGGGACAAATTCAGACTATGATAGTAAAGACCAAACAGCCATTTTTTTAGCCTAATTATTACAGTTTTAGGAGTCAGTGAATGCACCACCCTCATCGATTTTGATTGGTCCTTCATGTTAGCCCCGCCCCAACGTGCCACAACGGGGCCAAAAGTTTTGATTTTCATTTTCGAAAATTGGAAAATGAAAAAAAAGTTGAAAGTGAAAAGAAAGATTAAATTGGATCTAATTAAATCACCTATTTTTTAATCATAAAGTGAAATTAAAATCCTGAAATTTGTTTAAAAAAATAGAGATTTTAACTCAACTGGGCCTCAATTCTGGTAGATTTTCACACAAAAATCTGTCAAAGATGTTTTATTTTTACCTGTAATATGAACTGTTCTTCAACTTGAAAAGTTGGAGTAAATTACTTACTTTTTACTGAACAGTTACTTTTTAAAAGGAAGAATGTTTTTCTTTAACCTCTTTCTGGAGGGCTCAAACTTGTATTTATCTCTAGTATTAATTGTGTCTCCATTTATTTAACCTAAAATCCTATTTGTTTTTTTTTTTAAATAAAAATCTACTTTTTTACTTTTTCTGCTAAAAAGATGAAAGTTTTCTTACTCCTTCACTAGACATGAAGGAGTTTTAAAAAATGTGCAAGTCTCGCTAAATCTGACAGCTGAATTTGCTGATGTTTTCCCTTCTGGAAAAGGCAGAAATGTAACAAAAAGCTGATGTCTCCCCTCCTTTAGTTGTGGCGATCCCTCGCCGTCCTTTGAATTCCTTTGTGAATCCCTCGTACATGCTGCGGCCTGCAGAAAAGTCTGACAAACAAGCGACTGCAGGAGGTGACGCCACGCCAGCGTCGAGGATGACGGCGTTCTGCAGCTGCTGCGCATTACTGAAAACATGATGCGATGGGAGAAACTCCCAAAAGAAGAGACCTCCCTTTTTAGTGGGAGAAGTCGAATTGAAATAGTTTCTATTATGAACAAAATTGAATTGAACTTCAATTCTGCTCTTAATTGACACCATGACATCCAAAGATCAACTAGAAAATGAAGGTTGTTGAACTTTTAGCTCATTAAAATCATGGGTTTACTTTCATTTCTCATGGATTTGAGTGTGACCTTTTCACTTTATGATCCCTCATTCTGCATTGAGAGCTCCAGTACAGAATGATATCATCTCCACTGGCACTTTCTGTCTGCTTACATCACTTTTGCATTTGGGGAAAAACAAGAAGAACAATCCCACTTATCTCATCTTTTTCTTGCTGCTGAAGATCTGTGATAACTTGGGGACTTGTGGTTACAGGTCGATGCAAGAACTCCATCTCGTGTGTTTTTTTTTTCACCTCAGAGTCCCAAAGCACTCTGAGCTGACTTGCTTGAGCAGTTACTTTATAGCAGCCAGATAGATAATAAAAATGGGTGTTAACTCAGGAAAACATGTTGTCCCTCTACATGTTTCTTTAAGGTACTAATATTCTGTCCTGACATCAAACATACTAAACAATTACAACATTTTCAAGTTTTTTGTCAAGTTTACTTTCATAATTTTGGACTAAAAAGTGTTATACTTGTGTCGTTTGTCAGGGCGTGGTGAGCCGGGAGCCGTTCCCTTTGCCTGCAATTCCATCTCCAGCCACCGTAGACAGCTACTATGAGGAGGCTCAGCCCTATGAAGAAACTGCAATGGGTGAGAAGTCTGATCACATTTGTTGGATTTGGTGACACCTAGTGGCAAACCTGCAGAATGCAGCAAAGTGAAATTGGGATATGAGATTTTTTCACTCAAACAGCCACAAAATTGATGTTTACCCTTAAATCAAATCGAGGAAGAAGTGAATTGATCCATCTCTACTAGAGCTGGGAATCACTGGGTACGTCGATACGCAATACATGGCTCACGATATCAATAATATCGCGATACTGCGATAGTTGGTAAAAATCCTCTCTAATAACTAATATTATATAGAAGAACACTTTTTTTGGGGGAAATATATCCTAATTTTATTTTTTTTTAGCTTAACCCTTCCGCTCTCCTTGGGGTCCAGATGGCTCCAACCACATATTGTTATGCGATTTTTTTCCATGACAAATGTGGACGAAGTGGGACAGGATTTTATGTCTGCCATGGACATTAGTGAAACTCCGAAATCAGTGAAAAAAAAAAGTTCAGCGCACTGTCCTGTGGTGTCCAGATGACCCCACTTTTAATGTAAACAAGCTAAGGAGAACGGAAGGGTTACACACAATCATAATAAACAACTTATGTCTTATTTTGTGCAACAAATTATAGACACTTTTGTTTAACGTTGCTTAAAATCACTAATACTATAACTTACCACCAATTGAATTGGAATTATTTGTAAAATTCCATGTTAACAATAGTAAACAGGATCAGCAGTGCCACAGAAATACTGTTAGCAACAGAACAAAAATTAAATAATTCAAATTGGTGTTATCTACCTCCAAAGGAACGTCACATCAAAGGATGATGAATATAACGTTTTACAGCCTCTGTCAAGTGTTCCATAATTTTTTTTGTGCACTTTTCCCACATTTGAAAAGGGCTGAGCATTCAAAATTGAAGGCTGATTTACCAATCTTTATTTATTTTCTATTTAGTCAGTCAACAGGTAAAAACCTTAAAACACACATAATAATGGCAATAAATATTTAAAAATTCGAATTCTATTACAAATTAGCAATAAACAACTTTAATCTATAATAATTTATACAATTTTAAGTTCTTCAATTAACTAGCAACTTCCCTATTTTACCGTGAATTCATGCACTTTATTTTAATTACATTATTTTTAAGTTCATACATCAAATCTGCATTTTTTTATTTAAGAATAACTTTCAGTTAACATCAGCAAAAAGTTATTACATTCATTTGAAAACCTTACACCATAAATTTAACAAAGTTACACCGTACACCAGCAGGGTAAACATAGAGTGCATGAAAGCAAAAATTCCGACGGTACCTGAAGTACACACAAACAACTACAAAGCACGCGCCTCGTTCCCACAGCGCACCGATCAAACAGGAAATAAACGATCGCGGTCATTCTAGCGCTCAGACAAACTCACTTCTTACCGGCTGACTCTTCTACAGATGGATGATAATTGAGAACAGGTAGACATGATTTATACTCGCATGTGTTTTTTCCTGAATGAGGTCCGTGCATCGGGAAAATATGTCCGACGCAGCGCGAGTAGCTACGCAATAGTTCCGCCCCGCGACTCAGACGCAACAGCCTCGTAAAATGAAAATATAAAATCGATACTTGGTGAGAACCCATCGAGAATCAACCGCAGGACTAAATATCGCGATATATCGCAATATCGATATTTTGGCACACCCCTAATCTCTACTGCATGCTAGCGCTGCCACAAACGATTATTTTAATAGTTGAATAATCGGAAAAAATTACATATAATAAAGTCAAATTAAAAACTAGATATATTCACACTTGCATTATTGAAGATATTGAAGAGGCCTCAGGTGTGAAAGGGTGAAGTAGATCAGCTATCTTTGTGGATTTAATAAAAGTTAAAAATTGGTTTGAACTGTCTCAGTTTGTCTGACCGCTTCCTTTCGGCGCCGCACAGATGGGGAGCGTTCCGGCCGGGCCTCGGCGCCGTGGATGCGCCAGCGCAGCTCTGACAGCGTGGTCTATGCTGTGATCACCCGCGGTAGCAAAAGGCCTCGTGTTTCTGTGTGGCATGTCTGCACTCGATGTGATTAAACCCCGTGCATGGAGAATAAAGCATGGCCACAGAATCATCTCATCAAATTATTATTATTATTATTATTAATCTCCTAATGTCTGTTCCTCATTGTAACGCCTCCATACTCATCAGTCTTTTATTTTTTCCTACATATATTTTTTCTTTAATACTTGTTTTCTGGTCGTAGATGACGGAGAGGCGGTCAGCAGTTCATACGAGTCGTACGACGAGGAGGAGGTGACTCGAGGGAAGTCGGCTCAGCACCAGTGGCCGTCGTCGGAGGCGTCCATCGAGCTGATGAAGGACGCTCGCATCTGCGCCTTCCTGTGGAGGAAGAAGTGGCTCGGCCAGTGGGCCAAGCAGCTGTGCGTCATCAAAGAGCATCGGCTGCTGGTGGGTTCAGACAGACCACCATTAAAAGCAGACTTTTTGTTTTGTTTGTACACAAAACACTCGACGTGGTTAGTAATACAATGCTGAAACCTTTTCAACTCCTCCTAACTGACGCCCTTCCCCATAGATTCATCGCCACACAAGTATTTTAAGAGTTATTACTTTACTCAATTTAATTTCAAGTAAAGTTTGTTGATGCTACAGTTACAAATACAACTGAAATTTAAAGTCCCACTCCAACCATATTTTTTTCTATTGTAAAAGTTTTCGGTAATCTTTTAATTTTGATGTTTTTAGCCAAAACGTATAGAGCTATTTTGGGGCCAAAACTATTTGAAACCCAAATAAAACATATTGGAAAAAAAAATATTAAAAAACATGAAAAAGAGTTTTGGATGTGTAGTTTGTAAGCAATAAAACTCTGCTTTTTAAACTTTACTTGGGACAAATTCAGACGATTTTTTTTAGCCTAATTGTTACAGTTCTAGGAGTCAGTGAATGCACCACGTCTGAAGTTACCACCCTGATCCATTTTGATTGGTCCTTCATGTTAGCCCCGCCCCGACGTGCCACAATGGGGCTAAAAATTTAGAAATTGAAATTTTCAGATTCGAAAATGAAAAGATTTGAAAGTGAAAAGAAAGATTTGAAAGTGAAATTTTTAGTTTTGGAACCCCGAAAAAAGAACAATTGAAGCCGAAAATAATTTATTGATTGATTGATTGATTGTTTTATTCATTCCTTATTTTATTCCATTCATGAAGACAGCATTACAACATATTCGGTACACGTTGAAGGTCTACATATCTTCATGACAGGAAAGGAGTAGTAAGAAGAATAAAATTCTTATTTAATTGCTGCCCCTATTGTTTTATTTCAAGCATAGATGGAAAAATTCAGGACAAAACACACAATTATTTCAAACTCATTGCAGAAACGATAAAATGCATTGATTAGAAAATTGAAAACGAACAAAAATAAAATACACTTGTGTCACATTTGATTCATTCATTCTTTGTGATTATTGACTAAAGTCAGTAGAGTTTGATTGATTGCTTGAAAATGAGTGGGAAGAAGCGAACTTATATAATCCCACCCCTACTTGATTACTTCATTTAACTGTTTTGCATAATTATGTCTTCCAGTTGTTTTTTTTTTCTCTCTTCTCAATACATTCCCAATAGTAAGTAAAGTGCTTGTTGATTATTGATTAATCTCGTAAAACATTATTTCAGTAAACAGTAACATCAATCATACATCATGTAACAGATATGTAAAAACTCACTGATTATCATCAAAATACAATGTTATATTAATGCAGAAAAAGAATAATTACACATTGAAATCAAGTTTTCAAGTAACATTAGAGCTTATTGATTATTCTCTGAAAGAATTCTTTTATATTTCATTAAACATTAATGATTTACACAATATGTAATAATCATTGATTATCATTAGAAACACATAATTTCATGAATCATTGCTACATATTTAAGATCAAGAAAGGAAAATTAATGCCATAGTGATTATAAACTTATCAGTAATCATTACTGCATACTACATAACATAAAATTCTTTGATTGCATTTGAAAAAAAAAAAACTTTGATTATTTCATCAAATTCAAGTTCAGACAATTTGAATTGTTCAAACACAAGTTGATCTTTAACTCGTCTTATCTTCATATTGTAAAATTAGAGTTTCTTTATACATTTTCTTGAATTGATAATTAAGTTTATTTTAGAATAGCAAAAAGTTTTGGGGGGCTGGGGGACGGCTGGAGGGGGGGGCTGTCTGAAATCAGCCGCTCATCACTTGATTTTGGGAAAAGTGGAGACCCTCCTATCAGTCGGCCTTCCTGCCAGAGGACTGCCACCAGGTGACCTCCAAATATGTACGATATCAAAAAATCGTCTGGTCGCTGTAAAATTTTAACTTATTTGTAAAGCCTCCGCGGCTGCCGTTCGATGTTACAAATCCTGCCAAATTTTCTTAAAAACTCGCATTTAGTTCGCCGCGCCGTGGCATTTTTTAAATAAGTGACCGTAGCTTCAATTTGGTACAACTCCTACCAAACTGCTTAACATTCACCAATTTGGGGATGATTCGTCTTCCAGTGCTACAAGAGCTCCAAGGAGCAGACCCCCCTGCTGGACGTGAGTCTGCTGGGCTGCAGCGTGATCTACAAAGAGAAGCAGCTGAAACGGAAAGAGCACAAACTGAAGATCGTACCAGTGGGAGGGGAGGCCATCGTGCTGGGCCTGCAGAGCAAAGAACAGGCAGAACAGTGGCTGAAGGTGACGAATACTTTGTTTACATTCCCATTATGAATGTATTTGTGATCATTGCTCTGAAACTTCTTATATTTATTAGGTAATTCAAGAAATCAGCCCCAAACCAGCTGAGATCTGGGATCCCCATCAGCTTTCGTCCGATTCTTCAAGGCTCATTTGCACTAAGGTAAATTTGAGATTTTCTTCTTTGCTGCCAAAACTACACACACGCAAAGACTAAAATGCAGACGTGACGACAGGGAGAGCTGAGCGAGAGACACTCGCTGGCCTCGGAGAGCGGCAGCAGCAACGACGGCCACGCCGACACGCCGGAAAACAAAGATGGTGAGCATTCTCAGGAAGGTCACCGTCTTTCTTTATTATGTAATGCTTGAGCGCTAGCCTGTTTGTCCCCCACAGTGAAGAAAAAATACGGCGCCGGTTTGATGTTCAGCAACTTGAGGAACATCGGGAAAAAGAAGAACGCCTCACTCGAGAGTCCGGAGAAAATCATTGAGACCTCAGGTGAGGAAAAAGAAAACAGCGTTGGTCTCATTCTGGATTGTATTATGCAACTTACATAGTAAAAAGTAAACCAAAATTACCATGTTGCTTCCAAAAATAAAAATACAATTTTTGTAATAATAAAGTAAATTAATACAGAATTTGTTCTTAATACAATAATGGAAAAAAATCTAATGTATATCATGTACTTTATTGGAAAATATTATTTATTGCATAAACATTTTTAATTGGTATTCTAAAATGAATTCTGTTGGATGTTTATTCTGTTTGGGGAAATAAAAGGCCGACTGGTTTTCTATACAAAAATGTTTAATTTGTAAATAAATACATTTTCCTAATTTCAAAACATCTGATGGTTCAGTCACCCAAAAAAAAGTCATTTTTATACAAACTTAACACTTTACAAAGAAGTTAATTTACCAATACATAATAAAGCATTAATTAACTATTAAATAAATGTAAATAGCCACTTATATTCTTTATTTATTTTAATAAACCTTTATTTAACCCTTTATATTTCTGCTCAACCAAGTGGTGGGAAACATTTAGAAAACATGTTGAAAAAATATTGATTGTCTGTCTTACTCCCAAAGGTACGGAGCCCCTAAAGAGAAATTGAAAAAAAATTGGAAGCGTTTTTTTTTTGTTTGTTTTTCTAAAATTTGAGATAATAATGATTTTAAAAAAATTCTGATTAGTAACAGATGCGCACCAGATAGTAACGGGTGCACATCAATTAGTAGCCATAACCTATTTTTAATTCAATTTTTAGGGGAAAAAAAAGGAAAAAAAAAAAGTACTATGTGGTGTGCACCAGTAACTAACCAGAACTTTATGTGGTTAAAATTAAGGCAGTTAAAAAAAAATAATAATAAATTCTGGATAGTAACTGTTGCGCACCAGATAGTAACTGGTGTGCATCAGTTACTGACCAAACTATTTTTTTGTACTTATTTTTAGGGAGCCCTTAAGTAGTTTTGCAAACCTTTTTTTTTGTTGTTGTTTTTTTTAATCTTATGTCACTTTAGGGGTTCGATACCAAGACAATAAGCAGCCAAATAAAATATCTTTTTATGATAGTTCTTTTTTTTTATTTTTTATTTTTTGATGTCACTTTAGGGTTTCCGTACAAAGGCAATAAGCAGCAATATGAAATATATTTTTATAATGGTTCTCTTTTTTTTTTTTTTTTTGGTAGTTAAATGGTTAACCAAGTGAAACCTACACTAAACACATTAATGTTATAATATAAACAGAAAAATAACTATATATATATAATTTAATGTTGAGATGCAACAAAATGACTTGTTGATTCTAAATTGGGACATATGTAAACAGTCATTTGGAGGGGGCAAAAGTTGTGAGTAGGATGACATTAATAAAGTATAATAGGTATATGGTGCATCAGGAAAATGCATTATTAAATGTATTACTAATGTGTTGGCTGTTGGTCGTCTTATAATTCTGCCTTACTTAATGCATCATAAATCATTTATAAAAGCTGCTTTATGCAACTGTATAGCATTATGCACACAAAACATGTTGATTAATGTCTATTAAGCTTTAATAATGTCTGAAGTATTCATTTACGAATGATAGTTTTTGATATATGTCACATTTTTAGCCTAAAATAATCCTTGATAAATGCTGAAAAATATTAATTAACCTTAGTTAATAGTTAGAAACTAATTATTGGAACCTTATTGTAAAGTTTGAACAATCATTTATTGAAAACACTTGCTTTAAAATGCCTTATTAGCATAATTAATTAACAGGAGCTTATAATTATAAACTGATTTGTTAGATTATTGTCGTAAGGTGTGAACACGTATTGCTTATAAATGAATCATTTTAAGCATTACTTAAGCATTAATTAACAACAGTTAATGATAATTAGTTGATTTAATTATTTAAATTATTAAAACACTTAATGAATGTTTATAAAAGTGTCTTAAAACCACTACTTATAAATTAGTCAACAATTGTTCTTATTAACTTATTGTAAAGTATCAACAAGTATCATTTTGGAGACACTTGATTAATGTCTGACAGCCCGAGTTAATCTCTATTTAATAAATACATAATATTTGTAAATAAGCACTTTTTTAAGCAATCAAAAAACAAAGATTTTACACATTTTATTCATCTCCAAACACCTGTACTTTTTTACGTCTTACAACTTGAACAAATGTTCATTTTTAACATTTTCAATAACCTGAACAAATCTAATAACATTCTTTTTTAATATATGATCATTTTTTTAGTCAGAAATTGCGACATTCGTTTAATTTCTTTCATTTAATTTCATCTGATTGTGTCAAGAAAGTCCGAAATTTTAATGGTTTTATATTCTGTTATGGAGTTTTTATTTTTCTCCCATCTCGTTTCAGGCTACCTGAATGTGCTGGTGAACAGTCAGTGGCGGACCTGCTGGTGTCTGATCAAGAACAGGCAGCTGTGGTGCTACCAGGATAAAGGCAAAAACAAACTGAGCCAGCCGGCCGTCCCCCTGGAGGGCTGCAGCGTTTCGCCTGACCCCAACCCCGAGCACCTCTACTCCTTCAGGATCGACATGGACGGCACACAGCTGGCAACCCTGGAGGTCGGTGAATCTTACATTTCCCGCTCTTTGCCAAATCAAACGTGTGAAGTTTAGGGCTAGAAAAAAGAAATTTGCTCTGACGATAACAAAGAAGCTTTGGGTTAAGGTGGCGTGAAGCAGAATTTAGTTTAAAAGCATTTCTAGTGGTTTTAAAATCACAATTTTTAGCCAAAAAATGCTTAAAAATTAGTCATTTTCTACAACATCCATTCTGCTGAGCGGCACTAGTTCGTCTTAGGCGTAACTATTGGCAACCCACTTCCCATCACCCATCTGTTTACATGCTCTCCTAGCTAACATTAGCGGTGCAACAAAAATGGTGACGTACAGTTTCAAGCCAGATACCAGCTTGGATGAGGAAAACAGAGACACACATGGATCTATTTGTCTACAAGTGGATGTATCGGAATGGGGCGGAGTTGGGAAATTATATTTGTGATGTCACAACTACTACCTAACCGCTTTTATTTCATCCTCTTCTGATTTAAAACAATTTAATTTATTAAATACTTAGAAACTCAAATTTAAGCTTTTTTTTTATAATCTCTTATGAGAAAAATCCCTTTTTATGATGTGGGTCCTTAAAGTTTCACTTCAAACATATAGGTTTTTCTATTGTAAAATTGTTTCCAGTGGTCTTTTAATTTATGTTTATGCCATTTTTTTTTAAGCCAAAATAAAAAACTCATTTTTTTTTAGAAATAGTTTCTGCTTAGCTGAAGGAAGTCATTAGAAATGAGTCTCTGGGTTGTTAGCCTAGCTAATTTCCTAGCATTCCTTTGTTTACACTCTCTCCTGCTAGCTTGTAGTGCCTTATAGCACTAAGCTAGCATTAGCATAGCATAAAAGAAAAAATAAACTATGCAATATTGTAGCCATCCAGCCGTACAGTTTAGGGCAGCTCCTGGGCCCGGCGGCCTCCTCTCCACGCCAGAAGAGGGATCCCTGAGATTTAAAATCTAGAGCAGGGGATCAAATTACATCGGAGCCTGAGGGGTGTCCATGTCTCGGTGGTGCGGGTTCTGGTCCTCGCTCTTGAGAACTGGACCTCCGTCAGTGGGAAAGCCTGGTCGGGCCCATTGACTGTAAAAACACAGTTTAAAAATTAGCCTAGCTAATTTCAAAGCATTACTTTGTGTACATTCTCTCCTGCTAGCTTGTAGCACATTTTAACACTAAGCTAACATTAGCATAGTAAGCAAAAAAAAGGAAAAATTTATGTTTAATGTCTTATGTTTAAGTTATGTTTTTTCATTAATGGATCTATTTTATCTGAAAGTGGATGCATCAGAAATGAGCAGCTGCGTTTTTAAACCACAAGTTTTCATTTGCTCCTTATCCATGACGGTTAGCATATAGACATACTTAGAAAAGCAGTTTTAGTCTTAAATTATTCTATACATGTCCTATATCTTGAAAAAAATTAATTATCATTTTCATTTGTGGGCTTTTAAATGAAGATTACATCAAAGCCCATGAAGACTTTGAGGTTTCGGTCATTTTTTTTCCAATCTTATTTTATGTTATTTTCTTAAAAAATTAATTAATTTATTCCAAATTGTTTACATAAATAGATTTATTTATGTACTTTTGGTCCTATTTGAAATCAAACCCCAGTGAGAACTAAAAACTGCAGTTCTGCATTAATGGTTTTGGTCTGAGAAATGGGAGAGGACGTTACTCAGTGGAATTCGTGGCGTTTTCCGCCCTCTTTCTGCTGACATCAGACTTGGTTCATGTGATCCATGTATGCACACGAGGGTGGTCTGCTGGCCTGCGTCTGTGGGGGGGGGGGGGGGGGGGGGGGTCGTGGATGTTCGAGGATTTAGGACTAATGCTACACCCTTTTTCATTAGACCTGCAGTACCACCCAGTCGGAGAGCGTGTTTCGTCATAGGCAGTGGAATTCAGTGTTTAGTCTCGAGGCTTTTCTCTGTTTTGATTCAATTCCTTCACTTTTTTTTTTTAAACTGCTCCATTGTTACAAAAACAAAATCCTTTTACAAGGTTTGCTCTCTCGCGATGGAATCAGTTTAAAGTGACTGCAAACACGGCTTGGAGCCAACTTTTTCCTTCTGTCCCACCAGGCAAAGACATCAGCAGATATGGGTCACTGGCTGGGCCTCCTGCTATCTCAGACGGGGAGCAAAACGGAACCAGAAGACCTGACGTACGACTACGTGAACTCGGAGAGGATCTCCAGCATCGTAAATGCTGCAAAGACGTCCCTGTAGTACGTTTTCCTCCACTGGAGACGAGCGGGCGCCGATCCAAACCTCTGATTCACACACGTCTTTGTGTTTCCAGCTTGATGATGAGGAGGTATTCGGAGCCCAACACGTACATAGACACGATCCCTTCCATTTCGCAGAACTCCGACGAGCTTTACGACGACGTGGCCTCCTTAGCTGATCCCGAGGTAACCCTCTTATTTGCGTCCTCGACGCATCCGATCTGCTGACGCTTCTGATTCCCGCAGGATTCCAAGGAGAACAATTCACCAAACTTCGACGACGACCTCCAGGAGTCCGGGGAGGCGTCCCTGAGGGACGCCGACGGCCGGAAGGAAGCGGAGGACGACGACAGAATCTACATTGATCTCCTCCCTGTGCGCTCCTTCCTGCACACACCCGGTGGAGCCAAACAAATCCCCGCCAAGGAACCCTCGAGCAACTCGCCGGACAACCTGACAGACTCCTCCTGCCAGATCAAAGAGGTTGATGACTTTTTCTGCAACAGATTGTAAAGTCGCTAAAAATTCAAAGACCGACTCCGATCGTATTTTGATCTACCTTTCCTGGTAGTGTTTTGATTATGATTTTAGTGAAAAAAAATAGTTTTCTGGAACATTCTTTGTACAGATCAATAGAAAAAAAAAACGCTCTACCATTTGCTGAGAGATCTCTGTTTACAGATTTGAGCTAGGTGAGCGTACTTTTATTCGCAAATATCTCAATTCACCTTTGATCATGACCCCAAGAACGAGGTCCTGACTACGAACAGCCGAAATTAGTTTTCTTAGGGTGGCTCCCTTAGTGATGGGGTGAGAAGCTCGGCCTCCCGGGCATCTGGTCCGGACGCCTCCCCGGGGAGGTGTTCCAGGCACGTCCCGCCGGGTGGAGGCCCAGGACACGCTGGAGAGACTCCGAATTCTTCCCTTACACTGAAAAATGTGAAATCTAAATGAGATGAACTATCTTATACATTCTTATTTTTTTAATGGTGAGATAATTCACTTAGTAGATTTATTAATTTTAAGAGTTTTGGTATCTTAATAAGGTATTAAAGCTTGTTACTAAGATTTTATTACTTATCGTGAGTAAAAACACAATTAAAACTAGAATCTCAATAGAAAAAAGAAAAAACTTTAATTAAAAAATCATTTTGAGCACTTTAAGAAAATTAATCTTATTTATAAATGAGTCAAAATGAGTTTAATCTTAGTAATAGTTCACTAAATTTAAGATATTTGTGATTCCTATGCAGCAAGATATTTTTTTTTGTTTGAAAAAGCCTTGAGAAGTCAAATTATATATTTAAAAATGTGTTATCAAATTAAAATTTTGGATTTAATTTGATGGAAACTAATAATTTTAAATGTAACAAATCACAGAACTTTTGTTAATTGATACAAGTTTCACTTTTTACAGTGAAAACTGATGAAAAATGCTCTAGGAAATGTTGAATTTGTTGTTTCATTTTATGATTAACTTCAATCAGAAATTTAAATAAATACATTTCCATTTCACTCTAAAATATATCAGACTTAAAATATGAATTTTTTTTTTTTGTTCCAGACGGACCTTCTTGAACAGAGCTCAACCTCGGTGTCAAACGGGTCAAGTTCAGCTTCTGCCCCCAACAAACTAGAACCAAACCGGCTGCAGTTCATCACCTCCCCACAGCCACAAACTCAGCCCGGCAAGAACTTCCCTCCAAGCCAGGAGACCTCCAAGAAAAGCAGCTTGGAAATCCCGAAGGCCTTTACCTCCTCCGTGGTGGAGATCCAAAAGGTTCCTCCGTTCCCTCACAGCCCTCAACCGGGACGGCCAAAGGCGCATACCATAGGTGAGAGGCGGAGCTTCTCCGCATACATGTTTTCAGTGTCTTACCTCACCTCCTCTAACATCTGTCTCACATTCAGAAGCTTTAATCGCCCTCTTCCTGCTGGGTTTTGTTGCGAGTCTGGCTCCCTCTAGTGGCAACTTGCTCACGGTGTGTTTCAGGGAGTCCTTGCACGTTTGAGGTCAAACTTGGCAAGAATCGCACCGAGGCCGACATGCGGCGCTACACAGACGAGCGGGACCGCCTGGAAAAGGAGAGGGAGGAGGTGAAGAGCTGCCTGGCCAAGCTGAAAAAGGAAAGGAGGGAGGCGAAAGAAGAACTCGCTGCTTGTCAAGGTGCATTTCTACCTCATGTTCTTGTAATTGTTTATCTGTTTACACGATCTGGCTGAAAAGTTACAGTATGTTAAAGGGTTTTTAAATGTCCTCCTTTGCCCTCAGATCCTAAGGAGCAAGCTCTGCTGGAGGTCCGAGCGAAGGAGAAGGAGGTGGCGTGTCGGGAGGCGGAGAGCCGCAGGGTGGAGGTGGAGCTTCGGCTGGTGGAGGTGAAGGAAAGCTTGAAGAAAGTGGAATCTGGGCCTTTCACGCTGGGCACAACGTTGGACAGCAGCCTTCAGGACCCCCCAACAGGGAAATTCACAACTTCGGAAAACGTTAACCCGGTAAACATCCCGTCTGTCACGGGCTGCGTCCCAATTCCCTCACTGTTGTTTTAGTATATTTGGCCGGTTTCAAGAGACAGATCACAAATTCTCCAGATAATCTTACTTAAAGAATAAATTTATATTTAATTTAATTATATTATATTTAATTTAATTTGAAATTATATTTCTATTAGTCAAAATGAGCTTGATATTAGTAAAAAAAAATATACTAATTTTGAGATTTTGTGGTTCCCATGAGGTTATATATTTTTACTTTTTTTGAAGTCTTGACAAGCCAATTTTTCTTGTTCTGATGGCAGATCATTTTTCTTATTTTAAGTAGGGCTGCCACGATTAGTTGACTAATGACGACTAATTTAATACTCGATTAGTCGTTACTTTATATTAAATGGAGTCAGAGTGTAGTCAAGTTGGAAGTTATAATGTCATTATGCGAGCTTTTTGGACTGTTTTGACGTTTATTAAGATTTTTAAGACTATTTTTGAGTTTAGCTAATATTTCGGTTACATGCTAGCTCTTTTGGCTAACTAATCTTTTTGTTTTTGTTTGTTTTTTTTTTTTAAGGCTGTTTTGGAGTTTGGCTAATATTTCACCTAAACGCTCGCTGTTTTAGCTAATTTAAGATTTTTTCAGTTTTTTAGGCTAATTTGGAGTTTAGCTAATATTTTAGCAGAATGCTAGCTATTTTGGCTAATTTAAACTTTTTTTTTTAGGCTCTTTTTGAGTTTAGCTGTTTTCAAGCTACAGGGTAGCTGTTTTGGCTAATTTAAGATTTTTTTTTAAGGCTACTTTGGAGTTTAGCTAATATTTCAGCAGTACGCCAGCTCTTTTGGCTAATTTAAGCTTTTTTTGTTTTTTAGGCTTTTTTTGAGTTTAGCTATTTTTAAGCTACATGCTAGCTGTTTTGACTAATTTAATATATATTTATTTTAGTTTTTTAGGCTACTTTAGAGTTTAGCTAATATCTAGCTTTTTTGGCTAATTTAAGCTTTATTTTGTTTTTAGACTTGTTTGGAATTTAGCTATTTTCAAGCCACATGCTAGCTGTTTTGGCTAATTTAAGATTTTTTCAGTTTTTTAGGCTAATTTGGAGTTTAGCTAATATTTTAGCAGCATGCTAGCTATTTTGGGTAATTTAAACTTTTTTTTTTAGGCTTTTTTTTGTTTAGCTATTTTCAAGCTACAGGCTAGCTGTTTTGGCTAATTTTATATATTTTTTTAGTTTTTAGGCTACTTTAGAGTTTAGCTAATATTTCAGCAGTATGCTATCTTTTTTTTTTTTAGCTAATTTAGGCTTTTTTTTTTTTTTTAGGCTTGTTTGGAGTTTAGCTATTTTCAAGCTACATGCTAGCTGTTTTGGCTAATTTGGCATCTGGCCATGCCTGTATCCGACCTGGCTTCTGGGGTGCTTCCAGAGCCCTGGATTTTGGAATTGTAGGTTCTGTCCAAATTTATTTACTATATAGCGCGTTCACACTTTTGTAGTGCTGTCCGAATCTACAATTCTAAAATTGAGTGTTCTAGAAATTTCCCAGAGGTTTTTGCGATAAACCGAGAAGTCTGTCCAACTTCCTTCACTATTAACTGCATAATGTACTATATAGTTCCCACTCTAATCCCCGACTACTAAAAAATGATATAGGGCTTTCTAGTCCCCTGGATTTGAAACACAATTCAGACACAATGCTCACTACTTTTCTTTTGCTTTTTTAAAGACCAGATTTGACATCATCGATTTCACGAAGTTAAAATCTAATCAAAAAAACATTTCACAACATTTATTTATGACTCCTTTGTATTCTGATGATGAAAATGTGGATGGTTTATTAAAAATTAAAATTTTTTTGACCACAATGCATTGTGGTCCATTTTCGCTAATGTAATGATGCACTCTGGCTTTTCGCAAAGACTTCTGGGAATTCTTTGGAATTGTAGATTCAGACAGCACTACAACATGGCAAACCCACTATATAGAGAGTAGTGAAGGAATTCGGACATAGCTTACAATTTCAAAATCGAGTGTCCAAGAAATTTCCCAGAAGTCTTTGTAAAAAACTCGTGTGCCTCAATGCTCACTGGTGGAATTCCTTCGCTTCTCACGATATAGTGTGTTTGCCATTTTCAAGAGCTTTCCGAATCATCAACTCCAAAATTGAGTGCCCTAGAAATTACCCAGAAGTCTTTGCGAATAACCAGTGTGCATCAATGTTCACGACATCAGTGAATATAGACCACAATGCTTTGCATTTGAAAAAAGCGTTTAAATTTATTTTTTTAATATACCAATGTTTTCATCATCAGAATACAGTGAATTCATTAATAGATGTTGTAAAATGTTTGTATTGATTAGATTTTTACTGTGAAATCGATTATGTCATACATAAAAAAAAAAAAAGTAGTGGGCATAGTGTCCGAATTGTTTTTCAAATCCATGGGACTAGATAGTATTTTGTTAGTAGTTAAGGGAGTAGGATGGGAGTTAAGACAAAATGTCAAACTTCCCATATTCCACGCTAAGCATTGTGGGAATTCAAACACAACCATGAAATGTTCCAGTTGACAAACCTTAACCACACCCCCTCCAACCCCCAGATAAAGACGTCTACCACGCCCACTCCTCAAGCAGCATCATCACCACCGTCATCCTCCTCCCTCTTCGTCAGCGCCACCGGCTCGACTTCTCCGGTCAACTCGGCCTCCGCTCTCAAAAACAGACCGACCTCCATCGTGGCGCCGAAGGGAAACGTCTTGCAGAAAGCAAAGGTTTGACAGAACAAGACTGACGCATATTGGTGCAGTATACGACGGAGTATTGGGGCCAGTTTGTTTTTTTCTTTCAATTACAACTTTATATCTTATAAATTTACAAGAAAAGTCGTAATTGTTAAATTATAAGAAAAAAGTTGTATATTAATGTTTCATAAGCTAAATTTATTACTTTTTTCTCGTAAATTTACAAGATTAAAATGAGTAAATTGACTCATTTTGATCTCGTAAATTTACAACTTTTAATCTTGTAAATTTACCAAATGTTTTATAGTAAATGCACGAGATTGAAACTCCTAAATTTTGAATCTCGTGAATTTACGACTTTTAATCTTGTAAATTTAAGGCTAAAAAATGAACCTTTTTTTCTTATAAATTTACGACTTTTAATCATGTAAATTTAAGAGGAAAAAATGATTTTTTTTCATAGATTTTACAAGAAAGTTGCAAATTCTGAGAAAATAATATATTTGTTTGTTTGTTCTGGTGGCCCCAATACCCCGTCGTAGCAGTAATATCAAAAATTGAATTTTTTTCAATTTTTTTTGTTGAAATTGTCTTGTTTTTTTTCCATTTTTAGGAATGGGAGAAAAAATCCACCAACTAAGTGAACCTCGAGACTCCTCACCACATCCATGCTGTACAGTTAAATTATCTCCTCACGGACTCTGACCCATCTCTCCACACAGGCCTTTAAAAAAAAAAAAATTCCACTGGATATTCTTCACTCTTTGTGCTGCTTTGCAAAAAAAAAAAAACTCTTTATTGATCTGGAAGCATTGTGTAATTTTTCAACTTTTATGCATTTCAAAACAGAATTCTGATGCAAACTTCTTCGCTTACTAAACACGTTAGATCGTAGCTTGGTTCATGTACGCTGGTAGCCAAGATGTAAATATCATTACACCATTATTCAGCCTTTTTGGCTTTTATCGCTAGCTGAAAAAAAGCACTTTTTATTCAAATAAAAATATACTGAAAAATTGGGTCCTTTTTATTCCACATCAGGAAAACTGAATTTAAATGATCATTATCTTGCAAAAATAAAACAATAATTTCATTCTACTCTCTAATATTTAATATTTTCAATACTAAAAAGGAAGGAATCTGGCTGCAGAATGATTAAGCTAGGTCAGAGGTTGGCAACCTTAAACAGTAAAAGAGCCATTTGGGATTGTTTTCTACTGATCAAAACCTAGAAAGAGCCACATTGACTTACGTTAGCCTTAAGAAATTTGGATTTGCATTCATAACCTTGTTTTTTTTTAAAATAAATGTAAATAATGTCTATTTTTGGCACGAACAAAAGCAAAAAAAAGTATATAAAAAGAAAGTAACATCTCTCAAAAAGATATTTTTTTACGTTTTTAATTACTAGCTGAACTTCAAATTAGCATAACATTTCTCTGTAAATGAAATCAGCCAAAAATGTTAGCATGTAGCTGAAATAAAAGCTAAACTCAAAATTAGCTTAAAACCTCCAGTAGATAGCAAATTAGCTAAAAATGTTAGCATGTTGCTAAAATATTAGCTAAACTCCAAATTAGCATAAAAAACTAATTAGAGGCCAAATCTGCCCCCCCCCCCCCAAAAAAAAGCTAGCTTGTTGCTTAATTGCTAGCTGAACTCCAAAATAGCCTAAAATACCTCAGAAAACTAACTTAGACAAAAACGTTAGCATGTTGCTAAGATATAAGCTAATATAAGATAATTCTAAATTATCCCAAAAAAATTTCAGTAGATGACAAATTAGCATTTTACTAAAATATTAACTAAACTCCAAATTAGCATAAAATTCCTCAGAAAACTTAGTCAAAATGTTAGCATGTTGCCAAAATAGAAGCTAAAATCTAAATTAGCCTAAAAACTCCAGTAGTTAACACATTAGCCAAAAACCTTAGCATGTTGCTAAAATAATAGCTAATCTCCAATTTTTTTGAAATTTACTATTTTATGTTTCTTCAGCCAGAGAGCCACTATGGAGAGATAAAAGAGCCTCAGGTTGCAGACCTCTGATCTAGGTCCTGATTTTGAGACAGATGCTAAAGTCCATCTGATTTGATCAAATATAACTCTTTAAGGAGGAATCTGTAAAATAGCTTCTTTTAACTTGAACATAACGTACGCAGAAATTATGCAACTCTTTAATAAATAGGCACAATTTTCAATTGCAATAATAAAAAAAAAAAGGATCAAAGCCAAATCTCCTCTTAACCCTGGAGTGAAACTATAAAACATCTGAGTTGGATAAACATAAAGACTGTTAAAAACAAAATATATACGTAATTTCACATCACATGAAGGATGCATTTATGTACACTGCAGTTTCAAACACCAAGAATCCCTTTTTCTCCGCTCCGTTTATGCCTGAAGTCTTCCCATCTGTTTCCCGTCTTGTCCATCAAGCGACGTGTCTTCTGCGATGAAGTTTGTAGCGATGCAGGAGCTCCTGGTGGCTCTTCTTCTGCCTGCTCTTCTTCCTCAGACCTGCAGGCCTGGGACGATCGCCTCGGGACGGAGAGCTGCTGCTCTCTGGAAAAACACAGAATCTTAATTTCTGTAATTAGAATTTCATCGTTGGAATCACATCTGTTGTTTCAGGAGCTGACATTGAACAGTTTTTTAGCATTCATAATAAGATCTCGAAAGAGCAAAAGGACATAAAATGCACTGATTAGTACCTCCTACTTTCTAGGGCTGGGTATTGCCAATAATTCAGATTTTTTTTTTTTTTTATCTTAATTAGATTTGCTTCAATTCAATTTTGTGTTTATACCGTATACACATTTAGACACATTTATTAAAAAATGCATTAATAATCTATATCTGTGACATTAATCTGATACAGTTTACATACTGTAAAATACATTAGTGGAATTATGAGATTGTTAATACCATACAGGGTTATGGAAGCGTTTGAAACTCATAATTCAAAGCCATTCTCCAAATGGCTTTCTCTTTTTTTAGTTTGGTACAAATTTACCAGATAACTTTTTGAAGATGAAATTTCAAATGCCGTTTTCTTTATCATAAGTTACAGAATGAGCGGTGTTGAAGAAAAAGAAGAAAACTCATTTGTAGAATTGCTTTTTCATTTTATTTAAGAGACCAATAATGCTGTTAGATTGCGAAAATTAAAAAGCATTTGTGTTTAAGCATTTTCATTTTCAAATTTGATATTTCGAATTAAATTTTGGTACAAATTTACTAAATAACTTTTTAAAAATGAAGTTTCAAACCGCACTTTCTTTTTCATTTTAATTAAATTATGTAATCAGCGGTGTAGAAGAAGAAGCCGTTAGAATTGCTTTTTCATTTCATTTAGGAGACAAGTAAAGTTAAATTGTGAAAATGACAAAACAAAAAAGCATTTTCATTATTTACTTTTATGTTGAATTATGAGTCACATACGCTTCCATAACAGTTTTTCATGGATTCTCAAGCTCAGAAGCTCCAACAATTGTTCTACCTCTCCCGGACTCTCACTGTAGAATTTAACCTTATTAGAGAAGAAAGTTTGAGCAAAAAACAGTTTTAGACAACAAAAGTATTTCCTAAAGAGTTTGGAAAATTCATGCCTGTGAGTTTATAAAGTTTAGTCAGCATTAGCCATCCCATGAGAAATCACGTTAACATCAAGCTAGCAGACTTCACCATTATGCGTTAGATCAATCTCTACTTTTACAGATCAATTATCGATCTATTAAACTTGGATTAA
The DNA here is from genome assembly GCA_003999625.1 of Oryzias javanicus. NCBI lineage: Eukaryota > Metazoa > Chordata > Actinopteri > Beloniformes > Adrianichthyidae > Oryzias > Oryzias javanicus. The sequence continues at coordinate 7,745,119 of CM012455.1, read as the reverse complement.
TTCAGATTGATTAATATCAACCCAGCCGTACTTCTTTCACAGTGAGGTCCTTCATAGTCTTGGCATTGACACCGGAAACTGCCTCCAGACAGGATGCACGTCCCGCCATTCATACAGGGATTGGGTTTGCAAAGATTTACTGGTTTTTTCACATCTAGGAAAGAAACAAGCAAAATTATGACGTTTTTATTTTGCAGAACATACTCTTTGTTGTGTAAATAACTGCATTTTACCTGCACACAGCACTTGCACCAGCACGTCTTCAAAGTACTTGAGTTCCTCGTAGGACGGAACAGATATAATGTGATCATCCGAACCTGCGATCCTCACCAGCCTCTCTCTCTGCACGTCTCCGACCCCGACTACAAAAACGGAGACTCCGCTGTCCCTTATCTTCTGAGCCGGCACCACGGCGTCCTCGCCGTCCAAACCGTCCGTCAGCAACACCACGGCTTTGTTGACTGCGGGCCTCGCGCCGCTAGCAACGGTTAGCACGTTGGAGTAAACGTGGAGTAAAGCGGCGCCCGACGACGCCGCCCCGCCCATGTAGCTGGCGTCGTCCACCGCCTTGAGGATGACGGAGCCGGTCTCGTAGGTGTCCAGGCGGAAGACGGTGGAGGCTTTTCGACTGTACGCCACGAGGGCTACCTGAGCCAAGTCCCGGTTGATGTCGAACTGGACGGTGATGCTGCGCACAAAGTCACGCAGGATGGCAAAGTTCTCCCGCCCAACACTAGCTGAGGCATCCAGGGCAAACACCAGGTCTACTGCTTGACCCAGGCAACCTAAAAAAACACCACAAAGGAGGTAAATATACTGCAAGTGGAAGTTCCAATTTAAAAAAGTATGATTTGAAATGGGCTTCACCTCCAAAAAATAATCAAGAAAGTAAAAATGCTGAACAACCGAAGTACTAGTTAAGATATAAAAACATAAAATTAGATTTTAGTAAGAAAAAGTTAAAAAGTTATTAGCTGCGTCATACGGCCTGCCACTCCCTCGCCGCCCACATTTGATCAAGGCTAGTCAGGGCTGCATGTGACTTACACTTTTTTTCTAAATGGCTGCTTTTCTGTTGGTTTTATCTCCATAGCAACCATTTTATGTTTTGGTCACCCAGGGAAACCGGAAAGAAAGACACTAGTTTTAGAAGAATCGGCAAAAGTGAACTTTTGGATTTCCTTGGCATCAGGGGTTTTTTGCTACCTATGCACATATTCCTAAGACTTTGATTTTGTTAAAGTGGAGCCTGGGATCCATTCATTAAATTTTCACAATTTTCCAGTAAATAATGTGTGATTAATAGGAATATGCTAAAATTTATAACTGCAGCATGTTTTCCCAATTGCTTCCCAATAATGTCCGTGAAGTTGGAAAACAATTGATAAAAATCCCTAGGACAGGTTTTTGTTTGTAGCCTGTACTAAAGTTTTTTTTTTTTTTTTTTTTTTCTTTAATTCAAGTTGGGAGCCTCTTCTCATTGTCAAAGGTCAATGACTTAAGTTGGCGATTTGTGTAAAATTTTGTGAAAATCACTCGAACAAGAGTTTCTTTCTCCCATATTGTGGAAAAACACAAAAAATGCTACAAAATGGCCACCAAACTGTAGGTGGTGTAGCCATCCCATAATAATTTAAAAACTTCATTTGGTTATCCCCTACTAGTGTGTTTTAGTTTTGTTGGTCCATTTTTGATTTTGGCTCTATTAGCGATTTTCGGTCCATTCCTGTTTTTTTACGGTTTCGCTCGCCATGTCATTTTCAGGTGGGGGGCGTTCATGAAGCCCAAAATTATTTTTTAACTGGTACTAGGTGTGCAAATTTTGGTGACTTTTCGTGCATGTGGCGGGGGTCAAATCTTAGCTCAAAGGTGCAGAAATTTTTCAGTCTGACAAATTCTTAAAAAAAGATTTTTTTAAAACTGGCGGCATTTCTGTTGGCTTTATCAGAATAGCAATCATTTTATTTTTTGGTCACCCTGGGATACCGAAAAGATAGACATGAGTTCAGAAGAATTGGCAAAAGTGAATCTTTCGGATTTTCTCTGCAACAAAGGATTTTTGTTAACCACGGCCACATTCCTAATTTGGCCATATTGTCTGCCATATCATTTTGTTTGGATTGAGCCAAAAATACGTCCTAAATTTTCACACATTTCTTGTTAAAAATTCAGGAGGTCCAAAACTGTTTGTACTAACAACATTTGCTAGCTTGCCAACATTTGCTAGCTTGCCAACAACATTTGGTAGCTTGTGAGCAACATTTGCTAGCTTGCGAGCAACATTTGCTAGCTTATGAGCAACATTTGCTAGCCTGCGAGCAACATTTGCAAGCTTGCGAACAATATTTGCTAGCTTATGAGCAACATTTGCTAGCTTGCGAGCAACATTTGCTAGCTTATGAGCAACATTTGCAGGCTTATGAGCAACATTTGCTAGCTTGCGAGCAACATTTGCTAGCTTGCGAGCAACATTTGCTAGCTTATGAGCAACATTTGCTAGCTTGCGAGCAACATTTGCTAGCTTGCGAGCAACATTTGCTAGCTTATGAGCAACATTTGCTAGCTTATGAGCAACATTTGCTAGCTTGCGAGCAACATTTGCTAGCTTGCGAGCAACATTTGCTAGCTTATGAGCAACATTTGCTAGCTTATGAGCAACATTTGCTAGCTTGCGAGCAACATTTGCTAGCTTGCGAGCAACATTTGCTAGCTTATGAGCAACATTTGCTAGCTTGCGAGCAACATTTGCTAGCTTATGAGCAACATTTGCTAGCTTGCGAGCAACATTTGCTAGCTTGCAAGCAACATTTGCTAGCTTGCGAGCAACATTTGCTAGCTTGCGAGCAACATTTGCTAGCTTGCGAGCAACATTTGCTAGCTTGCGAGCAACATTTGCTAGCTTGCGAGCAACATTTGCTAGCTTGCGAGCAACATTTGCTAGATGGGGGCAACATTTGCTAGCTTGCGAGCAACATTTGCTAGCTTGCGAGCAACATTTGCTAGCTTATGAGCAACATTTGCTAGCTTGCCATGCTAACACCATTCATAATCTTCAAAATTTTAAACCAGTATGTCTTCCATAACGTAGCTTTTCAATGATGGACAAAGAGTTATAAGGCAATAAATCCAAATCATAGGAGGAGTTTAAATTTGTACAAACTAAAAATTCAATATGGCGACTTCTTACAGGTGATTGAAACTTCAGTTGTGTTTGTAGACTCAAGCTGGCAGTGTGTGGGTGACACTTAACAAAAGTTGTCTTTTCCCAAAGTGTGCAAAAATTGCCAAATTTTGCAGTTTTCCACAAGATGGCCACCAAAGTAGGTCCAGCTGCAATCCCATAATAATTGCAAAATTTTCTTGGAAATGCATGGAAAAAAAGTATGTGCTTTGGGTTTGTTAGTGGATTTTGAAACATTTTTTGAACCTTGTAGGAGATTTCGGCTCCATGTGTTTTTTTTTTACAGTTTGCAGTCTGCAATGATGTCATCATTTTTTTGGGGGAGGGGTTGTTAACAATGCCTAATATTCATTTCAATTAAGTATCGGGGGGCGGGTGCAAATCTTGGTAGTTTTTGAGTGTGTGGTGAGGGGGAAATTTTCACTTGGATGCGCAGTAGGAAAGAAAATTGTGAAAACAATCTGGTAATAATAAAGTTCCTAATAAAATTACTAGTAAAACAGGGGTCTGCAACTTGCGGCTCCAGATCCACATGTGGCTCTTTAATCTCCATTGTGATTCTTTGGCCAAACATAAAATAATTCAGATTCGACATGTCGACCGTATGAATCAGCAGCTTCCTGCTACGGGCTGCCTAACCACAACTACCAAAAGAAAACAAATAAACAAAGCCTGCAAACTAAGACTACCAAGGTCCAACCCAAACTAAAATAACAAAACCCAGCAGCGTAAGACTGCTGAGGACAAAGAGGGGAAAAAAGAACAAAAAAACAAATAAAAGAAAAATAAAATAGCAATTTTTTAAAGTAAGGATTACTTAATTAGTATTTATTTAATTCAGATTAAATGTATGAATTGATGGCTGAGGTGCACATAGATAATAAACTACGCATATTTTTACATCTCTGTTGACCTGAAGATATTTTGTTTGCTCAGCTCTACCTCCAGAATGAACAGATTTTACATGCAAAGCAAAACTTTGGTGAAAAGTTTCATCTTCTATATTATTTTATGCTGCATAACAATGGTTACTAGCTGTCCAGAGCTGCACTGAGATGATCCTGTTTGGAACAGAGCAGCTTTTTATTTTGAAAAGAAGTTATTTAAGCTTCTGTTAAATGTTAAAAAAGAAAAATTTACTTTTGATAGTTGCTAGGCTCTTTTCATATTTTACTTTTGTTAATAAAATTACTTCATACAATTTGCAAATACAGAAATATAAAAATATTGCCATGTGATCAAAAACACCCTCTCCATCATACTACCACCACCGTGTCTTATACAGTAGTTGAACCTAGAGGGGAGGAAATCTAGTGTTCTTATGTATAATATCAATTTAGAATCATGTTTTTGATCTATTTTTTTATAAAACTATTTTAAAAAGTTTGTAAATTGATCGTAATTAAAAACATTTTTTTTAATTATGAAAGGATTCTTGCTGAATGAATTACCTTGAGTATCCACGCTGCAGATCTTGGCCTTCAGCTCTGGTAATTTCTCGTTGAGCCTGTCGGGTGTCGAGTAGGCGAGAGTCCTTTGAGGATTTCCGGTGATATTATTCAGCTGAGCCTTCAGGAAATCTGGTCCCACCCCTATCAGGAATATCTCTCGATCCCGAGCGTATTTGGCAGCTTCGATCACCTCGTCGGCGGCGGGGGAGGCGGTGAGCAGCACCACCACGCGGGGAAGGTCGTCTGTTACGCCACCCACAAAGCCGTGACGGGTGACGTGGCGGAGCGCCTGGCCGGTCAGAGTTTGACCACCAGGCGACTGAAGTGCATCCACAGCCTTCAGAAACCCTCCCAGGTTCCTCTTGAACTTCCCGACCTGGACCTCCACTCGGGTCTCCCCTCCAAACACGGCGAGGCCCACTTTGCTGGGGCTGTCCGAGCCGATCACGGTCTGGAGGAAGCGCTTCAGGAAGGACTTGAACCGCAGGAAGCCTTCGAGAGTGAGGGAGGAAGAGCCCTCCAGGAGGAAGAGCAAATCTACGGAGCAGTCCAAGGACAAAGCGGGAGCTGAGGAAAGACGAGACGTCCGGGTCAGTTTCTGAACTGTCTCCCTCGTCCTCATATGCGAGTTAACTGACCGCAGTGAGGATCTCCTCCGTAGCCTGGAAGACAAACGCAGTGAAAGCCGTCCGGACCTTCTGAGACGCATGTCCCCCCGTTCAGACACGGCTGGGAATCGCACGGATCTACAGACGATCGCAAAACAAAAGAATCAACAGATTGAGACTTCATGATAAAGAGAAGGAATTGCCGTATTTTCCAGAGTATAAGTCGCAGCAGCAATAAATGTCAAATCGAGATGAAGAAAGTCGCACTTTTAGGAGAAACGTCTGATGGTAGGGAGGGTCTAAGGCAGGGGTGGGCAAACTTTTTGATTTGTGGGCCAGAAAGGGTTCTAAAATTTGGCATAAGGGCCGGACAAGGAGCAGATGGAAGGAGAGATTTGGTAATGAACCTCATAAACTAAAAAGATAATATGGAATTTAGATAAAAACATGCTTTAACTTGGATTAAAATTCACATATATTCATTTAAAAACAGAAAATTTGAGAATTTTAATTTCTAAATTTTGATTTTTGTTCTCTTTTTGGTGATTCAATGGGTTGATGTTCTTCAGAAGAAAATGCGAACTCAAAGAAATCTGAAAAATCACCTTCTGACTCAGAAAAAAACAAACACGAACGCCAGAGAAACAACACCACTCATGAGAAGAAACCAGAAATACAATGAAAATAAAACAATAATTAGGATTTTTGATTCAATGCATTTTAATTTGGAGGGCCAGATTAAGTAGCATAGGGGGCCGCATTTGGCCCCTGGGCCGTAGTTTGCCCACCCCTGTTCTAAGGGCAGGGATATCCAGTTTATTTCGTTTATTTAGTCTGTTTAGTCTTTAGATATTTTTCTTCATGTTTCTATGAAGCCCAATGAGGCAAATTTCTTTGTGATTTTGAGCTATATAAATAAAATTGAATTGAATTGAATGTTTCACAACTAAAAATAAATAAAAACAATACTAATATTTTGTCTTGTATGAGAAAAATATCAAAGTTTAAGAGAAAAACAATCAGATTCTCCTCCATGTTTGTTTAGGACGACACTTCTTCTGCCGCTGTGAGTAACAAATACTTCAGAAGCAGCGCCCTCTGGTGGTTGCTTGAGGAAAAAAATGCTAAAAACAACAAATATATGAACCTATTGATGTCTAAAAAAAAAATAAAAACACAAATAATTCACTACTGAGTACAAGTCGTTCCCCTGAAAAAAATAGACTTATACTCTGGAAAATACGGTACTTTGTTTTACCTGGACAGATGGTCCTGTGGCAAACCGTCTGGTGTTTCTTGTAAACTCTGTTGTAGCTAAAAAATACAACAAAGATTTTATTAAATTTTCAAAGAAAAAGTCTCACTGCAATCATGTTTTGATCCATTTTTAAAGCGTTCCCGGTGGTCTTTTAATTTTGATCGTGCAGTTTCTATCCAAAATCATAAAAACTCGTTTTTTTTTTTTTTTTAGGACATACATTTTTGCAGAGAAGCAGTAGTTCATTAGAAAATCATCAGAGTTGCATGGAGGACTGTTCCCAATCACCTCTATGTGACCCTATATGGATCTAGTTGTAATGGAGCATAATTTTCTACGTAACAAATAAGCAGTTTTTCAAACTGTTTTTGTTTTTTCTCCCGATTCTTTCAATAGTCATTAAAGTCCCTCCCAGGACAATTATTTAATAAAAAAAAAGCATACTCTGTAGGGTTTTTATTATGATTATGACGTTTTTAACCATAATCCCACAACCTAAATGTCTTTAAGACTTTTTTTTTTTTTTTTTATTCTTTGTGTCAAACACAAAATGAAAATAAAATAAGAATTTGAAAAATACAAATATAAGAATTGAAAAAATACAAATATACAAGTAAAGCAAACAATGTGCTTGAAAAGTATGGAGTCTCGAAAGAGCCACATTGAAATAAATATATTTAATATGAAATAAATAAATAAATGTGGCATTAAATAAATAAATGTGGCAATAAATAAATAAATGTCGAAATAAATAAATAAATGTTGAAATAAATGTGGCATTAAAATATTAAAAGAGCACATTTAAGTATTTCATGACATATTTATTTATTTCATTGTCCCTTGTAGGTTAAAAGAGCCAAATTGAAATAAATATATTTAATATGAAATAAATAAATAAATGTGGCATTAAATAAATAAATGTTGCAATAAATAAATAAATGTTTAAATAAATGTGGCATTAAAATATTAAAAGAGCACATTTAAGTATTTCATGACATATTTATTTATTTCATTGTCCCTTGTGGGTCAAAAGAGCCAAATTGAAATAAATAAATAAATGTTGAAATAAATAAATAAATGTTGAAATAAATAAATAAATGTTGAAATAAATGTGGCATTAAAATATTAAAATAGCAATTAAAAAGCCATTTTTAACATTTCATAATATATTTATTTATTTCATGATTTCATTATACATTTCATGAAACAGGAAGTGGACAAAGCATGAAATTGCAAACTGTCAGATTCTCTCGTCAAACTCAGTGGCGGGGGTCTCGTGCTCTCGTGTCTCTGATCTGCCTGGTGCAAAAGTTTTTATCTGAGACTGAGTCCTTCTGTCAAAATGTACCAGTTGGCTGGTCCAATTAGATCACAGCGAAAAAGCGCAACCGCAGACCCGAGCTGAAGCGGGACCGACCGGGACGGAGCGATGCCACAGCTCTACCGGACGGGGAGCGCGTCACCCCTAATTCACTCTGGACGCGGAAGCGCCGCGAAGCGGAGTCCGCTCCGCTCTTCTGTTAGAACTTTGTTTGTTTGTTTTTTTGCCATCATGGGTGATGATTTAAAAATCTAAAGACATTAACCCGTGTTTCTGCTAAGAAGAACCGCTATCTGCTGCTGTTTGCACCCAAAGCCCCGCCCACTCGCTCGGTCGGCTCACTGGATCTGTGTCCGGGCGCGTGTGCGTCTCTTTTTTGGTGTGTGGGTGCGTGCGCACGCGCTCGCAGGTGTGTGTGTGTATGTGTGTGTGTGTAAAAAGTGTCTGTGTGTGCGCGCACAGAGACACTGACACAAAACAGACAGACATGCAGACACGCAGATCAACGTGGGCAGACTCCGGTGCGGGTGAAGAGTTTCGGGAGTTAAAAAAACGACAGGAAGACAGAGAGCAGCTCCTCTTAGCAAAAAACTAGTGTAATATTTATAAAACACACACAACACAGACTGACACGAGCGCGCACAGATCAACGTAGTGAGCAGACTCTGGAGCGGGGCTGCTGGTTTTGGGGAGAAAAAAAGACGCAGAGAGCAGCACACACACACCTGCGAGCGCGTGCGCACACACCAAAAAGAGAGACGCACACACGCCCGGACACAGATCCAGTGAGCCGACAGAGCGGGTGGGCGGGGCTTTGGGTGCAAACAGCAGCAGATAGCGGTTCTTCTTTGCAGAAACACGGGTTAATGTCTTTAGATTTTTAAATCATCACCCATGATGGCAAAAAAACAAACAAAGTTCTAGCAGAAGAGCGGAGCGGACTCCGCTTCGCGGCGCTTCCGCGTCCAGAGTGAATTAGGGGTGACGCGCTCCCCGTCCCGGTAGCTGGTGGTTCGTAGACTTGATTCAATCAGATCCACCAGCTCCTCTCATTTTTGACCGAGCATCGCTCCGTCCGGGTCGGTCCCGCTTCAGCTGCGGGTCTGCGGTTGCGCTTTCGGTGCTGTGATCTAATTGGACCAGCCAACTCGGTACATTTTGACAGAAGGACTCAGACAAAAACTTTGCACCAGGCCAGATCAACAGAGCAGAGACATGAGAGTTAGACCCCGCCCACTGAGTTTGACGAGAGAATCTGACAGTTTGCAATTTCATGCTTTGTCCACTTCCTGTTTCATGAAATGTATAATGAAATCATGAAATAAATAAATATATTATGAAATGTTAAAAATGGCTTTTTAATTGCTATTTTAATATTTTAATGCCACATTTATTTCAACATTTATTTATTTATTTCAACATTTATTTATTTATTTCAACATTTATTTATTTATTTCAATTTGGCTCTTTTGACCCCAAGGGACAATGAAATAAATAAATATGTCATGAAATACTTAAATGTGCTCTTTTAATATTTTAATGCCACATTTATTTAAACATTTATTTATTTATTGCAACATTTATTTATTTATTGCAACATTTATTTATTTAATGCCACATTTATTTATTTATTTCATATTAAATATATTTATTTCAATTTGGCTCTTTTAACCGACAAGGGACAATGAAATAATAAATATGTCATGAAATACTTAAATGTGCTCTTTTAATATTTTAATGCCACATTTATTTCAACATTTATTTATTTATTTCAACATTTATTTATTTATTTCAACATTTATTTATTTATTTCGACATTTATTTATTTATTGCCACATTTATTTATTTAATGCCACATTTATTTATTTATTCATATTAAATATAATATATTTCAATGTGGCTCTTTTGACCCACACTGGGCAATGAAATAAATAAATATGTCATGAAATACTTAAATGTTCTCTTTTAATCTTTTAATGCCACATTTATTTCAACATTTATTTATTTATTTCAACATTTATTTATTTATTGCCACATTTATTTATTTAATGCCACATTTATTTATTTATTTAATGGTGTATATATTTATTTCATTTTGGCTCTTTCGAGACTCCATAGAAAAGGAGTAGGTAGAAGAAAATTATTTTGTGGTCCACCCCTTTCTACAACATTTTTTTGCTACCTATTTACAGTTTTTTTTTTTTTTTAATCAAAACACTTCAAATTTCTTTTGATTAAAACGTATGTACAATGACATTTGTGCATGTTTACAATGATCATGTCAGTCTTTAATGTTGATCTGAAGTCTCTGTTTCCAAAATCTTCTCTGAAGGGGCGTGGCTTTTGGAGTTGAGATGAGCAGCCTTGTGTCAGACCACCTCTGATTATTTTAGCTCTGTGTCTCGCTGCTACATTAAAAACGTCCAGCAGTATCTGTAACGTCCAGCCGTATGGTTCTGATCCGGATGTCAGCTCGGACGAGGAAGTGAAGATCTTCATGGACTGAACTTCCTCCAAAATCCTGATTCTTTCTCCTTTCCAGACTCTTTTCAATCCATTGGTTTCTCAAAATAATGAAAGTTAACATCCAAATGCTCTTAACTGATTTACAATCCTTTCCAACTGCTGTCAAATGAGCCGCCGTTCACATTTCCGTGGTCACATCAAGAAGCTCCTTGGAGATTTTCCAGAGTTCTCAGCCCTGCTACCGTAAATATTGGATGAAACTCACATAAATAATCCAGTGACGGCTGATTTGACAGAAATGTGAAGATACCATCTTCTCTTCTGCACCTGAGCTAAACACTCTAGCTGGATCAGATGAGGGTTTAGTGCATGTGCAGCAGAGATGTTGTTCACACTATTGTTTTTCACTTATTTACGTTTTCTTCCGTACGTTTTTTGACACGTAAAAACTCAAGCACACTTCATGCAATTTATGCAATCCTGGTATCAAAACGTTTGTCTCATTAATGACATTACTGCTTGTATTTTTGGTTTTCGCAAATTTTACGGTTTTCACGATTTCGCGCAATTTTTAGCCCATGTTAAGTCAATGGGGAAATTTTTCAAATCTTTGTGCACTTTTGCAACTTATGCAATATTGGTGTCAAAACGTTCCGCAAATTTAGTACATTCATGCCTGTATTTTCGGTATTCTCAAAATGTACGTTTTTTTACGCAAATTGAGCTAATTACTAGCCTCATTGGAAATGAATGGGAATTTTTCAAATCCTTTAGAAACTTAATGCACTTTTACCACTTATGCAACAGTGGTATCAAAACGTTCAGCTTGTTCAGGACATTCATGCTTGTACTTTTGAAATTCGTACACTTAACGATTTTAACGCAATCTATGCTAGTTTACAAGCCTCATTGACAATTAATGGACATTTTTAAAATCGACTTTTGAGGTTTTTTGGGCTAATTTGGAAACTTTTGAGGGTTTTTTGGTGCTAATTTGGAGTTAAGCTAACATATTAGCAACGTGTTAGCTTTTATGGCTAATTTGGTAACTTTTCAGGTTTTTTTGGGCTAATTCTGAGTTAAGCTAACATATTAGCAACGTGTTAGCTTTTATGGCTAATTTGGTAACTTTTAAGGTTTTTTGGGCTAATTCTGTGTTAAGCTAACATATTAGCAACGTGTTAGCTTTTATGGCTAATTTGGTAACTTTTAAGGTTTTTTGGGCTAATTCTGAGTTAAGCTAACATATTAGCAACGTGTTAGCTTTTATGGCTAATTTGGTAACTTTTCAGGTTTTTTGGGCTAATTCTGAGTTAAGCTAACATATTAGCAACGTGTTAGCTTTTATGGCTAATTTGGTAACTTTTCAGGTTTTTTGGGCTAATTCTGAGTTAAGCTAACATATTAGCAATGTGTTAGCTTTTATGGCTAATTTGGTAACTTTTCAGGTTTTTTGGGCTAATTCTGAGTTAAGCTGACATATTAGCAACGTGTTAGCTTTTTTGGCTAATTTGGCAACTTTTGAGGTTTTTGTGCTGATTTTAAGCAAAAATCTTCAGCATCTTCATCAACGAACTTCCGCAAAATGCATTCACACATGCATTATCGGAGGTAATGCACTTTTCTAGTTCAAACAGAGTCTGTCTGAGACAGTTTGATTGACAGCGATGTAAAAGGAGAAATACTCGGAAATGCAAAAACAAAATGATTTCTTATTAAATGTGTTCTCTTTAATTAGAAAAACGCCACACATACATGTTAAAAACTCAAAAAATAGGATTTTTATCAGAGGGGGACTTTAAATGAATGTGTTGTGGTTGCATATCATGATCTAAGCAGACTTCGTAAAATTTCCTGGTTTGTTGAGTAAACGTTTTGCAGACATTCTGCTGTAAAAAATACTTTAGGAAGAGGAAACGGCTCTTGGCTGTAGTAGGGGCACAGAGACGTGTATGGGGAATACCCCTTTGCGCCTTTCCAGCACATGAAATTCCCCTGCAGCGTTTTTTGGGTCTCCAGAGTCTTCCTCTCACACGGGAACGACTCCGCTTGACATCCTGGAGAATCACAAAATGAGAGCGTTTAAGGGGAGAGACTCCGATCTCCATTTGGGAGGCTTCTAACCTGCAGGTGTGGCGTTGCAGACGGACAAGGACGTCAGCGTTGTGAACAGGCCGTTGACGGCGTCCTGGAAATGCTCTGCAAAGAAAACGTGGCTCTCCGTTGGCTCGCTGGCGAGAGCGTGCAGTTCTTCCCACCTGTAAATTATAGAGACCGTGTGAGGAGTCCTGTAATCTTCGCTGGATATGATTGTTTTTCCTCCACCAGCCGTACTTTGGGAAACGCAGGCCGACGGCGAACAAGACCGTGCCTGCCTCTTTGAGCTGCGCGGCCGTCTGCACCACGCTGCCCTGAGACCGGCCATCCGACAGCAGGATGGCGATGTGGGGGACGCTGGAGGAGTTGCGGCCGCCCTGGAAACCCTTCCTCAGGATGTACTTTAGGGCCAAGCCGGTCTGAGTACCCCCGCCCCTGAGGGAAGAGTAGAGTAAATAGATGGTTCATGAAACCATCTTGGGAATTAACAAAAACAAACACCTGTAGGAGATCTTCTTCATGTGCTTTTTCAGCTCCTGCTTGTTGGAGAAGGAATCCAAGGAAATCTCCATCCGGGGAACAGAGCCGAACTGAATCAGACCCACTCGGACCTGCACAGTTCCAGGAAGGAAAAAAGATATTAAATACTTTTTAATACACCAAAAAATGAAACTATACTTAAAAAAAAAAACCATTTCATTCAAAACTATATTTTTGTAAAAAAAATCTTACTAATTAAATTAAGTTCAAGTTCATACCAAATCATTAGTGTTGAACTCAAATGGTAATCAGATTAAATGAACAGAATCGACAAAATGGAAAGTATGAAACTATTTAAAGACTCAATCTGATCATCTTTTGATCTATTTTAAAAGCGTTTAAAAGCTTTTGATTGATAGTTTTGAGCTAAAATTTTCACTAATTTCTCTAGTTTCTCCGAGTCGAGGGTGGAACCATCGGCACATAGTAAGTCCGACCCTTCCCTACCATTATTTATAATCCTATAATCCAACCAGATTGATCTGTTTAATGAAAATTGAACCAAATCGGCCTATACCATTAAAACTATGTTTGATACTTATTTATATGAATGATTTTTTTATTAATCTGCACATTTTGTTCTCAACTTTGATAATGGTTTGCACATGCTATAATAAAGTCGGAAATAGAGCATCATCTACTTACATACTCATGTGTTTTCTCATCACTTAAGGATGTTTAATGACCTGAATCTGTGTTAGAAATGTATAAATATCTGATCATAAGTTATGAACCGGATTGGGATAATTCATGTAAAGAAAATGGTCAAATGGGGCCGGGATGGGATTATACAAGTTCGCTTCCCACTTCTTTTCAAGTAATTTATCATTCGATGTCCAGTTATCCTGTGTTTGGCATGTCTTTATGGATGTGAACGTCTGTTGATTGATTGTATTAAACATGCATTATTCTTTCCTGATTGCTTGAAATAAACAATTTCTAAATTAATCTATTGTTTTTTTTTTTATTTTTCCAAAATTAGCTAAATTGATAATCGATCTTGAAAAATACTATTTGGATTGTGGCACGGTAGATTTATTTAGCTATAAAGGTCCATCACAGTGGACAACACATGTGATGCAGCAAAAAATCATCAATTACAATCCAAATTGAATTTCAAAAAGACATATGAGCATTTTTTTTTAGATTTTAAGTCAGATTTTAGGTCAGTGAATCAAATTAAATTAATTTTTTTTGGTATTTATTTAGCTGGTTAGTTAGCTAGCAAATTATCTAGTTAACTGGCTAGTTAGTTAGCTAGTGAAAGCCAGTTAGTTAGCAACATTGCTAGTTAGCTAGATAGTTAGTTAGCAACAAGTAAGCTAGTTAACTGGCTAGTTAGTAAGCAAATAAATAAGCCAGTTAGCTAGCTTGTTCAAAAACCAAATTAGCTAGCTAGTTAGTTAGCTAGCAACTTTGCTAGTTAGCTGGCTAGTTAGTTAGTGAATCACCTTGTTTGCTAGGTTGTTAACTGACTACCAACTTAGCTAGCTGGTTAGTGAGCTAGCTAGCAAATTCGCTAGTTGGATAGCTAGTTAGTTAGCTGGCAGATAGGCCAGTAAGCTGAATAGTTAGTTTGTTAGTTAACTGGTGAGTTAGTTTGCTAGAAACACCATTTTTAGCTTTTTAAAAATACCACAAAACACAATTTTTATTAAAGTGGATATCCAACAGGATCAGTACAATTGAATAAAGATGAAGATGTTTATATTTTTTAGTTTAATTGGCTGGTATGATGAGATAGAGAGACATAACTCAAACCTTGTCAGGTCCAATATCTAAAGCTTGGCTCAGCTTGACTGCAAAGTGTTTGGACCTCTCGAAGCTTCCCTTTCCCACGCTGTAGGAGCCGTCCATTAAAAAGAGGATATCCATGGCTGAAGAGCACTGCATCACTTCCATCGGAAATAAAGGAAAAAAGACCAAAAAAAAGAAGGGAAAATTCAAGTTTAATATCCCAGACCATCACACTGTCGCCACCATGCTTCACAGAAAGTCTTTTTTTTAAAATGTCATATTTATCACATTGACTTTCTATCATCTAGTATTTTATTTTATAAAGTCTCTTTGACTTTTCTGCTTCCTGTTGGATCAATAAAACTCCCATTTATAATTCTAATCATGCTAATTTAAGTAAACATGTAAAAAAAAAAAAATGTAAAAAGTAATATTTCTTAAGATACTTAAAGCAATAAAACATGTTTTCATTGCTCGACTCTGACCTCCAGAGTGAAGTTTTCTACAGAACAGGTTGGGGTCACACTCACTGTCTGCCGCCGAGTTGATCTTGACAATGTTGTCATGGCTGGTTTGGATCTCCTGCACCGCCGCGCCCCGCTGGACTAAGAGCGGTGAAGGACATGGAAGTCAAACCCAGACAACGTACGGCACCTCTATGCTGCTATGTTTACACATCCAGACCAATCAACCAAACTGTAACATTTGACTTAAAAAAAAAAAAAAAAGACTTTATTTGCATTTACTTAATTCTCCAAAAGAGATAAATCTGCATCCATGAACCACCAGGCAGTAAAGTAGTAAATAAAAGAATTCAGCTGCTGTCATGTTCAATGTTTAGAATAAAAACATTAACACTGGCAATAAACTGTAAACTTTTCTGTATTTTTTTTTAATTGATAAAGTTCAACATTAGAATCCCATTTGATGTCTTTTGCTTGAATGAGGATTTAAAGCTAACGAGAACAGACAAGAGGAGGAAACCATTCTTTCATTGAAAGAAGGCTCCTCTGTTCACAAACATGACGAGCGTTTACTGTGGGCGTGTCCTGTCGCCCTTAGCAACCACTCACTGTATATGAGAAGTGGACTGAGTCCCAATAAAAGTAGCTGGTCTCAACGTTGAACATTTGACACGTTTGACAGATTTCGAGTGGCCCGCTTTCAAGGGGTGTGGACTTCCTCCTGATTGGTTGCCATAGAAACGGCGACTCATACCAACTCGGACCAATCCCTATTTACTGGAATTGGAGTATCACGAACAAAAGAAAGGTGACTGAAATTGAGTTAGTTTTATCTGAGCTGGAAGCTTTCAATTGGTGACATCACACTCACTCGGTCCAGGTCTCATATACAGTCAATGTTATCAAACCCTCGCAGATCACAAAAAACATTTTAAAAAAAAGAAATGGCCAAAAAAAACGTGAGTCAGGACCAAATATTTCTACTTAAATTTATGTAGAAGCATAAAAATGGCATAAAACATTTAAATATATCAACAGATACGAAACGGAAAACAACATTTTGTTCCAGCAGAGATTTTGTGTTTACATTTGTACAAGATATCCCGCTGTATGACAGAAATATGAAGCAAAACACATTGGTGATTTCCTTCTATGACAGTGGAGACAAAGGTAAAGAAACAGGTAACACAGAGCAAAGTAAAAGAAACGACATTAGGTAAATAACCCAGAAAATAAATGACTAAACAGTCAGATCAGGCTAAAAAATAAAAAACAATGATCTATTTTTGCAATTATAACTACATTAAAATGATTTAAAATAATCACAAATACTCATAATTAATACATTAATTAATCTATTTTAAACCGACATATAAATATTCTTTGGAAAAAAAGCAATCACATTAAATTATAAATATGTTAGGTGACAAAAAATTGCACAAAAGTAAATGTTCAAAAAGTAAAAATGAAAAATTGTATTAAAAATCACATAAATAAATAAATAAACAAATGAATAAAGCAATAATCTAAAAGGTAAAAATAAAATCCACATGAAAACATCAGGAATAAAATCACAGGAGCTGCAGCAAAATGTCAAATTCCTTTTGTCAATAAAGTTATATTACAGTTTTTTGCAAACTAAGAAGCCCCGCCCACAATTACATCTGAGAGGTGAGAGCAACGAGATATATCAGTAAAGATGGCATGCTAGCTTGTTGCGTACGCAAAGTTGGCGGCCATATTGGAATGGTACATATTCCTGTTTACTTCTGTCTAACGATCATACAAACAGATCTGGAAAAACAAGAATGAGACTTCTCACTAGTAGATTATTGCTGTCAGATGATAAAGGAGAACTTCTAGAAAACATTTGAACAACATCTGAGTGAGTCTACTCTCAATAGTGAACGTAGGCGGATCTTGTAGTCCATTCAAAGTCAATGGAAGCTTTAGACTTCTGCACTGTTCTCAGTCGGATCAGATCGTATCGTGCTGATCCGGGTGCGAATCGGCTCATATATAACAGGCGCTAGCGGGGTACGGCGACGTCGGCTACCCACCGATCTGTTGATAAACACAGACCGAAGAGTCTAGCAGTTTGGGTGAATATCAGTGAGTATAGATTTGAATAAACCACAACAATGCATCAGGTATCCATTGTGTTTCCTGTATAATAATCTATTTAAAAAAATAAATTGTTACACTTTGAACAAAAACATCATTACCATGACCCGGGAATATTTTTTTTCCTTTTTAAAATCGGAATAAAATTAAGCCTTTTACTGTGTCTGCTAATTCATGTGTCATTGTTTTATACCATTCCAATATGGCGTCTCTCTTTACCCATCTTGGACAGTAGTGAAAAGCTTGCGTACTATGGAGAGAATATAGACTCACTCCAATTTGTGCGTTTTCTTGATTTGTAACTCATATAATATGTTTTGCGCATAAGTAAAAAAAAATTACAAAATTATAAAAATACAATTTACACATGCACAAATTAAAATTACAACAGCTTGAAACTAATGACGCACGCAGTTACACACTGATTCTATAGTGAGACTTCTTTCACGTCTCAATGATTTATCAGTGAGCGATGCGTTCAAGTACTACTAGAATGCTGGGTCATCAGAGTTTTCTTATCAGACGTTTAAAACTTAGATTGTAAAATATATCTAGTGAAACTTTAAATTTTCCCACTCTCTTAAACAGATATTCCTGATAATCATTTTAAAAAAAGTCTAAATTTTTAAACACTTATCCCTTTTGAAAATCAATACATCTTCCCTACAGCTGATAAGAAAATTCTGATTTACCGAGCATTCTAGTAGTTTTTGAACGCATCATTCACGATAGAATCCATGTGTAACTGAGGCTCCGTGTGTGCGTATTTTTTTTATAATTTAAAATGTCATTTGAATTTGTGCATGTGTAAATTGTATTTTTTTTACGTATAAGAGTTACAGATCAAGAATACACACAAACAAATCCAAACTTCTGCACAAATCAAGAATTATAATTATAGCTCACTAACTTCAGCTTTACATCATTCAGATCTTTAGAGTCTAAGAAAATAATTAGGATCCAGATAATCCTCTCCATTTATTATCTTATTTAGTCTGGGAGTTGACAAGCAGGGATTAAAAAGCTGACTCCTGCCTCTGAGTGGAATTTAATTTGACAGAAAGCGTGTTATGGATGTGTAGCATTACAACATGTCAACACGGGACTCGAGAGGAGGTGAAGGAGTCGAGTTCAGTCAAGTCAAAGCTTTTGAAATCCTCCAGAATAAGTGCTTGACATGGTCTTAAAGCTGTCATGTTTGAGACCGGCTCAGGTCATTAACTCTTCCCTCCGGTCCCGTTCTGGAAATACGCCAGCTATAAAAACCAACTAACTCACCTGGAAATGAACATTACTTTGTACGGAACATTTTAAATTCCTCAGCGGGGGAACATTACAGTTGCAGAGTGCAGAACTTCCCCGTTTTATCCCGTCTCTGCATGTATGTGCGTGAAACTTCCAGTAAATCTGAGCCGCAGAGAGAGGATGTCGTTCTGAACAGCATCCGTGTACACACATTAGGGCTGCCACAAACGATTATTTTAATAGTCGACTAATCATCGATTAATTTTTCCGATTAGTCGACTAATCGGATCATGGACAAAGTGGATGTAAAGAAAATCTGAAATATGATTAGCTTTAAAACAAAAAAATCCTAAATAAGCTAAAATCGCTAGCATATAGCTGAAATATTAGCTAAACTCCAAATTAGCCTAAAAAACTGTGAAAAAAAATCCCAAATTAGCTAAAATAGCTAACATATAGCTGAAATATTAGCTAAACTCCAAATTAGTCCTAAAAAACTGTAAAAATTCCAAATTAGCCAAAATAGGTAGCATGTAGCTGGAATAATAGAAAAACTCCAAATTAGCCTAAAAAACTGTAAACATTTAGAATTAGCAAGCTAACATGTAAATGAAATATTAGCTAAACTCCAAATTTGCTTACAAAACTGAAAAAATCCTAAATTAGCCAAAAGAGCTAATATGTAGCTGAAATATTATCTTAATTCCAAATTAGCCTAAAAAACTGAAAAAGCCTAAATTAGCCAAAATAGCTAGCATGAAGCTAAAATATTAGCTAAACTCCAAAATTGCCTGAAAACCCTTAATAAATGCCAAAATAGTCTAAAAAGCTAGCAGAATGTCATAACTTTCAACTTCACTACAGCCTGACTCCATATATTATAAAGTAACGACTAATCGACTATTAAATTAGTTGTCGACTATTTTAATAGTATATTAGTCATCGATTAATCGACTAATCGTGGCAGCCCTAACACACATATGAGCAGAATACTCATAACTAGAGGAACATTTAGCAGAAACTAAAACACCTTCAGTGATGTTTAACCAGACGTCCATAACGGCAGTCTTTTCAAAATAAGATTAAAGACTGAAAATAAAGCAGAAAACTAGAAAAATGTGTAACTTTATTGCTAACACTCTTCAGAAATATATATGTTTAATTGATTTAAAGATGCTTTTTGTGTTAATATTTTATCATAAATATTGAAAATTACAATTGTTTTGTTAATAATTATTATTTTGAAAGGATTATTCTGAATAAACATTGAAAAGGACTTTTGTCATTTATTATTAATAGAGATGTGTGATTTGTTACTTTGTGTGACTTTAAATTTCTGTTTAATTCTTGATTTGTAACACATGTCTGCATATTTTTGTCAAAAAAAAACTACTGAAAAACAGTAAATTTGGATGTTTTGGCCTAAAAAATACAGAATAAAAAAGATAGATATTATTAAATATAAACCAGAGAAGAATAAAAAAAATGCAATCTAAAATAAAGAAAAGTCCATGAACTGACCTGTGAGGAGCACCACAGCTAAGAAGAGGCTGAGATGAAGGTCGGCATGCATGTTGGGGCACCTGGAACAATTAAAAAAAAAAAAAAAAAAAAAGTGCATGCTTAGCAAAACCACAGAAATCAAAACCAGGGAGGAAGAATTTGAAGATCTGCCCGCCTGCAGACATGTTCTGTTCCTCTTGAGTTCTACAAACTGCTGATGGGATCGTAAACAATCATAAACACGGTGTGAAAAATGACAGAACGTGAACAGAAATCCTTGATAAATGAGGAAATTCTGTCATCTGCACGTCCTGGAATTGTTTTGATTCACTTTTTCCAGCTGGAATGTATGCAAAAACTAGCTTTTAGACCAGGGGTGGGCAAACTTTTTGATTTGTGGGCCAGAAAGGGTTCTAAAATTTGGCATAAGGGCCGGACAAGGAGCAGATGGAAGGAGTGATTTGGTAATGAACCTCATAAACTAAAAAGATAATATGGAATTCAGAGAAAAACATGCTTTAATTTGGATTAAAATTCACATATATTCATTTAAAAACAGAAAATTTGGGAATTTTAATTTCTAAATTTTGATTTTTGTTCTCTTTTTGGTGATCCAATGGGTTGATGTTCTTCAGAGGAAAATGTGAACTCAAAGAAATCAGAAAAATCACACACGAACGCCAGAGAAACAACACCATTCATGAGAAGAAACCAGAAATACAATGAAAATAAAACAATAATTAGGATTTTTGATTCAATGTATTTTAATTTGGAGGGCCAGATTAAGGGGCTGCATGTGGCCCCCGGGCCGTAGTTTCCCCAGGCCTGTTTTAGAGCAATAAGTGCACCAATTGTGTCACACAAATACCAAATTAATTAACAATATTTGAAATCTATAAGGAAAAACTAAAGAAAATGGGTCTACTAAACATTTATATTACTTTTTTTCTGGTCGATTAAAAAAAAAAAAAAAAAAAAGACCTAATTAATCGCAAACCTGGGGAAAATCCATCAATTAATCGCAATTAATCGCGATCAATTTTGAATTGTGCTAAAAAAGAAAAATTAAACAAGATTAATCGCAATATTGCGATTAATTTTTAATCGCATTTTTTTCTTCTTTTTTTAATTAAAGTATTATCATCTATGGATAATCACGATATGAAATCACACTTTTAGAATGTTTTATTTTTAATTTTGTGATCAATCACAATTAATTGCAATGCTTTACCAAGTAAGTTTATCTCATTTGAGTGATTTCTAAAACAAAATAAATTTTAAGTCACCTGCCATTCATTAAAATTAAGTCTGCTTCACCAGGACCGCCCACCTTGGTCAAGTCAGTAAAAACTTCCGATCTACGTCCATGAATTTTCCCAGCAGCCACCATCAGATGAAACTATTTGACCCCATCGAGAGGGCCTCACGCTGATAATCTCATCTGGCAGCTCAGAGCTCCGGCGTGGTCACCGTCAGCTGCACATACGATGCTGAAGAGGTTTAATTAACGCCGGCTCGGCCACAATCTCCAGGCCGTCGCTCAGCTGTTGTGCAGTGAGGTGTGCAAAGATGACAGAGCGGAGACAGAGGCGGGATTGTGTTCAGGATGGAGTCTGTGTGTCTGTGCGTTACAGATCTGCAGGAAGAAGATAAAAATCCTCACAGATGCTCCACTCGCGCTCTTCCAGTTATGTCTTCCGAGGAAGAAATTCCTTTTTCTAGAGATGAGTTTGGGCTTACATTCTTGCAATATAAAGCAGTCAAGCATGCCTGTTATTAAACACACACCTGTCCCAGCAATAGACGGTGTTCAGAGGCATTCCTGCGCAGATTTCGTCCCCACCCCTCTACAAGTCTGTTGTGTAGATGGAACAGAACAACCTTGTTGCACCAGAATTCAGTCTGGATAAGATTTAAAAAATGCAGGAAATACAAGATAAACGAAACAAGAAAATATATTTCGAGCATCTTATTTTGAAAGGGTTTCAACTTTGTACTCTGGTACATTTTTGAACCAACATCCTTCAAAATCCAGTCTTCTGAACACGGAAAACTTCTGCTTACAGGCTGCAGATGAAGCGATTTTTATGTGAAATAGTCAGAAACAAGACTGAGTCGAATTTGGGTCAAACCAAAGAGAAAATTAGATTTGTTATATAAAAACTTAAAACATTCGGTTAGTTTATGTCATCAATTTGCGATAAATTAATTTGGAACAAATTATGAGGTTTAAGACTAAAAATTACTGTAAAAATTAGGCTTGGCTTAGTGAAATCGAATTATCAATCTAAGCTTAATAGATCAATAACTGATTCATGAAAGATATAAACCGATTTAGCACATAAAGCTAAAGTCCGTTAGCTTGATGCTAACGTTTAATGGAATTTCCCATAGGACGGCTAATGCTAATGCTAAGTCGACCTAAACATACATTGTTGATTAAATGAACATCTTTATAAACTCACAGGCATGAATTTACCAAATTCTTTAAAGGAAATGTTTTTTAAAGTAACCATTTGTGGTTTAAAACACATTTTTTTTCCTCATACTGTCTTCTTCTTCTGTAATGCTATAGCGCGATCGCCACCTAGTGGCCACATTGAAACCCCCTCCAAGAGAGGCAGAACAATGTTTACAATGACCATTTTTGTTTTCCTTTTTAGAATCCATGTAACACTGTACACTATTAACAATCTCATCGTTTCACTAATACATTTTATAGTATGTTAACTGTATCAGATTTATATAAATATATTCAAATCATATAGTAGATTATTAATGTATTTCTAAAGAAATGTGTATAAATGTGTAAACTAAAAATGTAATTTGAGAATTGAAAAAAATCTGAATAAAATCATTTCAGGATCTTGTAAATCGAACTGAATCATTTCTGGAGATTATAATTGATACCCAGCCCTGATAACAATAATTTACATCTTCACATTATCAACTTGATTTAATAAATTTTGCTTGACCTTTGTTTTCTTTTCAATCTCTATAGAATATTCTACTGTTTTGAGAATAGACCTGCGAAGAATCAAAATGTAAGAGATTTTACAACATTTTTAATTTAGAAAAAATAGGCGTAAGTTGTTTTAATTTATTTAAACTTCATTTATTTTCACTAAAGTGAACATTTTTGCTTTCAAAGTGTGTTTATTGTTGATTTCTTGTGTTGTGAATTATTCAAAATTATTGCATTTCTTATATTATTCATGGATTTAAGTAAACACTGAAAAAAGTAGTTTATTTTACTAACTTTACTTGAGTTGGAACATTTTAAGTGTACAATACATGGGGGGTATTTAAAGTAAACTTAAAATATAGTACCCCATTTTAAATATAAACTTGTGGTACATTTAAATAACTACTTTTTGCTAAGTCTGTGCCAAAGTAAGGCACGTTAACACCACGACTGCTTGGTTTGGAACCACGTGGACACCCCTCTCTGTTTGAAGATGGACCAGTCCATAAAAAATGTCGCTTTGATGTTTTGCTTCCTTCAGCTGCTCGTTAACGGCTGGTCACGTGTCAGGAGTTGGGGCAAATGTGGGCGGAGGTGGTGACCTTAACCAGCACGACAATTCAAAGCAGCTGTTTGAAGTAGTAAATAAATGTAAATCGAATCGATTTGACTTTAATTTTTCAAGTGAGGCTCATGAAAGTATCGACTCACCAGGGTTTCAATTTAACCAATCTCTGTCCGGCACTACCGGGTTCTAAAAACGAACGCACCTGGAGTTTGCTACATCATGACTGATAAAAAATTAAAGTGTGTGCTTACCAGCGAAAGTTCGTGAAATGTTGAAGCTCCTCTCCGTGGATAACAGCTTTCTTCTCTTCTCACTGACAGTCTCTGAGCTTGTGACCCCACCTCCTCCCGAACCTCCTCCGAGGAGCCTCCTGGTACCTGAGAGGAGTCATCCGCTCATCAACGAGGGAGGGCGGAGTCCCAACAACATTTACTCGAGTTCAAATCACTTGGAATTATTAGTCGAGGGTAAGCAAAAGTTTTCCTTTAAAATTAAATTTAATACGTTTATTCAATTATGATATTTTTTTAAATGGCACTAAAAAATGTCCAGCTGTGGATTTGTAAATAAAGTTTTAAAATAATAAATTAAAAAACGTGGATTCAAGAAAAAAAAATCATCATAAAATAGTATTCAGAAAACAAAACAAAAAGGGTATTTAAAATATATAGAATAAAAGTTTTGAAATACAAAGATTTTAAAAATGTCACAAGACAGAAATTCCAGTTTTCTATTAGCTTGATATAAATAAAGTTTTGGATTACTTAAAAAAATTGCATTAAAAAAAACAATTTAACCAAAAACTGTATTTAAGAAAAGAACATCTAAAAATATGTTTTAATATATAAAGCTGTTTAAAGAGCATAAAACAAAAAGTTAAGTTGGAAGTTTTGAATAAGGTTTTGAACAAACTGAGAAAAAAATACAATTATAAAGATATTTAAAATTCTTAAAATAAAATATTTTTAAATAGTTTTTAAAAATGGTAAAAGACGGAAAGTCGAGTTGTGTGTTTGTTTACTATAAATAAAGTTTTGAATTAATAGAAAAGACAAAAAGTGAAGATTCAAGAAAAAAACGTTTCAAAGGTAAAACAGTATTTAAAGAAAAAAAGGATTTAATATTCCTAAAATAAAATGTTTTTTTTTAAATATGAGGCTTATGAAAATGGCGTTAAGCAAAAAGTCCAGTTGTGTATTATCTTAGTTTAAATAAAGTTTTGAATTATTAAAACAAAACTGTATTTAAAGAAAAATAAAGTATTTGCAAAAAAATAAACAATCTAAAAATTCTTAAAATATGAGGTTTTTAAATATAAGGCTTTTTAAAAGGCTTTTTGTTGGATGTTTTAGCATAAAATTAAGTTTTGTATAAACAAAAAAGGAATTTGTAAGTAAAATCGCGATATTCAAGTTCCTCAAATAGAAGATTTTTTAATCTTCAAAGTTTTGAATTACCATAGAAAAAATGAATGTATAGTTGTTTTTTTTATTGCATATATAAGCCTTTTAAAAATGACATGAAAAAGAAACAAGACCAGCTGTGGACTTATTTAAAAAAAATTGTCAGCAAGACATATTGATATACTGTAAATCTGAAATATGAAATCTGAATTTTTTATATTTACCAATATTTTCCAAAAATGTATTTTAAATATAAATCACTACATTATGTATTTTTAAACACACCAGTAATAAGTTGGCATTTCCAAAAAATTTTCAACCACAAAATGTTGCAGTTCAGCTAATGACAACTGGAGGTTGATATCAAAACTAAAATATTTTCCATTGAATTTCATGTCTAAATCAAAATCATAATTTACAGCAAAAGTTTACAATAGTGAGTCTGGTTACATGATCTTTAAATAAATTTATGACGTGTGTATGAACGTGCTGTTTTAAAACAGCTGACTTTTTTTGCAAAAATGTTTGCAATAATTAGTGATGTTGTTTTATTTTTATTTCATTATCTTTATATTTTCCAAAGCTAGTATCGTTGTATTGGCCATGTAGTGCAATAATCCACTATTACAAATATTCTGACAATACTGTGGATTCCAAGACTAAAAAGTACACATTTTATAAATTCAAAAGGAAACGAGTAAATAAGCTGAGTAAAACTATGCCTTTTTTGGTCATTAAAGTTCTTGTTTAAATTTTAAGGTGCAGTAAAACTACTTTTAGCTGTACAACTTTTACAATAAGCTACTTCTGTGCAACAAAGTTGATGCATCTCTTCACTATGAAAAATAAAGCACAGGTTTTTTCACAGTCTTTTTTTTAATATAGAACCCAAACATTTACAAACTGACTGGAAGTCCCACCTGAGAAGAAATGACTGAAACGATATATAGTGTCAGAACAGTGATTATTTTCCATCCGGGAGGAGACCTGAAGCTGAACATGCTCGGTAAATACACAAAAAAATTCCAGTAATTAGATAAATAAAAAAAACAGGAGGGGAAATTTAAATAATGGAGAGAAAAAGTATAACCATTTGAACAAACATCTGTTTTTGTTTACTCTTCTCATCTTTTTGCTTGAAGACTTAACAGCAGCTGAATCATCTCCTCCAGTCTGTCCATCTGTGGATGGAAAGTAAAAAGGAAATATAAAAAAAATTAAGTTTTAGAATGTTTTCTAATTCTATCACAGCTCTGACCTGCTTCTTGAGGCTCTGACAGCAGCAGCCGGAGCTCTGAAGATCTGGAGTTTAAACACAAACACATTAAAGCCAGAAAAACGACGACAGTTTGAAGTTTGAATACCAACCGTTTGCTCTGGCTTCATTTTCATTAGAGGGACATTCACAGCTCTGCTGCCATTTCTTCAATCTGGATCTTCTGCGAAAAAATAAAGTGTATTAACTTTACATTTAGAGGTCCTCTCTTCATTTCAACTTTTGACTAATTAAAATGAGGATAACTAGTTTTGTCAAGATTAAAAAGGAGAAAACGATTCTAACATCAACAAAAATATTAAAAGAAAGTCTTTTTTGGCTATAGGAGTAAAATTGCACTTTGACTAAAAATAAAAAATTCTAGTATCCAAAGTGTCTCTTTTATACTTTTTTAAGCAATTAAAAAAGCCACAAAATAAACAATGCTTTTGTTGTCAGTGAGAAATGGACCTAAATGGCTCTTAAGTGTTGAAGGTTGCAGCAGACCCTGCAATAGGGTGTCTTTTATTTTGAAAGGAAGTCATGTGAACTTTTGTTTAAAGTTACAAAAATGTTTCCATTTCATAAAAATGTTCTCTTTATAAATATGGTATTTTCATGTGATAAAACAATTATTCTTTTATATTAATTATAGTACAATATACTATATTGAAGTACTTATTACTTCAGTATAGTAACAATTAAATACAAATCAGTGTCATATTTCTCTATGTCACATGTCTCAAGTCAAGGCCCGGGGGCCGGATCCGGCCCCTCCAGGTAATTATATCTGACCCGACAGATCACTTTTATTATTGTTAATAATGGCGCGATGTTATCTTGCGTTTATTTCTAACTTGTATAATTTTGACGAAATATAATTTTAAGGAGAGTAAAAATATTGAAACTGAATCAAAGTTTAAATTGATTTATTATGGAATAATAATATTCCTGCCTGTTTATTATTACATAATTATGAAAAAGTTACAGTTTTGAAGTTTTAAAAAAACTGCTTTCTGGACTATTTTGATATTCACTAAGACTTTTTAGGCTATTTGGGAGTTTAGCTAATATTTCAGCTACGTGCTAGCTGTTTTGGCTAACCCAAGTTATTGTTGTTTTGAGGGGGTTTTTTTTGCATTTAGCTAATATTTTTAGCCGGCTATCAGCTTCAGTGTTTTTAGCTATCCATTTCAGCATCCTCAGCAGCTGCATTCACACTAGTGCTGGGCGATATGGACAAAAAAATGTATATCACAATATAAAATATTTTATATCCCGATACGATATATATATCACGATATATGACAATAAAGTATATTTTTAGCTATTCTCTGAAATAGTGCCTGATGTTGCAGCGGCTTTTGTTAAAAGTTGCACCAAAAGTTGCAATGTTTTTAAAATAATCTTGTTTTGAAAAGTGCCTAAAATTGTTCATCATGAAATAAACTTCACATTCCAACTCTTTTAATTGTGACAGATGTACTAGAAAAATACTTCATCATCACTATATACACTATACTGTTGTTTAACTTGAACAGAACCGTGAAACACAAAATGAACTTTTGGTCTTTGCCGCTCACAATAACACAAATATTTGTGCGTTGATTTAAACATACTTTAGAATAAAATGACATTTTCCAGTGAAAAAGTATGAACTGAAAAAAACAGCATAATGCACGCGCTCTGGGCACCTTCACGGCGCTGCGCTCGCTCTCCGCGCACCTCCACTCCGCCGTGTGTGTGCGTGCACGCCGCCACCCCACGGGGTGACCGTTCACGCGTTTCTTGAAAAGATAAAAACCCAGAGAGGACTAAAGAGAGATGATAAAAGACTCTCTGTAAGGAGTCAGAAGGGAAACGGTCCCGAAGCTGCGTCGTCATCCATGATTGTGGTCACGGTGGATTGGTAAAGTTAAGGTGAAAATAAAAAGTTGCACGAAATCCTGGAGGGTCGGATTAATGACATGTTTGGCGTAATAATTGATCAAATTAGCAACGATATAAATGATAGAGGAGAAATGCCACGATAGACATTATCGCAGGTAATTTAGAATTATGTATTTATAATAATGTTAAAAAGTTATGGTTTTAAAATGTAGTTTTAGTGTGTTCAATAAATGTTTATTCTGTTCGGGCCGCAACCTAAGATGCGTTTTTGATTTTGGCTCCTTGTAGGATTGAGTTCGACCCCCCGCTCCACATGGTGAAGTGGCTCCGACTGGATTGTGATCAGTGAGAAATTGACCTGCTGCTCTTTAAATGTTAAAGGACCCGGGACCGACACCCACCATGCACAGGTGTATCCAGATCAATTTCCGTCTCCTTATGCGGTGCCGACTCCTGGGTTTGGAGGGATGCGTCCGTATTCATAGGCTGGGGTGAATCTTCCAGCTCGTTCGTCGATGGGATGCAGTCGGGTTCTGCTGCATCGCTCACCCCGCTGCACGGTCGCTCCCCTCCCTGAGCGGCGTCTGGAAGAGGACGGCTCACGCTGTGGACGTGCAGCATCTCCTGGATCGCGGCGGCGAGGTTCCCCCCGCCCCTCTCAGAGGGCGACGACAGGGCGAGCACGTTGGCGTAGCCGTCGAAGGTCTGGACGGCGGCCGTGACGTCGTTCGACAGTTCAGTGCGAAACATCTGCTGCACTTGAGGCGGCCATTCTGCTGGAAAACGCTCACTTCCTGTGAATCACAACAGCCGTTTACAGCTTGAAGCCGTGAAGTTCAGCATCCTGGGACAGTTGAAGCCGTCTTACCAGCGAGAGTGCAGCGACTGATCTGAAAGGGAAGCTGCAACAGATGCGTGGGGATCGGCAGGATTCGGGAGACGGGAACTTTCTCCAAGTTCCCGTAGTCGGCGTAGATGACGCTCATCTCAGCTTCACCGACTTCCAGGATGACAGCACGATACCAGGTATTGTCCACTGGAATAAAAAGACAGAAGTATTGTTTTTTACTGTGACAGAGACACTCCGCAGATAAATAAAAGGTACGCTAATCTTTCAGCAGCAGAAATCTCCATTAAAAGCGACCCTGTAGTTAAGTCTGCTGTGGAATGCAGGCAGAACACTGTTTGCAGAAGCTCCTGCGCTCTGCTCTGCTGCACAGTGTAATTATGTACATTCACAGACAAGAAATAACCAGGTAAAGGTGAGCAAAGCAAAGAACTGCAGGTGGGGTCTCCACATTTTTCCAAATAAATCTAAATATAAAGCGAGTCACGACCGTGTCTGTCAGTAAAAGCTGACCGTTTGTCCTCTAATGAAATCTTAAAGACTCTCTCTGATCGTCTTTTGAGCTTTTTAAAGTGTTCCCAGTGGGTTTTCTACTACGATTATGCCGTTTTTAACCAAATTCTTTAAAAAACTGTAATTTTTCAAGACATAATTTCTGCAGAGCAACAGGACTTCATTAACAATGTGCCTCTCAACCCCGTCCCCACTTCCCATCACCCATCTGTTTACACGCTAGCTTACAGCCCCGACCTAACATTAGAGGTGCAGGAAAACAAAGACGTTCATGGATCTATTTGTCTGCAGGTGAATGTACCAGAATGAATTTAGAATATTGGAGTTTTTATAGCGCAGCTACAAGCTTTTTCCAACAATTGGGGTAAAAAGAAATACTCAGTAATGCAACTTTGACCTGAACTCTTCATTTATATAATACACGTCCACCATCTGTGCCTGGAGAAAGGTTGCATGCACAGGGAGAACATGGAAACTCTACCCCCCCAAAAAACCCCGCTCAGTATTCAAACAGGACTCTCCAGCAAACACTGTCCAGCCCAACAGAAAACTAAAAACCATCACTGATCCTAAAGGCAGAATATTGATAAATCACACACAACATTTGTTTTAATAATCTACTAAAAAGCTGCTAAAGCATCAATGATCAAATCTGATTTGCCTCCCCACCCCTCTAGATACTCCCTACTGGTCCAATTGTAGGGGGTATTTGGAGCTGTAGTGGTGTTGAAAGTGTTTTTTTTAAGGAGGAGCCGTAGGGACTCGTAGGGTGACCCGAGACACACTTGTGGTGTGAAAGAGAGAAACACATTTCTTTATGTGGGTGAGTTCTACGGTAGCGGTCCCCAACCCTTTCTCAGGACACGGATCAGTTTAAATTAAGACAATAGTTTAATAGACCGGTCCAAACGGTGCTGAAAATGACGGTTTTAAGCTTCCAATTTCTGAAAATGTTCAAAATGAAACAAAAGTGTTAAATTTTCAGTAGATAATTGTATATAGATGATGAAGATTTAATGAAACGAAGTTTTTGATTTGTAAAAGTTGTTTTTAATTTAAAAAATTCCATAAAGGAAACATTTTTATCATTATTTTTCCCCCGTAGAACGTCATTTTAACTCTCAATCCAGACTTTTATAATCGTTCAGGGCAAAAACATCAATCATATTTTGTCTTAACATAAATCCTCATTCTTTGGGTATTTTTCCAACACAAAGGAACATTTTTGTTTTAAAATTTCATCAGTTTCGCTGTAGGAAAATTCTCAAATGTCCCTTTTACAAGTTTCCACAAATCAGCAACTTTATTTTAATGAATCTTTATTCTCGATAAAATGTTTGAACTGTGTGATGAAGATTTTCTCTTTAACGTTACAGTGGAGACTGACAACTAGACGCTAGCTTCAGAGGTTTGGAACAATCTCCCTGAAAATGTGAGACAGGCAACACGTCTGAAAACGTTCAAATCGAAGCTGAAAACTTTTATTTATCAATGCGTTTTAAAATGGGAACTATTTTATGTGTACGTTTTTAATATTTTAAATTTCTGAATTTTAATCTTGACTTTTATGATTTTACTTGTTTTCTATCAATAGATTTTTTATTTCCTTTTTGTAATTTTAAACATTTCTGTGCAGCACTTTGAATTGCCTTGGGTAGGAATTGCGCTTTATAAATAAATTTGTTTGCTGTACGTCTGACCTTTAAAGTGTGATGGATAAATAAAGAAAAATAAAATGATGCAGCTGTCATAAAACTGGTGTTATCTAAATGATATCATATAAACGTGAATCCTTTCTAGAGCTAGCTGCTCTTAAGCTCTTAAGTCACGTGACCAAGATCAATGTGATCCGGCAGTTTTCCAAAATAAAACTTCCTTCAGGGTCAGAAAATAAACTAAACGGAAATAATCAAAGTTAGCGTATTTAATTCTTCCCACAGACAAACTGTTTGTTTTTGCATGAATTTCTAAAGTTATTAAACCAGGGGTGGGCAAACTACGGCCCGGGGGCCACATGCGGCCCCCTAAGCTACTTAATCTGGCCCTCCAAATTAAAATACATTGAATCAAAAATCCTAATTATTGTTTTATTTTCATTGTATTTCTGGTTTCTTCTCATGAATGGTGTTGTTTCTCTGGCATTCGTGTATGACTTCTGAGTCAGAAGGTGATTTTTCGGATTTCTTTGAGTTCTTCCTCTGAAGAACATCAACCCATTGGATCACCAAAAAGAGAACAAAAATCAAAATTTAGAAATTAAAATTCCAAAATTTTCTGTTTTTAAATAAATATATGTGAATTTTAATCCAAATTAAAGCATGTTTTTCACTAGATTCCATATTATCTTTTTAGTTTATGAGGTTCATTACCAAATCACTCCTTCCATCTGCTCCTTGTCCGGCCCTTATGCCAAATTTTACAACCCTTTCTGGCCCACAAATCAAAAAGTTTGCCCACCCCTGTATTAAACTGATGTTCTTATGTAATTTTCTGAGCTCCAGCAACTGTGTGGCAACATAGATTACCGCTGACTATCGATGACATCATCAAGCGGTACCATCGGAGGAATTTGAAGACACTATTTTTGACTGATATGGAAGGAATTCAGCGTGCATGTGACATTAGACTGATTAAAAATCCGGTTTAAAGATCAGAAATTTAAATTTAGTTTGGAGGTTTGCTCCGTCAGACAAGAAACAAAATTATTTATTTTGTCTTTTAAAATGTTTTAAAAAAAAAAAATGTACATTCACGATCAAACTATTGCTTTCAAATTGATTAATGATACAACAGCTTCTATTAAATTAACTTCTACTCTTTGTGTTTGTTTACCTGAGAACTGGGCACAGCAGGCGGCTCCAGGAACCGCTCTGCTGTTCACAGACCGGTTCTGATCGCTGTTGCAGTGAAGAGCCAGCTCCAACATCACCTCCTGAAGCTTCTGCTGATCCACTTTTACAAACACAAATAATTAGGGAAAAAAAACATTCTGAATATTTGAATTTAGCAAATATCTGAAAGCGATTATTCTCACCTTGGATGGGGTGAAGCAGGTAGAACAGGGAGGGATTGACGACCGCTGCCACGCAGGGCTGGAAGGTCTCGTTCAGAGGAAGTTCAGACGTCTTCCAATCCACACAGAATGTCGCACCTAAAAGGGCATTTTTAAAAACTATTATAAACTAGAAAAGTTGCATTACCTGCGATAATGCTACAGTGAATGAATGAGCAGAAATGAACTGTAATTGCTGAAGGGATTTGCTGAAAATGCTAAAGCTATTAGCATACTGCTAAAATTACTAAAGGACTAAAAGTTGCAGAAATTGCATTAAATGCACTAAAAAATTGAAATATTTCTTGAAAAACTGAAAAAATTCTGTGTCATGGTTTGAACTCAGAATTAGCCCAAAACCTCAGTAAAAGCTAAATTAGCCAAAAAGAAGTGAGCATTTTGCTCAAATGTTAGCTTACCTCCAAAAAAAGCCCACAAATCCCGAGTAGATGTCAAATTAGCCAGAAGAGCTAGCACATTGCTAAAATATTAGCTAAACTCAAAATTAGCCTTTAAAACCTAACAAACTGAACGTTTTGATGCTAATATTGCAGAGATTTCAAAGTGTGCAAAAAATTTGAGGCATTGCATGAAGAGAAAAAAAACATTGTTAAAAAAAAGCGTAATATTTCAAAATTAGCGTGAAATTTAACAAAACCAAAAGTAGAAGCATGAATTACCTGAAAATGTTGAATGTTTTTAATCGCATAAGAAATGTGAAAAATACCAAAAATACAAGCGATTATGTCCCTAACAAGATGAACGTTTTGATACCAAGATTGCTGAACGTGTGAATGAGTTTTTACAAAAACATAAAGAAGAAAAATAAATAAGAGAAACAGAATCACTGAATAACATTTGGTTTTGAAGATGTCGTTTACCCTCTAAAGGCTTTTGCGACTCCTCTTGACTTTTTGCTTCCTTACAAACGTCTTGTATCTCATCATTTGCTTGAGCACCCTCCTGGTTCTGGTTCTCCTCCCCTAAATCCTCTCGTTTGATGTTGGAACTCGTCACTGGATCTTTGAAAGAGTCTCCAGAAGGTTTGGCAAAGCCCTGAGCAACTAGAGCGGCCGCCACACTCTGTCCTCCGCTCTCCAGCTCCACGCCGTATCCCCGCTCGGACACGCAGACGACCCGAGCTAAGAGCTGCGCGCCGTCCACCAGGTTCTGGAACCAGAACAGGGCTTCACTCTTCCACTCGGATCCTGAGGGCTCCACACCTGAATCCACATGAGATGAGAAGAAGTTGCTTAGAGGGAAGAAGTTTGACTTAAATAGTGACATAATTCTGATTATTCTTAGGTCGTCTACCTGTGAGCCAGCAGCGAACTGCTTGAAAAGGAAGTTTCAAGAGTTTGGGTGTGATGGAGCGAATGCAGCCTCTGTCTACGGTCATGTTCTGACCAAGGTCCACCAGGTTCACGTTCACCACATCTCCAAACAGCTCCTTCACCATGGCTCGGTACCATTTCCTATCACCTGTGGAGAGCACAGAGCTCAATGGCCAACAGATTCCCTCGTTTATTGTGGGAGTTAAGATAGATAAAAAGTAACCTGCGATAAACTTGTTAAGTAGAATTAGAGATTTGAGGCTGGAAAAACCCCTCAATACACACTTTGTACACTTAACTCTGAAAGTTCAAACCTTCATAGAAAAACAAATATAAAATAAAAACAAAAATCTGATCACGATTAAAGATTTTTTTTGTGAATCTGTCAAACTGAACACAATCTCAGAAACAGCAGAGAGAAGATCTAGTGACGAGTCTACAGCCAATCAGGACGCAGAACCCAGTGCGCTGAAACAACCAATCAGGACACAGATGGCACTCAATGTGCTGAAAGAGAAAAAAACAAAACATAGTGAGGGAAACCTGTATCCCATCAATATTAGAGAGAGAAAACCATCACACAGGTATCTGTAGATTATTTTAGGGTGTATTCAAACCAGAAAAGTCTATTGATCCATACCGAGTGTTTAATTTGGTCTGGGTGGAGTCCTGAAGCTTGTATTTGGTCTGTATTCTGACTGCCTTTAAAATGAACATTTCTGTTTAAAACCAAAGCGTGCAAACAAAACCATGTGACTAAAAATCT
This sequence comes from Oryzias javanicus, assembly GCA_003999625.1. Classification (NCBI taxonomy): domain Eukaryota; kingdom Metazoa; phylum Chordata; class Actinopteri; order Beloniformes; family Adrianichthyidae; genus Oryzias; species Oryzias javanicus. Next base: position 7,710,531 of record CM012455.1, on the reverse strand, counting down.
CTTCAGTCATTGGCCAGGAATTACAAGGGTGTGGCAAAGCAATGAGAGAAAGAATGACAGAAGCCCTGCACTCTGCGGGCCTTATTGGGATAGCTCACATGTTCAAACTCTAGATTTTACTGGCTAATTTTGAATGATTGTATCAACGTCAGAGACATGTTACAAGGCGGTGTGTATCACATTAAAAGTTATTTTAATGAGCCTGAATTCATCCATTCACATTTCAATGAGTTGCTGTGTCTCATTTTCTGTGCAAAACGTCTTTAAATGAAAATACAAGATCGATACTTGGTGAGAATCAATCGCAGGACTAAATATCGCGATATATTGCAATATCGATATTTTGGGAGACCCTTACTCCAGTATCAAAGCATCCTCCTCCATAAGCTTTTCTGCTACGGTGAATAGTCTCACCTGTGAATCTGACGCAGCAGGGCTCGCCGACCTTCGGTTCAAAGGACGTGGAGTTGGACTCACAATGCTGCTTCAGCTGAACTCCGAGCTCCATCAACTCCTGATGATCTAACAGAGAATCGCTCTCATCAGGAACGAGGGTTTGGAAAAAACAACCGCTAATTTATGGTGTAGTTACAGGTTCACCAAAATACCATTGCTACTGTTGACACAGCAGTAAAACTCTGCAGGGCTCTTCACAACACTGGCCAGCAGCGCCACCGTCTGGCCGTCAGAGGGAAGCTCAGCACAAGACCAAACCAGAGGATCACTCACAGGAGGAGAGGCTGAGGAGAACAGCAATTTAAGGAGGAATGTAAAGAAAATCAGATTATATTAAATCTTCTACAAAAATAACTTTAAAAGCCACAGAGGGTTTTTCTGACAAGAAAGGAAACTAATTTTAAATTCTAAGAATCTTTAGTTTTTAGGTCTAAACAGTGTTTCTCTTCTTTATTTAGATCCAATTATTTTTGAGAGATAACTGATCCAAAAATTAGAAAAATTGAGTCAAATTAGATTTGTTTTATTTTTCAGCTGTGAAACAATCTTCCAGAGAATCTGAGTTTTTGCTTTTCAAAGTTAAACTGAAGTCTTTATTTTTAACTTCTAAGTTAAAAAAGTTTTTTTTTTAAATAAATCAAACTTTTAGTTATCTGTTCTGATGAACAATTTGTGACATTTTGACTTTAAATTGTTTAAGTTGTTGTTTATTCTCTATGTAACGGGTTGCATTAGGTTTAAAAATTCATTAAAGACCCATTCCGATCAACTTTCGATGGTTTTACAAGCATTCTTAATGGACTTTTCCATTGCAATTCTGCCATTATTAGTCAAAATCAAAAAACTTTAGTTGTTTTCTAGAACATAATTTCCTGTACCTCTCAGTGAGGACATTGAGCCTCGCCTGACGTATTTTTGTTTTATTGTTTTAGCTATTATGTATTGCTATTTATTTTCTATTTTATCATCGACTACAATTCTTCTATTTTACTCCTTTTGTTCTGAGCTCCAGTGTTTCCTCATTTGATCCATTTACTCCAGGTCGTCGGCTGTCTCTGAGGCTCGGTTTTGGTGCTCGCCCTGTCTGAGGTGGGGGGGGGGGGGGGGTTCTGCATTGCGACTTTACACTTGTGGTGCGGGACCCCCTGACTCTCTGGTTTGGGTGGGTGCCGTGGCGATGCCCTATGTGTGCAGCCGGCCCCTGTGATAAATGGATCAGTTTCCACACGCAGCCAAGCCACGCGTTTCTTTTATTTTATATTTATAAATTGATTTATTGTTAATCCTTATGTATTTATTTTATGGAGGGTGGATTATTGCAACTTTGGGTGGGTGGGGCTAGAGCAGGGTTTGCTGGGGCAATTATTTTTAACATTACTGTTTTTAATGTTTTTCTTGTTTTTATGTTCCGCACCTTGGGCTGGCGCAATGCCATAAAATGCGCTTTATACATAAAAATTGATTGATTTTCTAAATCACAAATAAGCTCTTTACCAAAATGGATTTTTCCATCTGATCGTGATTTCAAACAAGTTCAATAAAGAAATGTAATTATAGGCTTAATTTTCTTTAAATACGTTCTCCATCATGTGAAAAAAACCACAAGAACATGTTAAGAACATTTTCTCTAAACAAATACACTTGATCATTATTCACAATATATTTGTTTTATATTAGCATTTTATCGCCTGACTTTTTTGATCTTTTAACTTAATTTTAGTCTGATTTATTTTTTAACACCAACTTTGAAACCTTTCGACCAACTATTTTAATTGATATTTCAACCTTCAATACGTCTTTGTTTTTACATATGTACGCATTTATGTAAACGTGTTTTTCAGGAGGTGGAGGTGAAATTATGAGTCTCCTAAAAATAACTTTGGACTGTAAATCTTATAAAAAACTTTCTTCAAAACTAAAGCAGATTGAACTAAAAGGTTAAACCAACTCATAGGCCTGATCTACATACACATCCCTCCGGGTGGTTCTGCAGGAGCAGTCGTCTCCTCCGTCTGCTGAAGAGCGCCGGAGTCGACAGGAGCCGCGTAGTTCACAGAGATCAACAGTTCGGCCACGTTGATTTGAGCGTCGCCTTCTCCCTCGATAATCGCCACCAGCGCCTTTCCCTTAAGCGCACTCTGGATCTCTATGTGCACCATTTTGTTTGATATTATTCGCAGCAAGGTGGAAATGCATTCCTCTGACCAGCGGTCCCCGACAGGCTGGACTCCTAGCAGAGACAAACAGGACCAACAAGTGTTTCTGATGGAAATGACTTGTTTGAATAAAAACAAGGGATTGATTGAGAAAATACCTCCAAGGCTGCAGGGGATTGCCTGCATAGGAAAAGCCAGCAGAGCGGGGCTGATGGGTCTCAAGTGGTTCAAGTCCACCTCCTCAGAATTGCCAAAGTCGAGGTATCCAACACAGACGCTCTTCTCTGAGGAGTAAGCCAGAACTTGTGCTCTGTACCACTGCTTGTCCTCTGGAGATGCAACGATTCAAAACAAATGAGCATTAATATTTAGTCATTACATTGTTAAACATTTCAGTTGTTTAGTAATTTATGACTTTTTCTCAATGCACAACAGCTGCTTTAGTACCTGAGAACTGAGCACAACAAACGGTTCCAGGAGCTGGTCTGAAGTTCTGCGGGGTTTCCACCCGAGAGCAGTGCTCCCTCAGCTTCAGCTGCAGGTCCTGGATCACTCCTGCAGATCACCCATGCATCACCTTTATGCTGTTTTAGTGGTTGTTTAATTCAGTTTATGCATATTTTTAGCCGACATCTGAAAACTTGTGTCGTTTTTGTAGGATGAAGTTCCTGCAGAGCGGCAGGAGTTCATTAGAGATTCACCTCAGAGTTGGGGATGTCTTCACGTTCTATTACCCGTCTTCTGCTCGCTTACAGACCCTCACACCCAAACGCGATCCAGTCGTACAGTTTTGAGCCAGATACCAGTTCAGGCGAGGAAAACAAAGACGTTCATGGATCTAGTCGTCTATAAATGGATGTATCGGAATGGTACGGAACAGGGAAGTTTGTTTCTTCCTTTTTAAGGCCATGCATGTCCAAAAATTAAGACAGATTTATTGATAATTTCCCATTTTATTCATTTATTCCCATGTTATGATCAAAACTGCAGCATCTTATCCTGTTTGTGCTGTGATGCTTTAGCGCTCGTCTTTTTATTTTATTTTATTTTCGAAACAGCAGTGAACATTTAGCGAATTAGTGCAAAGCATTTTTTAGTGAAACCATTCAATCAAAATAATCTTGGTTGAAAGTTTTAATTTTTGACGTGAAATTTTAAACGGAGAAGTTTCAAACGGCACAATTTTTAGAAAAAAACAGTTTTTGTCCATTTTTAAATTCACTTCTTTGTTCCCAATTTGAAAGATTACCTGCTTATTTGGTATCATCTTAATCAGTACAACCTCATCTATGTGAAATCATCTTGATTTTGTACCTTTTTCTTGTTTTATTCACACAATAAACATTAAATCAAGCAAAAAACAGAAAATTCCATCTATATTTTATAATTTTTCTGTGGAAATCCCAAAAATGTTTAACAAACTGTTTTTACGACATAGAATGAAAGTTTTAGGGGTAATTTTATAAAAACAACAAGAATAAAGTTTGTCAACCAACTAATAAACATGTTTTTGAATGAAAACACACAAAAAAAATTCCAGACAAAATTCACAGATATCTTTGGTCTCATATATGAACATCAGACCTCACAGCTTCATGTAGTTCTGGTGTCAGCTACCAGGGAGCCAAAAAAATAAGAATTTCTCTCCTTAAAGTATTGCTGTCCTTCACACATTTTTTCCTGGAATTCTTTTTTTCTCGTATTTCAGGTCGGCTCGGCTGGAGTCTGCTCACAGGTGGGGGCGTTTCTGTTTACACTGAACTGCTCCCCTCTTGTAATGTCTGCGAGCGGAACTTTTGCAGTGAACCGCAGAGTTTCTGCAATTTTTAGACAAAGCTGGAGTTCACCATTGTGGAAAACTCATGTTGGTCCCCATCCCAAAATAAAATAATGATTGGTTTCCTTGTTGTTGGATTTCTAATAGCAGACAGCTCTGTTAGGCCCCGCCCCCCTATTGCAGGACCTCTGTTCTACATTACAGATTGATCTTCCGCCTTATTTAATAAAATAAAAGATCGCTTTTGTCCAAAAAACACAAATAATTACCATATTCTCTCTTTACTTCAATGCAATGTCAATCACAGAATATTCAAATAAGTTAGTCTAGTTTTATTACTCTGATCTCCCACCTAAGGGCGTCCGGCGGTTCCAGAAGGTTCAGCTCAGATATCCAAAATACAAGACTTTTTAAACTATTATTTCCAAATTCATAAATTCAATACTTTTAAAACTCTAAGCATATTTTCTACATAACAAATACGCTTTAAAAAAAATGGCTTTCTTTCATGTGCACCTGATTCACAACAATTTGAATGAATAAATTATTAGGAAATGTCCACGTAAGATTCATTTCTGAATACATGTCCTCCATCGTACTTTTCATCTTTTAAATTGCATCACATTGATCCCATTTTCCTTACCGGCATTTTCCACCTTTTGCACAATGAAGTTGTTGGGTGACTGGAAGTGGCTGACCACCACAGAGAAGCGGTCTCCGACAGCCTGTGCGAGCGGCTCGGGGGGCTGAGCCCATTCGTTGTTATCTTTCCCCTCAGAGCATCGCTGGAAGTTTTCCACTGATGCCTTCAGTAGAGCACCTACGAGAGATCAGGAATTGAAGCTCTGATTAAATATGAAAAGATTAAATTAACTGTTATTCATATTTTTTTATTCTAATTCTAAAACATCAGTTTCCTCCAATACTCCTCATGTCCTCCTTTCTTCACATCCATGAACCTTCTCTAGGTTTCTTTCCAGGCAGTTCAATCACAATATTGTGGCTGTAAATCAGCATTTTTTCCCTCTTGAAGTAATGCTGCTGACTAATGTCTTTACTGTTGATGGGTCACAAATTACATTTCTGGGATATCTGAGTTAACACTTAATGAATTAAAAAAAAAAAAAATGAAGGAAAAAAATTCTCTCTACGCTGTTTTTATTTAAAAGCTGCATTTGTCATTAAATTTACCTCATAAAACATTTTGATTAATCGTGATTTTTCACAACCCAAAAGTGGGATTTAACTGATTCATTTATTAGACATCCTCTCCCAAATCTTGTTAAAACTCGACTGTCATCTCTCCTAAACACTCTCAAACCGTCTTTCACACTTCATTCTAGGGTTGTAACTAGGGCTGCCACGATTAGTCGACTAATCGACGACTAATCAACTATTAAAATAATCGACAACCAATTTAATAGTTGATTAGTCGTTACTTTATATTGTATGAAGTCAGATTGTAGTAAAGTTGAAAGTTATAATAGCATTCTGCTAGCTTTTTGGAATATTTTGGCATTTATTAAGGTTTTTTAGGCTATTTTGGAGTTTAGCTAATATTTCAGCAGCATGCTAGCTATTTCGGCTAACTTTAGCTTTTTTAGGCAATTTTTGAGTTTAACTTATATTTCAGCTATATGCTAGCTGTTTTGGCTAATAGTATTTTTTCCATTTTTTTAAGGCTAATTTGGAGTTTAGCTAAATATTTCAGCAAGCATGCTAGCTATTTTGGTTACTTAAGCTTTTTTAAGTTTTTTTTAGGCAATTTTTGAGTTTAGCTTATATTTCAGCTATATGCTAGCTGTTTTGGCTAATATAGGATTTTTCCGTTTTTTTAAGGCTAATGTGGAATTTAGCTAATATTTCAGCAGCATGCTAGCTTTTTAGGCTAACTTTGGCTCTTTTTATTTTTTGGCTAATTTGGCATTTAACTAATATTTTAGCTGGTTATCAACTTCAGCATCTTTACATCCACTTTGGCCATGAACAGATTAGTCGACTAATCGGAAAAAATAATCGGTGATTAGTCGACTATTAAAATAATCGTTTGTGGCAGCCCTAGTTGTAACCGATCACAGATAATCCGTACGGCCCCGGTTTGGCCCACGCGTTAACCGCTAATCACCCGTAGCCGCTGCTCCTGCAGCAAGAACGTGCAGTCAGGGGAAACCAGTACGGCAAGCCAAAAGGATCAAAATCACCAATAAAAGCGGGCATGGCCGTGCCTTACCTGCACATGTACTACAGATAATAATCATTTGAAATATTTAAAATGTTGCCAAAGTTAGTGAAAAGTTAATGAAAGTTAATTTTTTACTTTTTGGATATTGGGGGAAGGGAAAATTGCATATTCAGCATTCTTTTGTCTCAGTTTTTGTAGATTTGGTCTCCAGACATGTACACACGTGGACAAAATTGTTGGTTCCCCTCAGTTAAAGAAGGAAAAACCCACAATTCTCACTGAAATCACTTGAAACTCACAAAAGTAACAATAAATTAAAATTCATTGAAAATGAAATAATCAAAATCAGCCATCACTTTTGAATTGTTGATTAACAATTATTTAAAAAAACAAACTAATGAAACAGGTAATCAGAAACTACATGTTCATGTTCAAAGATGTGCGAGTGTGTATTTATGTTTTGAAGTACTTTATATGCGTTTTATTAAATATAGGTTTTAAAGCTTTGTAATTTTAGGCTTTTATCGTCGTTTTTTTATTTTTAATGGATCCGAAAAATGATCCATTAAACCGATCCGAACCGAGAGTTTTGTGATCCGTTACAATTTATTCCTCTTCCTGCTCCACAACAGCTTCCTCATCTACTCTGTCCTCCCCAACATTATCAAAAAACTGTTTTTAAACTGTTGTTCATTCCTTTGGAATTGAACATTCTAACTTTTTCGTCGTGTCAGCTTACGTGAGTCTTTCTCTGCTGATGCAGAACGGTCAGCTTCTGCGAGCGCATATTCATGCTCGAGGAGGAATGTGCTCAGCTGCTTCCCTGAGACAAACACATTGAGATTTTAATGTTGTGAATCATTCACTAATACAGTAAACACATTTGTTTATCCAACCTGCAGAAAGCTGGATGTCCACAGAGTGAACATAGCCGTTCTTCAGCGTGTCCACCAGCTTGATGGTCAGAGCTTTGCCGCTCAGCAGTTGTCTCGCGGCCATACAGCACTCACTGGACCAGGTGTCCACTACCGGTACAACACCAGCAATTTGACACTCCATCGCCTGTGAAATGGTTATGAATTAAAACAATAAAGTTATTAAATTCACCAACTGTTGCACCATTTCTCCAATCATTTGCTGGAGAAAGGAGAAATATTCATTCTTTCATGGGCGTGCACTCACACAGGGGCAGAAGGGTTTAGCGTCGACGCTCAGAGGTTTGATCCTCTCCACCGGGACGTTTTCCTCATTTCCATAATCGATGTAGAGAACGTGAGCCGTCTTTTGATCGGCAGCCAAAGTCTGAATGAGACCTCGGTACCAATTCTAGGCGTCAAATAAAGAAAGAAAGAATGAATGAGGCCAAAAATTTGACTAAAATACACGAGGGATCAAAGTGTCATTAAGAGTCTGTTCTCACCAAATCACAGGAGAACTGGACAGAGCAAACTTCCCCGACACACGGTACGTAAGGTGTCCCCGTGGAGAAGCTGGGGGTTTTTTGGAGTTCCACTGTGATGCTCATAAGAGCTTCTGCAACCATGGGGTCTTCAGGATGAACGAAGAACCTTCCAGGACTGTGGAACTCAACAACAGCACCCTGAGAGAGCAGATTAGATCAGTGATACGACATCTGAGAACATCGGATTCAAAGCTGGGGATGTCGTACCTGGATTTCTGCTCCTTTCATGCATTTAGTGGTATTCAAGTCTTTCAAATAGACTCTCTGAATGTTGAGCGAGTCCTGAGGCTTTGTAAGGCAAACATACAAAGTTTTTAATTGTTTAGATTGATATAAAAATGTACAGTTAAAACTACATTTACCTCTTTCACATTAGCTGAATCTGCCGTCGACTTCAAAGCTGGACTTTCTTTTAGGTTTTCTCTTTAAAGAAACAAGATTTTTTTTTTTTATTAAAATCATACACAAGTGCGAGTGTTACTCGGGGGGGTAAACTGGACTTACCCTGGAGTCTCTGGATCAAAAATCTTGCACACATGCCGGTGGGCCTTCCAGTCTTTGGTCTGACAATCCACCGAGCAATAGGAGGTCTTCTTGCAGCGTTTACACCGAAAATTCCCTAACAAACATCCATGAAACGAGCTAAAAGCAGAGCTGTCCATTGTTTTCACGTCAATGCTCTGGAGCCACATGTGGCTCTTTTATCCCTTTATTTTGGCTCTTTAGCTTTAATGAAAAATGCTAACGATTGAATAAATAAGAGATTAGTCATTTAATTTTTGCTGTTTGTTTATAGATTTTTATACTTGTTGAGCATCTAAGAAAAAAAGTTGAATTTACTGTCAGAAATTCTGCAGCAATTGTCTTTAAATTTGTATTTTTAATTTATAGTTAGTTAATTAAAACTCTCCAACAGTCTTTTTATTTTGGTAAATTAAACTAAGGTGGTTAAAATTTTGAACAAATGTGGTTTAAAATGATTGAAAATTATTTAGAGTTGTGTGTTTTCAATAAACAGCTCAAGTTTTTCTAAATGTTTTGAGGTTTTAATTTTTTTAATTAATAGATTCTACTAAAATGTTTATTTTTAAGATTGAAAAGAAAAGAGCACACCAAAATTCTAATAATAAAAAATGTACTGCTTGGATGTCTTGCATTTTCGACATAAGTAAAGCTGCTGCAGCAGGAAGACCTTTTTTGACAGAACAAACTGCTTTCAAAAGTAAAAGAAAGTATATAGAACACTGACCTCGAGGCCTGAAATTTAATATCTGTAACTAAAACAATTTCCATTTTTATTTTAGCCTCAAATAAATTGGTTCAGTTAGGTAACCCATAACAAGCACAAAGCAACTTATCTATTAAGGGACTATTCTAATCTATTTTTAAAAGATATATTTATCCGGATATACCTAAATTAAACACATTTTTTTTATTAAAAAAATAATACAAATGCACACAAAAATAAAATTAAATGACAAACAATATGAAAATTGGAAGATATTAATATAACCATAGACTTAAAATCAATCTGTGTTAAAAAAGTTAAATAGACCAGATCAGCGGACTTGTGGAAGAGTGTCCACCCTGGGACTGGAAGGTCGTGAGTTCAAATTAGGGCTGTCATGGTTGGTCGATTATTAAAATAGTTGACAACTAATTTAATAGTTGATTAGTCGTTACTTTATGTTAAAATTGTTGGAGTGTTGTATAGTTGAAATGTATAATGGTACTCTGCTTTTTGGACTATTTTGGCATTTATTAAGGTTTTTAAGGCTATTTAGGAGTTTAGCTAATATTTCAGCAACATGCAAGCCGTTTTGGCTCATTTGGGAATTCTTTCCGTTATTTAGGCTATTTCGGAGTTTAGCCAATATTTCAGCTACATGCTAGCCATTTGGGCTAATTCAGGATTTTTTAGATTTTTAGGCTATTTCTGAGTTTAGCTAATATTTCAGCAACATGCTAGCCATTTTGGCTAATTTGGGATTTTTTTAGTTTTTTAGGCTATGTCTGACTTTAGCTAATATTTCAGCAACATGCTAGCCATTTTGGCTAATTTAGGTTTTTTCTGTTTTTTAGGCTATTTCGGAGTTTAGTTAATATTTCAGCTACCTGCTAGCCGTTTTGGCTAATTTAGGATTTTTTATTATTTGGGCTATTTCTGAGTTTAGCTAATATTTCAGCTACATGCTAGCCGTTTTGGCTAATTTAGGATTTTTTAGGCTATTTCTGAGTTTGGCTAATATTTCAGCTATATGTTAGCCATTTTGGCTAATTTAGGCTTTTTTAGCTAATTTGACATTTATTATTTGAGTTTGCTATGAGCTATTTGCCTCAGCACTTTTAGCTATCAATTTCAGCATCTTAAGCTATCAGCACTAGCATCTTCAACGGCCAAATTCTATTTACAGCATTCACACTAGCATTACCGCAGTTAATGCAATACATCTACTTTTCACTTAATTTAAAGCTAATGACGGTTAAGATGTGAGCTTTAGATGCAGTTTGCACATGACCCAATTAGACAAATAATCAGAAAAATTAAATCAGTGATTAGTCGAGTATTAAAATAATCGTTTGTGGCAGCACTAGTTCAAATCCTGGTCGAGTCATACCAAAGACTCTAAAAATAAGATGCAGTGCTTCCCTGCTTGACACCCAGCATCAAGGGGTTGGATTGGGATCTTAAACCACCAAATGGTTCCTGAGCGCAGCTGTGTCTGCAGCTCACCTCTCCCCCAGGGGATGGGTCAAAGCGAAGAACAAATTGCATACACCTAGGTGAGTGATAACTCAAGGGCCTTTAACTTTAATTTGCAAGACTTTTTATATTTTAAATTAAAAGTTACCTGATAAAACAAATAAAAACAAAACATAAATTGCCCTATTTGAGAACGTGTGTACAGTAAATCTGATTGTTTTACCTTTTTGGCCACAAAAATGGCAAAAGTGTGCCATCAGTGCAGGCGGGACCAATCCAAGAGACTGAAAAATAAATTTAAAAAAAAGTAAAGCAGAGGTTTCACTTGATAAACACTCACAAAGACAGAAAACTTACAGTAGTGTCATTTATGTTGGCTGGTTTAGGATAGCCTAAAACAGGATATTTACAGATTTAGTTGCTTTTTCCCCTCAAAACTTTAAATTTGCAAACAAAATAAAACTAAATACTAAAGGTTCCGTCTTACCAACTCCAATGGACATTGCTGCAGAGCCTACATGAGCAGCATCGGGCATGTTAGGAGGAGGAAACCTTAATGGAGATGGAGCCCCCGGCCTCAAAGCGGGTTCTCTCAAAGGCCGGTTGGGTCGAACCAAGTTCGGCATAAATAGCTGGTTCATGTCGGCAGTTGTGACTACAAAACAATTATAGAAACAAACACGTTTTAAGTTTGGGATATGTAAAATATTTTTGTATATGCTAGCAAAAATATTTACATTAACAAGCTAGCTAGCTAGCTCATTACCTTGCTACTTAACGTGAAACATTTCACGACGTAACTGGTTTAATTCTTATATTTTTGTGTTCAGTTTAATCTTAATCTCTAAAACAATAACAATTAAATAATTATTTAATGCAGTTATTATTATTTCATGAAAATGTGTGTCATTCCCACCTGCACGTGCTGCTTCTGTTAAAGGAGAAGCCATGGGTGAGGCACGAGCGCAAAGGCGTCAACTGAAAGTCACGCGCGCACCAAAGGTAGTAGAAGAAGAAATTATCGATAGTTTACAATACATTTTTAATGGAAATACTTAATTTTATAATACAAGAAACAAATTGTAATATACATAAATGCATATAACTTTAAGTACAATGAAAAAATACAATAACAAAAAGAAAAATATGCAGTCAACCCAACATAAAACAATGAAATGGAATAAATAAAATAGATGTTTTTTTATTACTATGATTGTTTTACTTTTAGTTACACTGTTTTATAAATATATATATTAAAAAAAACTATAAATGAAGTTCATTATTTTTTCAAGATTAATAATAAAATAAAAAGTCACATGCATTAAAAATAATTTATATATTTTTTGATTAAAAGCAAGAAATAACCGTATAAATCTAATAATATGACTTTATTATTAAATAAGTTTGAAATAAAAAAAAGTGAGTCTTTTTAAAGCTAAAATGGAAGGTTTGCTGTATATTTTAAATTAATTAAACGTTTAATTATTATTATATTAGAAATACAAAATCTATATTTTTTAGTAATCTTATTTTTTCCTTCTTTCTTTCTTTCTTTCTTTTTTGGGGAAAGTCGTCAACCGAGTATTTCTGGTACGAGTCGGAAGCATTTTGCGTGGTTTCTAGTACTGGAAAGTCAAGCGTACCTGTCTTGAACTGACGTCACTCTTACGTAACGTCCATCCCAGCGTTCATTGGACTGTACCAGCTCACCGTCCGTCCTGCAGTGGCCATATTTGTTGATGTGTCATATCCTCATTTCGGAGCGACTCTCTGGGCGATCAGCTGGTCAAACAAGGAGTTTCAAGTTCACTCCTCTTCTGATTTGAATCTCCGCGACAATAAAAACAATGGATTTAAGGAATTAGGTAAGTAAAATTGTAACAACTTTCAAAATGAATCTATAGTTGTGATGCTAGCCGTGCTAGCTAAAGTATGATCAGGCTGCAATGTAAAAGCCCGTGCCAGTGTTAGCTTAGCTGGCTAATATTATACAGGTTTGGTCATACGCTAGTACAAACTACAATTTATCGTTTAAATTAGTGACCATTAAATTGCATTATTTTCTAAATATTTTGACTTTTATTTTTGCCCACGTTATCCAGTTTCAAGGCTGTAGCTAACTGAGAAGCTATCAAGCTAACGCACAAATATCAATAAGTAGCAATGTGAGTTAAATTATTATAAACACACATTTGGTGATATTTATTCATCTTTATTTTCGTAGGGTTTTAAATATCGTTTGCTACGGAGGGTTCTAGTGTTGTGGAGAAGCACCTGTCAGAGGAGAGCATCATAATGTGCCTCCTGTTTGAATAAGCCTTTTATTATTTCGAATATCTATGCTAAATTCCCGCAGTATACAGCATTAGCTGCAGTTAGCTAAAGATGTAGTGAAAAGACAATAAAGTTTCGATTAAAGGAGCATCAGACTACAAGGGTGGGGTTGGTGGCTGTAGGATTATTTAGAAAAACCGGGGGGGACAGGATTATCAACTGTTTAGGACAATAGGCTACAGTTTCGACAAAAGCTTTTAGTTTTTCGACCATATATTCTGATTTAAAATAGTATTTAATGATCATTTTGTGGTTTTCTTTTATTTCGAAGATTATTGTTTTTAAATATAATTTTTATTTGAACTTTTTAAGAAAATGACATTAATGATGGACATTAAAAACAAATGTAAATATGTCAGATTTTAAGTTAGTTTTCACCTGAAGTGGAAGGTTGATGTCGTTTAAGAAAAAACTAATTCTATAAAGTAGAAACTACACATCTTTATTTACAAAAAGCTGCTTTTTCTACACAAAGGGCTATGAAAAACACAATATAAAACTAAATCATATAACATTTTAAAATCAAATGTTTTTCTGAATATAAATTTAATATTTCTGAAGCTACAATTTAAATTCTAAAAATAACTAAACTTGTACTTTCTCTTACTGTAATGGTTAAGCTATTGTGAAAAGTAGAGACAGAAGTTTTGTGAAATAGTTAACCTCTGTCCTTTGTGAATTCATGTTTTTCATATTTAACATGCTTAGTCTCATTTTGTATCATCACGTAGTTGAGTTGTGAATGTTTTTCTAAATTTTTAAAATCTAAAACTACTTGAACAGTTATATTTCTTGATAATTACTGCCCAGATGATGTTATTTACCTTTTTATAGTTTTTAATTGGCCCCTTTTTACGTATTTGACAAAGAATTTTTAGCCAAACTTGCTTCCTTTATCTTGAATATTTGTCATAGTTGCGTGACATAGTTTCCTGCTTTCCAGGTGAATCTCTTCCTAAACTTGTTGTGTTTGTTTGTCATTCAGTTCCTTTTAGTAATTGAGTAACTCTCCCTGATGAACACAGCTTTTGTTCTGAATGTGAACCCAGGTAGTTTTTAGGGAAGATATAAAAATATAGCATAGATTTGTGTTTTTATTAGTTTTTATTTTAATAGTCGACTAATCACCGATTATTTTTTCCGATTAGTCGACTAATCTGTTCATGGCCAAAGTGGATAAAAAGATGCTGAAGTTGATAACCAGCTAAAATATTAGTTAAATGCCAAATTTACCAAAAAATAAAAAGAGTCAAAGTTAGCCTAAATTGCTAGCATGCTGCTGAAATATTAGCTAAATTCCAAATTAGCCTTAAAAAAAACGGAAAAATCCTATATTAGCCAAAACAGCTAGCACATAGCTGAAATATAAGCTAAACTCAAAAATTGCCTAAAAAAACTTAAAAAAGCTTAAGTTAACCAAAATAGCTAGCATGCTTCTGAAATATTTGCTAAACTCCAAATTAGCCTTAAAAAAAATGGAAAAATCCTATATTAGCCAAAACAGCTAGCACATAGCTGAAATATAAGTTAAACTCAAAAATTGCCTAAAAAACGTAAAAAAGCTAAAGTTAGCCGAAATAGCTAGCATGCTTCTGAAATATTAGCTAAACTCCAAAATAGCCTAAAAAACCTTAATAAATGCCAAAATATTCCAAAAAGCTAGCAAAATGCTATTATAACTTTCAACTTTACTACAATCTGACTTCATACAATATAAAGTAACGACTAATGGACTATTAAATTAGTCGTCGATTATTTTAATAGTCGATTAGTCATCGATTAGTCGACTAATCGTGGCAGCCCTAGTTTTTATACACTAAAGTGTTTTATCCATTTTTTAGTGATCTGTGTCATTTTTTTGCTTTTGTTTTTTCAGGTTTGAAGCGCAGAGGGACCATGGAGCAACCAGGTCCTTCCACTGATCCTCAGAAGATGGAGGGATTAGAAGTCGGGAAGGAATCTGTGGATCAGCTGGACAACAATTCAGAAGAGAAGGACGATATATCTCTGCGTGGTTTAGAAAACACTTTGAGTCTAAAAGAAGATGTTAAAAATGAATCGACTTCAAACAACGAGCAGGGAGCTGGAAGAGAAGAGCCGGTTTCTAACACGTGTGGCAACAGTACTGTTTTCTCTGGAAGTGAGGGACCCTCCTCAGCTTTTTCTGATGAAGTTTCTGCCACTTTGGCAACGCCTGCCGCCCCTCAAGATGTTTTGGAAAGTGCTCCGTCTGAAGAAACAATTGTGACCTCATTGAATAATCAAGCAGCGGACTCGAACGACAGCGAGCAGCCGTCCGTCTCGGTTTCTAGTTCATCCGGGCCGTCGCACGTCGACAGCAGCGATTCATCCGAGAGTCCCTCATCTGTCCAAAGCACTTCCAAAAATTCCTTTACCGACTCCTCCACCACCTCTGGAATCTGTAACGGGCCCTCCACCCCCGGCTCCGACACCGTCGGATCCTCGCCCGCCTCCAGTCCGCACACCCGGCCCGACCATTTGCACTCCGTGTCGAGCCCCTTCGACACTGATTGTAGCCGAAAGCTCATCTCCCAGATCCAGCGAACGCTGTCGCAGGAATCTCTATTGGACGAGCTGGAGTCGGAGCTGCTGAACTGCCAGCTGCTCGAAGGCGTCGGCGAGGGAAAGAGGAAAGGAAGTCCGCCTGTTAATGGCCTCCCCGCAGACCAGAAGGGCTGCATGGTGGCCTTTGAGAAGTGCGTGCAGGACAAGTGCACCAAACAGGAGAAAGCTATTCAGAGGTAACTTAGCGGCACTCACATTTTATCACTGAAAAAAAAAATAGAAGATATTCTATTTTCTTTATTGTTTTCTTGTGTAAAAAAAAAAAAAAAATCCATTAACCCTTAAACACCTGAGGACTTGCCTGTCGCACGTCCCAGCCAGAAAGGTCAAGTGGGCCCCATATGGTTTAAAAGTGGGCAGAAAATGTGGCCCCGATTGGGCTTGTCCACAGTTTCTGTGGTGGCCCCACCTGTGGGCACTCAGTGGGTTTGCTTGCTATGCTAGCTAGCCGCCCAGTGGACAACAGAGCTTGCTAGCTTGCTAAAGTGGAGGTCACTAGCATGCTACGCCGTCCACCAGGAGGCAAGTGAGATCCGCTGTATCAATCTATTGAGCTCTACTGTAGTGAGTTTCACTGTATTTTAGCTAGCAAGCTCAGCTGTAACAAAGTTAATTGTAGCGTGCTAGCAAACTCTGCTGTATGTAGCTCTGTTGTAGCAAGCCCCGCTGTAGCAAGTTCCACTGTATTGAGCTAGCAAGCTCCGCTGCCTCGAGCTAGCAGGCTTCACTGTATCGAGCTAGCAGGCTCCGCTGCCTCGAGCTAGTAAGCCTTGCTGTATCGAGCTAGTAAGCTTTGCTGTATCGAGCTAGCAAGCTCTGCTGTATCGAGCTAGCAAGCTCCGCTGCCTTGAGCTAGCAAGCTCTGCTGTATCGAGCTAGCAAGCTTCGCTGCATCGAGCGAGCAAGCGTCGCTGCATCGAGCGAGCAAGCATCGCTGCATCGAGCTAGCAAGCGTCGCTTCATCGAGCTAGCAAGCGTCGCTTCATCGGGCTAGCAAGCGTCGCTGCCTCGGGCTAGCAAGCGTCGCTGCCTCGGGCTAGCAAGCGTCGCTGCCTCGAGCTAGCAAGCTCCGCTGCCTCGAGCTAGCAAGCTCCTCTGTATCGAGCTAGCAAGCTCCGCTGCCTCGAGCTAGCAAGCTCCGCTGCCTCGAGCTAGCAAGCTCCGCTGCCTCGAGCTAGCAAGCTCCTCTGTATCGAGCTAGCAAGCTCCGCTGCCTCAAGCTAGCAAGCTCCGCTGCCTTGAGCTAGCAAGCTCCGCTGCCTCGAGCTAGCAAGCTCCGCTGCCTCGAGCTAGCAAGCTCCGCTGCCTCGAGCTAGCAAGCTCCGCTGCCTCGAGCTAGCAAGCTCCGCTGCATAGAGCTAGCAAGCGTCGCTGCATAGAGCTAGCAAGCGTCGCTGCATCGAGCTAGCAAGCGTCGCTGCATCGAGCTAGCAAGCTTCGCTGTATAGAGCTAGTGAGCTCTGCTGCAGTGAACTTCGCTGTAGCAAGCTTAGGAAGTTCATTGTAGCAAGCTAGCGAACTAGCTCCACTGTATTGAGCTAGCATGCTCTGCTAAATCAAGCTAGCTAGCTCTGCTGTAGCAAACTTCGCTGTAGCAAGCTTAGGAAGTTCATTGTAGCAAGCTAGCGAACTAGCTCCACTGTATTGAGCTAGCATGCTCTGCTAAATCAAGCTAGCTAGCTCTGCTGTAGCAAACTTTGCAGTAGAAAACTAGGGAAGTTCACTGTAGTGAGCTAGCGAGTTCCGCTGTATCGAGCTAGCAAGCTCCGCTGTACACTTGGCGGCTGGCTGGCGCTGCAAGCCAATCCACAGAGTGCCCACTTAAGCGAATGTGGGCAAACACAGGTGGGGCCCACACTTTTAAACCATATAGGGCCCACTCGGCCTTGCTGGCTGTGGTACTGTGACTTTCCAACCAATCAACGTAATTCCAGTAGATTCTGAAGTAAAAAAGCGGCACGAACATAAACACTGGAGCTCCGGTGTTAAAGGGTTAAACATCTTGCTCTTTTGTGGGCTCCAACTAATTTAATCTCTGTGGGTACAGGTTGCTCGAGGAGAACAAGAGACATCAAGAGCTGATCCTCGGTATCTGCTCGGAGAAAGACAACATGAGGGAGGAGATCAAGAAGAGGGCCGAAACGGAAAAGCAGCACATCACCACCATTAAAAAGGTCATTGATGTTGTCAAAATAATCTTTGCATGCAGCATAAAGGACAAAAACAGCAGTCATGAAGACTCAAAGCAGCTTAAAATACATTTTTATTTCAATGGATGTCTCTCACAGATCACTTTTTAGCAATAAAAAACTGTTTTATGCAAATTTAGGGCGTTTTTAAGACACAATTTCATGTGCTTTAGCTGCAGAAAGACAAATATTTTACTCTAAGTGAAGACTTAATCCATAATTTTTCTAACCAAGTCCTAACTCCATCAGGCTCAAATATTAGTTTTCCTTTAACCGACTCGTACGCAAGTAGAGACGCAAACAAAAGGATAAATCGTGTTAGGCGGCACCAGTCACAGTGACTCTAATGCAATTAAACGTGCGCAGTATCTCCACATAGCTGCTGTTTGAGAGCGTTAAGCCCATTTTCTCGCTGGCCAGGAAAAAAAAAAAAGGGTGCACTCAGGAGGCTATGTTTGCCTCATTTCATTAACTTCTGCACAGTTTGTTTTTGTTTTTTGCCTCTGGAACACTAGACCTTTTCAGTTTCCAATGTTTTGTTTTAGATACAGTAATTCACTACTATTTATATAGGACTATTAATGCTTTCATAGATGTAAAAAGTTAGTTGTCATCATTTTTAATCTAAAAGAGTCTCTTTATGAGGAATCTGGGTTACATTTTAGGGTTCTACTTCATGTTTTTTCTGGGTTATGTCACAATTGAGCAACTTGTCACTCAATTTTTTCTCCCGTTTTTGCAGTTGGAGGGCAGGTTGGAGGAGCTGCTAAAAGAGTTGAGGGATTCCCGAGATACTCTGATCCACCAGGAGCAGACGGCTAAAGCGAACATCCAGCAGATGCAGAGGGAGATGACTTGCCGTATAGAGCAGGTGCCAGTCCACCTTAAATGCTCCCAGATGATTTGGCTGGCTCGGCTTTCCTCAATCGGACACACGTTTTGCATGTTGCGTGTTTCACTTTACATGGCATCCCTACTTTAAAGATCCAGTAGTGTTGTTTTTCTTACATTTATCTGAACATAAACAAAATTATGCTCAAATTGACTTTTTTTTATTCAAATCTTTGTGAATCAGCAATGGGGAGAGGAAGAGGGGGTGGGGTTGCTCCACACCAGCGCACCAGCCTACAACTCGGACGATAATTTCTAATAAATCGCTGCTCCTCTACAGAAACTGTTCCAAAAAAATTGACAGTTTTTAAAAATGTTGCCCAATTTAAAGACCATTGGAAACTCTTTTAAGGTAGCTCAAAAGATGATCGGAGTTGGTCTTTAACCCTCACACACCCTTTGTCAAGATGCTTTTATGAATTTAACGGTGAGAAACTTTTAAATAAAAAGATGAAGCTGTGGAAACAATCTTATAGCAATATGAGAAAGTCCAGCTTATTTTCTGCTAAAAATGCAAAAAAAAAAAAATGTATCGCTGAATCTCTTTTTCTTATAGTTCTTTGAAAATACAAAAAAACAGTCTTTCCTTTTATCTGAATATTTGCACAAACCTGGCAGCTGTGTGTTCAGGGCTTTTGCATGCTAAATCCCTTGTTATTGCAGATTGAATCACCTGAGTTGTGCAGGACGGCACATTTTTCATCCTGAGTTTGCACATCTGGTTAAAACTGTGTGCAGCGTTTTTTCTTTTTTTTTTTTTCCTCCCGACAGTTTTGTCACACCCCACAATTTTTTAATTTCACTGTTCAGTGAGCAACAAGAGCTTGTTTCGTTCCTCCCTTGGATTAAGTCTTAATCTTGATCAACTGTTAGTGCCTCACTGTGTTTTTAGGAGCTCTGCGTTAAAAGTTTGATTTCTGTCTTTTACACGTTTTTTTTTAATGATTACTTACAATTTTTTATAATTCAAAGCTCAACAGGCAGATATGCTAAAAAACAGCAGAATTTGACAAGAATTGGCTTTGATGGCATCTGAAACGTTTCACAGGTGAACAGGAAGTGTGACGAAGCACGCCAAGAGAAGGAGACCATGGTGATGAAGTACGTGCGGGGAGAGAAGGAGGCGCTGGACCTGAGGAGGGACAAGGAAAGTTTAGAGAAGAGGCTGAGGGAGGCCGTCAAGGAGGTAGACCGGCAGGCTCTCCGTGGAAACCAGCTGGCTCAGGAGAAAGGACGACTGCAGCAGCTGTTCGAGAACAAGGTGAAGAAGAAGCTGTTTGAGGCAGAATGTAAAGAGTCACTCGCATAGTTCCATTATTAACTAGAAAAGTTTCATTACCTGCGATAATGCGAGTCTAAATGCTTTTTGCTGAAAGTAGTTGCTGAAAATGGTGATGCAATTTACTTTAATTTCTGAAGAGATTTGCAAAAAATGCAAAAGCTGTTTGTAAAATGCTAAATTTGCTAAAAGACTGAGAATTTAGTTGAAGAACTATAAACGACTGCTGAAGTTGATCTAAATTTCTCCAAAAAATGTAGTAAAATTTATTAAAAATCCCTAATCCATGCTAATTTTGCAAAATATTTAGTGTTGCTTAAAAATGAGCTAAACTCCAAATGACCCCCCCAAAAAAAAACTTAATTCCAAACTGGCCTGAAAAGCTAACTTGTTGCTTAAATACTAGCTAAAATCCAAAAAATCCCAGAGTTCCTCAGTAAACCCAAATTAGTCAAAGAGATTAATGTACTGCCAAAATATTAACTAAACTCTAAATTAGCCTAAAAAACCTCAGTAGACGTCTAATTAGCAAAAAAGCTAGAACGTTGCTTAAATACTAGTTTAACTCCAAAATAGCCTAAAACTCCTCAGTAAGTTAAATTATTTTAAAAAGTTAGCCTGTTGCTAAAATAAAAGCTAAACTCTAAAGTAGTCGACCAAAACCTCAGTGGATAACAAATTAGCCAAAACTGGTAGGATGTTGCGTAAATATTAACTAAACTCTAAATTAACCTATTAAAACTTCAGTGGATAACAAATTAGCCAAAAATGTTAGCATTTTCCTCAAATACTAGCTAAACTCCAAAATAGCCTAAAATTCCTCGGTAAGCTAAGTTAGTCTAAAAAGTTAGCCTATAGCTAAAATAGAAGCTAAACTCTAAAATAGTCTATAAAAACCTCAGTGGATGACAAATTAGCCAAAACTTTTTGGATGTTGCTTAAATATTAGCTAAACTCTAAATTAACCTATGAAAACATTAGTAGAAGCCAAATTAGCCACAAAAAAAAAAAGCTAGCACATTGATTAAATACTAGCTAGATTCCAAAACAGCCTAAAAGTAAATTAGTTAAAGGCATTAGCTTGTTACTAAAATATAAGCTAAACTCTAAATTGGCCTATAAAAACCTCAGTGGTTAACAAATAAGCCAAAAACGTTAACATGTTGCTAAAATATAAGATAAACTCTAAATTAGCCTAAAAAACCTCAGTGGATGACAAATTAGCCAAAAATATTAGCATGTGGCTACAATAGAAGCTAAACTCCAAATTTGCCTAAATTCCTTGGTTAACTAAATAGTCAAAAATGTTAGCGTGTTGCTAAAATATTAGGTAATCTTAAGAAGAAGATAAATAAAAGATGAATAAATAGCCCATGAGTATATTTAAAGGTTTTTTGCTAATCTATTTAAAATTATGACATTTGAAGACTTTCTCATTCATTTCCTATGGGGGATATTTTGCTCAATATGTATGAAGTTTATGAACACCAAAAATACAAGCAGTAATGTCCTGAACAAGCTGAACGTTTTGATTCCAAGATTTTGGAAATTGCGCTTTATTAGCATTTAAAATAAAATTTAAATGAATCAGTTTTGTGTCATCTTTGATCTGCAGGAAGGGGAAGTCGGCCGATTGACTCGTGAGGTGGAAAAGCTGAAGGAGGAGATTAACTCCCATCTTATCAAGGTCAAATGGGCCCAGAACAAACTGAAGAGTGAAGCAGACGCTCACAAGGTAATCATAATGAACGCATCATTTATCCCCTCTTTAAAACCCATATCAATTAGGAAAAATCCAAAATGGTTCCAGAGCATTTCAGATGTCACTCTGTTGTTTAAAATTTTGTTTTTAAATTCTTTTTTTTACCTTTTTTTCCTTTAAGGTGACCTTGAGTGTCCAGAAAGTCACCCATTTAAATAAAATGTATTATTATTTTATTTAGATATATAAAGTATTATTAATGTATTTCAACAACCTTGATATATTTTATTTTAAAACGTATCTTTTTTGCTTGAAATTGTAAGTGATCCTTCCAAATATCAAAACAAAAATGTGATTTATTTCTTACTTTTCACATGTCACTAATGTATTTGTGTGTTTTTCTCCAGGAAACTAAAGATAAACTGAGAGAAACGACCTCCAAGTTGGCTCAGGCTAAAGAGGAGACTGAGCAGATCCGTAAAAACTGTCAAGACATGATCAGAACTTATCAGGTCAGATGTTCTTCACATGATTTTATTTTACAAAAAGCTCATAATTATAGGCTTAAACGAGTCAAACCTGTCCTATTCCTATGACAGCTCATGTGCTTTTTTTCTGCAACAATTTAATTGCAAGTCTATATTGACATTTACTGAAAGTTTTTTTTATTTTTATTGAACAACTTAAATCTTTGACAAAACTGAAAAGTAAATTCTGTGCAGTTTTCTTTTGCACCTTGTGATGGCGGTAAAGAGCTGTCGTAGTAGCTCTATAATAATTCAAGTTTTAGACTCCACATTTAAATCTGTTTGCTGTTTTTAATTTTAAAGTTTGACATAAAAATAAAAAAAAAATGTCAGTTTTCTTGACAATATTTATTCTTGTATTTTTTAAAGCTTCATTTTGTTTTTTTAACTTTCAGGAATCAGAAGAACTCCGATCAAACGAGCTGGACGCTAAACTACGAGAGACCAAAGGAGAGCTGGAGAAACACATACAGGAGCAAACGGACCAATTAGAGGTAACTAATCTATCATTTTTATATTTTTTCCAACAAAACATTAAATCTGTGCTTTTTAAAGTCACAGAATTAATTAGAATTTTATGAAATTTGACTTAATTTGATTTGATAAATTTATCCCCCTGGGATATTAATAAAGTTCAATTCAATTAATGTTTATTAAATGTAAAAATATGTTGTAAAATCAGTAAAGGGTGGATAATCTGACTTATTTTAACAAATTTAGTTAGTTTTTGGAAAAATCATACGTTTAAGTAATTCTTTAATAAAGATCTAATCTTTAAAAAAGCTAAATTTAACACATTTAAGTTAAATAAAGCATAAAACCTAAATGGATGTTTATTTTGAAGATAGAAAGTAAAGAAAAAGTAGTCCCTTCGTTGTACGATGCACCCATACTTAATCTATTTAAGATAAAAATGCAGAAAAAAAATTCTGATGATTTTCATCAAATAAAAACATTTTTTCACACTAAATTCTCGATCTTTTTAGCTCTAAAAAACACCCAAAAACACAAAAACTTTCCCTTGAGCTCTGCAGCCGTCACACGATTGCCGAAGCGCACCCATAAACTCGGTCCAAATCCAGCGGCCTGTTTTCTTAGCCCCTCCCCCCTGAAGAGAATTTGTCTTTATAAATAAACGCCCCAGAAATAATCAATAGGAAGCGGCGCTTTCCAGCAACAACCCAGAAGACATCACCCATTTCTTAAAATCCCCCAAGAATACGATGAATATTTTTGCCACACGTCTGTAAATGTTTACATTTGATTCAACAATTGTCAAATTTAAAAACTAAGGTTTTTTTTTTTTTTTTAATACCAAACAAAAACATTATTTTAAGGTCATTTTGATCACAAATTCTGCTTTATCTTACTTTCGACTCCTCCCTTAAATAAATTGTTATGCTCAAGTGATGATGCAACGTGTTCATAAATTATGCAAACAAAAACCGGTTGAGATGATTAAATGTAGATTTGGATGTGAGAAGGAGGATGTACCAACTTCTCCGTCGTTGCTGAGTCGTCCTGGAGACCAGAGACGACTAATGGCTTCTTGGAAATGTTGTCCAGCTGCAGCACCGATAATGCTGAGTTTAAAAAAAAAAAAAAAAAAATTGTGGCAAAGCATTAAAAGGCCTGATTACACTCGAATTTCTAATCAGGACTCATGCAAAATACTTTAATGAACATCTTTCCTCAAAGACATTTCCTCGGAAACAACAGTGCATTTTCCTTTCTAATAAGAAAAAAAAAACATTTTGAGTGACGAGTCAAGGAGTGATGTAAGCTATGGAGAGAAAACAGACTCAACAGGATTTTTGTTTGCGTAATTCTTCATTTGTGCGTAACTTTGGATTTGTGTGTAACTTTGGATTTGTGCGTAACTTTGGACTGGTGCGTAACTTTGGACTGGTGCGTAACTTTGGACTGGTGCGTAACTTTGGACTGGTGCGTAACTTTGGACTGGTGCGTAACTTTGGACTGGTGCGTAACTTTGGATTTATGCGTAACTTTGGATTTGTGCGTAACTTTGGATTTGTGCGTAACTTTGGACTCGTGCGTAACTTTGGATTCGTGCGTAACTTTGGACTGGTGCGTAACTTTGGATTTATGCGTAACTTTGGACTGGTGCGTAACTTTGGACTCGTGCGTAACTTTGGACTGGTGCGTAACTTTGGATTTATGCGTAACTTTGGACTGGTGCGTAACTTTGGACTCGTGCGTAACTTTGGACTGGTGCGTAACTTTGGATTTATGCGTAACTTTGGATTTGTGCGTAACTTTGGACTGGTGCGTAACTTTGGACTCGTGCGTAACTTTGGACTGGTGCGTAACTTTGGATTTATGCGTAACTTTGGACTGGTGCGTAACTTTGGACTCGTGCGTAACTTTGGACTGGTGCGTAACTTTGGATTTATGCGTAACTTTGGATTTGTGCGTAACTTTGGACTCGTGCGTAACTTTGGACTCGTGCGTAACTTTGGATTCGTGCGTAACTTTGGACTCGTGCGTAACTTTGGACTCGTGCGTAACTTTGGACTCGTGCGTAACTTTGGACTTGTGCGTAACTTTGGACTGGTGCGTAACTTTGGACTGGTGCGTAACTTTGGACTGGTGCGTAACTAACTTTTGGACGTGCGTAACTTTGGACTTGTGCGTAACTTTGGACTGGTGCGTAACTTTGGACTCGTGCGTAACTTTGGACTGGTGCGTAACTTTGGATTTATGCGTAACTTTGGATTTGTGCGTAACTTTGGACTCGTGCGTAACTTTGGACTCGTGCGTAACTTTGGACTCGTGCGTAACTTTGGACTCGTGCGTAACTTTGGATTTGTACGTGCATAATTCTTGCTTTTTGTGCAACTTTGGGTTTGTGCGCGTGTGGAATTCTTGATTTGTGCGTAATGTTTGGATTTGTCCATTCATAACTTTTGTATGAGTGCGTGCGTAATTCTTGATGTTTGTAACTATGATTTGTATGCAACTTTTGGATTTGTGCGTAACTCTTGATTTATGTATAACTTTTTAATTTGTGTGTAATTCTCGATTTGGGTGTAATTTTGGGTTTGTGCGTGCATGCGGAATTCTTGATTTGTGCGTAATGTTTGGATTTGTGCATTCATAACTATTGTATGAGCGCGTGCATACTTCTTAATCTGTGTGTGACTATGGTTCTTGTGGAACTTTTGGATTTGTGCGTAATTCTTGATTTGGGTGGAACTCTTGGATTTGTGTGTGTGTAATTCTTCCTTTGTGTACAACGTTGAATTCATATGTGCCAAATTCATAATTTGTTTGTAAATTTTTTATTTTTGCGTTTGCAACTTTTGTATTTGTGTGTGCGTAATTCCTGATTTGCGTATAACTATGATTTGTGTGTGCTTCATTTTTGATTTGTTTGTAACTTTTGGAGTTTTGCGTTCTGAACTTTTGTATTTGTGCATGCACAATTCTTTATTTGTGCGCGTTTAATTCTTGATTTTTGTGTCAATTTTTCATTTGAGCATTCATTAATTTTGGATTTGTGCATGCGTAATTCTTGATTTGTGTGTAACTGATTTGTGCCTGTGTTTAATTCTTGATTTGTGTGTAACTTTTGGATTTGTCACGAAATATATTGTATGAGTTACAGATTAAGAATTACGCACAAACAAATTGTGTGAGTCTATTTTCTCTCCATATGTCACAGTTTGAATTGGCAATAAAAATGTATTTTCTCCATTCATCCTTTTTACTAAAGATGATCACATTTTTAATTGATAAAATTTGGTCATTAGGTGCAACGTGTGAAGGAAAAAGAGCTGGAGGACTTGAAGAGGAGCTACAAAGAAAGCATGGATGAACTGGAGACTCTTCGCACCAAGGTTATCCTCGCAGCTCAAACATCTGCCGTGCGTCAGACTTTCCCGCCGCTCACGTCCCTTCCTCTCCACAGCTGAAGTGCCTGGAGGACGAGCGACCGCGATGGGAGGACGAGCTGACCAAATATAGGGAGATCATCAACCGGCAGAAAGCGGAGATCGGCCGCCAGAGAGAAAAGCTGGAGGAGGTCACTGCACTCGAGGAGCAGCATCAGCGGTAAGCAGAACAAAATGTAAACTGTTTACCAAACGGACAACAATTAAATCCATCATGACGGCCAAAGAACAAAATGTACACGAGGAAACGAGTTTAATGGTTAAAGGAGTTTCCCTCCATAACAGAGATGTAAGGTAGTGTCAACAGAACGAGTATAGACGCAGTTACGTTTTACATTTACAAACATTTTTGATAAAATATCAAGTTTTTTTTTTCCTCTAACAAAAGAGTTATCATTATTTAGATGATCTCACATTTGCTGAATACCCACAATGCTTCACTGGGTCACATTGACCTGAAGTTGAGATTAAACACCCTCTCTGGGGAAATTCTGTTTTTAACATGCTTCTGGGGCGTTTTTCTGATGATAATTTGTATTTCGTTGTAAATTAGGAGCAGACGAAAAACACATTTGTGATGAAAAAATACACAGGTTAATTAAACACAATGTATATTTTTCTGGCTGCTGTCTGCATTTTCTTTTGTAGCAGCAAAAATGTTTTGGTTTTTTGCTATATTTGGCATCTCGTCTCCCTGGTTTATGAAAAACAAGTGGTTGTTCATTTTTAGTCTTTTTTTAAAGTGTTTTTTGTCAGTTTTGCCCCTCCTACAGCATACTAACTTCTTAATTTTGACAAAAAAATGCTTTTGTTACTAGGAGCTAAAATAAAAATGATATGGTGTGAAATGTTAACCCTTTGACAACCAAAAAAACAAGAAAAATAAAAAATCACCCAAAAAAATGTTTTTTCTGCTGCTTATTGCTTTAGTACGTACGGAGCCCCTAAAGAGACAAATAAATAGTTAAAAAGATAAGGTTAAAAAAAATTTGGCCTAAAAATAAATAGAAAGTTTTTTAAGAATTCTTTTTTTTCAACTTCAATTAAAAAATAAAAAATAAATTTCTGGATAGTAACTGGTGTGCACCTAATAATAACTGATGCACACCAGTTACTATCCAGAATTTTGTGTTATTTTTTTTTTTTATTTAAATTTTTTTTAGGAAAAAAAAAAGAAGTGCGCACCAGGTAATAACTAATGCAATTTTTTTTTATTTAAATAAAAAGTCAGTTATCAGTCAGTTACTAGATTTTCTTTTTTTTTTTTTTTTTTTTTTTCTTTTTTACTATTTTCATGAGAAAAATTAATTTTTTTGCTCAATTTTTTATTTACTTAAATTTTCTTTCCTCTATGTCCCTTTAGGGGCTCCGTACCTGGGGGAGTAATACACGCATTCAATATTTTTAAAAACATGTTTTCTTAATTTTCCCCACTGATTGGTTGAGCACGCAGTTAAAGGGTTAAAGCCTTTAAAAAATACTTGGTTTATCGTTTGTAAGTGATCCGCACCAATATTTTTTGGAAAGTTTGATCATTAACAATCCTTTATTAAATATAAATGAATCGTTTCTGCTCTCAAATCAGTGAAAAGTTGGTTTGAAAGTTTATTTTCATATAACGAACTGACTGTATGAACGCAGCGACGCCGGTGAAATCACGTCTCTCCGTGAGGAGGTCGGCAGCCTGACTGCTCAGATGACCGACCTGCAGCGGGATGTCCAGGGAAGCCGAGAGCGCGAAGCGGAGCTGCTGGGCTTCACCGAGAAGCTGAGCAGCAAGAACGCCCAGCTGCAGTCGGAGAGCAACGCGCTGCAGTCCCAGCTGGACCAGCTCAATGGCAACTTCACCGAACTCCAGGCGAAGCTGGAGGAGACCAGCAGGCTGCTCGATGACAAGGTCAGAGAGGTCAGAGAGGTTTATTTATCACAGTGAAAGATGTTGTCTAACGATTCCACCGTCTTCGTTGGTTCCTGAAGTCGCGACAGCTGAAACGGGAGGAGGCGCTGAGGCAGCAGGAGGTGCAGGGTCTGCAGGAGGAGCGGGGAGCGCTGCAGGCGGAGGTGAACCAGCTCAAAACCAAAGTGGAGGAGCTGAGGGACGAACTGGTGACCCAGAAAAGGAAACAAGCCGCTAACATAAAGGATCTCACGAAACAGCTCATCCAAGGTTGGAAAGGCTTTTACTTTGAAGGATTTATCCAAACCTAAAATGGAAAAAACGACAATTGAATACATTTTCATTTGTCACCGAGGGATTATTTCTAACATTTCTGCAGTTTTTTTTTTTACCTCAAAACTTAAATACAACCAGATGATTTATTTTCAACTGACTAAAAATTTATTAAAGTTTTTTCCAATCCTTACAATGTCTATTAAAAATCCACATTTGTTACTGATTCATAAATTAAATTCACTAAAATATTATTTACTGGAACCTGTTTCAGGCCTAATATTAATCTACAGTGGGGCAAAAAAAGTATTTATTCAGCCACCAATTGTACAAGTTCTCCCACATAAAAAATATGAGAGAGAGGCCGAAAATTTTCAACAAACGGTTACCTCAAATATGAAAGAAAAAAAAATTCAGAAAATCGTGGTGGCCAGTTTTTCAAGAATTTATTTGTAAATCATGGTGGAAAATAAGTATTTGGTCAATAGCAAAAATTCAGCTCCATATTCTGCTAAATACCCTTTGTTGTCAAACCTTTCCTGTAAGTTTTCCCAAACTGGTATTTTGGTCCATTCCTCCTTGTAGATCTCCTCTAGAGCAGTGGTGTTTGGGGGCTGTCACTAGACAACATGGACTTTCAACAAAGATTTTCTATGAAGTTGAGATCTGCAGACTTGCTAGGTCACTGCAGGACCTTGAAATGCTTCTTATGAAGCCACCCCTTCATTACCCAGCAGTGTGTTTGGGATCGTGCTGAAAGACCTAGCGACATTTCATCTTCAATGCTGATGGAATGAAGTTTTCACTCTAAATCTGACCATACATGACTTCATTCCTTCTTTCCTTCACACGGATCAGTCGTCCTGGTCCCTTTGCTGAAAAACAGCCCCAAAGCATGATGCTTCCACCCCCATGCTTTACAGTAGGCATGGTGTCCTTTGAATGCAACAGCGTTCTTTTTCCTCCAAACAGTAGAGTTCTTACCAAAAAATTCTATTTTGGTTTCTTCTGGATGTTCTCTAGCAAACTTTAGATGGGCCTGCACATATACTGGCTTTAGCAGGAGGGCACGTCTGACACTGCAGGGTTTGTAGCGTGTTACTGATGGTAGACATCATCATTGATGACATCACCTGTCATCATTTTGACCTCACAGGGTAAGATCTTGCAGATGGACAGAGACTCTCAGTGGTCTTCCATTTCCTAATAATTGATTACTTTTCATCAAGCTGCTCATCTATTGCAGATTCAGTTTTCACGATTTGGTGCAGGTCAACCAAGTTTGTTTCTGGTGTCCTATGATAGCTCTTTGGTCTTAGTGCAGATTGGAGTGTGACTGTTTGAGGTTGTAGACAGGTGTCTTTTATTCAGATAACCAGTTCAAACAGGTGTTATTAATACAGGTAACGAGTGGAGGACAGAGGATCCTCTTACAGAAGAAATACTTATTTACTAACATAATTTGCAAATACATTCTTTGTGTGATTTTCTGGATTTTTTTTTCTCATTTGTCTCTCATAGTTGATGAAAATTAAATTTTTTTTAAGTGCGAGCACTTGCACAATAAGTGGCTGACTAAATACTTTTTTGCCTCACTGTATATATGATATTTTTACAGTAATACTGTAAAAAATATCATAAACATGGCAAGTCATTGTTTAAATTGGAGAAGATCAAGACTTTGTAGAGTTTGTTATGGATGGATTTAAAACTAAATCCTGTTTTTTATTTAGACAATTATGTATTTGTTTTTAAAATTCACAATTTAAATTTTCTTTTAAGGGTATTGGGTGTTCTAGCTTGTAAAACTGGCCTTTGTTTTTGACTACTATTTTTTTGTGGTTCAAAAATATTGTAATTCCTTATTAAGTTAAAAAGAAAGGTACTTCGATCATTTAAAAAAACAGATGTCTCCTAATAATAGTTTTTTGTTTGTCAAACTTATCTAACAAAGGTTCTGACTATAACTTCAAATGCTTGTTTTTTATGTGGGTGTGACATATAGAAATGTCTGTAGACTTATTACCACGATTCACTTTTTTCATTTCAGCTCGAAAAAAGTTGGAGCATGTCGAGAACGGCGGATGTGACAGGGATGCCAGCAGCATGGGCAGCCGCTCCAGCTCCTCAGGTATAGTTGTTTAAATAATTTATATACCATAAATAGTTAACACAGATTGGAAAATTGGAGCACTTCTGTCACTCCAAAAAAAAAAAAAGAGAAAAATCTCCCCTTTGACAGGCTCCTTGAACGCTCGCCACGGCGGGACCCCTGGTGTAGATGACAGCTCGTCAGCTCCTTCCGTGGTGGTTGCAGACAGCTTCCCAGAGGTGGACAAGACCGTGCTCGTCGATCGCATCGTGCGTCTCCAAAAGGCCCTGGCCCGAAAGCAGGAAAAAATAGAGTTCATGGAGGATCATATCAAGCAGCTGGTGGAGGAGATCCGTAAAAAAACAAAGTGAGTGGCGTGACGGATGGAAGTAGTTTCCCTTTTGCTTTACCGGGAAATACTATTAGAGATGATGTAGAGGGGCTGCTGGGACAGAATGGAGGGTTTGCAGGGAATGCGGTCGCTGCCAGGGCAGGTAATAGAAAGTCAGGAGGTTTTTCTTTAAGTGACATAATGATGAAGAAAATGGTTTTTAATGTAAAATGAGCTGTCCTCATTCATCAGCACCAGAGGGAGAAAAAAGCCATCCAGAACATTTGCATCGCTGGACTTTTACTGTCTAATTAGATCCGTGCCATTCCTTTGTTCCACACATGTTGTCTGAACCTCTAAGCTAAGTGTTGAACATCAATCGCTAATGCAGGGGTGTCTAACTCAATCGCACAAGGGGCCAATATCCAAAACACACCTTAGGTTGCGTCCCAAATAGGATAAACTTTATTGAACACTAAAACTACATTTTTATAACTTTAAAACTGTAACTTTTTAACATACTTATTGAACTAAATATGTAGCATTACCTGCAATAATGCTAGTCTGAATGCTTAAGCTGAATTTGGCCGCTGAGGATGCTAGCACTGATGGCTGAAGATGCTAAAACTGATGGCTAAAAATGCTGAAGATTATCACAGAAAACGTTGAAGTTGACAGCTGAAAATGCTGAAGTTGATCGCTGAAGTTGATAGCTGAAAATGCTGAAGTTGATAGCTGAAAATGCTGAAGTTGATAGCTGAAAATGCTGAAGTTGATAGCTGAAAATGCTGAAGTTGATAGCTGAAAATGCTGAAGTTGATAGCTGAAAATGCTGAAGTTGATAGCTGAAAATGCTGAAGTTGATAGCTGAAAATGCTGAAGTTGATAGCTGAAAATGCTGAAGTTGATAGCTGAAAATGCTGAAGTTGATAGCTGAAAATGCTGAAGTTGATAGCTGAAAACGCTGAAGTTGATAGCTGAAAACGCTGAAGTTGATAGCTGAAAACGCTGAAGTTGATAGCTGAAAACGCTGAAGTTGATAGCTGAAAACGCTGAAGTTGGTAGCTGAAAATGCTGAAGTTGGTAGCTGAAAATGCTGAAGTTGGTAGCTGAAAATGCTGAAGTTGGTAGCTGAAAATGCTGAAGTTGGTAGCTGAAAACGCTAAAGCTGATGGCTGAAAACGCTAAAGCTGATGGCTGAAAACGCTAAAGCTGATGGCTGAAAACGCTAAAGCTGATGGCTGAAAACGCTAAAGCTGATGGCTGAAAACGCTGAAGCTGATGGCTGAAAACGCTGAAGCTGATGGCTGAAACATCTCAAGTTGATGGCTGAAATCGCTCAAGTTGAGGGCCTAAATCGCTCAAGTTGATAGCTGAAAACTTTAAAGCTGCTCACTGAAAATGCTGAAGCTGCTCACGGAAAAAGGTTGAAGCTGATAGCTGAAATACTTCAAGTTAATGGCTTAAAAATGGCTTTGGTTGATAGCTGAAAACACATGAGATGATGGCTAAAATTACTGAAGCTAATAGCTGAAAACACTGAAGTTGATAGCCAGCTAAAATATTAGCGAAATGTCAAATTAGCATAAAAAAAACTTAAGTTAGTCAAAACGGCTTGCATGTAGCTGAAAAAATAGCTAGCCTGAAAAAAGCCTAAATTAGCCAGAACGGCTAGCATGTAGCTAAAATATTAAAAACGGCTTGCATGTAGCTGAAAAAATAGCTTGCCTGAAAATAGCTGAAAAAATAGCTAGCCTGACAAAAGCCTAAATTAGCCAGAACGGCTAGCATGTACCTAAAATATTATCTAAACTCAAAAACAGAATCAAAAAAACTTGAAAAGGAAAGCCTAGATTAGCGGAACCTAGCAGAATGCCCATTTTTAAAACTTTAAAACTGTAACTTTTTAACATAATTATGAATAATAAAAAGGCAGGAATATTATTCCAGAATAAACTCAAACCTTAAATAAGTTTCAGTGTTTTAATCTGTATAAAAATATATTTTGTCAAAGTTTGAAATAGGCGCAAGATAACATCGGGCCATAAATAACAATAAAATGAGATGATCCGGAGGGCCGGATAGGATTTCCCGGAGGGCCCCCGGGCCTTGACTTTGACACGTGTTCTGTAATGTTTCAGCTGCGATCGACGTATCGTATCTGCTGCTCATCAGATTTTGGTTCACGCAAACCTGGTTTCTTAATCTGGAGCTATTTATAGACGCTCGGCGAGGGGGGGGCGCCGGCTGTGCCTCCGTACGGATCGTTAAGTGTGTGCCATAAATATTCATAGCCATGATTGCTGCTAAAGAGACCGTATCAATGACATTTTGGCTGTCCCCGTCATATTTCATTCATGTCATTCACGATATTGGACCCCACGGCCTCAGATTGACATCAGTTGAGATGATTGGAGAAGGCAGAATGGAAACAAATATTTTAGCAAATATCGTCTTTTGCTGCTGATGTTTCCCACTTCTCACATTTCATTTCAAGAAACTGCACATGTGGATCTTTCAGTTTCAACCTACATGGAAGACGTAAATTGAGGACAAATCCCTCAGTTGCTGCGCTAAATTTATCTCTGAAGAATCTCATTGGAGCCTATAGGGGGGTGTTACACCTCCCAGAGTACGGATGGATGTGAATTTGTCCTTTTTGCCTCTCTGTCCTTTTCCCTCCAGGACAGCCTGGTGAACACTGACAAACTGTTTTCTGTGCTCGCCGCCGGCCTCAGCCGAGCAGAGCGATGTGGGAGGAGAATCTTAGATCTGAAAGTTTATTTATTTTTTTTATAGCCCCCACTCCACACTTTCTTTGTTAAACCATTGTTTCATATTAGGAACCCACTCCGATCAGCTTTCGTTCCCAGTGGTCTTTTAATTATGATTATGCCGTTTTTAAGCCAAAAGTTAAAAAACTCATTTTCTAGGACGTAGTTTTTGCTAGAAATTTGCCTCCGAGTTGGGGGAGGGGCTGTTGGGGAAACCCCTCCCCCCTTCCTCTCCACTTTGCGGGGGAAGAGCCTGCCCAGTGGTTTTTTCTACGTCACAAATATTTTTCAACTGCTCCTGATTCGCTATTTGAATAAATTAAAAACTTTTAAATTAAATTTTGAACTTAATTTTCTTTTTTTTTAAATGTCCTCCATCATCAGAAAAATGGCATAAGAACATTAATAAAAAAAATTAATAAATAAAATTATTTTTTTTCATCTATTTTCATCATCTTTGAAAGAATTTAAAGAACTTAAAGAAGTATTTGGGTTTCTCTAACTTCCAATGAAAATAATCTTTTTTGCATTTTTAACATGGATGTGTGGCATTGTTCTTATGAAAGCGAGCAAACTTAATGAGAAATTATTTCTCCTTTTAATCGCTGTCAATCAAACTGTCCTAAAGGCACTCTTTTTAATTAATGGGCTGTTGTGATGTCACAACAGTTAAGGACTTGTGTTTATGAACCCATTCTTAAATTTCACTTTCATCTGGCTCAAAACAATACGGCTTGACATTTCCTAACATTTTCTTTGTAGCAGCAGTGAAGATGTACGCTAAGACACAGCTGTCGTCATCAACGCAATCAAGGGCGGGGTTTCTCAGCTCAAAAGCCACGCCCATGTAGAGGAGATTTGGGAAATGTAGGCTTCAGATCAACATGAAATATGGCCTTTTAAGACACTTGGGTTGTAGGATATTGGTTTAAAATGTCATAATCGTAATTAAAACATCACTGGGAATATTTTTTTGTTTTTTATTTTTATTTAAATTTGTTTTTTTAATTGTCATTTGGCTTCTTTAAGTAGCATATTTTCAAAAGTTTAATCTTAACCCCGTTTATCCTGACTAACCTGCACGAATGCATGAAAATTGGGTTTTTAAAGACTTCAGTTGTGTGGCCCCATGTTTTTTTTTTTTTTTTTTTTTTTTTATTTGCTTCATCATTACTCCGCATGCCAAGTGACAGTCAGGAAAAGCTACATTGACTTTTTTTAATGACTTACAAAAGATTATCTCTAAAAGAAACACAGCTTTTTATATTTCTTGAGAAATTGAAATACAAGACATTGGTGGTTTGTCATGAAGCGTTACCAGAAACCCGGCACGGTGATGGAGGCATGATGATGTGGGAATTTGTTGTCCCAAAACTTGACTGAAGTTTGGTTAGAAAATCAAATAAAAGTAAAAAAAACAGTTCTGCAAAGTTGATTAGTAGAGCCTCAAAAACACAGGAAGAAATTACTTCTTTCTTTGTTAAAGTTTTATGTAGTTCATTTGTTGTCTCTTTTTGTTTTGTTCAAGAATAAAGAAAAAAAACATTTTCTGTTGGAATCTTTTTTCAAAAATAAAGCAGATGGAATCTTTGTCAGCCACGCTCGGCTTTTTACTGTACATCTTTTCATTGGGGTTGCCCTACACCCCCTTAATGATAGTATAAAATACTTTTTTTTTTAATCGAAATACATTTTGACTTTATTATAAAAACTCAATTATACATCTTTTTTCTCTTTTCATTCTCCGTATTTGACCTCGGATCCCTTTTTGGCATGAAACCGAACTCTTGCTTGCTGCCCGCTTTTGCTTTAGCCCCCATTTTGAAGGTGTTTGATCATTAAGTCACTCTTTATTTCGGTTCATGTTGAATCCTTGCTAGTGTCTGTATGCCAGCTATCACTCCATGCTGTCACCTCTTTAATTTCTGTCACTTTTTTTGTTTTTACTAAACACTGTCGTAATGGATTTGGGGTCTAAATATGGACCCTCGAAAGCCTAGTCAGAGGTAAGTTTGATTTCATGTTCCTGGTAGTCCAGATGTTGTGTATCAGTGTGTGAATGGGGACGGTCTATGGAGGTGGCTTGATGTTTAGCATAATTCCACGCTTTGGTGGCTTTTTAGTTTAGAAAGTGCAGCAGTCCTTATAGGTTTTATGTTGACTGTAAATCACTCAGGAAGACGATGAAGAGTTTTCAGACGGAAGATTCCCTCCCATCTCAAACTGTTTGTGCATGTGGGAGTCGCAGCTTGATTGCCACCATAACTTCCCAAAATGCATGTTTGGTTTGCAACACCACCCAACTAAATCTCTGCCATGCATGACCTAAAGATGCTGATGCATGTTTTACACATTTTTAAATCACAAAAGTGATCATAAAAGCAACAATTAGCATTGTATGGCCTGCAGGTGCTGCTACAACCCCACCCCACCGCCCCTACCCCCCCCGTCGCTGGCTGAGCGGCTGCCCCTCCCCCTCTCCCCTTGGTTAAAACTGCATGTGATACGTTCATTAAAAAAAAAACACTTTTCTCGAAACGGCGGCTTTATGTTGGTTTTATCTCCATAGCAACCATTTTAGTTTTTGGTTGCCTGATGGTGACAAACAGATTTATGTAATTTTTAGAAGAATCTGTAAAAGTAGTTGGTTGGATTTCCTTAGCAACAGAAGTTTTTTTAAATCTAATTTCTAATTTTGTTCATATTGTATGTCATATTTTTGTATTTTATTATTGTTTAGCTTGAGCAACAATTCATGTCATCAATTTTCTCAAAAAAAAAGTGCAAGCAACAAGGGATAAACATTTTATGGCGCTCACGCATAACGCGGTTCTAAACTTACAATTTCTAATCCAACACTTTTTCCAAGTACTTTTCCAACGATGCTTGAGGAGTTATGAGGTGATAGATTGAAATCCCCAGGAGTTTAAATTTGTTGATGGAACTAAAAGGGCAATTTTTTTTTTTTCTCTTGCTGAGGTCAAAGTTCAATAAAACTTTGGTTTGCCACAAGCTAGCTGTGGACCTGTGGCTATCCGAAATTCAAAACTTACTTTGATTATTCTGACGTGTGTTTTGGTTTCCTTTCTGGGTTTTCAAAAAACATTTATTTTGGGCATTTGGTATTTATTTTTTGACGGTTTTGCTGACTGTGATGTCATCATTTTGTGTGTGATGGGCTCATTTATTATTCATTTTCATCTAGTTATCAAAGGAGACGTCAGCGTATTATTCAGGCCATGGAGCAGCAAGCTACGTGTAACCTAGTGCTGCCACAAACGATTATTTTAATAATCACCGATTATTTTTTCCGATTAGTCGACTTATCAGGTCATGAAACTAGATATATACTATTACCTACAATGATGCAGTGAATTTGGCTGCTAAAGATGCTGAAATTTATAGCTACAAATGCTTACGTAAATAGCTGAAATCGCTGAAGCTAATAGCTGAAAACGTTGCAGCTTAAATATTAGTTAAATGCCAAATAAGCCTAAAAAAAGCCTAAGTTAGCAAATACAGCTAGCATGCCGCCGAAATATTAACTAAGCTCCAAATTAGCCTAAAAAACTTTAAAAAATTCTAAATTAGCCAAAAAAGCTAACATGTAGCTGAAATATTAGCTTAACTTCAAATTAGCCTAAAAGCTGTTTAAAAAAAAAGCTAAAAAAAAAAAA
Source organism: Oryzias javanicus (assembly GCA_003999625.1). Taxonomy (NCBI): domain Eukaryota; kingdom Metazoa; phylum Chordata; class Actinopteri; order Beloniformes; family Adrianichthyidae; genus Oryzias; species Oryzias javanicus. The sequence goes on along the minus strand of CM012455.1, from coordinate 7,673,328 downwards.
AAACAGCATTTGATTAATATCCAGTTGAACAGTTTTGAGTAAGAATCGCAATTGATTGTTGATCACAGCGAAGCTTGAGCGGGGGAGGGTCCGCGCTGGGGGAGGGGAGACTTTGGCACGCCCATTTCAGTAGCTGCATCACTAATCTGAGCTTTTTCAAGCATCCTGTTTTCTGATCCAATGTGATTTAACTTGAGAAATACTCAGAAAATGGTAAATCATTGCATACATGTTCCCTACCATGAGAAAAAGAACATCTTCAATCAGGGGTCTCAAACTAGATTTACCTTGGAGCCTGAAGGCTGTGAAGGCAGAGTCTGGCTGAAGCGGGGCTGTATGGGGCTCCGTTGGTGCCAAAAATATGTTTTTGTTTCCATTGTCTGTCTACCGAACAAGTTTGTTTTTTTGTTTTTTTACATTTTTTCATGGCTACGTACTACTAATCAATATCAGTTTGTTGTAAATCTTCATTCAGCAATCATGTTTTAAGGAAATGTACTGTTTTAATCAAGAAAATCTTCCAATTATTACTATTCTAGCTGCTCTTAGATTTTTTTAATTTTTTTTTTTACTTTGGGGAGTGTCTGAATAGTTTCTTGCCAAAAACGAACTGTGATTGATGCAGACTCCCAACTTTTTCTCTCATTTCTTTCCAGAGTTATGTCAGGAAAACTGTCACATATTCTAGTACATGTATGCTTTTGAAAAGTACATGTGACTACACGTGTGGAAATTCCTGAGGGGAGAACAGAAGTGTGAGCGTGAACTATCCACGTTGGTCTGCTGTAGCTCAAGTGTTCTCATTTCTAGCACTGAAAAGAATTTCTGAATAAGGCGGGCGCATTGTTCCTTAATCTCGCTAATTTCCTTACGCGCTCTCCGCTGTCTCATATGAAGACAATATTGTTGGAGGCGTAATGAATATGAATCACAGTGGCAGCTCTCTGCCTCTAAATAGAAACAATAGTCTATGTTTTCTTTGGGATGCAGTGAGAAAATTGAACAGCAGGAAGTTTAGTGCTATTAAATTAATGGGTTTTTCTCCGCGCTTCTCTGACACAAACATGGTTTAACCCTCCGCGCTGGAGCTGCTCGCATGAAAATGGACCATAAACAGGAACATTTGTCATCATTTTTCCTATAAACAAAACAATATACAGCTGATTAATTGAACACTGGCAGTGCATTTCTTCTCTGCCATTTTCATTTCCTCCTCTGCACTGAAAGATGCACTGATAATCTTTCTAACTGCCCCCCCTGAGTGCAAAAACACTCCTGCTGGAATTACTGCTTTTCGAGCATCTTCTACTTTTGCAGCTCAAAATGCTTTCTTGATCTTCGGGAGAACTCCAACTCTCCGGCTGCCACATTTCTTCCACATTTTGCCCTTTTTTTTTAACCCGTTTCTCTCCTCCACAGAATTATCCAGAGCTATGTGCTTAGAGAAGAGTCAGGGGCCCTTTCGTCAGAGGCGTCCGACATCAACAAGGCGCACCTCAGCCGGAGGGGGGGGATCATGGCTTCACTGTACACCTCCCACCCGGCGGACAGTGGACTGACCTTGGACCTGTCGCTGGAGATCAACAGGAAACTGCAGGCCGTGTTGGAGGACACGCTGCTGAAGAATATCACTCTGAAGGCAAGCTCTCCACATTCACCGACATTAACGGGATTTGTTTCCTGCATCTTCGTTTAGAGTCGGAAAAGGAATTTTGCCAAAATTGTGTCCCACTACGGAACCTGATATCATCTTTTTTAGGTTGTTTTATTTCAACAACAAAAGGAGAAAGTTATCAAAAATTGAATTAAAAAAATTCTGAAAAAAGTTTTTATGAATTGACAATAATAAATATAAAATAAAATCTTGAATGTGAGTTCACCAAAAAAAGAAAAATCTTAAACTTTGTTGTTCAAAAACTTTTTGTGAAAAAGCACAAAAAACGGGAAAAATGGTTAATTAAAAAAATACTGAATTTAAAATTCACAAGAATCAAATAATTTATATATTGACAGAAAATGGTAAATATATTTATTTATTCAGAAAAAAAAGGAAATAAAAAAAAACTTATCTTGACAAAAAAAAAATTCTAAAGTAGTAGTTTTTAAAAATACAAAAAAATATGTAAAAAAGGTTTTTGGTAAAAAATGTAAAGTAATATTTGTTAAAAAAAATACTAAAACTAAAAATATATATTTTTAAAACAATATTTTAAATAAATATTTTTAAAAATTCACAAAAACAAAATAATTATCTTGAAATATTTCTGAAAAAATACACAAACTTTCATAAAAACAAAAAAGAAAAAAAAAGAAATATTAGTTAAAAAATCACAAAAAAGGTCGCAAAAAAAGATGATGGATGGATAGATGGATGGATAGATATAGGCAAAAAGATTCTAAGAAAATATTTTTATAAGTTCACAAAAGCAAAATAGATTTTTTCAAAAAATACAAATTTGATTAAAAAATTGATAAGAAATATATATATTTTTTTAAATCACAAATAAAACCGAAAAAAACATCTTGAAAAAAAATTGTAAGGAAAGATCTGTTAAAAAAATTCACAAGAGCAAAAAAAGAATGGAAAGAAAAACAAATGTCATCATGTAGCTCCCTTTTTTACTTCCAGACTTCTGAAAATTAAAAAAGACAAAGTTAAACTTAACAGTTTTTCTAAGTTACAGAAAAGAGGAGCTTTCTAGTTCTAGATCTTTCTCCACCAGATTCGTGTTTGACTAAATCCGGTTTCTTAGATGGAAATTCTTCATAACAACTTTTACATTTAAACTTTTAAAAATCACGGATGAAAGCTTAAACTTAGTTAATCTTAAAACAATTGAATATATTCTACAGTCATTTGCTCTGCTGTAGAAATTACAGCATTTGCTCTTTTTTGATGTTCTTTTGACGTTCAAATGAACTTTTTTTAAAATAAAATTCTCTAAATTGACCTTCTGTTATATCTTTTTTTTCCTTTTGTGTAATTAGTCTGGCTGCTTTCTTTATTCTTTTCCTGACACTCTGCAGTGAATTATGCAAACTTCTGCACTCCATCTGTAAATACAGACTTCTTCTTTTTGGTTATGGATAATGAAGCTTATAAAACAGCTCGTGGAAAATTTGATTTTCCTATAAAGATAGTTTCTGGTCTGATTTTTCCATTTTCAGTTCAGCTCATGTTTGTGTTTTTCCACACCTGGATGATGACTTTTTTTTTTTTTTTTTTTACTTCAGGAGAATCTACAAACTTTGGGGACGGAGATTGAAAGACTGATCAAGCAGCAGCGGGATCCTGAGGATGGGGCCAGAAGAAAGTGACATGAAGAACCTCTTGAAGACTCTGCAGCTGTGACTTACTTTCCAGACACATGAAGGAACATAAAATGGGAAGGGAAGTGGGGCGTTTGGCGCCTTGAAGCTCCTGTCCGATCTGCAGCTCTTCTGTCCGTTCACTCCGTCGCCGTCTACCATCGCCAAGTTCGGTTGTAAAGTTGCCGACGTTTGTGACCTTTTTTTTTTTTTTGCAAATTCTGCCTGAAAAAAAGTGATTTGCCAGTAAATTTATCCTTCTGAAAAAAAAAAAAAAGTCGGTGCCAGCATGTTTGTCCATCCGCCAAAAAAGCCAAATGTATTCTTGAAGGACGGCTGCTTTAGTCAAACTGCTCCATTTTTTTTTTTTGTTTTGTTATTTTTTTCTCTGCAAAGCACTTATAGATGCTTTTTCCCTTCTGTCTGCGGGGCACAGGTGCTTGACTTCAGGGCAAAAGCAAAACGCCATCAGGCAGGAAGCCAACTCCTGAGAGGAAACACACATCCTATCATAGAAATATGAAATGTAGAGCTGGTCTTTAGCAACACTGAATGTATTTTTGTTCCTTTTTTTAAATTTTCATATGGATAAAATATTTTTTTTTTTTTCTATACCATGTATTTTCTACATAAAGTTTGATTTTAATTTTAAAGAATTATTATTTTCACTAAAAATTCGCCCTTAAAAATGCTTTTTATGAAGTAATGAATTCATTCATCCAGTCTGGTTAATGCGGCATTATTGTTATTCTAACAATTTTGCTCCACATGGATTTTATTTTATTTTTTACCTTTTTTTTTATTTTATTTTGGTAGTGACAGGAAGTCCAAGTTGTGACTCAGTTGAAGGAGATCTGCAGCTCAGGAAACACTGGAAAAATATCCAGGGACAAAGTGCAATTTTTTTTTTAAAGTTTCTTTTGGTTCAGATTCACCCGGGTGCCATTATTTTTGTTTTTATGCTTATGTTTTTTTAAAGACTGTTCTGTTCAAAATCAATTTGTTTCATGAGACTTTTCGAAGGTACATGATGCAGCTTTTGTCCTTCCAAATACTTTATTATTTGTCAGTACAGCAGAAAAGTAGTAATCCATCCATCCTCGTTTCCGGTTGTCCAGATTCACCTTGAGGTTTTGCCAAATGACCCTCTACTTGAATAAGGTAGTCTTCACCGATGACTCACTGCAGGGATCGTCGCATCTCTGACATTTAAAAACATTTTTTTTTCTCAAATTGACCAACTCTCCTTTTTGTTTAAAAAAAAAAAAATTAAAAATATCAAAGTGTTGGTTTTTCATCGTAAATCCAGACTGAGTTGCTTTCTGCAAAAAAAAAAAAAAAAAAAAAAAAAAAAAAAAGCTATGTTCATGTTCCGTGTTGCATAAGTGCAGCCTATGCAACAACCCGGCATGGGAATCTCGATCCCTGTAATCCTCATGCATGCTCCTTCAGGTTTGTGCTACCTAAAAAGATTGAACTACTTGATCCTGCAGCTGAAAACTCAAATCTTGCACCTCAGAGTGAAAATACGAAGAAATGATGTTCATTGTGTGAACAGGGTGATCCTGTAAAATTGAAATCTGTGGTTTCCCGGCTGTGCAAAGCATCCCGTTAGCTCTATTATTGTGTGAAATCTTCAAACTGTGATTTAATATTCATGTGTACATACATCGTCCTGTATTATAAGATGTTTTAAGAATAATTCCTGATTCTGTTTGTACATATGGTGTTTCTGGGGAATAAAAATAAACAAATCTTAACTTAAATGTTCTTCTTTACTTTAGATGTTCGTGACTTTTGTCCCGGTTTTTTGTTTTTCAGGTGAAGTTTAAGTTTGGTATTTGAGAAAATGTGCAGAGCGATAACCTCTCACCTCGTCACTTAGCTTGGAAGCAGATGGTGGAGAAGCCTTTGAGTCTGCGCTGCTGATGGTTACGCTCTGCCTCTGTCTGTCACAACAGTCAGGTGATTTAGCACCGCAGGTTCAGCTAAAAGCCAAAAGACACCCAGAGGGTGCTCAGATGCGTCATCATTTCACTGTAAATGAGGATGATTTCTGTCCGAGCTGTTAAAATTACAATTAAAGCCATGATTGCTGTTATACGACCTCCCGGTCACTCTCGCCACGCCCTTAACTCTCCCCTTCTGACCCAGTCTTCTTGGTTAAAGCTGCATGATTGTTTTTTTTTTTTTCAAAATGGTGGCTTTTCTTTAGATTTATCTCCATAGCAACCACTTTATTTTTTGCTCGCCTGGGGTAGATGAACACGTCTGTGTAATTTTTAGAAGAATTAGCGGAAGTAAAATTTCAGATTTCCTTGGCAACTGAGGGTTTTTGTTAACTACGCCCACACTTCTAGCTCGCTCATGTTGTATGTTATATTATTTCGTTCAGCTTGATCCAACGATTCATGTGTTACATTTTTTACAATGTTACAGGAAAATATGTGCGAGAAGTAGACGAGCGCTGATTTTGCTAGCTTGTCACGCCTCCAGGTCACTCTCGCCACGCCCTTAACTCTACCCTTCTACCTCTGCCAGCCTAGTCAAAGCTGTATGTAATGAATTCATCCACCAAAAAAAATAATTCTGTCATACACTTCTTTTGTTTGTACATGCCCCTCACTCTCCCCTTCTGACCCAGTGTTCTTGGTTAAAGCTGCATGAATGTTGTTTTTTTTTTTTTCAAAATGGTGGCTTTTCTTTAGATTTATCTCCATAGCAACCATTTCATTTTTTGGTCACCTGGGGTAGATGAACACGTCTGTGTAATTTTTAGAAGAATTGGGTGAAGTAAAATTTCAGATTTCCTTGGCAACTGAGGTTTTTTGTTAACTACGCCCACATTTCTAACATGCTCATGTTACATGTTATATTATTTCGTTCAGCTTGATCCAGCGATTCATGTGTTACATTTTTACAATGATACGGGAAAATATGTGCGAGAAATAGACAAGCGCTGATTTTGCTAGCTTGTCACGCTAACATAATTCAAAATCTACAAACTTTAAAACTATAATTTTTTCCCAAATAGCTTCCTAATGATCGTTGAGGAGTTAGGAAACAATAGACTGAAATTCCTAGGAGACGTTTAAATTTGTAAAAGACACAAAAAGTCTTCTTTTTAATTTTTTTTCAAAATTCAAGATGGTGTCATCTTCCTGAGGTCGAAGGTCAAGGAAACTTCAGTTGTGGTTCTAGATTTAGCCTGATGGTAAGTGTGAAATTTTGTGACAGTCCCACATAGTGCAATGTAAAAGAACACCATTATTCACACTTGGCCACAACATGGCTGTCAAGCTGTAGGCAAAAGTAAAAGTCTGGATTTCCTTGGCTACTAAAGTTTTTTTTTTGTTAACCACACCCACATTCCTAAAATGTTCATATCACATATTATATTGTTTCATTTAGCTTGATCCAACAGTTCATGTTACATTTTCACAATGTTATGGTAAAAAAATGTCAGAGAAATAGACGAGCGCTGATTTTGCTAGCTTGTCACGCTAACACAGTTCAAAATCGACAAAGTCTAAAAAAAATATATATTTTTTTTTTTTTCTCAAGAAGCTTCCTAATAATGTTAGAGTAAAAATAACAAGAAATATTGAAATATCTGGGAAGAGTTTATTTGCCAAAGATTTTCTCAAAATTCAAGATGGCAGCATCTTCCCGAGGTCAAAGGTCAAGGAGACTTCAGTTGTGGTTGTAGATTTAGCCTGGAGGTAAATGTCAAATTTTGTGAAGGTCCCATATAGTGCAAAAAAAAAAAGACCAAATTTCTCACTTTGCCCCAACATGGCCGCAAGCAAAATTTTTGATTTCCTTGGCAACAGAAGCTTTTTGCTAGCCACGCCCACATTTCTAACACGCTCATATTGTGGAGCATATCGTTTTGTTCAGCTTGATCCAACAATTCATGCGTACCATTTTCACAATGTTAAGGTAAAAAATATGCGCGAAATAGCTTCTTACAGCTGCTGCTTAGCTTGTCATGCTAACAACGTTCGAAATCTACAAACTTTATAACATTTTTTTTCCAAATTAGCTTCCTAATAATGTTCAAGAAAATAGGAGAGGATAGGTTGAAATCTCTAGGAGGAGTTTATATTTGTAAACAATTTTTTTTTTTAAACTCAACATGGCGGCAACTTACCAAGGTCAAAGGTCAAGGAAACTTAGTTTGTGGTTTTAAAACTAGCCTGGAGGTAAGAATTTTGTGAATGTCCCATATAGTGCAAAAATGTTTTTATAAAATCAGCTAATTTTACACTTTGCCACAATATGGCCACTAAGCTGTAGGTGGCCATCGCATAATAATTTAGAAACATTGGATATCCCTTACACGTAGCATTTAAAGTATTCACATTTCTATGGTTTCTCCCGCTGTGATGTCTTTTTTTTTTTTTCATTCACGACATAAAAATTTCATTTTCCAGGTATATGCAAATTCTGGTGAGATTTTGAGGCGGTGGAAAGACAACATTTTTGCTAAAATGTGCATTAAAAAAATAAAAATGAGCAAAATGCAGTTCAGGATTGCTATGTGTCGTAATAATTTAACAAGTCAATATTTAACTATTCATAGGAGCATTTGATTGTTTTAGATTAGAGTTTTGTGGATCCATCTATATTCCCAGGCTGTTTTACATGTTTCAGAGTAGTCTTGGCTAATAGGTGCTCCAGGCTCTCTAAAGTTTTTCTTTGGCTGCTTTTCCCCTCATTTTCATTCCCTGAGCATTTTCAAAAGGAATGTGTTTTTTGAGCTGCTTAAAGCTGACCTACGAACTCCTGATAAACACAACAAAACAAAGCAAAAAAGCCCCCAACTGACAGTAATTTGGCAAAAATCCCACTTTTAAATTCAAATTAGCGGGAGGCTTGTATTTTGTTTAATTATATGCTTACATTTTTTTAACTTTTTGAAAGCAAAAATTATTTGCATCTAAGCCCTTTCACTACAAACCCACCCCCCCAAAGAAAAAAAAAAATCCCCCAAAAAGTTTTTTTTTCTTGCTGCATATATTGCCTTGGTACGGAGCCCCTAAAGAGACATCGAATAAAAAATATTGAAGTAAAAAAAAAATTTTTTTCTAAAAAAATGTGTTATGTCTATGTAAAAAAATTGAATTGAAAAAGAAAAATCTGGTTAGAAACTAGTGGAAATCAGTTACTATTTGGTGCGCACCCGTTATTACCCAGATTTGTTTTTTTTTTTTGTTTTTTTTATTATTTAAAAAAAAATTATAGTTTCAGTTACTGTACAGAAAATTGGTTTAGAAAAAAAAAGAATGTTCCGGTTTGTAGCTGGTGCACATCAGATAGTAACTGATGAAAAAAAAAGTATTTTAAAAAAAATTTAAGTAAAAAAGAATTCTAAAAAACACTAACTGATTTGCACCAGTTATTATCTGTTTCCCATGAGTCAGTAACTAGATTTTTTTTTACTTCAATTTTTAGAAAAAAAACATTTTTTTTTTTTTACTTTAATGTCCCTTTTGAGGCTCCGTACCTTGGGGAAGAATACTCACAATCGACATTTTTAAAAACAAGTTTTCTAAATGTTTGGTTGAGAACAGTTAATGGATTAAAAACTCTACATTTTTTTAACACAAAAAAAAAGAAAAAATGTTTTTTCATACATAGTCAGCTGAAACAACATGGCGAGCTGAGGTGGAAATGTTCTTTTTATTGCATAAAAGTCTGGATAACAAAAGCAGTAATGCGTTGCTTTGTCATTCTTTCCCACGTAGAAATCTGTCCCGACATTTCAAACACCTACAAACCAGCTGATCCCACCTGTCATTTTTAAAGAACATCTATTCATTATGAGAGCAGATATCTGTTTCCAGATGAACCCTTCATCATTTTTGTCTTTCTTTCTCTCTGGCTCAAACATCCGATTTAGGCCAGCGCTTCCAAACAGGGGCTATCTCTGAGTTAAATATAGCCTCTCGGCGTCGATGACCCTTGAATTCATAAAGCTCTGACCGTCTCCCTGCAGACGAGGAGGCGGCGTCAGCAATAGCGGTGAAAAAGATACCGCCTTTGTTCAGTCCCTCGAACCAGTCCAGCAAAAGATCAAAAATCTGTATATGAATGAGACCCTCATAATAAACGTTATCGATTCTGCAAATGTGAATGTTGCGTAACGCTGCGCTCAGAAATAGGCCTGTTAATTGGGTGTATTCATGAAACCATCTGGTCCGTCCCAACAGAAAATTCAGAGTGTGGAGCCTCTCGGTGACGCTTTGATTGCCTGCCACTCTCGGCGCCGTCGCCTCACATCCACATTTATCCAAAACCTTTGTTTTAGGCTTGTAATTGATAAAAAAAAATAGAGTTTTAGGTGTTTGGAAAGCAGGGCAAAAGCTGTAAATGAAATTACTATTTTTGCCTGATTTCACACAGAGATTTAATTTAACTGAGTTCTCCAACTCTGAATATGGAAATTCTTTAAAGCCTTAAAAACGTGTTCTTGTGCCATTTTTTTAGGTGAAGAGAAATAATCTTAAAATTAAGTTTCCGAGTTTTTCTTTATTAAAATCTGGAGCGGACACAAAAATACGTTTGAAAAAAATCATATTTGTGATGTAAAAAGTTGCCCCGCGCACAATTCAGAGACATCTAGGAACTGAGCGCTGGGGTTGATGGGAGATGTAGTGTGCACGTACTCTTAAGACAGAGGAGGAGAAATAACTGTAGATTGTTTATATGTGCTGTGATGTAAGATTTTTTTTTTTTTTTTTTTTTTACCTCTTCTAGATCAGGTTTTATTGTTGTTGTGTGCCCTTTGATTCTCCATTTAATTATGTAATCCTTGAATAATATCCCATCAGCCACTCCAAACTTCTTCAACATTTTTTACCACAAATATCTGGATCTTGTTCTCTCAGTCTTTGTCCCTTGTTTTCTTTTGTATGACGTTTTTGTTTTTGTCAGTACAATAGATCTCTTTTTACCCTTAAACTGCTACCTTACATTTTCATTGATAGAAGACATTTGGGATTAATTAGATTATTCGTGTGAATGCGTTACAGCACAAAACATTCAGATCGTTCAGGACATTACTGCTTGTATTTTTGTTATTCATAAACTTAACAGTTTTTGAAATATGGAGCAAGATATGCACCATAGAAATGAATAAGTAATAACTCAAATCCTTCAAAAACTTTGTGTACTTTGAAACTTGTGAACTTCTGCAAACTTTCAGTTAGAGACACTATTTAATCTTTAAAACGTTTAACAACTACTGGGTTTTTAGATTATTTAGGCATTTAGCTTATATTTTAAAAACATGCTAGCTGTATTTTGGTAATTTTGACATTTTCCAAGTTTTTAGGAAAATTTTGAGTTACGGAAAAATTCTAGCCTTATACTAGCTGTTTTTGGCTAATTTAGACATGTTTACAGTTTTTTGGTAATTTGGAGTTAGACTAACATTTTAGCATTTATGCTAGTTGTTGTGGCTAATTTAGACATGTTTACAGTTTTTTTTTTAATTTTGCCTAATTTGGAGTAAAGCTAAAATATTATTATTAAGATAGCTTTTTTTTTTAGCTAATTTTGGAATGTTTACAGTTTTTTTTTTTGTTAATTTGGAATTTAGCTAACATTTTAGCACTATTCTAGCTATTTTTGGGTAATTTAGACATTTTTACAGTTATTTTTGGCTAATTTGGAGTTTAGCTCACATTTTAGCATTATTCTAGCTGTTTTTTTTTTTTTTTGGCTAATTGAGGCATTTTTACAGTTTTTTGGTTAATTTGGAGTTAGACTAATGTGATGGGTGACACCTGTAGGGTGTGGCTCTTCCATTCAGGCCCCTTTAAATAGGAGTGGGCGGGGCTGCTCAGCAGTGCCAGATTCTTGTGGGTGGCCAGGTTGACTGCTGGGCCCACGCTGTTTGTGCGGCAGCTGTCAGGCATTGGGGTAAATTTGTTTTTTGTTAATGTTTGTTTTTTATTGTCTTTTAAATATTTTTAATGTATGTATTTTATGACAGGGCTGCAGTATCGGAAGGTAGACCGACAGGGTAAATGACTGTGTGTGGGTCCTCGATACCACAGGTATGCGGTATTTTATTGCTTTTGACGTTTTAAAGAACTGGGTATTTAACAAGTGATTGTTTTTATTCCCCGTCATATCATACCGCTACCTGCTGTCCTTCTTCTATTGTGTTTTTTTTGTTTCTTTTACTCCAATTGGTCTGCAAGACGCCGACTAACTGTTTTTACATTTTTTTTATTTCTTTATTTGTGGTCACTTCCGGGTCTGTAATTTCTGTTTGCCAGCCGATTAGCTTTTAGCATGTGCATGTGTGTGGTGTTTACTATTTTGTAAGTTTTTTTACCGTTTTTATCTTTTTAAACTGTTTTTAGTGCTCGCAGCAAGTTGCTGCCTTACATTTGTTTTATCTCGGCCCAGGACAACAGTGAAACCTTTTAAAGACCAGGAATGCTGTAATAAATAAATGTTGTCAATTTATTCGAACACGCCTGTCTTACATGTTTTTATGGTGGCACTTGCAACATTTGGCGTTGTTTGGCTAAAAAACCCGAGAAGTGACCTGGTTTTATAGTTTTGTTTGGAGGACAGCAGGAGCGCGGAGTGAGGCCTCTCGCCGGTGACAAAGCTGGTGTATAAACATGGATTCGTCTGGCAGCAGCGGCGCTCTGGAGGAGGACAGACAGCAGGCCATGTCGCAGCGGATACGAGAGCTGGAAAACGAACTGGCGGCTTTAAAAGCATCGGCAGCGGATTCGGAAAGGCCGTCCACCTCGTTTGGAGCAACAGGTGGAGCCGTGCCGAGGCACACAGACTCTGTGGTTTATGTGCAGCAGGATCGGAAGATGCCGCCGTTTTCTGGCAGACTGGACGCTGTGGACGCGCTGTCACTGGACGAATGGATCGAGCAGATGAGAGACTTCTCCCAGACCAGAGGCCGCACAGAAAAAGAACGGGCGCAGATTGTCTACGACCATCTAGAGGGCGCCGCTCGGACTGAGATCAAGTATTTGCCATCAACCCAAAGAGAGCGCGCTGAATGTATTTTTACTGTGCTGAGGGAGGTGTATGGTTGCATGCACACTCGATTATCATTACAGCGCCGGTTTTACAACCGTAAACAACTGGATGGTGAGTCAATGCTTGATTATTCTCATGCCTTAATGGAGTTGTCAGATCAAGTTGTGAAAACTGATGCACAGATTTCTGCAAGAGATTTACGTGACCAATTCTGTGATGGCGTGAGAGATCAGACTCTGAGAATAAGGCTGAGAGATTTGGTACATGCTAACCCACATTCTACAATTCGTGATGTTCGAGGTGAAGCCATAAAATGGATGGCCCAGTATGAGAACCAGCCCGTTAAATCAAAATGTAACCCAGTCTTAAACGAACTCTCTGCCTCCTGTGAAAGTGCTGTGTCTCGTTCTTCTGAATACAGTGAATTGGTTTCTTTGTTAAAGGCACAGCAAACGCAGTTAGAATTGGTCATGAAGACACTAACCCCAAATGACGAACCTCCTTCCAGAGCACGCAGCTTTCGGCCCAGGAGAACAATTGATGGGAAGCCAATTTGTTATAGGTGCAATCAAAGTGGGCATATTGCACGAAACTGTCGTTCGTCTATTACAGCTGAGAATATTGCCCCCAGGCCCAATCCCAAAACCATTGGAAATGCCTGCCAGCCTGGAGAGCCAGACATTGGGGGAAGGCTCTGGTAAAATTATTAATGCAGAGAATTGCAACTTAATTGGTGAGTGCTTGGAAGGGGAGGTCGATTTTTCTGGGATTAGGATCAATTGCCTTTTGGATAGTGGCTCGATGGTTACAACCATAACGGAGATTTTTTCAAAGGTAATTTTTCTAACCTGTCTGACAAATACTTAAAGACTTGGTGGCTAGGGCTTAAAGCTGCAAATGGTTTTAAAATACCATACCTTGGTTACGTTGAGTTTGACATTACTGTGTTGGGGGTGTTGCTTCCTCGGCTGGGAGTATTGATTGTTGAAGACCCTTCAGACAGTTATATGAAACAGAAAAAAGCTCATGCTCCTGGGGTGCTGGGAATGAATGTCTTCAACCCCCTTTATGCGGAGCTGTGCCGAAAATATGGCTCTGATCTCTGGGAGTCGCCAGTGCTTCAATCTGCTTCACAGGAATGGAAGCGGACCCTCAGATACTGCCAAATGATGGACGCCATAACTAACTCCCCAGACCCATATCCCATCAGAGTCCAGGGTAAGAAGCCTTTTCATGTCCCTGCGGGCAGTTTATGTTATGTGCCGGTTACCTGTCCTCACATACCTACACAGAAACTAATTGATTTGTTGGTTGAAACCCTGGGTCCAGAGGAGGGCAGCCTCCCAGAGGGACTGTTGGTTTCCCCCTCTTTAGTTAAAGCTGAAGGCGGGAAGGCGTTCGCCCCCATCACTAATGTGGGTGCAACAGATGTGTGGCTGACACCCCGAAGAATCATTGCTAATGTTCAAACTGCTACTGTTGTGTCAGAAGATCACCATGTACAAATTTCTGTGGATTCTCAGAGTTGTGTTGCCCTTGTATCTACCCATAATACTTGTCACAACACCAGGGTGAACAACACAAAGTTAGATCTGCCACAATTTGAGAACTTGGAGGGGGAAGAAAAGGAACGAGCCACAGAGTTGCTTCTGAAGTACAACAAAGTGTTTTCCAGGGGTGACTTAGATGTTGGTAGTACTAACTTGATTAGGCACGAGATTCCATTAGTGGATGATACCCCAGTTCGACAACCATATAGACGCATCCCCCCCTCCCAGTATGATTTAGTCAGAGCTCACATCCAGCAGCTCCTGCAAAGTCAGGTCATCAGGGAGAGTAGTAGCCCTTACGCATCACCAATCGTTCTAGTACAGAAAAAAGATGGTACTATGCGAATGTGTGTGGACTACAGACAGCTCAATGCCAGAACCAGAAAGGATGCGTTTCCTTTACCAAGGATAGAGGAGAGCCTTGATGCTCTAGCAGGAGCCCAGTGGTTTACAACTTTAGATCTGGCCAGTGGGTACACGCAGGTAGAAATGGCAGAAAAGGACAAAGCAAAAACGGCATTCTGTACCCCATTTGGGCTTTTTTGAATTTAATCGCATGCCCTTCGGACTTTGCAATGCGCCCAGTACGTTTCAGCGTCTTATGGAGCGTTTGTTTGGAGATTGCCGTTACCAGTCAGTCCTGCTGTATTTGGATGATGTTATAATTTTTTCCTCTTCTGTGGAACAACACCTGCAACGGTTGGACCTAGTTTTGTCACGTCTGGAGAGCCAGGGCTTAAAGGTGAAGCTTTCTAAGTGTCAGTTCTTCCAAAAATGTGTGAAATACTTGGGTCACCTTGTGTCAGCCGAGGGGGTCTCTACTGACCCAGAGAAAGTGGCCGCGGTGCGGGACTGGAGTCGTCCTGTTAATCTGGCAGAGCTCCGATCATTTTTAGGTTTTGCTAGTTACTATAGACGTTTTATTGGGGGGTTTTCCAGCATGGCAGCTCCCTTAAATCGTCTGGTGGCTAGGCTTCTTCCTCCGGAAAAAAAGGCAAAACTCCTAGAAAACCTTTGAGTGAGTTTTGGGACGTTGACTGTGATCAAAGCTTTCAAAAGCTTAAGATGGCCTTGATAACAGCCCCTGTTCTTGCTTATGCAGACTTCCAGAAGCCATTTGTGTTGGAAGTGGACGCTAGCCATGGAGGGTTAGGAGCTGTCCTTTCCCAAGAGCATGGTGGTAAGCTGCGTCCTGTTGCATTTGCAAGTCGAAGCTTAAAACCAGCTGAGCGAAACATGAACAACTACAGTTCTATGAAACTGGAACTAGTGGCTCTTAAGTGGGCAGTTACAAAAAATTTCGAGAGTACTTATTGGGAAACAAGTGTACAGTGTTCACTGACAATAACCCATTAAGTCACCTGGCCACTGCAAAGCTTGGTGCTACAGAGCAAAGATGGGTGTCAGAACTTGCGGTATTTGACCTAACAGTAAAATATCGCCCTGGGTCACAGAACGCTAATGCAGATGCGCTGTCCCGCCAACATGCCCCGTTTAGAGAATCTGCCTTTGGCTCTGCTCTAGTGGAGGAGGTTAGTGGAATGCAGGAGGAAATTGCCACCTTACCTGGTTTACTGACCTCTGACCTCTGTACTCTTCAACATCAGGACCCCGTCATTGGCCCAATTTTGGGATATTGGGAGATGGGTGAGATGCCTGATGCAAAGGGGAGGAATGAGCTAACTAGAGGCAGTAGAGAGCTGCTTCGACAGTGGAGTCGCCTGAAAAAGCGAGAGTCTGTCCTCTATCGCTGTGTACACACTCCAAACGGACAGGCTGAAGCAGAGCAGTTGGTTTTACCCCAATGTTTGCAGAATAAGATTCTCTGCTCTCTGCATGATGAGCAAGGTCATCAGGGGGTCGAGCGGACACTACAGCTGGTTCGAGCTCGTTATTACTGGCCCAATATGTACACAGATGTGGAAAAATGGTGTAAAACTTGTGAAAGATGTGTGTTGTCAAAGGCTGTTCAGCCCAAAGTTAAAGTTTTTATGGGCACAGTCAAGGCATCCCGGCCTAATGAGATTTTAGCCATTGATTTCACGGTGTTGGAGTCTTCTTCAGATGGGAGGGAGAATGTTCTCGTCATGACTGATGTTTTTTCAAAATATACACAGGCTGTCCCTACAAAAGACCAGCGAGCGAGTACCGTGGCAGAAGCATTAGTCAAGAATTGGTTTCAGTTATTTGGGGTGCCCAACCGAATTCACTCAGATCAGGGCAGGAATTTTGAGAGCAACTTGGTCCAACAGCTCTGTAAGCTGTATAAAGTTGTAAAGAGCCGCACCACCCCATATCACCCACAGGGGAATGGTCAGTGTGAGCGCTTTAATCGCACTTTACATGATTTACTGCGAAGTCTCCAACCTGAACAAAAAAGGAAGTGGCCACGTCATCTCGCTCAGGTCACTTTTGCCTATAACACCACCGTGCACCAGACAACAGGCAGAACTCCTTATTTTTTAATGTTTGGGAGGGAGCCACAGTTGCCTGTAGATCTGCTTATAGGCGGGGAAATGACGGAGGAAGATCTTCCCTTGGAAGAGTGGGTTGAGGAGCACCAAAAGTCCTTGGCCTCAGCCTACGAGACAGTGCAACAAAGAGTGGACAGTAAAATAGCTCAGAGGGATCTTAGAAATCAGGATCAGTGCGTTTCTCCTGACCTTGAAGAGGGTGATCTTGTGTACACCAGGAACCATTCTGTCAGAGGCCGAAACAAGATTCAGGATTGTTGCTCGGTCCACGAGGAGTGGTGTATTCCATAGCCCCTGTAGGTCAGGAGGGGCCCCTCCGACAGGTGCATAGGGAAGAGCTAAGGGGAGTCCCCTGAAAATAGGGAGGCTGAGGTACATAACAATCCAGGAGAGCCTGCTTGTGAAAGCATGACGGAAGACGCAGCAAATGCGGCTGAACCGGAGATCCTGTCCGAATCAGGGAATTACAATGAGGGTACCTCCGAAAACGATGTAATGTCTGCAGTTTCACTTCCCCCAGACCAACATCCCCCAGGTGAATCTGGTCCGTCCATGGTCTTTGAGCCACGCAGGTCAGAGAGGAAAACTGCAGGGTTGCACTCAAACCCACATAGGCTGCCTCTGCCAGCGAATATTAAATTGTAAACATTGAAATGTCATCGACGGGTCGCCGATGCACTTTCATGGGGAGGATTGTGATGGGTGACACCTGTAGGGTGTGGCTCTTCCATTCAGGCCCCTTTAAATAGGAGTGGGCGGGGCTGCTCAGCAGTGCCAGATTCTTGTGGGTGCCAGGTTGACTGCTGGGCCCACGCTGTTTGTGCGGCAGCTGTCAGGCATTGGGGTAAATTTGTTTTTTGTTAATGTTTGTTTTTTATTGTCTTTTAAATATTTTTAATGTATGTATTTTATGACAGGGCTGCAGTATCGGAAGGTAGACCGACAGGGTAAATGACTGTGTGTGGGTCCTCGATACCACAGGTATGCGGTATTTTATTGCTTTTGACGTTTTAAAGAACTGGGTATTTTAACAAGTGATTGTTTTTTTTCCCCAGTCATCATACCGCTACCTGCTGTCCTTCTTCTATTGTGTTTTTTTGTTTCTTTTACTCCAATTGGTCTGCAAGACGCCGACTAACTGTTTTTACATTTTTTTTATTTCTTTATTTGTGGTCACTTCCGGGTCTGTAATTTCTGTTTGCCAGCCGATTAGCTTTTAGCATGTGCATGTGTGTACTATTTTGTAAGTTTTTTTTACCGTTTTTATCTTTTTAAACTGTTTTTAGTGCTCGCAGCAAGTTGCTGCCTTACATTTGTTTTATCTCGGCCCAGGACAACAGTGAAACCTTTTAAAGACCAGGAATGCTGTAATAAATAAATGTTGTCAATTTATTCGAACACGCCTGTCTTACATGTTTTTATGGTGGCACTTGCAACACTAACATTTTAGCATTTATGCTAGCTGTTGTGGCTAATTTAGACACGTTTCCAGCTTTTTTTTTTTGTTTTCATTTTGCCTAATTTGGAATTTAGCTAACATTTTTGCATTATTCTAGCTGTTTTTAGCTAATTTGGACAATTTTACAGTTTTTTTTTGGCTAACTTAGAGTTTAGCTCACATTTTAGTGTTATATTCTAGCTGTTTTTGGCTAATTTAGACATGTTTACAGTTTTTTGGCTAATTTGGAGTTTAGCTAACATTTTAGCATTATTCTATCTGTTTTTGACTAATTTAGGCATGTTTCCAGTTATTTGTCTGATTTGGAGTTAAGCTAACATTTTAGCTTTTATGCTAGATAATTTTGGCTAATTTAGACACCTTTTTCATTTTTTTTAAATTTTGCCTAATTTGCAGTTTAGCTAAAAAATTTTTTTATTAAGCTAGCTGTTTTTAGCTAATTTAGACATGTTTCCAGTTATTTGGCTAATTTGAGGGTAAGCTATCATTTTTGTATTATGCTAGCTGTTATTGACTAATTCAAATATCTTTCCAAGTTTTTTTTTTTTTGCTTCCAAATTTTTGCCTAATTTAGCATTTAGCTAATATTTTAGCAAGCTTTCAGCTTCAGCATTTTCAGCTAATTGCTCTGGTGTTTTAAGCAGCCACATTCAGCTTACAGCATTCACACTTGCATTATTGCATTCAATGCTATATATAGTTAAAGATTAGTCTTTAAACCAGATCTTTGTGTCATTCCCAAAAACTCCAGAACCTTTTAGAAAGCCTTCCTGCAAGAGTTGAAACTGCTGAAGCAGCAAAAACTTTAGGCAATTATATTTTTATTAAGTCAGCTGACTGAACACAAAATTTGCCATATTTCCCAAACCGGGAAACAAAAGTGTCTTTTTTCATGCAAAGTCGTTCATTCCACATTATGTAACCCAAATTTGACTAAAAAGCAAACTTTAATTTAACCTACGGTGGTGGCGAGCCAAAGCGCAGCAGATGGAGGTCGCACGGAGCCAAGTTCACATGGGAATACAAGCAGATGGACATGAAGTGCAGCACCTACTTTTGGCACCGCGCTCTGACACTCGCTGCATGACGGAAAAAAAAAAAAAAATCACTGGGGAATTTGAGCTCAATAAAATTGAGTTTTTGACGTTTGTATGTTGGCCTATTTTTACATTCATCATTTCTATTTCTATCCTCTCTCACTATTTATGTTTGATTAGTTCGTTTGATGTGATGCTGCAGTTCCAGCATCTCTGCTGGGGTCTGATAAGGTTATTGTCATTATAATCAGCAGTAATTATCTGCAGGTGCTGATACCTGAGATGTCTTTCCTTCTGCGGTTCTTGAAGCGCCGATCTCTGCAGCAAAACCTCCTAAAAAATGAAGTTCTGTTCTGATGAAGCCATCGCTCTGAGGGTTGTCGTCTTTTCTGAACATCTCTGTCAGGATTTTGATGTTTTTGTTGGTCTTAAATTAAGTCCAGATGGCAGCAGCAGGAGGTGCCTGGCACTGATGATATGCAAAGACCTGGAGTGGGCGGAGTCTGCATAATGATTGGATGAAACTTGTTGCTGGAGGGAATCTAATGCGACATAATTGAGGCAAACACTGACTTTATGAATGGGTTAAAAAATTTGATAATATTCAAAAGCTTTAACTTTAAAGACGTTTTTTAGTAGACAATGTTAAGTTATGTTTTCAATTATTTTTATAGTGGTGTGCGAAAAAAATTAAACGAACATATATATAACATATATACACGTATATATATATATATATATAAAAACAGCAGATTTGTAGCAGCTAAATTGAAGTTGTGATTCACAAAAACAAGAAAAAAAAAATCAAAAACATTTTTGTGAACCATTAATAATATTTCAAATAAACAGCTCTATTTTAATGTTTTAATATACAAATATGAAAGCTAAAACCCAAAATTGGAGTACATGGACAGATATTTGTGGTTAACTAGAAATCTTATCATTTTGTTGTATGATTACACATTTTGAAATATGTCAATTTAGATTATTTTTCATTTCAATGTGTAAGTCTAAAAGTTTCCCTCCAATTACATAATTAATAATAGAATTTTTTTCTCGAGGACATATATTAAGAAAATTAAAATTAAAATAGCATTTTTAGAATTTTTAAAGTGTAAATCAAGAGCAGGCAACAAAATTACGATGGAATTAGCCTGTAGCAGTGAAGTACAGTAGATGTGACGGTCTCCTTGCTCTGCTCCATTCCGATGTATTCACAAATAGACCCGTTAACGGCTTAGTTTTTGACGTCCGCACTGACTTAAACCCATATGGCTGGATAACTCCAATATAAATCGCTATTTTTGTGGCATATCTGTAATGTAATGGTTAGAGTTGTAAACTATTGGGAGAGCATGTAAACAAAGGGATGATGGGCAAATTTCTCAAAAAAACGATATTTAACTACATTTCCCATAATGCCTCCAATGAAGTTGCTTGAATTTCCATAAAGGAATCTAGAAAGTATTCCTGAATTTGAACTAATTCTGAGTTAAGCTAGTATTTTAGTACCGTGCTAGCCTTTTTGGCTAATTTGGCATCTACTGATAATTTTTTAACTAATTAGGAGTTAAGCTAGTATTTTAGCAACGTGTTAGCGGTTTTGGTTAATTTGGTACCTGCTAAGGGTTTTAAGTTTTTTTTTTTTGGAAAACTAACATTTGAGTGACACACAATTTGGCATCTACGGAGGTTTTGAGTTAATTCTGAATTCACACCTTTATGTATTTTTTAAATTTCAATAAATTTTCTTGTTTTTTAAAGAAATTCTTTGTACACTTAAAGCAATTTGTGAAACTTTAAGTCCTTTAGCAATTTTAGCCGTTTGCAAATAGCTTTAGCATTTTCAGCAAATCCCTTTAGAAATTAAAGTAAATTCTTCAGCATATTCAGCGAAAAGCTTTCCCACTAGCAACTTTTCTAGATTATATCTTTATAAACATTTTTTTCCATGTTGCCCAGCACCAGTTTATACAAATATAGAAAATATTAAGATGACAACAAAAAAAAAATCCAGCCATCTGACCAAATCTGTGGCTCTCTCCGCTGTCCGGTGAAACAGGGAGGGGAGGGGCAAGACGTGGGGGCGGATTGGGCAGTTTTCCACTCACCTCGGGCGGGTTTTTTTCTCAAATTGGACGTTTTTTTAATCCAATCTGGCAACACTGCAGACAGATAGACAGCATGTTTGCATGAACGCTTGTAAGTAATTTTCAGCTTTTTTTTTGTATGTATTAAAGAAAAACTGTGACGAAAGTATTGATTTCATCACAGTTCTATCACTATCGACACTCAGATTGATCCATCCACCCCTACTGGCGATCTCTCCAAGGTACCCCCCCCCTTACTTTACCTTATGGTGGCTGGGACAGGCTCCAGCAACCCCATGTCTCTAAAAGGGATCGACTGGGTTTAAAAATGATGATTCTTTGTGTCACTTTTGGGTTAAGAATCTGCTTTTTTATTGCCAAACTAGGTATTAGAAATTGGTTTTGACCCGTCTTGTGTTACATAAACTCTTGCTGCTCTTTGCGCTGACCAGGTCTCGTTCCCAAAGCGGTCACACGACACACACATGCTCTCAAACCTCTGTGTTTACGCATGCAGGGGTCACACCGATACCAATCTGTTTGCTTTGCCTGGGAGCAGACAAAACGTCTACTGATATACATGTAGTTTGCAACAATTACTATTAAAGATGCTGATTAGCTTCTCCATCTGTGAGCTCGGTGCCGATCTGCCCTCCTGCCAAACAAACGGTGCTCAATGATAAAGCAGGTTGTTGCCAGGAGGCCGTCAATGATGAAGGCCTCGCTGATGTTGTTATTTTTCCCAGGAGCAGGGTCTGATTCCCCCCCCCCGATTGCTTCAGCCAATCACAGATCAGTAACGTTCATTAAGCCGAAACAGCTGAGCTCAGTCCCATTCAGCTTTTCCTGCTTTAAGTGAAATTAGCATCTCGTAGCCCCTCTGGGAGAGCGGCATAACAAAAACACATCATGCTAATGCGCTTTAAAGACGTTCAGCTTAATGGCTAATTAATATTCCTCAAAGAGCCACCAGCTGTCATCGTGGTTGATGACTTTTTATGACTTAAAACAAGACTTAACTGGAAGGACATTTTATGGAGCTTTATCCAACAAAATATGGAATTTAACTTGTAAGTATAACACCCCAGAATCCGCCTTCCCCGAGTCCATGAGATGAAACCTAATTAGCCATTCATCTTGTCTAAATCCAGGTCACATGTCTAAATACAGCAGAATTACACAGAAATGTGGCGTGCACAACTGGACCAAAGGGGGCTGGGGGCTGCCCTCCGAGAAGGTTTGTGCAGGAATGCAGAGGAGAGGGAGCGCACGTCCCCTCCAAACAGGCCAGCTCACCTACCTGGAGCTGCAGCATTGTTACCAAATGACTCCATTGTCTGCAGGAGCACAGATTAGTCCGAGAAAATCCTCCAAACGCTGGAGTTAAGGTTGAAATTTAGTTTGATGAGGCAAAACAAGCAGAGAATACTAAACCTTTCTTTTGTTTTTCACACTTCATGCAAAGGTTTTAACTCATTATCTTTCAGTTACGCCTAAAAGCCTGCTGATGGTGATGCATTTTCCCCACTTTTTTTTTTGCACTGAGTGTGCAGAATATCCTCTCCTAACAAATGCACAAAAGCATAAAAACCAAATGAGAAAGTTGTGCCCCCAAAAAGGCTTATTAAAAATGAATAAAATGTGCTTCAGTTACAATTCAAACAGTCCAAAATGTGTTCAAAATCATATTAAACTAAAAAAAAAAAAACTGTAAATAATTATTGATTTTATAGTTTTTTTGGATTTAAAGTGGCTCAAACTTGAAAATTAATAAATGTGTTAAACTTAAACAATCCTGCTGCAGGGAAAATATGAAAAAAAAAACAGATTAAAGGTAAAAGTTCTTAAATTACAATTCAAATAGTCCACAAATGTGCTAAACCATCCTAAACAAAACAAAAAAACTGTAAATAAAGATTGATTTTAGAGGTTTTTTTTATTTAAAATGGATCAAATTTGGAAAATAAAACACATATTTGTGTTAAATTTAACAATCCTGCTGCAGGGAAAATGTGGAAAAAGAAGATTAAAGGTAAAAGGGTCTATTACAATTGTCAAAAAGTCAAATCTATTTGTAATATTTTTGTTTTTGATTTGTTTTTTTGAATTAAAGTTCCTCAAACTTGAAAATTTATAAATGTTTTGGTAAACTAACAATTCTGCTGCAGGGAAAACATGAAAAAGGAAAATTAAAGGTAAAAGCTGCTTAAAATACAATTCAAATAGTCAAAAAATGTGTCAAATCCTTTTAAACTTAAAACAAAAACTGTAAATAATTATTGATTTTAGAACTGTTTGGAATTAAAGTGGCTGAAATTTGGAAAATAAATCACACAATTGAGTAAACTTTACCAATCCTGCTGCACGGAAAACATGAAAAAGGAAGATTAAAGGTAAAAAGTGCCTAAATTGCTATTTAAATACTCCACAAATATGTTAAATCATTGTAAACAAAAACAAAAACTGTAAATAATGATTGATTTTAGAGTTTGTTTTTCTTCAAAGTGGCTTAAGCTTGAAAAAAAAATCACAATATTGTGTTTAACTTGAACAATTCTGCTTCAGGGAAAACAAGAAAAAGGCAGATTAAAGGTAAAAGTTGTTACATTAAAATTGTCCAAAAATGTGTTAAATCATTTTAAACTAAAATAATTGTGAATTATGATTGATTTTAGAGTTTGTTTTCTTTTAAAGTGGCTCAACCTTGAAAAAAAAAATCACAGTATTATGTCAAATTTAACAATTCTGCAGCAGAAGTAACATGAAAAGGAGATTAAAGGTAAAAAAAAAAATAGTCAAAATGTTTTAAATCTCATGTTTAAAAAAATGCAGTTCTTTAACATATTCCTGATAAAATACTTTTCAGCTACGGAAAAAGTAAATAAAAGCTTCAACATTTAACAATGAAACCATCTTTTATTTTTACAGAAGCACCTCATGACAGCATGTAAAAGAAGAAACAGACAGACGCACAGAGAGGCCCAGTTTCCTCCCTTTAGTGCTAAACACTTCATTATATACAATCCCCTGTCCTTCATTTCCCAGTTGAAAAAGACAGACGGCTATTTTACATCATGTTTAATATAAACAAGAACATGTTATACAAATTGCACTTGTCGTTTCTGTGAGGTAAAACACAGAATTGTAAGCGGAATTGGACAAATGCTTATGAAAGTGCCCATTTACAGATGAACATCATTAAGGTGGAGCGATGTTTTTTGGTCTCCTCTCCTCCAGGATGAGTATAGAAGGTTATCCCATGAATTTATGAAAGGAATATTTGCTTTTTAGTATGTCAAAAGTCAGATTTATATAAAATAAATCTGTTTCAGATGAAAAAAATGCAATAAAAATGTTGTAGATGATTAGGAGGATGACTTTTACGCACAGCTTTTTTGTTTTACGCACAGCTTTTGAGAGAGGATGATCAAGTTTTTCTCTTTTTTTTCCAGCTGACTGTGACTCACAGCTGGGATTCGGATCGCGGCAGCTTCGTTCCCACCAGGCTGCTGTCGCTGTTGTCCAGCACGGCGCAGTCGGACCACATCTCCAGCGTGCCGGGCTCCAGCGCGGACACGAAGCCGCCGGAGCAGCGCGTCAGGTCGCAAGAGCTGATGTGCAGCCTGCGGTCGGCTTGCCTCGGGCAGCACAGCAGCCTCTTGAAAGCCTTCCTGAAGTCCGGACTCCGGCAGTAAATGATGGGGTTAAAGGCGGAGTTGACGTAACCCAGCCAATTTAGGAACACGAAGACGTTCTTGTCCACCAGCTCTGCGCAAAAGACGCGCACGACGTTGACTATGAAGAAGGGCAGCCAGCACAGAGTGAACGTCCCCATGATGATCCCCAGAGTTTTCAGCGCCTTCTGCTCCCTGAGCGCCAAGATCTTTGAAGGTCTCTTCTTGCACTTGGAGGTCAGCCCGGTCAGGGTGTTGTGAAACCTGCCCTCGCACTTGTCGATCTTCTTCAGCTGCTTCTTCGCCTCTCTGTAGACGCGCGCGTAAACAAAGATCATCACCACCAGCGGAATGTAGAAGGAGATGATGGAGGAGGAGATGGCGTACGCCCTGTTGGTGACAAAGTCGCAGCACTGGGGGTTGTCGTAGCAGTCCGTGTCCGTGCTGTCGCGGGACCAGTGCATCAGGATGGGGAGGAAGGAGACCAGCGCAGAGATGGCCCACACCACGCACACCACCGCTTTGGCCCGACCTTTGGTTAACAAGCTTTGGTAGCGGAAAGGCGAGGTGATGGCCACGTACCTGTCTATGGCGATTACGCACAGGGTCTCTATGCTGGCGGTGACGCAGAGGACGTCCACGGAGATCCAGAACTCGCAGAAAAAGGAGCCGTACAGCCACAAGCCGCGCACCTCGAGCGCAGCGCCAAACGGCACAACCAGTAAGCCCATGATGAGGTCTGCGCTGGCCAGCGACACGATGAACACGTTGGTGAGGGTCTGCAGCCTCTGCGTCCTGGCAATGGCCACAATCACCAGAATATTCCCAAAAACGATGGACAGCACAATCAAAGCCATGATCAGACTCATGCCCGCCGTCCACTGCTCGGACGCGGCTGGAACGGAGCCCTGCCCGTCGGACGCCTCGGTTCCGGTGCCGTTGTGGAGGGTCGCGCCCCCGTCCCCCATGGCGGGTTGCTGCGCTGCGTTTGGGAGCAGGGTGAGTTCATCCAGGCAGCGCGCGGCAGCTTTCTCCCTCCGACAGAGACGCAACCCCGGCGCGCGCCAACTCCATCTGGAGCGGCTTTCTTCTCCTTCTGCCGCGCTTGACGCTCCAGCAGCGGGGACTGAAACACGGGCGGTGACATCATCACTCCCTGCGACCAATCAGCAGTGGAACAAAGGTCCCAGCAGTGGATCAGTCAGAGGAGGCGACTCAAGATAAAACACACAACTTCATGTTTGTAAAACACAAACTGTCACTGTTTCCTGAAAAAAAAAAAAAGAAAAATCCAGTCCAGTGTGGGAACAAATGTGAAAATCCAGAGGGATTTTCTTGCTTTCACCACTTTCTATTTCAAAATGTGTCATTCCACACGTCCAATTTATATTTTTACCTCCAGAAAAGCTTCCCATGAGATCTGCTCCCACCTTATCAGAAGCTGCAAAGCTTCAGAATTCCCCAGATTCCAAGTGGACAACTTTTCCTCTTCTGATCCGCTCAAGTGAAGACGAACAGCAGCAGAGCCAACCTCAAGTTTAAACACCCAGCAGGAATTATTTCTGGATGACCCCGATGACCCCTACTGAAACATGACATCATGAAGCGGTCTCGACATTCCTCATAGTTCCCTCAGATTGACAGGATGGTTGTTTTTCATCAGAAAATAAAGCTTAAGTTTTGAAAAAATACTTTCATCATAAATCCACACTCAGCAGCAGCAGCAGTCATGGGTTAGACCCCTTTAACTCAGGGGCCATTAAGAGGCTTTCCTTGTTCTTTTGCATTACTTTCACCTCAAGTGAAGAGTTAGCCGGGAATGGTAAGCTCTCAAATGCTTAATTTAGCTCTGCCTAAAATATTTATCTGGACAAATTTAGAATTTTTTTCCATTATTGTCCAAAGAGAAACTTGGAGGGTATTTAGACACATCATAAAGTGAATCAGAGTTCCTCTCTTCCAATAATCCTAAATTTTCCTATATCATGAAAATATATCACACATATTTCATATATATAAATGTGTGTGTGTAAAATATGAATACTCCTGAGTCCGATAAATACAGGAGCAAAATAATGAAAGGTATTCTGAAAAAATATTCTTACGTTTTTATTATTAATATTTATGTTAAAAAGTTATGGTTTGAAATATTTTAAAATGGGCTTTCTGCTTGTTTTTGGACTATTTTGGAATTTATTGAGATTTTTAAAGGCTATTTTGAAGTTTAGCTGCTAATATATCAGCTACATGCTAGCTATTTTGGCTAATATAGGCTTTTTTTTGACTATTTTGGAACTTAGCTATTTTTACAGCTGAATGCTACCTGTTTTGACTAACCTAGGTTTCTTTCTTTTTTTAAAGGTTTTTTAAGGTTAATTTAGCATTTAGCTAGCAGTTTAACTGGTTTTCAGCTTCAGTGTGGACTATTTTGGAATTTACTGAGATTTTTAAAGGCTATTTTGAAGTTTAGCTAATATATCAGCTACATGCTAGCTGTTTTGGCTAACTCAGGCTGTTTTTTCTTCAATTTTTTAGGCTATTTTGGAGCTTAGCTATTTTTACAGCTGCATGCTAGCTGTTTTGTCTAATTTAGGCTTAACAATTTTTTTTGTGACTATTTTGGAACTTAGCTATTTTTACAGCTGAATGCTACTTGTTTTGGCTAACCTAAGTTTCTTTCTTTTTTAAAGTTTTTTAGGCTAATTTAGCATTTAGCTAACAGTTTAACTGGTAATCAACTTCAGGGTGGAGTATTTTGGAATTTACTGAGATTTTTAAATGTTATTTTGAAGTTTAGCTTGTACATCAGCAACATGCTAGCTGTTTTGGCTAACTCAGGCTGTTTTTTCTTCAATTTTTTAGGCTATTTTGGAGCTTAGCTATTTTTACAGCTGCATGATAGCTGTTTTGTCTAAACTAGATTTATGTCTTTTTTTAAGTTTTTTTAGTCTAATTTAGAATTTAGCTAATATTTTAACTGGCTATCAGCTTTAGCATTTTTAGCTGTCAATTTCAGCATCTTCAGCTATCAGCAACAACATCTTCAGCGAACAAATTCAGCTAACAGCATTCACACTAGCATTCAGTTACGTGCTAGCTGTTTTGGCTAATTTAGTTTTTTTTCAGTTTTTTAGGCTATTTTGAAGTTTAGCAATTTTTTTTCAGCAACATGTTTGGCTAACTTAAGTAACTTAGTTTTGTAGGATAATTTTGCATTTGGCTAATATTTTAGCTGGATATCAGCTTCAGCATTTTCAGTTTAAGCGTTTTAGCTGTCAATTTCAGCATCTTCAGGTATGATCACTAGCATCTTCAGCGAACAAATTCAGCTAGCAGTATTCACACTAGCATTATTAGAGGTAATGCTATATATCTAATTCACAATTATGTTAAAAAGGTACGATTTTATAGTTTGGAAAATGTAGTTTTATTGTGTTTAATACATTTTATCCTGTTCGGCCTGCGACATAAGGTGTGTTTTGGATTTTGGCCCCTTGTGCGATTGAGTTTGACACCCCTGTTTTACAGGCTTAAGATTGAAATAGAAACAAAAAGACATTCACTCATGTTTTTGCTAATGCTACGTTTAAGTAATTTTATAAGTAATTTGGTTTGTGGCATATTTGAGACAACAGACATTAAGGGATTAACCCTCATTTTAATTATCTGACAAAGTCAAAAATCTAAACTGTATCATTTGGCTACTTTACTTATCATTGTGCTAATTAAAAACATATGTAAAAAGTCATAAAAATATATCCTAAATATTTTGTGTATTTCACAGTATTTCTGTGTAAAGATCTAGATGTCAAACAAAAATATGAAATGTGCAAATCAAACCCATGAGAGGTAAAACATTTTTATTCTGACAATAACATCAAAAACCTCGCTAACCCTCTACACCAGTTACACAACAAAAGCACTGCCCAGGAATGCTGTAAAGAGGGATTTCCAGGCTGTTCTAGAGGCTTAGTGCCACTGAACTCAGTGAGCAAAGCAGTCTATGAAATCGGGTGTGATATAGCATATCCTCAAGTCGTATCATATTGTTTTAAAAGAACTGCAAACCAAAGGAGTTTGGGGCAAAATGCCGACGTCAGTGGTCTGGGTGGGATATGCTGGGTAAGGATGCTTGAAGTGCATTCAGGGACAATCTCAGGGAAATCTGTGGAAACAGTGCAGTATTTTGACAGTAAGGGGAGCTTAGTGCACAACAACAGTGAAGGTGAGAGAAGATAAATGCATAATTTTTTTTTAAGTCAGCAGTTAGAACAAAAATATACAAAAAAAAGGAAAAAAAAAAAAAGAGCGAATCGGATCAAACTTCTCCTTTGAAATTCCTAAAGCAGTTTAACATGGTTTGAGGTTCCTTAACTGATGGGATCTGTTGGAAACAAACCACAGAGATTCCATCAACAACTCCCCAAAGGACACATTTGGAAACCCCAATCACTTTCAATCGTGAGTATTTGAGTCACAAATAGGTAGATGGCTGGTTCTGCATGTAGCAAGCTAAATGTCCAGCAAGCTAAATCAGGGTCAGGCAGGCATGGGTTGGACGTTGGTGTAACAATATCAGAAAGCAGGTGAGAATTGTCGAACAGACAAAGTCGGATCAGAAACATGAGAAGACAAGCCAGGAGATAACGCTCAGTTTGCAAGGAGAGGGGCACAAACAATACTTCGCACTGAGTGAGGCTCTGTGCAGTGCTTAAAGGGTAACCTAACCCTAAATTACCTTTTTTTGGCTGTTGACATTTATAAATTGGGTTTTAAAAGTGCTGTCTGTTGGTCATAGTCACATTTTTGACAAATTGAAATGGTTTAATTCTTCAAAATATAGTCAAAAACCGTCTGTGTGGGGTGTTCCCAATGTGGCCAACGTCTAGCAGGACAGAAGAAACTCCCCATGGGGATTAAGCGAGTGGTCAGTTTCACTGCCTGCAAAATAATCTATAGCTTTGCTTTTCAGTGGAAAAGTACTGGTTAGGTCCTTGAAGCTGGTCTGGAGCTCCATGTGGGTTAATAAAAAAATGTCTTTATCAGTATGTTAATATCAGCGTATGAAAGTGTAGCGATAATCTGGTGTGAGCCAATCTTGTGATTTCAAGAACGTGCATAAACGTAGTATAATGCAATCAAGAACACGAAGAACATAAGAGAGTTTTTTTTAGGTCTTTTAGCATACGTTCACACTAGACTGTTGCTACCCGATACTAGTGCAAGTACTCACAGTTGGAAGAGGCTTGGGGCAAAATGGTCCAAATCTTGCTCTAGGTGTTTTCTATCCCAGATCTATTCCAACATATGAAAGACTTTGCGTCATATAAATCTAGCCAGGCACAAAGTACAATCATTAAGTTTCCCTTTGTGATCAGTTTTCAACCGGTTGGCACTTCCTTGTTTGGAAAAAACGCCTTCCGGACATCTTTATCAAATCCGTGTCCCTGATTGGTCAAAGTTCTCCTGGTGCAACTTTCAGCTTGCATTCAATTGCTGTGTTTTCTATGTACGGCCCAAAAACACACTTGCATTGTGGGTCGTGACATGTGCGTGCATGTAACCCTTGTGCTATCTTAGGTATGTTGACGTTGGGAGTGGGGTCATCTGGACCCCACGAGACAGTGCGCTGAACATTTTTTTTATGATTTTTGATTTTTATTGGTGTCAATGAAATGAAATGAAATGCTTCAGCTATCTGGATCCCATAAGCTAGTGCAAGGATAGACTTTTCATTGGACGAGGTTGCTTGAATTTACGATTCAGAGCCGAGTGAACATACTGATTTCCACTGGTCTCTGTTGCGTTGACTCAAAAAGTAGAACGTTTATTAATCAATTGGAATGTTAAAATCCCCTCCGATGAGTCTGGTTCCATACCCGTCCCTCCACACCATAAGCGTTACGCAGGAGTTCTATTTCCAATCCATTAACGCGTCAATGGACAGCAAAAAGCGAGGGAACCAAAAACAGGAGTTTCTAAATAAAAACTACCATTGGACTTTCAAAATAAAGTTTTAAAAGTCTAAATTTCGTATTTACGGGGACAAGATCATGTTAACATCGTGGATAAAACCACCATGGATGATGAAAGTTTAATCGTGGAGGGTCAAAAACACACTATCTTTTGCACAAAACATGCATTTTACAAGGACTCAGTTAGGAGTGAGATGGCATGGGGTTTGAACGTTGGATGAGCGAAGAGAGCATGACGAACTACTTGACACAGGGGTTACAGAACAAACCAACCCCTCAGGGATCTGGGTGGGAGAGGGTACGGACCGTTGACCCAACAGAGTCAATGTAAACTAACTGATGGTTGAGATAAAGACTCCTCAAGGAACGCAACCGGTATACACTGCAGACAAAATTCAGGGTTAGGCTTCACCTACAAGAGTTTAAGTCAGTTCAAGGATTTTTTTTTTCTTTTCCCTAATCATAGCAGTTTCCCAGGAAGGGCAGCCTAAGAGCACTTAAGTCTAAAAGATCGAAAGATGTTACATAAATCGACTAAAACTTTCCGAACAACAAATACAAAGCCAGTCTCAGTCTGAGAGACCAGAAAAAACTCGGGATCACCTCAGATATCTTGATCTCACAAGAAGGTCTTTGTTCCGTCATCGATCGACCCCCTGGAGAGTTTGAGGAAAGTGTTTGAAAACACTTCCTTCTTTATGTTGTTGTGACTCTTCTCCCTGCTCTTGATGTCTGTGGTTTGTGTTATTTATTTTGGGGAAGTTATAAATGTATGGGGATGGACCTCACACTTCTGCTTCGCTGTAAATTTGCGTGACATTTATTAGCATAACTTAAGTTATGCATTAATTTATGCTTCAAGGGTCAATCCCTGAGTATTTGTGGTAGCGACAGACATTGTGTTCTACCTTTTTCCCCATGTGTTTTGCCATCTGCATTTTCACAGAAAACAACACATTTTTTGGAAGTTCTTAAACTTTTGAGCC
Organism: Oryzias javanicus; assembly: GCA_003999625.1. Classification (NCBI taxonomy): domain Eukaryota; kingdom Metazoa; phylum Chordata; class Actinopteri; order Beloniformes; family Adrianichthyidae; genus Oryzias; species Oryzias javanicus. Next base: position 7,641,750 of record CM012455.1, on the reverse strand, counting down.
CTATTATTTCATACCCAAATACCCTAGAGTATTAATTATGTCCCGCAGTTGTCCAGGACAGCAAGGAACAGTTTGTTTTTGCATTTTTTCTTTCTTACTGAGAGAAAATTTGACCCCGCCACATACACAAAGACTCACTAAAAGTTGCAAACACCCAGTACCCAGTATAGAGGAATTTTTGGCACAGTGAACAACCCCCCTCCAAAAAAAAATGATGACATCACAGCAAAAGAAACAGGAAAAAAAAAATCTTATGGGGCTCAAAAAGCATTTCAAAATTCACTAACTATACTATACATGTAAGGGATAAACAAAGGAAGTTTTGAAGTTATTATGGGATGGCCACAGGATCTGTGGTGGCCATGTTGTGGCAAAGTGTCAAATTTGATGATTTTCACACTTTCCCCAAACTTTTGTTTATGTCATTTTCACATAAAATCCTATAAATGCTCCCAGCATTAACTGACCTTTGACCTTGGTTGGAGGGCGCCATCTTGAATTTTCTAAAAACAAAAAATAAAAAACTTTAGTACAGTTAAAATTCTAACTCCTCCTAGAGATTTCAATCTGTCCATTACCTTTGGAAGCTACTTCAGGAAAAAATGTTTGTTTTATAGTTAGTAGAATTTAAATGGCGTTGGCATGGCGAGCTCACAAAAGTGGCTTTCCTTTATCACTCGCACATTTGTGCGCAGAATGTTGTGAAAATTTAACACATGAATCCTGGTCTCAAGCTGAACAAAATGATATGTCACACGATAGGAACATATCAGGAATGTAGGCGTGTTTAACAAAAAGCCTCAGTTGCTATGGAAACACAAACGTTTACTTTTGCAGATTCTTCTAGAAGTTATATAAAACTGTTTATCACACCCAGGACACCAAAAAACAAAATGGTTGCTATGGAGATAAACCAATTTAAAAAGCCGCCATTTTGAAAAAAAGGATTGGATGATCAAGATCCCAGGGGGCGTGCAGCAACTGAGAGCTTGCAACGACTTGAGTTTAATTTTTATTATTATTTTAAATCAGACTTTTACAATCTTTGATATTTTATAACTGAGTTTTTTTTTTTTTTAAATAATGTGGTATTCTGACAATCTTCTTCTCCTTAAAATTTTATTTTGTAAGCTCCAAAGTCATGGAGTGTAACTAAGTTGCCATTTTTTTAAAAAAACTTACTTTTTGAGCAGTTTGAACTCAAAAAAGCAAAAGAAAACACGTATTTTTGGAGAATCAGACAGAAAAATTCATTTTCTTTGGCAGATGTTCACGAGTTAGATGAAAGCTGTAGCTTGTTGTTGTTTTATGCTTTTTTTGGAGCTGCCCACTCATCCAAAGGTGCTGTTGACCACTCAACAGCAGCTCCCACGTATCTTCATGCATCGGAGCCAGAGAAGTAGAGATGGTTCATCTCGACCCAGCAGCTTGACCTCGTGTGAATAGGGGCGGAGTCAAAGTTCATCATTTGAAGAGTTCCTGTTTATAGGCTGAGCCAGTGAAACCTGATAAAAGTCTTTCAGGTTTAGAGGAAAACACTTATTTTGTCTTATTTTAGACCACTAAACACTCCTGTTTTCCCTTTTTTAAAACTTTTATGAGCAATTAAATCAGGAAAAATTACAGTTCAGATTTCAGGGATCATATGAGCGTCACAAGAGACACAAGGTTCAGGCCCTCGAGAAAGCCTTCAAAAGCCGTGATTGTGCTGCTGAAATGAGCTTTGTGCTCCCGGAAGCTCTTATCTGGTCAATCTGTCTCCGAATCCTCACGGCTCACTCCAGGGATGTGCTTCTTTTAACTTAAAGCAATTTTCAATGCATCAACTTAGAGGAGGCGACTCGTAGGGGCCCTTCCGATTTTATCCCCCCCAACCCTTCCTGAGCATCTAATAATATTCCTCAGTGATGTTTTAAGTTAATTGAGGTTTCCTCTCGCTGAGTGTGTGAATGACCTCCGGCCAGACGGACGGCCGCCGGAATCACACCGGGTTAATGATGCTGTCAAAAACCGCTGTGAAGGAAGCAGACGAGGACAGAGGGCCGAGAACAGTCCCTCCTTTGTTACGCGCTCTCCACTCAAATCCTTTAAGCAATTACACAGACGAAACATTTATCCGCCCCATCTTCAATGCTGGACGTCTTTAAAGACAGATTAGTTGTCCCAACCTTCTACAACATCACCCAAGGAGTTTGCTGTAAGTTATGTGCAACATCCTGACGCCTTTGGCTAGAAAATGTTTTTTTTCTATTACGAAATGCATTATGTGAAAACAAACAAAAAGTCTATATGTAAAAAAAAAACGATGAAAGTCACCTGCGACAATGCTAGTGAGAATGCTTTTTGCTGAAAATGGTGACAAAATTTACTTTATTGCTGAAGGAATTTGCTGAAAATGCAAAGGCTATTTGCAAAATATTAATTTTTCTAAATAAAGAACTATGAAAGAACGCCAAAGTTGATCAAAATTTCTGAAAAAATTGAAATAGAATAGCTTAAAAATCCCTAATATATGCCAATTTTGAAAAAAAATATTTAGTGTGTTGCTGATAAGCTAACCTTTACATAAACCCAAAAAAACCTTAGTCGAAGCTAAATTAGCAAAGAAAGCTAGCTTATTGCTTAGAAATTAGCTTAATTCTAAAATAGCCTAAAATTCCTCAGTAAACTAAATTAGTCAAAAACGTTAGCCTTTTGCTAAAATAGAAGCTAAACTCTAAAGTACCCTGTAAAACCCTCAAAAGATAACAAATTAGCTAAAAATGTTAGCATGTTGCTAAAATATTAACTAAACTCCAAATTAGCATAAAAAAAATCCTCAGTAGATCCCAAATTAGCCACAAAAAAAAGCTAGGTCGTTGCTTAATTACTAGCTTTTCAATTAGCACCATAATTACTAGCTAAACTCCAAAACTGAATAAATTAAAATTAACTAATATAGTCAAAAACATTAGCCTGTCCAAACTTTTTTGAAAAGGATGAAAACATAACCCATAAATCTATTTAAAGGCTTGTTGCTAATCTGCTTAAAATTTGAAATAAGAAGATTTTCTTATTCAGTTCCTATGGGGATTACTTTGCTCAATATTTCAAAAATTATATGAGAGTTTCCTACAGAAATTGATCAAATGTGACATGAAAGGAAGACATAAATAGAAGAGAAAACAGCCTGCATGTCCAAAAAATAGTTCATAGATGAGGTAAGCTTGAATCTCTTGTTTTTTGTGTGTCTTTGTTAGTTTGAAAATATCTATCCAAAATTAACCACAGTTAATAGAAAAAGCGTGGAGAAGTTCTTTTTTTTATGCTTTGGCTTGACCACATTATAAAAAGAACATGATGGAAAATAGAAAAAAATGGAACAGTCCTTTTCTGCTTCTGCTGCTTTTTGTCCATAATTCAATAACTGATACAAATGGGATTTCTTACATAGAACATGTAGAAAGGATAAGGGAAATATAATAATAATGTGAAAAATCTTAGACCTAAAATATAAATTAATTATTTAGGTTTAAATGCTCTGTTATATTTTTTTTTGTCAGGATCACTTTTTAAACTTTGTTGATTAAAACACTTCTTAATCAACAAAAATAATTAAAATGGGTAACTTTTTAAACAGTTATCATGTTTGTATTTGAAAAAGTAACAAAGCAAACTACATTTTTGTTGGTAAAAATATCAAATATAGCAGATATTCATTATATAAAATTGTTTTTTAATCAAAAGGGCAAAACAATATAATTAAAAATCAAATTTTTGTGAATGGGCAGAGTTTAATTGAAAAGTTTGGTCATCATTTCTTTAAGTTTCTTCTTTTGTATTTCAAACATCTATCTTATTGGATTTTTACTCCATAGTTCAACATTAATCTTTCCTTCTATTTAAACTGGTCTTCCAATTCTGTTGCACAATGATGCTACCTCCCCCATGCTTGACAATGGGGGTCTTTATCACACAGGAACACTGGTTTAATTTAAAAAGAATACAAACTGAATCTGAATTTCATACTTATATCTCTCTAATCTCATTGTCTGGGATCTTTTTATAACATCCCAGCAGAGTTTTACCAATGAGGAGTGATTTTCAGTCTATTTAGCATCTGAATGTTGGAGACCTGCGCAGACGAGAGTCCTCTTTTTTTACAAAGAGAGCCTGAATCTCATTTATAACAGTTTTGTTTTGATTATCTGTCAACCCAGACCGAACGTTCTCCTCACGGTTCAGGCTGGAGGTGCAGAAAATCCAGGTCATCCATTTATAACTCCATATTTCCTACCTGTGCGAATGAGGGAGCTTACTGTACTGTTGGGCACCTCATAATACCCCCAAATTAAGACGTAAGTATTGATTTTTTAAAACCATCATTGTAGTTAATCTTCACAAATATGAAACCTGTAAGAATAAATAGAGAACAAAACGTAATTTAACTTTATTAATTAATTTTATCATTTAAAATAGTTTTTTTTAATTTAATTAGTTTTTTTTAATTCAATCAGAATATTGTAAACATTTTTACAGTGTTCTCAATAATTTTTGGTAAGTTTACTGATTAGATTTCTTTCTTTTGTTGCATCCACTTTGACGCTTGAATTTTCTTCCAGCAATAAAAAAAAAAAAAATTAACTAACTTTTCTGTTTTCAAGTATATTCTTGATTAAAAGAAGTGGTATATGTTTACAAATCTGAACAACCGGAAAGATTTGAATTTTCTAAAAGACTAATGCATGTATATTCCATGAATTATTATTTTTAATCTGTCATACTTCAGTGTGTCTCCAGTCCTGAACGTTTTTTTCACCCCAACAGGAAGATCAGCATCCTCAGTAAGGAAGCCTGCAGCGTCCATTATAATGCATGAGTTGACCTTTGGGAAATTGAAAATATTCTTCTGCAAGATTTGCGACATTATTGAATGTTTTTTTCACGTCGGTGTGGTGAGTACACAACTCCATAAACTGAAAAACTCCACTCCAATCATCTTTTTATCTATTATAAAAGTGTTCCCAGTGGGTTTTTTTTTTTTAATTATACCATTTTTAGTTTAAAAAAAAAAAAAAAAACTTGTTTCCTAGGAGGTAGCTGATTAGAAATTTGTCTTTGAGTTGTGGGTGGGACTTTTGGTGCAGGGGCAACCCCGTACCCCTTCCCCTCCCTGTTTCAGAAAACTCAACGCAGTGAATCTGTGGCCCAAATAAGCTCTTTTTCAAACATAAAATTCTGATTTGAATGAAGAAATGCTAAGAAATGTAAATTTTAACGTAATTTTCTTTATATATATGTGTCTTTCATCATGAGAAAAATGCCACCAAAAAAATAATTTGTCATCTATGATTTGCGTTCCTTCAAACCTCTATGATGCAGAGCAGCAAACAAACAAGTGTGGCCTCTTTTCTGCTTCCTTTTAGAGAAAACAGGCACAATAACCAAAGCTTTATGTTTCTTTTATGAGGTTTTTAGTGCCCAGTACTGCTTAGACCTACAGATTTAGGTCTTTTTATATTGTTTTCTCCCCACATACTTAACACAAGCGGCTAATTTAGCGTAATATTTTGCCGCAGTATGGAGCCTATTAAGGTCAGAGGTAATGCTTAAATCTGTAAAGCACTAGGGTTTGGTATCAATTATAATTTCCAGATATGGTTCAATTCAATTCTTTATTTTTTTTGTTCAATTCAATTTTGAGTTTACACTTTTACACTTTTATACACATTTGTTTAGAAATACATTATTAATCTACTATATATTATATATATATATTTTATATATATATATATATAATATATAATATATATATATAATATATATATATTATATATTTATATTTATATATTTTACATTTATTTATATTTATATTTATATATATATATATATAATATATATAATATATATATATATTATATATTATATCTACTATATACTTTTTTTTATACATAGCAATATTGGTATATATATATGTATTATATATTATATATATTATATATACATTGTAATTGATATTAATAGCATTCCAACAATTGTTCTGCCTCTCTTGGAAGGCGTTTCAGTTTGGCCACTAGGTGGCGATCGCGCTTTAAAACTACACCTTATTCCAAAAGAAGAAGAAAAGAATATGGGCAAATAAACGGTTTTAGTTACTTTAAAAAATATTTCCTTAAAATAGTTTGTAAAATTCATGTCTGTGAGTTTATAAAGATGTACATTTGGTCAGTAATGTATGTTTACATTGACCGAGTGTTAGCATTAGCCGTCCTATGGGGAACCCCAATAAACGTTAGCATCAAGCTAGCGGACTTTAGCTTTTATGAATAGATTTTTGATTTGTTTAGCTTAAATCGATTTAATCAACTCAGCCCTATGAAGAACCTCACAAAATGACCACACGATGTAGAATTAAGAAATATGTTTTATTTTTTACACATTAGTAAATTTGTTTAATACAGGCTTACTGTTCTCATGCTTTATTTAACGTAAAAAATGAATTAAAGAACATATTTGATCTGCATTTTATTTTACAATTCATAAGTTAATCAAAAGATAAAAGGTTGTGCATCCCTTAAAAGCTGAAAACAGAAAAGCAATGACAATCTATCCATCACCGATAAAAACTTGTAATAATATTTTATTGCTTTATTGCATTAAAAAAAAAAAAATCCCTTGAAGATGAAAAGAAAGAAAAGCAAAAAAAAAGTTTGACCGACTTAGGAGCTCATTGCAGTTCATTAAATAATGCCAGAGGGATATAGTAGAACTCTGAAAATACTTCATTTGAATAAATAACTTGTGGGAATTAGAGGTTTTCTTAAAGAAGCAGTATTGTTGGTGTCAAGTGTCATCAGTTTGCATCATGCTTTTGTTCCAAGGCACTTGAAACTAGCAGGACTCTTTCGTACGACACTTTGAAAATCAATATGGGGAAAACAACAAGCTGCCATATCGCTTTGTGTTGCATAACATGCCCCACAATGCAGTCAGCCTCCCTTCTTCATATCATGTTCCCTTTGTGGAGCTTGATAGTAAAAGAAGAAGAATGAAGTTCTGTTTTTCATAATACCCGACGGTGTGTGCAGCAAGTCCGTTCGCGCTGCTCCCTCTTATCGCAAACGCGCACTTTATTTAACAGATAACAGGGGTATTTGTGGTCCGAATCAAAGGGGCCCCTTGTGTTGGGAATAATTGTAATCCAAAGTATCAGCGGCAATAATGAGGGAGGACAGTGTGACTTAGTAAACAGCTCATGCTGCGGAGACACGGGTATTTAAGGCACTACAGTTGTGCTACACGTGGATTTGGAGGGAGAAAAATATTTTTTTTTCAGCACTTGAACGTAAAATGGCAAATAAAACTGTGCTTTTGCATAGATGGGGTCCAATAAACCCTTTAGGATGGACTCGAAGCCTCATGTCTGCTTCCATTGAAGTCTATGAAATTGAAGATTTTTTACATTTTCATCGTGACGCATGAATCCCACGTAGGGGACAAAGAAAAATGCGTCAGTAGTTGTTTTTTTTTTTTTTTCCCCAAAATGGGTAAGTCATCGATGGAAAGCCAAATAAATCAGAATTAATCCTAAACCTGTAGTTCGCATGCTGCGTTTCAAATTCCTCTCAAAACGCGGCACCCAGTCGAGAAGTTTGCAGCGGCGATCCATCATGTCTGACGGGAAGAACATCAGTGTCGTCCGAAATGAAATTCTCCTGAAAATCTCGTTTTCTGTAAAAAGCCACTCTATCACAAACGTTCTCCTCTTAAGGCAACGGGTAAACATCTTTGTCCGGGACCGGACCTTCCACCGATCCCTCAGAGTGTTGATTTCAAAGGCAGTTGGGACGGGGGAGCTGCTTTTAGAAAGTGTGGGCAATCGCCACGGTGACCTGCTTCTCTCCAGAATGGCTGTTTATCTGAAGAGGCTGGCTGAACGAGGCTGCTTTCATCATGCAGGCTTTGCCTGCCTCCAAACAATAGAACACCCACACTCCCAACGTGAGGCAGGGGTTGTTGTCGGACTCTTTCATAGCCGCTGGAAGTTTGGTGGAGATGTTGATGGGCTGGGAGAGATCCACGACCTCGCCCGTCGTCACCTGGCCGTCCAGCAGCCACTCGTTTCCTAGGAAACGGGAAGGCGTCAGAAAAAGATGTACAAAACTACACGATGCAAAACTTGTATTGAAACCATTTCATAATAAAAATAGCCAGTCGTATTAACCCTTCCGCTCTCCTTGGGGTCCAGATGGCTCCAACCACATATTGTTATGCGATTTCTTCCATGACAAATGTGGACGAAGGGGGACAGGATTTTATGTCTGCCATGGACATTAGTGAAACTCCGAAATCAGTGAAAAAAAAAAGTTCAGCGCACTGTCCTGTGGTGTCCAGATGACCCCACTTTTAATGTAAACAAGCTAAGGAGAACGGAAGGGTTACGCAGGATATCAAAGTAAAAATATCTATATTGATTTTTATAGGTGTGGAAAATTTGGTCAAATTTGTCACTATGATAGAAAATATTAGATTAAGGCTCTAAAAAATACTTTTTTCCCCCACTTACAACAAAGTTTATCTAAAAAACAAAAGTAAAATATGGAGCCCCTAAAAGGGATATACCTGTAAAGTAAAAAAAAAAAGGAAAAAGTAAAGGTTTTTTATTTGCACCAGAAACATCCTAAAACTATCTGGTGTGCACCAGAAACTAGAAGTTAAAGAGTAATTAATACTGGTTTCTGGTGCACACCAGATATTATCGGGTGGGTGACAGGTACTATCCAACGGGCATCAGATACTTTCCAGTGGGCAACAAATACTATATCTGGTGGGCATCAGACACGATACGGTGAGCAGCAGATATTTTGCAGTGGGCAGCAAATACTTTATCTGGTGAGCAGCAGATACTATATCTAGTGGGCAGCAGATACTCTATCTGGTGGGCAGCAGGTACTATCTGGTGGGCAGCAGGTACTATCTGGTGGGCAGCAGATACTATTGGGCAGCAGATACTATCTGGTGGGCAGCAGGTACTATCTGGTGGCAGCAGAGATACTATCTGGTGGGCAGCAGGTACTATCTGGTGGGCAGCAGATACTATCTGGTGGGCAGCAGATACTATCTGGTGGGCAGCAGATACTATCTGGTGGGCAGCAGATACTATCTGGTGGGCAGCAGATACTATCTGGTGGGCAGCAGATACTATCTGGTGGGCAGCAGATACTATCTGGTGGGGCAGATACTATCTGGTGGGCAGCAGGTACTATCTGGTGGGCAGCAGATACTATCGTGGGCAGCAGGTACTATCTGGTGGGCAGCAGATACTATCTGGTGGGCAGCAGATACTATCTGGTGGGCAGCAGGTACTATCTGGTGGGCAGCAGGTACTATCTGGTGGGCAGCAGATACTATCTGGTGGGCAGCAGATACTATCTGGTGGGCAGCAGATACTATCTGGTGGGCAGCAGGTACTATCTGGTGGGCAGCAGGTACTATCTGGTGGGCAGCAGGTACTATCTGGTGGGCAGCAGGTACTATCTGGTGGGCAGCAGGTATTATCTGGTGGGCAGCAGATACGATACGGTGAGAAGCAGATACTATACAGTAGGCAGCAAATACTATATCTGGTGGGCACCAGATACTATATCCGGTGGGCATCAGATACGATCCGGTGAGCAGCAGATACTATACAGTGGGCAGCAAATCCTATATCTGGTGGGAAGTAGATTCTATATGGTGGGCATCAGGTACTATCGGGTTGGCAGCAGATACTATCAGATGGATATTCTGTGTATTGTGAGTTGCATACGTAAATATGCGTCTTTCCAACAGATTTTGACCATTGCTGTTTGCTATATGTTTTTTTTTTTGTTTGTTTTTTTTTATAAACATTTAAGCAGGTCTGAGTATATATAGTCTGTATTTAATTGAGTGTATGTGTGTTGTCATTTATTGATGCTCTGCATGACTACTGGAAAAATAAAGTAATTTTGATCGGATTTGAATTTTTTTTTCCATTTATTTTATTGCTTAGGGAAAAAAAAAATCATCAATGAATTTAATAATTAAGTAATAGGGGCAGAAATAATACGTTTTCTTCTGTTTGTTCCTCTTTCATCGTCACAAAAAAAATGTGTGATGTCTTGTTTTCTTTTTTGTAGTTGTTTGTGGTAAATTAACAAATAACTAAATAAAATAAAAAACTAAATAAATAAATAAAGCTGCCAACATTAGCTATAAACAAATCCAAATTCAATTATTAATTTAAAAATATACTTTTTAGTCAATAAAACTGGTGGGGACATATGCAGGATTAGTAAAAAATAATACTAATTGCCACTTTTTTTTGTTTAATCACAGCTTTTTTATTACCTAGAAGCTCGGAAAAGTGGCACCAAAATAAAGAAATGTGTAAAAAGCGATTAAAAATAATTTTGAGGGAGCTTTTATTTTGAAGTTTCAGCCTGTATGACCGTTGCCACAGTTACCACACTGAAGAAAGCCAAAACACAGGAGGGTTCTGGGACCGTGAAGATAAAATCTCATGGTTGCTACCGATATTTTAGATGGATGCCAACCTACTGACTGACAAAAGTTCTCCCCAGAGAGGTTCTGCAAACCTGGAGGAAAACAACATCACTCTTCGTACAAGCGTGATCTCAACGATCGGACATGTTTTTCCAAAAAGCCAGCCTGGCGTCTGGATTTCAGAACGCTGCTGAGTCAGCGTCACACAGCGCAGCTCGATGGGATCATGTGAAACGTTAGCCGAGATCCGCTGAACCTAAATCAGATGACGTGCAGCTGAGGACGCTGGGTAATCTGGGCTCTGGAGTGCGGGGTCGAACCTAAAGAGGAGCTATCAGCGCAAATGAAAGAACTTTCTACTGTGAGAAAATCAGAGAAGAATGACAAACTCCATGCCGGCGGTGATTAATGAAACCAATGTCGAGCGACGGATCCCACGGCAGCCATCTTTGAAACGCCACACGCACCCAAAAAAAAATTGATTTTATGCAGTCGTCTAACACGATCCATTAAAATTCCTGCTTTTGCACTGATCTGATCAGCTTAAGCCCAGACTGGGCATAATGAGCCAGCAGAGGATCACATAACATAGCCTGCTAGTTAATTATGTGAACTAAGGCATGTTGTCTTATCTAAACGCTCTAAAAATAGCTCGCCGACATGGCTGAACTGCTGGCTGCATCACTCAGGAGGATGGAAACACTTTTGTTTTAAAACCTAATGAACAAACCATCAACTGCCACTCACAGGATATCTACAAATCACTTCACACTCGCTTGAAATTGTCAGGCTACATTTGAGAAGAACATTGAAGAAGCACGTCCTCCAGGCTCCTCCTCTTATGAATATAATGGGTTTGAAAGGATGAGGATGCGAGCCGTTTTAGCTTCGTCCCTTTTATGTGGGCTGAAAGAATCTGCAGGTAAGCATCATTCAAAAAAAAAAAAGAAATAAAACCCAGAATGTTGGACTAAAATAAAACCTTGTAGGAGAAAAGGTGATATTCTGCTCACTATAAAGGTGAAAAACAAGTGTAGGTGTCCACAAGAATTGTTTTTAACAGCAAAGATTAAAAGAAAACAAATCAAATCTTTCTTTTTTTTTATACAAATATCATAATTTGGCGTAAAAATGTTTCTAAGAAATATGGTCTAAAGATACAAATCTGGATTATAATATCTCTTTAATATCAGATGCTCAAAATGCTTTTGGAAGCAGTCTCCACATTGTTTTTCTGCATAATTAAAATTAAAAACTGCAACTTCTTTAATGAGAATTTTATCACTCCAGCCAATTTAAATATAATTTATTATTTACAAAAAGACAACAAATCACAAAAAATTAGCTTTTGAATCTTTATACTTTTAACTTTTTTACATAATTTTTTTTTAAGATGATTCAGATTCTTTTTAGAGTTTATTTTCAAAACAAATTTGACTTTGAAATATAAAATCCACCTTTGATTCTGGACTTGCTGGAATGTTATTTCTTTCAGGCAGCAGTGGATGCAGTTTGTTTTTCTTTTCCTCTAACCTTTTTTTTTTCACATTATTAGTATCATATAATACTTTAATCGTTGAATAATCTGTAAATAAAACTCTTTAATAGTTTAAAAATAAAATAAATTACAACAACAAAAATTAACCAAAAATTACTTTAGACTTTTTTTTTAAGTCTGATTTTTGTTCTTTTGTCAGAACTTTTTTGATTTATAATGTTGTAAAGAGTGAATTTAAGAATGATGAGGCATTCAGATCTGCTTTTTTAGAGTTGTATTTTCAAAAAAAATTTGACTTTGAAATATAAAATCCACCTTTAGATTCTGGATTCATTGAAATGCTCAGATGTTATTTCTGTCGGGCAGCAGTGGATGCAGTTTATTTTTCTTTTTTTTATTAACCTTTTTAAGTTTGTCACATAATCAGGTTCGCTTTATCTTAACATTAATGTTTGAAGGTGTCCATATAATAATTGCACGCATAAAAACTGAACTTTAATCAGATTTTTTAGCCAATTTAATAAATTTTTTTTAGAAACGAACAAACCAAAAATAACTTTTAGACTGTAGTACTTTCAACAACTCTGATTTTTGTTCTTTTGTCAAAACTTTTATGATTTATAATGTTGTAAAGAGTGATTTTAGGAATGATAGGGCGTTCAGATCAACATAAACTTGACTTTGAGATCTAAAATCTACCTTTAGATTCTGGATCAATTTAAATACTAAAAAACGGCTATTTCTGTCAGGCAGCAGTGGATGCAGTTTGCTTTTTTATTTTTTTTTAAGAACTTTATCTTAATTTTAATATGTGATAATGTCCACATAATGTTTGTGCGCGTGAAAACAGTTTAATATAATAAAATTTAAATAATTATATTTGTGATATCGGGCTATATAAATAAAATTGAATTGAATAATATGTTACAATGGGGAAAGCTAACAAAACTTTTTTAGACTGTACTATTTTCAAAGTCTTTTTTGTTTTCTTGCTAAAACTTTTTAAAAATAAAATTGTAGGCAAAGGGATTTTTAAGAATGACGAGACGATCAGATCTTGTATTCAGTTTTATTTTCAGACAAAAAATTAAAATTTGAGATGTAAAATCCTCCGTTAGATTCTGGATTAATTGAAATACTGTGTGACTGTAAAGCACTTTGGGCCTTCAAGGAAGGTAGAAAAGCACTATACAAGTCGACGCCATTTACCATTTTACTCAAAAGCTGCTTTTTCTACCAGGCAGCAGTGGATGCAGTTTGTTTTTGTCCTTTTTTTTCTTGAGATAGCTTTATAATTATACTTTTTTTTTTTTTTTAAGTGTGTCACATAATCAGGCTCACTTAATCTTAATGTTATGTGATAATGTTCAGATGTTTTCAAATTTTATGAGGCTTTTGAGTCAATTTGACATAATTTATTACAAATATAATATTTTCAACAAGTGAAAACTTTTACAATTTGAAGTCATCGGCAAAAAAATGCTTTTAGGAACGATGAGGCGTTTCTGATCCCCTTTAGCTTATTTTAGAGTTGTATTTTTAGGAAAATATCAAATTTTATAACAGCTATGACACACTTTAGGTTGCTTCCACAGAATGTTCTAAAAAAGTTACGTTTTAAATAGTTTGAAAGTCACTCAGAATCTTTTCCAAGCTGGATTGTGTGATAGAGGAGGGTTAAAATAAGACTGAATGCTGCAAAAAAAAATGTAATGAGGATAAAAAGCAACAGCACACAGTTGGTTCACAGAATGCTCCACAGGTAAGGTTGGTGTCTTTTACCTTCAGCGGAGAGAACCCAGCAGCTGGGCGCCTCTTCGGTCAGTTTGGCTCCTTCTGGAAGCGATAATGCGAGTGACATGATGACAGTCTGGCCCGCCGACACCTCCACTGGTGGCATTTCTGTCCTTGCGGCGGATTTGGGGAGCGTGGGAGCTTTGGTTCTACCTAGAGGCGTTGACACAGTGGAGTCTGTGACCTCTGGGGAGACCGGAAACTGATAGAAGAGAGAAAAAAAACAAAACAAATAATGGATGACAATGATTTTTAAAGAATTTTTATTAAATTATACAGCAAGTCTTACCACAGAGACGGTCTTGGAAACCAGGTTCACAACTTTTATTTGATGGTTGTTGGTGTCTGCCACATAAAGCAGCTTCTCCGACTCTCCAACGCAGATCCCTCCGGGTTCATTAAAGGAAGATTCCCTCATTTCTGGACCGAGGGAATCTCCAGCCTCTCCGGTCCCCGCCAACGTGCTGCAAAGCTTCGCCTTCGGATCCACCACCTTGATCTGACGCACACCGGCAAACCAAACCAAAACGGCTTTGTACGGGATAACAAAAACACCCCTGGGGGGGTGGGGGGTGACGTGCAGCCGTGTGATCGCTTACCTTGTGGTTGTAGGAGTCGGCCACATAGAGCAAGCTTTGTGCAGGGGACCACGCCACACCGAGAGGATGCTGCAGTTTGGCATCCACCCCTTTGCCGTCTGCATCCCCGAAAGCAAAAAGGTTCTGGATCACAGACGAGAGAAAAATGTTCACATGATATAAAATGGAAAAAAAAAAGTGCATCTTGTGAGAATTTTGCCCCAAATCATAAAATAAGAGAAAAACATATATTTATAAAAAAAATCACTTTGGGTCTTATGGATAATTTAAATGCAGTTTATTATCATTATTATTATTATTATTAAAAATATCCATCTTTACCCACCAGAACATTTCAGAATAAATTTCAAAACTGTAAAAAATATATTTAGAATATAAAGATGTCAGAACATATTCAGTTCAATTTTATTTATATATCCCAATGTCTCAAAGAAAGTATAGATGCAGAAAATTATGAACAATAGCTAAAAACAAAAAAAACTAAATAAAACTGGTTATGCCCGTCATTAGACCCTCCCTCCCGGTAAGGAAAAAATCCTAAAAAAAAAAATCCTAAAAAAAAAAAAAAAGAATCGGGAAAAAATTACATATATATATATGTATAAATATTTTTGAAAAATAGGTCAAAAGTGGCATTAAAAATCAATAAAATATTAAGAAATTCTAATGATCTGAAATAAACTATTTTGGAGGTACATGAAGAGGGAACAACAGCAGGAAGTTTGTGGCACAAACGGCTTCAGATCAACAGAAACTCTGCAAATAAATCACTATTACAGAAGATCAATATTCAGTTTGTGAGAAATTGGGACAAATTAAAAAATTAACGGCTTTCGGTTTTCGTTTTGCTTCAGTTGCTTAAGCTTCATGATTGTGTAGCGCGCTAACTTTCTTAAACTTCACTCAACAACAACTCCGAGAAATAATGAAGTCTAAATCAATTCTATGGGATTATTTCTTCTCCTTCTTTTTGTTTTCATTTTGAAAATAATGAGGCTAAATATATGTATAATTTTGACTTATTTTATGTCATAACCCCCCCCCCCCCCCCCCTGCCCAAATGCTGTTGCAGAACAGAATTTAACGATTTCTGAAGTAAAAATGTTTTTTTGATAATTTTAATACTTAAGATTGCTTTGTTATTTTTTAGATTACTGTTCTTTTCCTATATTTAGAATACCTCTTTCTGCTGTGTGTTGTTACTCCATGGTACCTGTATCTTAAAAAATACACTTAAGGTTTCTCTTAATCTACATTTTAATTGCAGGTTTAGAGTACAACCTTTAGTTTTTTAAGTCTTGGATTTCTCCAGAAACACATAACCGTCACTAAGATAGATGTTCAGAGTTTACAACAGCAGCGGGGAAAACAAAACAGGTAAACAGGTTTTGTTATTCTGTTGTTTTGTCCTTGATCAATATTGACAATCCGTTGTTAGTCAGGTAGTATGTCGTCTGTATTAGAAAAAAGAGAAGCTTTGTGCGCTGTCTCTTTCAGAAAGATTTTATTCTGGAGGGTGTGCTTAAATAAAAATTTAAATTTATTTTTTGTCACAAAAAAAATGTTCATCCACTGAAATATGAAGGTTGTTTAGTCTTTATTAGAAAGATTCTCTGTTCTCCACAAGTTCTGAATGTTAATAAAAATTAATACAACCATAAATAATAAATAATAAATAAAAAAAATAAAAAGAATAAAAATAATAAATAAAAAAATAAATAAAAAAAAGAAAGTAGTATTATTAAGTAAAATAAAAATAAATAAAATAAAATACATAAAAAAATTAATAATTAAAATAAATGAAAGAAAGTATTATTAAGTAAAGTGAAAATAAATAAAATAAAATACATAAAAAAATAAATAATTAAAATAAATGTAACAAAAATAAAATAAATAAATAAAATAAAGCAAAATAAAATAAAAAAATAGTAAAAAAAAATGAAAAAAAAAAATAAAGTTAAATAAAATAAAAGAAGAAAATAAATTAAAAATGAAAAACTAAATAAATAAAAATAAAGCAAAATACAATAAAATAAAATAAATGAAAAATAAAAAAATACAATTTTAAAAAAGTTTAAAAAAAAAATTTTAAAATAAAATCAAAAAATTAAAATCAAGTAAAATAAAATAAAATAAAATAAAAATAAAATAAAATAAAATAAAATAAAATAAATCCCAAAGGGCCTTTTATCTTCAGGTCTTTTGTGACTTCGAGCTTCAACCTGTCGATCACCCACCAGTGGGTCCCTCTCTCCTCCGACCAGCAGCTTCACAGCTCCGTCCTTCAGGGCCAGCGAGCGGATGGTGCTGCTCTCGCTGTCGGCCACATAAAGGCAGCTCCAGGGCTCCTCCGCGGCCAAAGCCAAACCGGATGGCTGGGCAAAGCCGGCTTTGTGAGGATAGGAGTTGTTTCTGTTCTCTTCGTTGCCGCTCCCTGCCCACCTCACACACACTCCTGCCTTGAACTCACTGTTCAGCAGCAAAAAATAATTACACACCAATGATTCTTTAAGTCTAAATAACAGCAAATATCACTGATATGTTATTTTATGTAAATTAAAACAAACAAAAATGCTAGTTTGTGATTTACCGTAACACTTCTAACCACATGGACATATAAAATATGCATGGATGTCCATTATTACATGGTGCCAAGTGGTGGTGTGGTCATGTGAAAGTCTCTCACCCTCCTTTTGGCAGTTTTCCATCTGCCAGGAACAAAGCCCAGATCTGGTGGGTCCCTGCCATGGCTATCCACAGCACGTTGTCCTCCTCCCCACCTACACACAACAAACAAAAACAAACAAACAAAAACAAACCCACCGTTAGTTTGAAAATAGTCTACGGGGTCATCCTGTCCAGGGTCAGTTTCATTCAGAACTCTCCAAAGACAGGATTTGGGATGTTAGTCTCAATCCAGACCATAATACAATCTTCAGAACAGGCAGAATCACTTCCAGAGAAGAGTAGGATTTAGGTCATTTGGTGGACATGGGGGCGTAGCATTCAGTGTTTGGGCAGGATCAGGACAATTTTGTTGAATAAACAAAAAAATGAACCATATTTGTTTAGATTAGAACCCCTAAACCAGAAGATGTCCACAACCATCCTGAAACCAGCCGATGTGAATCAGCTGGAGGTCCATATCCATGAATCGACCCAACCTTAAATCTACTCAAGTGATTCATACGATTAATTTTTATGTTCTATCTTTCCTTCTATCAATTGGCTTTATATTAAAAAAAACTGGATTGAGTGAGTGTAAATGGTTACTTCTAGGTCTAACCAAATGAAGCCAATTCAGTTGCCATTTTTTTCGCAATATAGATGCCGCCATTTTGGAGCCAGAAACCAGTAAGCAGTGATTGGTCAAAAGTCGAGGATTAGCCAGAAAATGCTAAAAAAAAAAAGGGTTATTCCGACAAATATAATGACTGAGTAATAGCTGTTTACTTTAATAGAGGTGTACAGACACTCCGGGTATTTGATACACAAGAATGAATGTTCACACATTTTATTCCATGATGTTCACACTGAAGAAGCAGGGAAGGGCTTCTTCATTCTTCTTCTTCCTTTTCTACTGTTTACTAGGACCACCTAGAGTTGGAGAAGGAGTATTGCGAAACATCAAATCTCATGAATTGTGCTCCAGGCTTTTTCTTTCACAGCTCTATTCCGATGTATGAAAGACATGGGTCATGGGTGTCCGAATCCCCCCCCAATCACTATATAGTGCATTCCCCAATTTTAGTGCTGTCCGAATCCACTAATTCCAAAATCGAGTGCACTGGAAATTTCCCAGAAGTCTTTGCGAAAAACTAGCGTGCATCGATGGTCCCAAGATCAGTGGATATAGACCACAATGCATTGCAGTCGAACAATTTCGAACAAAAAAATGTGTTTAAATGTAATATTTGAATAAACCATCCACATTTTCACCTTCAGAACACAGCGGAGTCATAAATAAACGTTGTGAAATGTTCGTTTTTATTTTTTATTTTTTCCCTTAAAAATCGACGACATCACATCCGGTTTTTAGAAAAATGAAGAAAAAGTAGAGAGCACTGGGTCCGAATTACCTTTAAAATCCAGAGCACTGTATAGTTTTTTTTTTAGTAGTTAGGGAGGAATTCGGACAAAGACTTGGTGTCGTGTACTTTCGGCAGATTATCAACTGCACTTATTAATATATACATGATCAATTTTATGCACTTCCATGAATCAAAAGGGACACCATGCAAACCCGAGTCCCCGATTGTTTGACCTGTTTTAACTTGCAAGTGTTTTTGTATGTGGAGCCCTCAAACGGTCATAGAAACATGCATATCTACACGTCACCGCAAGAGTTTTGAACGCGAAATGCATGTTTAATGTTGACCTTTCATTGATGAGGCCACTTGAACGCATGTTGCCAAGAGTCAGTATAGCTTGACCTGTATGGGCGCTTACAGGCTGTCTGTGGGTGAAAAACAGGGTTCCTATACATTTCTTCAAGCTAAATTTAAGAGTTTTTAAGACCTTTTTTAAGATTTGGCATTTAAAAAATTAAGACCAATTTCTCGGCCTAATTCCCAGCCCTATGGACGTAGAAAAAACAAACTCCTTGTCAGTAACGGAGTAACGAAATCAATTACAGTTTAAATGTCAGCAATTAAGTTACAATTATTAGACCACAGAAAAACTTCATTACTTTATTAAACACATTTTGGTGCAGTAAAGCTATCGGAGACTAATAAACCAAATTTGTGTAAACAGTTGGCTCTGCTTTTGATTAAATGAAACAAAATGGACACAATAAAAAAAATAAATTAAAAAAAAGTACAGATGCACTAATCCAGAATTTGAGATTGGTCAAGGAAGTTAGATTAAGAAACTATAAACGTGGATGGATTCGTAGGGCCATTCTGGAACTGGAGATATTAGAATAATCCAATTAGTTGAAAACAAAGTCAAATATTTAATTGATTGTTGTACTAAAGAACTTGATAAATGCAGAGAATGAACCTCCGTTCTCCTTTTCTTCTCGTCTAATTTTAGCTCGTACATCTTCATCCTCACTTGCAATCTTCCTCTTGAACAATCTTCCCTGCATTTTTCTTTTTTCGCGACTTCTACTTATAAATATTTATTTATTTGCTATATTTATTGCATTATTGCTTTATCTTAAACTTCAAATCATAATTGTGGCCAGAAAACTACGAATCAAGGATTGTTCTTTTTTTTTTTAATCAGCGGTTGGCCTCCAACCTGATGTTGATAAACGCGCTCTACTTACATAATTATGGTTTAAAAAGATCACAATTTAGACCAGAAAAGTCATACAGAAAAAATAATAATAAATTGTAACATTTTTAAGTGTTTTTAATGCTTTTTAAGGCCTTATTTCCACACTTTTAAAAATGGAGAGGGAGGGAAAGGATGATGACACCGCAGTGATCTGAAACTTTGTGTGTTCCAAAAAGCCATAAATCGTAGCCTCCATAATTGTAGTAGTTTCAATATGTTACCAGTGCAATATAACAGATAATAATAATAACAATAAAATTTAAAATGATCTGGAGGGCCAGATCCGGCCCCCGGGCCTTGACTTTGACACGTGCCGTAGAACAAAAATGAAAAAAAACTACAAATGTCTTTACTTGTATGTCATTTAATATAAGAGGTTAAACATAAATATACCAAATGATTTTGCACTCCATAAAATATATCTTGTCAT
Source organism: Oryzias javanicus (assembly GCA_003999625.1). Lineage (NCBI taxonomy): Eukaryota > Metazoa > Chordata > Actinopteri > Beloniformes > Adrianichthyidae > Oryzias > Oryzias javanicus. The sequence continues at coordinate 7,621,637 of CM012455.1, read as the reverse complement.
AATTCTACACGATAAAATTAAATGATCTGGAGGGCCGGATATAATTACCTCGTGGGCCGGATCTGGCCCCCGGGCCTCGACTTTGACACACGAGCTGTAAGGGAACGCCATTCAAATCCAAGTCCCTGATTGGTCACAGTTCACTTGCGTAGCCTCGCGCAGACGTGAAACACACGTTTACGCTGATTTTTAAAAGCCTTTTTATTAGAAGTGGCCGGATGCTGTGGGCAGTGTGAACGTAGCTTTAGGGATTTTTTTTTCTTTTTAGGACCGGTGGACACTTCCTGTTTGGAACCCCACTCAGTCCAGCTCCTATATACAGTCAGTGCGTCTATCAGTCCATTCGTTCATGCTTTTTACCGTTTTAAGCCACCTTGAAGTCTGTTGTAACAAAAAATAAAAAGAAAGAAAACACTTCCATAGTCCATTAAAGCACATTAATTCAATCCGGTGAGACTTCCAAGACGGAAAATATATATTTTTTAATGTAAAATTACAGGTAATCTCTCTGGGGTGATGCTTACAGAGATGCATTAAGCCACCAAAAATGCTTGAAATTCTCTAACCTCCAGATAAGCAGCCAGTCTCTGTGTGTCTAATGACTGTTATAAATGATGAATGAAAGCCCCCCCCCCCCCCCCCAAAAAAAAAAAAAGCTGTAGGGCAGGAAAATCATAAATCCCACTACGTTAACGTCATTGGCAGGCCACCTTTCCTTCACCTTCATCGGAGTTGAAATACCAAAAAGTCCAGACGACATGAGAGATCGCACAGACCCCTAGAAGTGATTGGTTGCTAAAGAGGATGACAAACAGGGGGGGGGGTGTACGGCGAGCACTGAGGAAAAGGGCACGCGCAGAGGACGAATACAATTAAATAACGCTTGTCGAGTATACAGAAACTCACCGGCCGTGCCGAGCGTCACGTCCCAGGGGGAGCTGATTGGCTGCTGAACTCCCACGGCCCCGCCCTCTTTGTCCGTGCCCTGAACACCGGTTCCGGCGACGGTGCTGACCCTCCCCTCTGACAGATCGATCTGAACCAAACGCAGACGGTCAGGCGGGAAAACCTCAAACTGCAGGAGAACGTGGAGGGCGCTACCTTCCGAATCAGGTGGTTTTCTGTGTCAGCCACGTACACGGCGTCGCCTTTGAACGCAACGCCCTGAGGAGAGTGGAAGGAGGCTTCGGACAAACCGCCGTCCTTCCTGCCACTTTCAGGTCCTGGAAGAGACATAAAATAAATTAAATATCTCTTTTACAGGAAAATTTATCCTCATTAAATTTGTAAAACTTGACAAATGCAAGCATACATATTCTTGTAGCATTTTACTGATAATGGAAGAAATATGTAAAAAAAATTAAGCTTAAAATGCCATTTTCTGATTATTTCTATTCAAATTGTGAATCCGGAGAGGACAAAAAAAAAATAAATTTCTTTATTATTTTGCCAAAAAAACGCAACAATCAAAATAACAAAAATAAAAAAACAAGGAATCCTTTTTTAATAGACTTAAAGTTTATTGGAGGGGGACTTAAACACTCAATTTGATTTCAAAACAAAAAGATGCGACCATTTAACAGAACATAGAGTGGGGCAAAAAGTCTTTAGGCAGCAATCAATGGTGCAAGTTCTCCCGTTTAAAAAGATGAGAGGTGCCTGTAATGTTCATTATAGGTTTACCTTAACTATGAGACAAAATGAGAAGAAAAAAATCCAGAAAATCACATTGTGTGATTTTTAAAGAATTTATTTGCAAATTACGGTGAAAAATAAGTATTTGGTCACAATACGACCTGCGGCTCTGGAGCCACATGTGGCTCTTTTACCAATCCCTGGTGGCTCTGTGGTTAAAAAAAAAAAAAGATGTATATATGTTATAAAGTAAGTGGATTACAAGTTTAACTAAAAGTTTTTTGAGTGCCGTTTATCCCAGAAAAGCAATATAAGGTCTGTAAGCACAACCCGAATCTAGCTGCACATTTTCTATTTTTGAATAATGCTGCCAGAAACGATTATTTTAACAGTCGACTAATCACCAATTATTATTTTTTCGATGATTTGACTAATCGGGTCATGCGCAAAGTGGATGTAAAGCACACATCTTAACCATCATTAGCTTTAAACTAACTAAAAACTAGAAATATAGCATTGCCTGCGATGATGCTAGTGTGAATGCTGTAAACTGAAATTGATAGCTGAAGATGCTGAAACTGATAGCTAAAATCCCTGTAGCTGAAAGCCAGCTAAAATATTAGTTAAATGCCAAATTTGTCTAAAAAACTGAAAAAAGCCTGAGTTAGTCAAAACAGCTAGCATGTACCCGAAATATTAGCTAGACTTCTAAATAGCCTAATAGTAAAAAAAAAAAAGCCTAAATTAGCCAAAACCGTTAGCATGCAGCTGAAATATTAGCTGAACTCCAAATTAGCTTAAAAAATCCTAAATTAGCTAAAATATTAGCTAAACTACAAAATAGCCTAAAAAAAAAAACTTAACAAATGCTAAAATAGTCAAAAAAACTAGCAGAATGACATTGTAACTTTCAACTTGACTACACTCTGACTCCATATAATAAAGTAACGACTTATCGACTATTAAATTAGTCGTCCACTATTTTATTAGTTGTTTAGTTGACTAATTGTGTGACCTCTTTTATAACAAATGCTAAGTTTTTCGGTGCGACTTATTGTTTGAAAAATTCATACCATTCACTTAATTAGGTCTGATTTAATTTTTGGTTATTCAGATTTACACATTTCTCACTGAGATACACCACAAAAAGTAAAAAAAAAATAAAAAATCAGTTTTTTTTTTACAAATCACTGCTGACATTAATCTACATACCACTACATTTGCTGCATTGAGATGAACCTAAGGGGGCTTTTATTTTGAAAAATCCTTCAAAAATTTCTTAAGGATATTTTCTTTTTATGTTTGTTTTATTCATGCCAAAAAAAAAAGAGTTAATTTACATTTATCATTCTCTGTTCTCCACTCGTTACCTGTATTAATGGCACCTGTTTGAACTCGTTATCTAAATAAAAGACACCTGTCCCCCCATGGGGTCAAAACGACCACAAAAATCCCAGATGTTACATGTTTAGAACTAAGAGAAAGTGTAGAGACTGAATAAGGGAAGTTTTTACCTCCTATGACACGCAGCAGTTGTCCAGCAGTAGACACCACTAGGATTCTGTGATGCCCCGTGTCAGCGATGACCAGCCTCCGCGAGCTCTCGTCTATTGCCACCTTCCCGGGGAATGACAGGATGCTGGGCGCCAAAGAATCCTTGTACAACTTAATCCCTAAAACGTGAGTCTTCAATTGGCCCTTCTCCCCGTAAAACCGAAGGGCGGCGTCGGTGAAGAGGATCAGCTTCTCTCCGTGGCCCTCGCCCACCAGGGAGAACAGCAAATTGCCTCGTGGGCCGAGCAGAACGAGGGTCGGCCAGCAGGAGACCTCCAGCTCGTGCCAAAGACTCGCCTCGCCGTCGTTCACCACAGGGTGGCAGATGTTGTAGCGAAGGACGGCGCTGCGGATATTATCCAGGATCTGAAGGTAAATTTAGAGAAACAACTTTAAAAATCAATTAATCCTCGAAAAGTAAACTTTCTTTACAAGATATCATCTCAACTAAAGAAAAACAAGTTTATCTTTAGCTCTAGTTTTTGTTTCACCACGGTAAGGGGAAAAAATATTTTCAAAATAAACGTACATACTCAAAGGGTCACAAATTTATTGAAACGTTTTTACACTTCAGAAACAGCAAAGTAAACTATTTTAATGAACAATATGGAAAAATATATTTTTAACAAAGTCACGTTGTACTCTGATCAAAAAAGCTTTTATTAACCTATTTTATAGTACCTTTTACAGTACTTATAGCATATACAGTATAAGTGGTATTTACAAGGTATCTTTAAGGGGACCTACTGGGTACTTGCGTGATCATTTTTGTAACTACTCTGTCCTTGGTGTGTATTTATGTGGTAATATTTGGTTCCTACTTATGTGGTACTTGATGGATATTTATCAGGGGTGTGTATTTGCAAGAGTCTTACGATAAGATACGTATCCCGACATGCGTCTCACAGTACGTATCTGATATACGTCTCTCGATATGCATATCCCGAAGCGTTTCCCGATGTGTCTCACAATGCAAATCCCGATATGTGTCTCACAATACACATCTCACAATACGTAGCCCAATATGAGTCCCACAATACACATACTGACATGTGAATTCTGATATATCTCTAACGATACGTATCCTGATACGCGTCTCACGATACGTTTCCTGATATGTCTCTCACGATACGTATCCCGATACCCGTCTCACGATACGTTTCCTGATATGTCTCTCACGATACGGATCCTGATACGCGTCTCACGATACGTTTCCTGATATGTCTCTCATGATACGTATCCTGATACGCGTCTCACGATACGTTTCCTGATATGCCACTCACGATACGTATCCTGATACGCGTCTCACGATACGTTTCCTGATATGCCACTCACGATACGGATCCTGATACGCGTCTCACGATACGTTTCCTGATATGTCTCTCACGATACGGATCCCGATACCCGTCTCACGATACGTTTACTGATATGTCTCTTACGATACGTATCCCGATACGCGTCTCACGATGTGTATCCCGATACGCGTTTCACGATACGTATCCTGATACCCGTCTCACGATACGTTTCCTGATATGTCTCTCATGATACGTATCCCGATACGCGTCTCACGATACGTTTCCTGATATGTCTCTCACGATACGTATCCCGATACGCGTCTCCCGATACATTTCCTGATATGTCTTTCATGATACGTCTCACGATATGTTTCCTGATATGTCTCTCACGGTACGTATCCCGATACGCGTCTCACGATGTGTATCCCGATACACATCTTACGATGCATATCCCAAAATGTGTCTCACAATACAAATCCCAATATGTCTCTCACGATACGTATCTCACAATCTGTATCCCGATTTCCATCCTACAAAACGCATACAGACATGCGTCTCACGATATGTATCCAAATACATATCACAATATATCCTAATACTGTACCAGAATATTTTTAATTTATTTAAGACTTAGGAAGAAAAACTCTACCTGAATATTAATACATCTTTCAAGGTAATAAAATGGTAAAATTGTTTTTATTTAATGATCACAACATTAAGCACTGCAACTGTGTACTGCTGCTGGCAGCAAAGTGGCACAGAGTTTCGGTTCGGTACCCATCCCAAGTTAAAACTAAGTGGTACATGTCATAATAACAAAAACTGAAAGGCTGTATGAACATTTAACACAAGCTGGTTCACCCGAGATGTTGTTGTTGTTTTGGTTGTGGTGTAGTGCTGGTCAAATAGACTCATGGTGTTGTGCTGCCAACTAGTGGTCGGAGTTATAATAGGAAAACAAAAGCACGCTCAGAAGTAATATCATCTATTTAAAACTTTTAATCGAAACAAGTAAACGAAATATCGCGATATATCACTGAAATCGATTTTTCCCCAACACCTCTAGTATTTATACTGGGTTTTTACATAGTACCTAGTGGGAATTTATATGTTGCTTTAATGTGTCTTTTTGTAGTACTTACTACATGTAAGAACAACTTCAGTACCTTGGAGTTTACATCTTCACTTACTGTATGTTTCATAGTATTTACCATGTGTAACAGGATAGTAGGTAAACAGAAACTACCTTTAAAGTACTGTGAAAAATGGCCCAGAATTTACTTTCTACTTACTTAAGTTTAAGCATGCTTCTTGGTACTCACCATATGTAAAAAGATGAGTAATTATATAGTACTTATGTGGTAATTTATTGTGTTTTTTTGTGGTTACTATACCATTAATGACAGCAGAGTAAGTACACAGAAATTACTATTTATTGTATGGGAATCTAAAATACTTATAGGGTGTTTCAGGGTAAGTACCATTTAAGATGAAATAGTACTTATGTACAATGAAATTGGGTTGTAAAAGAAAGTCTGCTCCATTTCCACTCTATTGCTCAGTACTTGCTGAGTATGTTCATATGAGTATTACTTGATATTTACTCCTTATGTAAGGTATGAACCAAATAGTACCACATACATATACAGTAAGTACAATGTAAGTACAGATTAGGAACAAAAAAGTACCATGTAAGTACCTAGTAGGTCCAATAAAAAGTACAACTTGAATACTCTGTAAGCATAGTACTGTAAAATTAAGCTTTACATAGTTTATTTATTTATTTTAGGAAAAATTGACTCATTTTCGTTCAACACCGTTTTAGTCGTTTGTTTAGGGATCTTAAAGAGATAAATATTCCCAGACACAATAAAAATGTAAATTTGATAAATGAAAAAAAAAATCTTCCATATTAGGGGTTTGATACAACAAAAGTGATACTTAGAGTTCTAATGCAGTTTTATCAAGTTACGATTTGTTGTCTAAAAATGTCACAAAAAAAGGCTGAGCAGCTCAGAAAAAAACATTTACCTTCTCGTTAGGGAATTTTGCAGAGTGCACGCCGATAATAACCAGTCCATCTGCAAGAGACGTTAATAGACTTTTAATAGAAAAGCCATTTGGATAATGTTCCAAAACAAACCTGGAGAGTGAAGAATATAAACACAAAAACTTGTCTCAATACATTTAAGGTGGAATTTATTGACTCAAAGAATACCCTGAAGTGTGTGAATTTATTATGTAGGACGAGATAAACCACAGTCAGTCCTTTCTTTATCAAAAAAGAGCAAGATTTAATTCTATTTTAGGGATTGTGTAAGATAAGGCTACTGGATTCTAACTGATCCATAAACATTTCTGCATCAGATCCAGCTGCAGCAGCAATAATCTCTATGAAGTTTCTCTGAAAACATCCCTCAGTTTGGCTAACAATTCGGGAAAAGAAGTATCTCACAATACCAGACAGATCTGAGTGAGCAGTGTGTAAACAGATGTGACTTTTCTGTGAAAAATGAAACACAGCAGAGCATAATGTGGCTTTAAATGAGGCTTTCTGCACATGTTGAAGCGCTCCAGGCTGCAAACGGCTGTCACATCACTTTGTCTGTAGTGATCACACCAGGCTAAGAAAAGGCTTACTGTGTGGACAAATGTTTGGACGTTTGTTTGGGTGATTATAAAGAAAAAAAAAGTGTTTTATTCTCAAAAACTGTTCTTGTAAAACAAGTATTTTGTTATAGGCCACACGTGTCAAAGTCAAGGTCCGGGGGCCGAATCCGGCCCCCTGGGTAATTCTATCCGGTCCTCCACATAATTTTAATTTAATGTTATTAATCCTGCGCACATTTTTAACTTGTATTATTTTTTAAATATATATATTTTTACGGAGAGTAGAATATTGAAAATTGTTTAAGGTTAAGTTGATTTATTCTGGAATAATATTCCTTTTTTTTCTAACTTGTCCTGTCCAAAAGCTGAGCAAACAGATGTGGGCTGAAAGCCTCTTGTGTTGGGCAGATTTTACTGTCACAACAGTATATAATATATATTATTCCTGCCTTTTTGTTATTCATAACTATGTTAAAAAGCTACAGTAAAAATTTTTAAAATTGGAATTCTGCTTGCTTTTTGGACAATTTTGGCGATTATTTGGATTTTTAGGCTATTTTGGAGCTAATATTTCAGCTGTTTTGGCTATTTTAGTCTTTTTTTTCAGTTTTTTGTGTTATTTTGAAGTTTAGCTATTTTTTTTAGCTACATGCTAGCTGTTTTGGCAAGCCTATTTTTTTTTTTTTAGGTTTTTTTTGTGGCTAATTTGGGATTTAGCTAATATTTTAGATCAATTTCAGTAGCTTCAGCTATCAGCGCTAGCATCTTCAGAGGCCAAATTCAGCTTACAGCATTCACACTAGCATTATTGAAGCTAATGCTGTATATCTAGTTCACAATTATGGAAAAAAAAAAAAGTTTTTGAGCATTCAATAAATGTTTATACTGTCCGGCCCGCTACCTAAGGTGTGCTATGGATTTTGGCCCCTTGTGCGATTGAGTTTGACACCCCTGGTGTAGGGTCAAAGGTCAAAATCAGTTTGATAGAAAGTATATTCCTATTCTCTCTTGCAGGGTTATGTTTAAAAATGCATTTTAATATAAAATTGATAAACATTTTTTTTAAACTTTGTCAAAACAAGTTTGAATGGATGTAGGATCAAAGACAATGACGTGAATATCAATGGAGACTGTAACCCCTCCCCTTCTGTGTTCCAAATAGGAAGTGCCTGCTGGTTGCAAGAAGGCCAAAGTCCTATAGATCTCCATTGAGAAACAGTTACATCTCAGTCTTTCTGATGCTTCTTTCTTAACATGTTCTTTTCTAATCCTAAGATTAATTTTCTTCATCACCAGTTCTTCAAGTTACAAACTGACCAATCAGATGCCTCAGTAAAAGCATGTGGCTCCCGCTGGCCCCGCCTCCAACGTTTGATTGACGGATTCCTCCGAGCCACTTTCAGTGGGAGGGGTGTGGGATTTGAGCAAGCCGGAACAAGCTCACTCCTGATTGGTTGACAGTACTTCCTCTAAAAATGTGACTCGGGTTGCAATCGCGGTAGATGTACCAGGAAGTGACGGCAAAGGCTATTGCCTGATTACGCAAGGGTAGAAGGTAATGCATTTCCTATGGGTGACCTCAATGTTTATTTAATGTTCTACGGTCAAAGGTCACCTGTCAAAATGATTTTGATGGAAAGTATACTCCTATTCTCTCCAGAGCGCATTATAGTACTGCCAATGTTGAACAGCTGTTTCTGTGACTTCAGACACTTTTTCTAAAATAAGTCAAGTGACAAAATATCTTAAAAGAGATAAACGTTTTGAACTATTACTTCAATTTAAAACACATTCAAAGGCGTTTGGACTCTCTGACTGGTGGACACAAGATTATGAAGCATTTACCACTCGATGAGTTTCATCCCTCATTGCCTCTGGCTGTCCACTACGGTTGTAGTGGGGCTGGGTCGTTCTGTGGGAGTGACTTGGCAGGACGGCTCCCACACCTCAGAAGCCAGAGCAGCAAACACATTGTACCCATGGCGGAGCCAAGATAAGGCGGGTATGTCGCTGTGTGACCGTCGATTAAACAGGACTTCAGTGAAGACCAAAGAATGAAATGAATTTAGAACATTTCAGGAAAAAAAAAATCTTTAATTATTTAGTATTTATTTATAACTGATTTGATTATAAAACAGCAAGAGTTGCAATAATCATTTGCGTTTAAGTGGATGAAATTACGACGCTAAAGGGGCGATTACAGTGCAGTCGTAGTAACTACAGCAGCGTGAAGCCGTAAAACTGGAGTCCCTTACAGTGCAGCTTATTTTTAGCTGCTGTCTTTTTACAGAGGAGATAAGGACCTTCCTGCACTTGGAAGAGAAGCAGAAGGTTATACTCCAGTTTCCCAGTTCCCCTGATGCAGCGCGACACGACGCCGCAGTTGAGCTGCGTTTCCTCTGCAACACCTGCCAGACTGCCGCTGCTCTCAATGCGGCCCAGCTGGCATCAAAACACAACATTTCCAGGATTTTTAATTTTTCAAACTTCATTTTAGGATTTTTTCCAAATAAAATATCTATTTTGATGAGTTTAAAGAAACCTTTATTAGCCAAGAGCGAAACACACACATTTTTTTTTTTTTTTTTGCAAAATAAAAGCGTATTTAACGCTGGTTATCTTTCAACCATGCATAGCAATTATGATTGTGAGGGCTTATTGTTAAATCCTGCAAAGCACGGGAGCTGTGTGCGATGAAAAGACGTCATTCTTCAAATGTAGCTTATCTTTTCATTTCAAGCTTTTACTGCTGGTTGCAGATCCAACTTATTTCATGTACCTGATAAGACCCAAACGGTTAAAAATTCAACCAGCTTTTTTTTTCTGTCTTATTTAAAGAGATTTATAAATAAAAATCAGAACATTTTGTGCGAATAAACAAAGATAGATCCTTTTATTTCCTAAAGAATGGATGACGCAGGCCTTTTGTGTCCTTAAGAAGCGGATGTAAACAGTGTGTAAAGACCTTGAATTGAGTGTCTCTTCTCCAGCTGGTGCAGGTCAGGGAGGATGTGCATGCAGTTGATGCAGCAGTAAGTGAAGAAATCCAGCAGCACCACCTTTCCAGCCAGCTCCTTATATACAGACAGAGGTGATTCTGTGTTCAACCACTCCAAATCTGAATTAAAAAAAAAAAAAAATTAATTAATTTTTTTTAAAAAAGCAGTGATGCTGCCATTCTTTAAATTTAGTCAATCTGTGTGCAAATGAATGTTGTTTATACTAAAAGTTGTACTTCTAGAGAATGTCTCCACCTCCAATTAAAGAGTGCTTCTTTCATTAAGCACTGGAATAAACCATTTTTCTGATTTTTATATATATTTATAGGAAAAAATATTATTTAAGAAAATTTGAGGATTTTAAAATTAAGCAAAAACAATAACTTTTTATGAATCTATGCATTAAATATTGCAACAAGCAAACATTTAAAAACCCAAACTTTGGGTTTTTAAATACCAAAACTTTAAGTGGAAGCACCTTTGGGTCCTAAAGGTGCTTCCACTTAAAGTATTAAAAAACAATCATTTCCCTTTGGTTATTTTTAATGGTTTTTGTATACTTATAATGTACAGAGTTTTCTTTTTAAATCATTGAAATAAAAAAATTACAATAATGAATGACTTACTATCAGTGCTGCCAAAAACAATTATTTAGTAGTCGATTAATCACTAATTACTTTTTCCGATTCGTCGACTAATCAGGTCATGTGCAAAGTGGATGTAAAATGTAAATCTTAACCATAATTAGCTTTAAACTAACTAAAAACTTGATATATAGCATTACCTGTGATAATGCTGTAAGCTGAATTTGGCCACTGAAGAGACTACTGCTGATAGCTGAAGATGCTGAAACTGACAACTAAAAACACAGAAGCTGAAAGCAAGCTAAAATATTATTTAAAGGCAAAAAAAAAAGCCTACATTAGCCAAAACAGCTATCATGTAGCTGAAATATTAGCTAAACTCCAAAATAGCCTGTCTTAATAAATGCCAAAATATTCCAAAAATTAGAATAATGCCATTATAACTTTCAACTTTAATACAGTCTGACTCCATCTAATATAAAATAGCGACTAATCGACCATTTTAATAATCGATTAGTCGGCTTATTGTGGCAGCCCTACTTGCAAAAAAAAGTCACAAAACAGATTGAAACTATGTGAAGAAAGTAAACCAAAAAGTTGCTGTAACAAAACAGTTTTCAGTTATGTTTTAATTGCTGTTAAATGAGAAAAAAAATCCCTTCTAGGCTGTTCGTTTGAAGGCTATATGTGCTAAAGGATGTTAAAAAGCAGCATGATTTATATACTTAAAATATGACAAAATCTACAAGAAAATAAAAAGAGAGAAAACTTGTAAATGGTCAGGGGTCACAAAGGAAGCCAGTAATCAACAAACTTAGTTATGAACAGTGATCAATAATATATTTTTTTGTACGTGAAAAATATCACCACCTACTGGTAAAGTGGGATATTAACTAAGATTAATGTAAAGATTTGCTGAGTTTCCCCTCAAAGAAACTCAAACATTTTATTTTCTTCAAATTATAATTTAATGCAGTTCTGCTATAATTTATGATGCATCATAAGGCAGGAATAACATTAGTTTCCTTGTTGACGAAGAGTCTTTGATTAAATTGTTTTTCCTATATGATTTTTAACACTTAAAGGGTTAAATAAATGTATTTTGTTTTGATTCATTTTAAATATTTTACCTCAAACAGTTTGTTTTAGTCTTCAGTGTGGAGTTACTCAGTGAGGTAAATATTGGATAAGACAACAAAACAACATAAGATTTGCAGTAAACTGGTTAAAACATATAGATGTAGCTAAATTAAACTGACAGCAGACTTTTAGAAGGAAATATTGTCAATTATTGGCCAAAGTCTGGTCCACTGCTGTTTATCTAAACAGACTAAAAGGAGATAGTTATTTGTAGCTCTAAGAAAAATCAGGAAACCTGAAAAATATGATTAATTTTCAATAAGAAGAATTTATATCTATTAACAGAAAGTTCCCTCTATGCTAAGGGGTGATTTCAGTACACAAACCCTGAAAAATGTTGTGAAATGTAGTTAGCAAACTTTAGAGAAGCTGCAATCACAGAAATTCTGCCAAGGAACTATGCTACGGAAGTTAAAGATGCTAGATGGTCTGACCTGTTTGGAAATCGGGAATTGTCAGGTCTTCCCTCTCATCTACCCTTTTCAAAAACTGCTGGACAAGTTCCTCTTTTTCCTCTTGCGTAGTTGCGTCTTCTAGGTCGCAATCGAGCTGACTCTGGAGGGGAAACAGAGTGGAGAGGCTACACTTGGACGCCATGTTTTCAGAAGGCGTTTTGGAACGTCCAGCGCGTCATCAGTTGCTGACAGGGACTAACCAATCAGAACCAGACTCCACCAATTTTTCCCTCAGCTGCCATTTATGTATATTTGAACTAAGATTCGTATCAGCAGTTTCGCTACAAAAAAATAATACAAAAATATTGATTTAAATAATTTTCAAAAAAATATACGTCCTTTATTAGAAAATGGTTTCTTAAAAATACTCAGTAAATTTATCGTCTACCAGACATTAACCCCATTTTTTAATTTTATTTGTTTGAGAAAGTGTTTTTGTTTTAAGCTAGCTATATATACTTAGTTTATCAACACGATGTGGCGGCAAGTCATGCTAACAGAAAGATGAGTAAAGTCTAAATTATGCTAAATGTGTTGAGAAAATGTAACAGTATACATTTTAACTATCAACGGACGCATTTTTTTTTAATTAAAATATTTACGAACAGACTCATTTTTTCCCCCCATTTTGTTACCCGCGGGATGTTACCAAACGTTAGTTCTTGTGTAATAATACCAGCAGCCGGTTTGCGTTACTTCCTCTTGTCCAAATCATCATGTCACAAAAGGACGACTCTGAAAATGATATTTGGGAGTACAAACCACTTCAGAAGAAAAGAAAAAGAAACGACTCGCCGCCTGGGACCAAAAGAAGAAGCACCTCCAGGAGAACCAAGCAGCAAACTTTTGTTTCAGTCAAGTCTAATACAAAGAGTCCAAACCTCAGGAGGGATTGTACCACAACCGGTAATGTGGACGCCAGAATCAACTCAAAGCCTCACAATGTACCCTTAAAAGCATCCCAAACGAAAGACTCCACACAAAGTGACAGCAATGCCGCTGATGAGGAGCTATCAGAGGACTTCTGTCCGGTCTGCCAGATGCCCTTCAGCATTTTGGTCGTGCAGACCCAAAGATGGCATATTGCTGAATGTCTGGACAACAACAAGGACAAGTGTAAAGGTACACACACTCAAATAAAACTCATACTTACCAAATTAATGTAATACTTCATCTGTAATATGTGCTTCCATAAAAAAAATTATAAACATCCATGATAGTTGTTTATGATTTTGGTAAACTTTTGTCATTTCTTCAAAATAAAAGCATGATAAATGAATAGATCAACAATAAAAACTTGATCATCAAGCAGTTTTTATTGTCTTACCAATATAAATGTCAATGTTTCTGTTATAAAAATTGTTCCTGTTTAAAAGCTACAAAATAGTTTATTTATATGAAAATAAAGTATTTATACTGTAAGTAACCACAATCGGAGATTTATTTTGTACATAAAATGAAATTTAATAAATGAAAATAAGTAAGAGAACACATTTGAATGGGAGAAATTGGCCCATGCAATATAAAATATGAAAGAATAATACTTTTTCGTTTGCTTCTCTTTTTTTCCAGATATGTTCTTGTAGGATTATTACTTATTAAAAAAAATATGTAAACATTTACAGTGTTTGACCTCCAAAATCATTTTTTTGATTGATTAATTTGGTTTATTTCAAGCATCGATTATGGACAGTATAGAACAGAAAAAGAAAAAAAATTACACAAATTTTCAAACACAGAAATGATAAAGTTAATTGATTAGAAAATAAAGAAAACAAAAAAACAAAGACACACTTGTGTCAGATTTGAATAATTTTATCAGCTAAAGTCAAGTAGAGTTTGATTGGTTGAAAAAAAGTGGGAAAAGGTAAATTTATATTTTCCCACCCCTTCTACGTTATCCCAAATTTATATTATCCTTACCCCAACAAGCAAATTACTTCATTTTACAGTTTTGCAAAGTTTTTGTAATCCGGTTCTGATCCGATCAAGTGCAATTTTTTCAAGAAGCTGAGCTGATAGTTTGTTGATTTTTTATTATTCTCAGAAAATATTCTTTCATAATTTTAGTGAACTTTATTCTGTAAATTTATTAGTTTTAACAGATAAAGTTACCTTTTAAGTGGCTTTTTCTGACATTTTTTTAAAAGTTCTATTTAACAAAGCATCTTTGCTTGTGTTTTTGATCTGATCCAGCTCACACCTAAATATTTTAGTGCTAAGACTGCCTAAAAGTGTAAAATTTTCTAACTTATTCGCTCTTATTATTTATCTTTGAAGTCTCCTTCATTATAGAAAACAATTTTCTGATTTTATTTTGATGATTTATGGTTTTATGTAATAAGTCGTTCTTTTTTACAGCTTAAAACCCTCCTGTTAAAATCCCTGCCATCCCAAACAAAATTTGCTTTGATATTAAAATGATTCAAATCTTTTTATAACTTAATCAGGATCTTGTGATTTTGAAGTTAATTGATTTAGGAAATTGATCCGTCAATGCTCAGTTTACAAGAAGTCTGAGTGAATCTGGCCTCTTTACTGTTCAGATTTGCCGCTAAAAATCACGCAACATTAGAAATAGTTTCCAAGAAGTTATAAAATTAGAACAAAATTGAGAAAATAATTTATTTCCCTTTTAAATAAAAATTATGCTGTTAATATGCAGCATCAAAAGACTGGAATGACCTTTAAAAAGTACTAAAACGAACCACTTTTGTATCAATTTCAGCTTTTAAAAACATTTTAATTAATGTACTGACTGAATCCTGCACGTTTTAACTAAAATGTATTGTTTCCAGAATTATTTATGACTGAATAGTTTTCTTTAGGTTAATTGTTATACATATTCTGATGCTTTTATCTGCTTTAGTATTTCTCCACGTCTTTTTCATAAATAAGACCATGTTCTAAAAGGGTATCCAAACATTAAATCAACTTTTTTTTACTTTTGACCTCCATAAATGGGGCTTTAAAAGTGCAGTTTGTTGTCAAATTTTTAACAATTTAAAATAAGCTTGTTTAATTCTTGAAAATATAGTCAAAACCCGTCTGCGTGCTGCCCCCCACAGGTTGGATTGAGGTATTACAAATCATTATTCAAATCATTTGAGTCCCATGTCCTTTCAGAATTCTCACGTCATGATCTGCTGCTCCACTAATGATAACAGTCATGTTCCCCAGCCCCACCCCCTCTGACTCTGGGCGGAGTCAGCCTCCAACTTCACTGTTTGGTTACCCTTTAATAGCTTGTCTGGTTGAATAAAGGTTACTTTTTTTTTTTTTTTTTAAAGTTAGAAATAGAAAGTCAGAAAATATGTTTTCATTTATCCACCATGTACTATGCAGCTCAAAAAAGAAAGAAAAAGGTGTTTTTAGCGTGTTTTTGTGGCTTTTTACTGATGATGGTGGACATATATAAAGAAAATTAAGCTTAAAATTGCATTTGAGTATTTTATTTATTCAAATTGTTAGCAGACAAAAAAATGCAGTTTGAAAAGAAGTAATTATGACTCATTTTTTGAATCATAATTACATTTTAATCATAATTAAATGTAAAATGAACTCAGACTCTAAGAAGTTACCGTTTTTTTGTTATGAAATGTAGTTAAAATAGAGTAATAATTTGTTATCTTGTCAACAAAGTAAAAGTTCATTTATTTTGAACAGAATGTCCAGATGGTCTCCAGTGCTCCTCCACCATTCCAAGCCATTACAAAAACTTCAACCACACGCTCCTCGCTCACAGTCGAGCAAACAGCGACTCGGCCATCCTGACTCAGTCCCAGGAAGCCGCTGCGGGGGACGTCTGCACGTTTGGGGAGTCACAGGCTTCCTCCCCTCCCTCATCCAGTCACAGTATCTCCGGAACTCCTCCTTCCAAACCAACAAACGGCCTTTTGCTGCTGCGCTCTCCAGGACCTGAAGACTTGAAGAAGAAGAAAGGCTGGTCCACGAAAAGCCAGAAATCTATCGTTTCTTCACAGGAGCTTTCATCTACTCCTGTCAAAGACAATACTGCAACCGAAGAGGAGGAGTCTTCCTCCAAAGACGATGAAGCGATATCCTTCTCTCCTCTGTCGGAACTCCCTGAAACTCTTTTTGATGGATTAAAAAATGAAAACTCCATGACGCTTTTCGATGACAGCTTTTCTGAAGATGAGCTCCTGGTGGATTTCATTGATGGAAATGTGGATCCGCCCTCTTCAGACACTCACCTGCTTTCATTTTCCTCATCAGCTCGTAATCAGGAAGCTGCTTCCTCATTTGCTGCGAACAGAGCAGAGAGTGAAGAAGCGAGTGGCCGTTCTGGGAATGAATGCAGTTTGGTGAAATCACCTCAGAGTCTCGTTTTAGAGAATCTGAGAGAAACTCTTCAGTCCTCACAGGGTCGGTTTGAAGTTCAACCAGAGCGAAGCATGCCGCCTCAGAAGGGCCTTAAAACGGCGGGACAGGCCTCTGGTTTGAAGCAGATGGACATCGGGTTGTTTTTTGGCCTCAAACCACTAAAGGAGAAGAAGGAGGGTGTCCTCGACAGCGCCTCCGTTCCACCCGCTGGGGAGGACGCGGGGGGGAGGGGGCGAAGGAGGAACGGGCAAAGCAAAAGGGTCACCAAGACGCCGGGAGACGCCGAGCCCGATTTGAGTTCGGCAAGCGGGCAGCAAGAAACGGCGAGAGGTGGGAGCAGAGGGTGGAGGGGAAAAGGGTGGAGCAGGGTCAACGCTGACGGAGAAGCGCAGTCACGTCGCTGTCCGTTCTATAAAAAGATTCCAGGTGAGAAAAGGAATTTTTAAGTCCGTTTGTCCAAAAAAAAAGTTTTTTAAATAGTTCTCTGTATCTCCAACAATTTTTATTTATTTTTTTTAAATAATCTTTTGATTTGCTCTGTTGAATTTTGAGTTCATTTGTTTGTAAATACATTAATAATCTACATTTATGTTTGAAGATATTCATATTAATCTGATACAGTTCACATATTGTAATATTTATTAGTGAAATAATGAGATTCTTAAAACCATACAGTGTTACATGGATTCTCCAACAATTGTTCTGCTTCTCATGGAGGGCGTTTCAGTTTGGCCACTAGGTGGCGATCGCGCTATAATATCAAACCTTATTCCAGAAGAAGAAAGTATGAGTGAAAAACAGTTTTAGACCAGTGGTCCACAACCCTTGTCCGGCCACGGACCGGTTTAAATGGGACAATATTTTTCACGGACCGGTCCAAATTTTTTTTTTTTTTTTTTTTTTTAAGCTTCCAGTTTAAGAAAATCTGTATTTCAAAGTAAAATTATACTAAAAGAAATGTTTATTGTTTATTATTCTAAAAATATCAGATATTTTCTATGCAGATGATGAAGATTCAATGAAACAAAGTTTTTAAGTTGTTGTTGTCTTTTTTTCAATTTAGCCTTCGATTATCTTTCAGGACTAAAATATTAACATTTTGTCTTTACATAAATCTTTATTCATTGTTTTTTTTTCCAACACAAAGTAAAGTTTTCTGTGCTAAAATTTCTGATAATAATTTCTAATTCAGTCTTGCTGGAGAAATATTATCAAATGTCCATTTTACAAGTTTCTACAAATCGGCAACTTTATTTGATTGAATCTTCATTCTCTGTAAAATGTTTGTGGATGGATTAAACTTTGTGATGATGATTTTTCCCTTTAATGTGGAGGCTAACAACCAGACGCTAGCTTCAGCTACGTCCGACTTTTTTAAGGTGTGGTAAAGCAGGTATTTTCTAAATATAATATAAAAGTGAATCCACCGTGTCGGTAACTTTATCTACGTGTGTGGAACAGTCTAGAGTCTGTCAGAGGATTATCCAGAGCAGCTTCTGCTAGATGAAAACTCTCGATTATTCTGTACGTGGAGGAAAATTTGTCTGTAAGCGGCAGCTGTATTGTCCTTTTGAAGTCGAAGTCTCTGATGAATAATCTAAGTTATCGTATTTATTTTCTTTCTGTCTCGGTAAGTGACCCACGGACCGGTCCACTTCTGGGCATAAAAATATGTCCTTAAAAGAGTTTGGAAAATTCATGTCTGTGAGTTTATAAAGATGATTTAGTCAGCAATGTATGTTTGTTTATTCGTTAGCATTAGTCGTCTTACGGGAAATCCCATTATACGTTAGCATCGAGCTAGCGTGTTAGATCAATCTCTACTTTTATGGATAGATTATTAATCAATTAAGCTTAGATTGATTTTTGCCAACGCAGCCTTATTTTTAACTAATTTTTGTACATTTTAGGCACCAAGTTTGCCATCGACGCATTTCAGTACGGGAAGATTGAGGGAATTTCTGCATATTTCCTCACACACTTCCACTCGGACCATTATGGAGGACTGACCAAAAGCTCCACAGTTCCTATTTACTGCAACAAAGTAGGTGCTTGTATGAAAGCTTTTCTTTTTAAAGTGAATTCTTGTTTTTCTCAGGTGGAAAAGCGGCTTTTCTGTTAGTTTTAATGTGTAAATTCTTTGTTTTATTGAAGAAAGTTCCTTTAAATCCCTAATTTGAACCAGAACTTTAATTGTATTTAATCAAAAGGAGTTCAAGACTAAATTTCTGAGAAGAAATTGCGAACAAAATCACATCGGTTTCCTTTACAGTCAATCTGAAAAGAGAGAGGAGCGTTGTACTGTTCCTATAACTCCTCTCAGTGAATGCTGAGTTTGTGTGGATTATAACTGAACGTCTGCTTCTCCTTTAAATTCACCGTGGATGTACCTGCTCCACTTATCTGACAGAAACGCATTGACTTCAAGCTATGAAAATTAGCTTTCAGCTTCCCGGCTGAATACTAATTTGTTGATAACTCTGAATATTCAGTCAATTAGAATTTTAATCCCTTTTTTTTTTTTTTTTTTAAATGGGATTTATGGGATCACTTCTGCATAAAAAATGCAGAATAATTTAGTTCATCTGGATCTCATTTGGCTTTTATCTTTACAGTTGGTGTGTGAAGGAAATTTCATTTATCCAGCTGTAATGTTTTGTGAAAATGTTTTAAATGAATCTGAAACGGGACATTGTGGAGGGTTTGTTCACGCGGTCGGTCATCGGGGTGTGTATCGGCAAGAGGCTCGCGATTCGCGATACATATCGCAATATATAACAAGTCTGTGCTGAACAATTTTTTTTTTTTTTTTTTTTTTTTTTTTTTTTTAAGCGTATGTCTTTAAAAAAAAACAATTTGACCTGAAAATTAATGTCTTTCATTGATTCACTCATTCTTATCTGAGCTACTACAAAGCTAGTCCACATTTTAATGATACTGGCAGCAACGTGGCTCAGAGTTTTGGGGAAAACTAAGTAGTAAATGTTCTGTAGCAGCAAAAACCACAAGGCGGACTGAAACGGAGCAAAACGGAGCCGTCTGTTATTAGAAATCCAACAAGGAAATCTATCATTATTTTGATTTGACAATAACGAGCATCAGCGGAATCTCAGCGGTTCTCCACGCAAGTCCCGCCCACCAACGTTGCGAAAGGCGAGCAGTTCAGAATGGACAGACACGCCCCCACCTGTGTAGATTCCAGTCAGGCCGACCTGAATTTCAGCTGGATCAAAATTTAAAAAAAAAAAAAAGTTTATTTCTCACAAATGCTATAGAAAAATGTATGAGGGGAAAAAAAAAACAGAATTCCAGGAAAAATGTCAAATACACAGCCGTGAGAAATTCTTATTTTTTGGGCTTCCTGGTGTAACTCGAGCCTGGATTTTTGTATTTTCATTCAGAAAGATGTTGATTAGTTTGTTGACACATTTTAATCCTGTGTTGTTTTTTTTTTCTTTTATAAAATTGCACCTAAAACTTTCACTCTGTTACAGTTTGTTAAACATTTCTGGGGTTTCCACAGCAAAATAAATCAAATTTCTCCAGATGGAATTTTCTGTTTTTACATGATTTTATGTCTAGTGTGTACATATGACATGAAGAAATGAAAAATAGGAGAGGTTGTACTGATTAAAATGAAACCAAATAAGAAAGCAGGAAAAAGCAGAAAATTCCAAAACAGAGTTTTAGACCCTTTATGTTCCAAAGGGTTAAAAATAAATGTTCTAAATGTACAATTTTATGTGATTTCATATTTTGATTATTTGCAGATAAGTGGCTGGCAAATACTGTAACTAAAAAATGTAAAAAAGTCTAAGATGATTAATTTTTTTTCTAGATTTGCGTTTAATTTTTTCAATCGATTTCCAGCCCTAATAAAAATTGATACAATTGATATGATACATTATCATATCGTTTTTTCAATTTTTTTTATAAATTTATTTTTTTGTTCCCGCCCTACACTCCTTGTAGGTCATAAAGGTTTAACACAAAGTGCTGGATCTTTATTTATTTTTGCCT
Source organism: Oryzias javanicus (assembly GCA_003999625.1). Taxonomy (NCBI): domain Eukaryota; kingdom Metazoa; phylum Chordata; class Actinopteri; order Beloniformes; family Adrianichthyidae; genus Oryzias; species Oryzias javanicus. Next base: position 7,601,001 of record CM012455.1, on the reverse strand, counting down.
AGATCAATGGTGAAATTTCTAAGGGAGTGGGTCGTACCATGTGCAGGGGGGTGTGCTTTTCTTAAATCACTGCAGGAAAACTGCATTTATGGTTTCTTCTCGAGCAGATCACAGGAAACCTGGTGAAGAGCAAACTGAGGGTGTCAGAGGAGTATGTCCACATCCTCCCCATGAACACTGAGGTCATCGTAGAAGGAGTCAGGGTCCGCCTCCTGGACGCCAACCAGTAAGTCAAGTCTGCGATCCTCTTTCAATCTCTTCTAAAATGACGATTATGCCACAAAAACATGTTAAATAAGATTTTCCTCTTTAAATCATTCGTCTTTTTGCTCTTATTCTTTTTTTTATCTCTTTCCTCTCAGCTGTCCAGGAGCGGCCATGCTGCTGTTCTTCCTCCCTGATGGACAGACGGTCCTCCACACCGGGGATTTCCGAGCCGACCCCTCCATGGAGACTTACCCTGAACTGCTCGGCTGTCGGGTGCAGACGCTCTACTTGGACACCACGTAGAGTATTCTTTTGAGTTCATTTGAAGTCGTCTTCAAAAGAGATACAAGAAAGATCAAACCATTGAGAAAAAAAGGCCAAAATATGTTGTTGAAAATCTAAAAAAAGTAACTTTTTAATAGTTTTTCTTGTTACTAAATGACGTGTCTCTTAAAATATAAAATCTTGCCTTGCAGTAAACTGCATAACAAACAGTTTTTATTTTTCTTCGCCAGCTACTGCAGTCCTGAGTACACGTTTCCCAGACAGCAGGAGGTCATCAAGTTTGCAGCCAACAGAGCCTTTGAGTCGGTGACCCTGAATCCACGCACACTCGTGGTGTGTGGATCCTACTCTGTGGGGAAAGAGAAGGTCTTTTTGGGTACGTGTCACGAAATATTCCTTTTTATAAGGTCGAGAGAAACCAAAACGAACCTTCTCCACATTAATGAAATGTGTCTGGTAACGTGTGCGTCACCAGAGTCGCATTGATCTGAAGGAGTGTCGTTTTCTGCAGCTTTATGTAACCGTCTTTCCCTGAAAGGTCGTCTCTTATTGCATCTTTATTGGAAGTGATGTGGAAAATTTCTGTATTGGTGGTTTCCTTTTTTCAGATTTGTTGTCCTTGTGTTGAGGTTATCTGTCCTTTTTTTTTTTTTTTTTTTTTTTTCAGAAGAAGAACTTTGGTAATTTTTTTTTTTTTTTTACCAATTTTGGTTTGGAACACAACGATGTTTTACTTTTCTGTTCCAATTTGATTTGAGCTAAATGTTGTTGCAGATGGTCTCTAATCTACGGAGGCCTGGATGTGACTTTCAAAGAAAATTATCAAGTGTTCCCTCAAATTAATCATTTATGGCTATAATTTAGTATTTTGTGCACACACATTTGCATGTTATCCATACAAATTTTTATTTTGTGACCAAAAATTAGCATTTTGTTAGTAATTTGTTTCCAAAATGTTTGCATTTAATTGACAAAATTGAGTATTTATGGCCACAGATTAGTTTTGTGAACAAAAATTAGCATTTAGCATCATTAGTTTTTACTGATTTGTTCCCACAAAATCTTATTTTTTTTTCAGACGAATTGCTGATTTTTTTCGCAACATAATTGCTGATATTTTTTTTTCGCGCAACATAACTGCAGACTTCTTTTTTTGTGCAACATAGTAGCTGATTTTTGCGCAACAGAACTGCTGATTTTTTTTTTTTTTTTTTTTTTCCCCAAACAATAACTGCTTTTTTTTTTTGTGCAACAATTGCTGAATTTTTTTTTTTTTTTTTTTTTTTTTTTTTTTTTGCGCAACTTCATTGCTGATTTTTGCACAACATAACTGCTGATTCCTTTCTTTGCGCAACATAATTGTTCATTTTTTTTGTTTTTTTTTTTTGCACAACATAATTGCTGATTTTTGCGCAGCAAAACTGCTCTTTTTTTTTTTTTTTTTTTTTAAAATGACAACATAATTGCTGTTTTTTTTTTGTTGCAACAATTGCTTATTTTTTTTTTTTTTTTTTTTTTTTTTTTTTTTTGCGCAACTTAATTGCTGATTTTTGCGCTACATAACTGCTGATTCTGCTAACTTATTGCTAATTTTCGGGCAGTGCTCGTCTTCGTGCACCGAAGATGCTAATTTGCGCTCACAGTTTGCTAATAGAATGTTAGATTGTGACTTTGAAATGCTAGTTTGTTCACACAAAATACAAATCCATTTGAAGGAACAATTTGTTTTAGGTTCGTCATGTCCAGGGTTCCGTACTTATGTAGATCATTTTAATCTATTTTTTGTCTTTGTTTTCACCTTTCCTTGCAGCTCTGGCAGAAGTCTTGGGGTCCAAAATCTGCCTCTCTAAAGATAAGTACAACACTATGTGCTGCCTGGAATCAGAGCAGATCAAGAAACAAATGACCACCGACTGGAAGGGAGCACAGGTCCACGTGCTTCCCATGATGCAACTCAACTTTAAAGTGAGTTATTTTTAAAAAAAAAAGCATTTTATTTTCTCTGATCCATAATTCATCATAATAATTTAGTTTTTGTTCCTATATTCAAACCACGCCAAACTTAATTTCTGAAAAAATACCTTTCAACAAAGAATGTTGATCATTTTGGCAGAAACTCCAGGATCACTTGGCGCGTTTTTCGAGTCAGTATGATCAGCTGGTGGCGTTCAAACCTACAGGCTGGACCTTCAGCCAGCAGGTGGACTCAGTGGAGGACATTCAGCCTCAGATCAGTGGAAAAATCTCCATTTATGGTAAGGGGGCATACCCATTATTCATTTATTTATTGCTCAGCATTCACTTCTATAATACTTTAATTTATTTAAAAAGATTCTGGACCTTTTAGAATTCATTTAGAAATGAGCTTGTATATATTCATTCATGCATGTTTATTTACTGATGAGAATAAAGCAGGAATGTTGATGTGAACCTTTTCGTCTGACTGACAGGAATCCCCTACAGCGAGCACAGCAGCTTTCTGGAGCTGAAGCGTTTCGTCCGGTGGCTCCGCCCCCTGAAGATCATTCCCACCGTTAACGTCGGCAGCTGGGCGAGCAGGAAAGCCATGGAGAAATGTTTCAGAGAGTGGCTGACGGAAACCAAAACGTAGAATCAGGTCTTTTAGAACAAATGTTTTGAAACTAATTTTATTAATTTACAGTTCATGTATTAAATAAATGATTTTTTTACCTACTTTACTATTACATCCTCATCCAACTGATGCTTCAAAGCTGTTTTTTATTCTGAAAAATAAATATTTTCTTAACTGATTGCATTTTGTCATTTCTTATATCATAACTACTATTTCTTTAGTGTTGCTTCAGTTCCCGCTGAGATTTCTCAACATTTTTAAGCAGAGATTTTTGCTGAATGGTTGCATCTATAAAGGAACCTAAAACAAAAATGTAGTTTTCAAAAAAGCAAAATGTTCTGCCTCTTCATTTATTTTTTTTCCATTGAGAAAAAAAACAAGTATTTTAAGCCTTTTGCCAGAAAGACTTTATAGCACGTGTCAAAGTCAAGACCCGGGGGCCGGATCTGGCCCTTCGAGTAATTATATCCGGCTCTCCAGATCATTTTATTTTATTATTAATGGCTTGATGTTATCTCGCTCTCATTTCTAACTTGTGTAATTTTAACAGAAAATATTTTTATGGAGAGTTAAATATTGAAAGTTAACTGATTTATTCTGGAATAATATTCCTGTATTTTATTGTTAAATTACAGTTTTAAAGTTTGAAAATTTGGCTTTCTGCTATTTTTTATTTTAGCATTCACTAAGATTTTTTAGGCTACTTTGGAATTTTTATAATTTAAGCTATATTTCAGCTAATTTAGACTTTTCAGTTTTTAGGATACTTTGAAAAAAACATGTAGCTAATAAAAAAAACAGCTAAACTTCAGCCACTGGTTTGGCTAACCTAAGTTTCTTAGGCTAATTTAGCATTTAGCTAATATTTTAGCTGACTATCAGCTTCAGCGTATTTAGCTATATTTTTCAGCATCTTCAGCAGCCAAATTCAGCGTTCACATTAGCAGTGACGTGCAGAAAGTGGAGGAAGGTGAGGCTGAGGCTCACCAGCAAAATATAGCTTAAAAGTTACATACATTAAATAAGATGGATGTACTTTACTAAACTTAAAAATCAAATGTTTTTTTTCTACATTACCTTTTTTGTGCTGGTTTTCAACTTTACTTCAGTAAAAAAGCATCAAATTTACGAGTTTCCTGTTCAACAGTGCTGAGTGATGAAGCTCCGCCCCCAGCCTCACCCAGCGCTGCAGACATCGACTAACTGGAACTGGAGCCGACGCATGCGCTGTATGGTTTCAGTTCCCATGGAGTTTTCTGAACATTTTTAGCAGAGATTTCTTTACAGATTTTTGCTGAATTGTTGCGTCTATAAAGGCAACTAAAACAAAAATGAAGTTTGCTCAAAAACAAGATTTTCTGTCTCTTTTGTTTAGAAAAAGCAGTTTTAATAGAGAGGGGACAATCAAAGAAGCTTTCAACATGAAGAAATATGCCTTTTTTTATACGAATTAGTTCTGTAGAGGAGAATTCTCAATTTGAATACTTTCAAATCACTGGATACAACTGAGCAAACTCCTTTTGACATCTATGGAGGACATTTGAGGCTTTCCAAAGATGCCAAATTTGAACGGATGGGCCTCTGGGAATTATACTTTTTTTTTTTTTTTTTCTTGTTAGAGGTTTTGCAAAGTATTTTTACTCCACCTTCTTTACCTCCTAATGGGTAGAAATACTCTTAAAAAAAGAAAAATTTGTTTAATGGACTCATCCCAATCAATCTTTGAATTGTTTTTTTTTCTTTCACTATAAAGATCTACTTAAATTAACTTTTTTTTTTTTTTTTTACCCAATTTGCTCCCAGTAAAAGTAAAGTCTGGAACTTGTTTTTTTTTCCTTTTTTACTTTTAAAACTTTATTGAACCAGTATCTGAAAACAAATTACTCTGACAAGTTTTTTTTTATCAGCTAAATATGTTTTTATGCTTGATTTTTTTTTTTGTTTCTGCTGAAACTTTTTATGAAAATTAGACAATTTTTCAAACAATCCAACATAATGTTGAATTCTGATTTCTTTGGAAAATATCAATAAAAAAAGTGTGGAAAAAATATTACAACTATATACAGATATTATATATAGTCACAGTACAGAAGAAGCAAACACACAAAAAAAGCCTGTTTATATAAAAAGTGACTTTAAAAAATAACATTTTGTGAAAAAGGCTTTTTTTTTGTTTAAAAATTTAGCCTAATTTCAATAATTCGTGCAAACCTTAAAATTCGACACCTATTACATCACATTAACCCTAAACTTTTTCTTGTTGTCTTCACATCCACGACTTCACTTCAAGCATCCCATCATCCTCCAGCATTCATACGGATTCCTGCAGCTCCATCAAAGAACACATTTTGTGTTATTTTGTATCCGCTTTGACAATTCAAAGTTGTTTTGAAGCCTTTCAGGTGCTTATCTCTGAGGCAGCAGTGACTGATGTCTGCTCTCCGGATCTGCAAAAAGCAGCACTTTAAGTCGCAGCGGGATCTTAGCGCAGGTCAAACAAATTAATCTCCTCACAGTTGGATTGTGTGTTTAGTCTCAGCGGGCGCAGAGAAGAAAAAGAAGACACAAACCTCACATCGTTTCCGCTTAATAAAATCTTTTGGACTCCACAGTTCTGCCACATTTCATGTCTTTAGTTTATCTAACAAGTTAAAATCATATTTTTTTCACGGCCAGCCGTTGATTATGCATGCTTAAACTTTTGGTATTCATGTTTTAAATTTGTCTCCACGTCATCCAAAGACACCTTCAGAATAAAAGCATTTTAAATTCTTCACATCTGATGACAATTTTAGTAGAAAATCTTTGTTTTATAGATTGAATTTGATAAATGGTTATATCCATTAACAGATACAAACATCCCTCTTTTACCTTTTGCCTCGGGAATGAACACACCGACTCTTTAAACTTGCGAACTTTTGAACTTCAAGCAGCTATTTTTTTGCTTTATTTGATCTTACTTCTATATCTTATATTTTATTGTAAATATCCTCTTATCCTTAAACTGTTGGACAGTTGTGCAGTACATTTCACTGCAGATTATACTATGTATGTTGTTACAGCCCCAGCTGTATCCGGCACTCTTGTTTTATTTTGTATATGTGCTTGACTGATTTTGAGTGACTGATGCTGAGTAAGGAGTGGATGAGTTTCTGTAGGTGGCTGCTGAGCAGAGAGAGAGCGCAGCAGCTGATTGAGGACCCGCCCACCTACACCTGAAGCTTGTGAACAGATGATCAGTGGGCCAATGGCAGAGGAGACCTCCCTGCTTAAAAGAACTGTCATCCCCACTGATCTTTGAGCAGCTTTTGTAACACCTAGATTCTGGTGGTCAGCTTGCTCCTGATGAATGCACTGAGTTCTAGTCCTCCTCTTGTGGACTTTGGGTTTTTGAACTCTGTGAGCTCTGTGTGATTAACCTTGGTTGTGTGTGTTGTTGTTCATGTTTAGTTCTTCTTGTTGTTGTTGTAAGGTCTCATTTTTGTTCTGTTAATGTACTTTCTACTATTGCGGCTAACTCTGTATTAAAAGCTGCACAAAGCTGCAATTGACTGGTCTGGGGGATCTTTATTTTTGTTACTCTTCTTTTCTCTTCCCTCCTGGGTTGAGATCGTAACATATGTATATGTGTGTGACAAATTAAAATTTAAATCTGGGAGTACCTCAATTTTTGTAAAAAAATTGACTAATTGTGGTTTTTTTTTTTTTTTTTGGGGGGGGGGGGGGGGGGGGGGTTTAAATATATTTCAATGTAAATCACGATGGATGCTTAAATCAAACCAATTTGAGTTTTCATGATTTTCTTGAACTCAACTCTGTATCAAACTTGTGCATAAAACCAAGTGTAGCAGCAGTCTGTGCAGCTGCACTCAATCTTCTAATCACTGACTCGGGGAAGGGCAGCCCCCTGCTTCAGGCCCCCCGGCGAGCCCCCTGCTTCAGGCCCCCGGCGAGCCCCCTGCTTCAGGCCCCCGGCGAGCCCCCTGCTTCAGGCCCCCGGCGAGCCCCGTGCTTCAGGCCCCCCTGCGAGCCCCCTGCTTCAGGCCCCCCGGCGACTTTTATTTTACTCTTTTTATTAGGTTCTGTTTTAGGTGTGTGTGCAGTTTGGGTGTCAGCATTTCTTTTTCTGGTTTTTATCTATTGACAATCCTACTTTTTTTAAAAAATGTTTTTTGTTTGTAATTCATCCCCCCGCCACTTTGCCACACAAGTAATTCCAAAGGGTTCACATATTTTCTCCTGCAGTTATATTTCCTCCTCTGTACCTTTAAAACATCGCTGTAGTTTAACTGAAAATGCCCCAAAGAAAACCAGAAAAAACTAACATTTCAAAAAAAGTAGGAGAGTGACAGACTTTTATTCTGAAGGACTTCACAGTTTAAATCAGTGCCACGAAGACAATGCAGGCAATCGATGTTGCATAACAGAAAAAATTGGAAAACAACACGTGTATCAATTAAAGTCAATTATGGACATTGAGTTTCCCAATTCCCAGGTTTTCTATAAGTTTTTTTATTTACATCATTAAAACTTAAAGCGCTAACAATAGAAAAAGTGTCTCAGATACAAGGTATATATACAAATATATGGTTTCACAAGGGTTTGATACGTCTTTAAGACGATTAGAAAAACAGACACAAAGTATAAATGCACACAGAAGTCATTTATGTCTGAAAGAGACAGAAATCTAGTTATATAGCTGCATTAATCCTTCATTTACACCATCTATAAACAACTTCTTACACAACATTTCTGAGAAAACCTCGTAAAAATGTCACCAAACGGGTTCAATCCTCTGCTGCTTGGTGATTGGGTCCTGGTTTTTTGACGTGATGATTCATAGTTTCAATGAAAGAGTAAACATTCTAGTCCTGCAAGGAGGTTCGCTGCCAAAGTACAACAAATATGTGGACGAAGCATCGTTTACGACCAGGAAGGACTTTCTGCTTCTTATTGTTTCTTCAAAACTTTTTCGTCATTGTTTTGCACAAAAACCTTCAACTTGATCGTAAAGGGATCAATTTAGGCTATGTATGTCAAAGTCAAGGCCCGGGGGCTCCAGAACATTTTATCATATTGTTAAAAAACAAAATATATTTTTTCGGAGAGCAAAAATTTGAAAGTTATTTAAGGTTTAAATTGATTGATTTATTCTGTAATAATATTCCTGCCTTTTTACTATTCATAATTATGTTAGAAAATTACAGTTTTAAAGCTGTAAAAATTGACATTCTGCTAGATTTTTTGACAATTTTTGCATCTACTAAGAATTTTTGGCTGTTTGGGAGTTTAGCTAATCTTTCAGCTACATGCTAGCTTTTTAGATAATTTAGGCTCTTATTTTAAATTTTTTTTAGGCAGTTTTGGAGTTAAGCTAATATTTAGATGCTAGTTGTTTTGGCTAATTTAGGCTTTTTTCCATTTTTTGGGATATTTTGAAGTCTATTTGTTCTCCAGCTACATGCTAGCTGTTTTGGCTAATTTGGGCTTTTATTTTAAATTTTTTTTAGGCAGTTTTGGAGGTAGGCTAATATTTAAACGCTAGTTGTTTTGGCTAATCTAGGCGCTTTTTTTCTGTTTTTTAGGTAATTTATTGTTTATTTTTTTTAAGATACATGCTAGTTATTTTGGCTAACCTAGGGTTTTTTTTTGTTTAATTTTTTAGACTAATTTGGCATCTAGCTAACATTTTAGCTGATTATCAGCTTCAGCGTTTTCAGCTATTAGCTTCAGTGATTTCAGCTATTAGCTTTGGCATTTTTAGCTATCAATTTTAGCATCTTCAGCTATCAGCGCTAGCATCTTCAGTGGCCAAATTCAGCTAACAGCGTTCACACTAGCATTATCGCAGGTAATGCTATATATCTAGTTCATAATTACATTGAAAAGTTATGGTTTTAAAGATTTAAAAATTAAATTTTAGGGCAATAAATGTTTATTTGGTCTGCGACCTACGCTGTGTTTTGGATTTTGCCACCTTGTGCGATTGGGTTTGATATCTCTATATGAGACATTTAAAATCCTTTTGTTCTTGGATCTTTCACAGACGTGTAATTTTGTAATTAAGTGCAGGCAGGTTTTCTTTTATTTATTTTTTTTACAGAGGTTAAGGAGGAATGAGGAAACTCATTTCTCTGTTTGCACCCAAGGCAACGCCACAAACATCTCCAAAAAAAAAAAAAAAAAACTACAATGTTTTTCTATAAAGCTTAATAAGAATGACAAATGCGACGGCTTGAATTACACAGATTATTAACATATTGAGTCCATCGATTGCTCATGTTAGTAATAATCAGGGACGTAAATGAGCATCTCAGCCGTTTCAGAGGCTGCTCCCAGAATGCCGATGTCCTCCAGAGAGACGCAGGATGGTCACTTTGACCTGAAATCACATTTGCATTCACACCGGCTGCATACAAATGGCCGCATCGCCACAATCTGTACGTACCTTGTCCTTTAGACTCTTGCTGACGAGCGAGTTGAACTCGTCCCGACTGACCGTGTGCAGGTCGTTGACTGCCAGGATCCGGTCTCCTTTGAGGAAGAGGCCCAGAGTGTCCGGCTGCAGGCCGGTCCACGAAGACACCCTGACGCAGAAAGACGTTTCTGTGAACAGCCTGTAAACAGCCTGCAGGCGCTGTTTGTCTGCTGCGGACGCTCAGAGGCTTTTGGGTTGAGTAACGCTGCAGATTGTATCAGTTTGAACAGGAACATGAATTGTAGAAGGTCCTCACGGCAAAACAAGTTAAATTTGGAGTTTCTTTTTAAGGGACAAAGAATGTTTTGTCTGAGCTTGGCAGGGGTTTCACTATAAAACAGCAACAAAATAACTTTTTTTTGTCTTTTCAGAGCAGATTTGGCTCAGATCTGACAGCTCAAGTATCAAACGATTTTGAAACATTTTCTTTGAAAGACTGAAACTTTCTTCATCAGTGAACAAATCTATTTAGTAACACGTTCTTTTACAGTAGAGTACTCACAGGATTTTTAAGTAGTACTAATGTGTACTTGTTGTGTATTTTGGTGGAACTAATTGATTACCTAATACCGTCTGTGTATTTATGTTGTACCCACTGGGTTTTTACATGGTACCTACTGAGTACTTACTTGAGTTAATGTATCTATTGTGGTACTTTACCACATGTCAGGACAGAGTAAGTACAACTAAAGTACTTTGAATATGCTTGGTAACTTGTGTTTAAGGTATTTACTTTGTGTAGTATTACACTAAGTAAACAAAAACTATAGTAAAATACTGCATGGTATATACGTGGAACATGGTAAGTACTACAGTACTTGCCATGTTAATAAATGTTTCATAGTACTCACCACATGTAAGAAAATGCATATATACATAGTATTTATGTGGTACTTATTAGTACCTATAAAGTACTTTGAAGATTCCTGTTACTCACTATGTTTCAAGTGTAATAATATCGTAAGTAAACAAAAAATATCTTGGAAGTACCAAAAAGGAAAGAAAGAAAGTACTTGAGTATTGCCAAAATTTACTTTCTACTCACTTAGTATGGTTATATATGTTTATATACCATAAACATGTGTAAGAATATGTTTTATTTACATTTATATTTACTTTATGTAAGAAGTATAAAATAGTATTTGTGTGGTACTTTTTTGGGTTTTTCATAGTAATTACTATTAATGACAAATGATTAAGTACACAGGAAGTACAGTTTGATGTGTGTTATATTTACAAGTCAAGTAATAGTGTATATCATGTTACTTAAAACATGTAAGGACAGGGCAAGTATCAATAAAGTACTTTGAATATGCTTGTTAACTTATGTTTCAAGGTATTTACCATGTGTGATAATATAGTGAGTAAAAAAATACCATGAGAGAAATAAAGGAAACACTATAAAGTACTTAGTATGTTTTTATACATTTCATGATACTCACGATATGTGAAGATGAGTATTTATGTGGTACTTATTTGTGTTTTCATGGTGATTACCATTAGAGTGTAACTGCACAGAAAGTACAATTTAATTTTTGCTAAATTTACCTGTTAAGTACCATGAAACACACTATAACTTAACAGATGTAAGGACAGTATAAGTACAACTAAAGTACTTTGAAAAAGCTCACTAATTTATCATGTTTCAAGGTATTTACTATGTAATAATATAGTAAGTAAACAAAAACTATCTTAAAATACCACAAAGGGAAAAAAAGGAAATACTATAAAGTACGTAGTATGTTTATGTATTTTTTATGACACTCGCCATATGTAAGAATATAAGTATTAAATATTATTAATGTGGTACTTTATTATATTTTTTATGGTAATGAGACAGAAATTGTAAAAAAGCACAATTTAATGTGTGTTACATTTATATGTTAAGTTATAGTGTGTTTCATTCTATTTAGTATTTGCAAACTACTCTAAGTACTACAAAAAATAAATACAAATTTAATTAAGTTTAAAAGGAGTTTATACAAATATGCACCTTTTGTCAGAAGACCCATAACTCCCTGTTGTAACAGTAAAAACCCAAGAGGCCTTCAGTTCTTACCAAACTTCAATGTCCTGTAAGTACTGCACTGTAAAAGACGGTTCTACCATATATTCTTAGTGTTACATTGAGGTCGTGGTTTGATCCTGCGTGTAAAGTGTGCAGAGTTTCATGCCACATAAATCTGAGAGGTTATTCAAGGCTAAGAGGCACAGCTTGTCGTTTAGCCTTGTTTTTTTTGATAGGATCCTGTTTCCGTTCAGTCATTATAACAATATTTACCTAATTGGAACCTAATAACTGCAAAAACAACAAAATAATGAGACTTGGTGCATTGCACTCAGCTGAACTTTGCTTTTCCGTCATGGGAATTGAATTTTCTGGCAAACGTGGCCCACACATCTGTAAGTTGAACGCTTCCATGAATAATAATGTCCGCAGTAACATTTCTCTTTAGATATGCTTTCTTTCAAATATCTGGATCAAAGCGGCTCAGCACAGGTGACTTTTCAGATTGAAACGCCGCGTTAGCATACGGCTCAGCTTTTTTTTTTTTTTACCTCGGTTTTTCATCCCTTTCGAGCGTGAGATGTTTTTTTAAGTCCGCCGTGTTCACTTCAATGTCTTTCTCTTCAGAGGCATCGGGGTTAATGCTGTGGAAATAAAGGGGAGACAAAACATTGATGTTAACGGACAGAATTAAAAAGCCAAGACAGAAAACTGTTGAATTTTCTAAGCAGAAAAGATATAAAGTATTATAAAATTATCAGTCAAAAATGAAAAATATTAAGTATATTTGTCAAATTTTTAGTTTTAATTTCGTTTTTTTTACTTTGTATACCACATAAATAACTTTTGACTAATAATTTGTTTTGGGAATTAAAAATCTGTCTTATTTATCGTATTTTAAGTAGTTTTCTGACTCATAAATCACATAAAATGTTAACAACTTTATCTTAAAAGGTGCATTTCTAGTCCTAATTTAATTAGTTTAGAAATTAGGATAGTTTTTTATTTTAACAATTCAACAAGACATATTTCCAATTATCAGAGCAATATATAAAGGAGTTTTTATAGCTAATTCAAAGGTTAAATTTTGTCTTAAAAGGTCGGACTTATACAGACAAACTCTTCTTACCTTGCTTAAAATATTTATTATTTTGACGGATTGAGTCATGCTCATAATTACCAACAAAATACCGAAACTCTGAAGACTGAAAACTCCAGCTGCTCTAACCAGTCTGGCTACTGTTTAAGATCCTGGATTTACTTCTATTTTGTTTTTGTGAGCTACAGTAGACTAGACTAAAATTACATCTCATCCTAGAGCTAACTTTATTCTCTGCAAAATTATGTTATAAAATCTAAGAATTTAAAGATCTTATTGTGTTCTCAATGACGAAATAAATAAAAAGAGGTGGCTAACGTTTCCAAATATCCAAATAATTACTCAAGTAAAATGTACCCATTAGTACTGATAATTCAAATTAAAATATTTGAATTATTGTCCAAAACGTATTGACAACAATACAGTTTTAAATATTTAAAATCCCCTAATAATAACTGAATACGAAAGAAAATTTTTATTTTTGTAACACAAACAAAAACTTTGAAAAATATATTTTCAAATTTGTTGATCCAAATTTATGCTTATGTTTTTTAAAGATAAAAAACTAAATCTTTTATATTTCTAATCTAAAAACTGAACTCTATTTAACTATTAATTTATAACATGCATTTCTAAATCCCGTATTTGATTAGCATAATCAAAAATTTCCTTAAAAACTCTCCATTTTCTCTCCTGTAGTTCATCATCATTCCACTAGGGGCAGTGGCGATGCTTTATCTGCTCATTTCAAAATGGCGGCCCCCATGAAATCTCTATATCACTTTTGGCGGGAAAGGTTTTCGCTAATTTTTCAAAGCTTATTGTGAAAATAGCTCACCCATTGTTGTTTAATTATTTTGAATGACTACTTTCTGTATTAAAAGACTTAAACATTCGTTGATAATTTGTATTTATGATGCAGTTTTACAATGCTAAAATGTGTTTTTCTCCTGAAAACTCATGTCAACGTTTAGGCATCTTAAACTAACATTTTTGTGGGTGAAAATTCACTAAATCACCCAACATATCACAACTACCACAATATATATATATATATATATATATATATATATATATATATATATATATATATATATATATCATTAAAAAAAAAGATGTAGTAAATCTTTTTACTGTTTAAAAAACATTGTCACTCAAGGAAAAAAAATCTGTAAAATTGTTAGTGGACTTTACAGGGTTAAACTTTTTTCTAAAAGATATTTTACCTAAGATGTGTATAGTAAGTAATCTCTCTTTAAAGATAGCACAATATTATAGGAGATGCACTATATTGAAAGTAATTTTCTTCAAACTAAAAATGAAAGTGAAAAGTACAACAAACTCCTTTTATGAGTACTTTACTTTACTTACATAAAGGTTATGTAAGGTATTTCTGTTTCAAATGGAAGTTTTCGTGATTTAGCTCTCATTTAATTTGATTTATTCACATTTTTCAAGCTTTTAATGGAAGAAGAAGCACTACTGGAGCATTGACTAGATGCTAAAGAGATTTGGCTTTTCTTACTGTCAAACACAGAAGAAGCGATGAAGTTAGATATTAAATATCTCAGCCAAACTTACCTAAAAGACACCAAGTCTTCCTTTGAAGAAGTGATACTGCTGGAGCTACAGCTTGATGTTGTAGAGTAGCGTTTTTGTTCACTGTTGAACACAGAAGAAGTGAAGTTAAATCATAAATATCTCAGCTAAACTTGCTTAAAAGACATAAGGAAATGTAGAATTATGACATACTAAGCAAGGTTTTTGCAAATGTTTGTAAACGTTTGATTTGGTCATATATAAATCTTAGTCTACCCAAATAACACAAAGGTAATGAAAGCTTTAAAAACTTTCAGAAAACTCAGGTTTCTTTCAATGACGCAAAAAGAGGATCAGATGTCTTGAGATTTTTAAAAATAGCACGCAATGCAGCAAAGCAGGAGCCATCACAGGGGAGGTACTGGCACATTTCTAATTAAGAATCATGTTAAAGAGAATTCCTTTGACCCTTGAGCCAAAAGAAGAGGAGAAAATGTGCTTTAGTTTGGCACCAGCAGTTGGCTGGAAACCAGACTTTTTCTCAAATAAAACAACAGCAGGTGGTGAGAACAGCTGATCTACCCCACTGAGAGCTTGTGTCGAACTGATGCGTGCTCTTTAAAAATGTGAATGTCAAACGGAAGATCTTCCCCAAAAATAAAATAAAGCCCCGCGTGTCTGGTTTGACTCTGACTTCAAAACTTTAATCAACTGCATTTTTTAAAAAATCAAAAAGAAAGTGTGCTTAAATGACTTCAAAATTGGGCAAAAATTTAAAAAAAAGAGGAAAAGTACATTTAAAAATAATAAGTTGGAGTAAAATGCTTTGTTCTGGTGACATCTCAGCCACAAGAACTTTTGAAGTTCTGAAAAGATGTCCAAACACATTTTTTTCTCTGCAAAGCAAACTTTAAAATGGACTTAAAAGTGCAAAACAGTTGTCCGCTTCTGTTAAAATCTACACAACAAACACAAGGAAGTCTAACAGACATTTACTGTAAAAATGTGTTGCACACTTGCCAAAAAACTTTTTTTATGGCATTAAAAAAATGTTTTAGTCCCTCAGAATTTCATTTTGACAATCGCAGATGATCTGCAGAGAAACTCGGGTTACAACCACAGATATATTTCAAGTATTCTGAAAAACAATGCACGGGTTTATTCTTTTCGTTTTTTTTTAAAGTCACTTTTTGTCAAATGTTGGGGAAAATTTACAAAAATAAAAATAAATCTGTGCATAAGTGCACATTTGTGGAATCCATTGACATGATTAGAGAAGGACAAAATAAAGCAGTTACTTCGGGTTGAAACGAAATAAAGTCGATTTTTTTCGCGGGACGGGTATCAGCCGATTTCACCATTTTGGGACCAGACGACGTTAATAAGCAGTGATTGGTTCGAGAATCCGTCAATCAAATGCTTTGGGGTGGGGCCAGCGTCTGATTGGTTAGTTTATACTTGACTAACTTGCAATAAAGAAAACATAAAAAAATAGTTTTCTTACAAACAAAGTGACGGAGTAAAAGCTGTTTATTATTCAATAGAAGTCTATGGGATTTTGGGGGCTGAAGAGTCCAGTTCTCTCTTTATACCGTCTATGGTGGAATCCTAAACATTTTAGCTAATGGTGCATATTTATCTCTTTAACACCAGAGTTTGCATTCTAGTGTTTATATTCTTTCGACTACCGTAGCTCTTCAACCGTTTACGCGATTAACGTAATTCCACCTTTATTCTGACGGTGAGATAACCAGCCTTGCGCTGATGTGTAATACTTTACCGTAGTGAATGAATCTGCCATGGAAAAAAAACAAAACGTCTGTACACCGTTACGCAAAACTTAAGTTTTGCACAAAAAATGCAAATTAGCGGTGGCCATTTTGGTTCAGTTGTTCCACCCCGAGCATGGAGTCTATTCAGACTGAGGAACCTCAGACCACCTCGAAAGACGGGTCAGAGAGAGGTCATTCGTTCCAGACCCGGGTCGGCTGGATTATCAGTCCAAAGACACATGAGCGGGAATTAAACATGCAACCCTGCAAACCTCCAATACAGAAAATAGGATTTACTTAAAAAAAACCTTGTACCAATTTGAACTAAAAAATTCCTAATTCATTTTTTATGAACATAAAAAATTAACAATGACAATCTATTCAAATTTGCTTACGTCCACAAGTAAGATTATGAATCTTAAGTAAATTACAAAACTGGAATTTCTCTAATAAAATGAACATAATGTTAATGAATGCTCCAAAAGTGATTAAAATAAGTATATCTAGCTAATAAACAATATGAATAGGTTTACAATCTTTACTAGAAAAATCTTATTATGTAGATGTTATGAGGAATAATTAAGTATATATTATTGAAGGAAAAAGTATTTTTTTCAGTGAATCAGGGTCTACTACTCAACTCAATATTTTTATAATAGTAGATGTTTTCTTTTAGTCCAAATGTATTGCTTAATTGCATAATTATTAAACTATGACGACACTATTTCATAACTGCAAACATACTCTTAGAGGAAGTGGAATTCCTTACATTCAGGTCTACAGTTGTGACATAATATGCTATGAAAACAATAACACAAAGTGGCTGAACTAGAAACTTGCAACGTACCTGTCGCTGGCATTTTTGACGTTTTCAGTTGAAGCCAGGAGCGGAGGGCCTTTGAGTTTGTCATAGACTTCGTTGACAGACCTCAACAAGGTCCCAGGAACAACATCTCCATCCCTGGAAGCGTTCATTACATTATTGGTTAAAATGGAAACCAATGAACAACATTGTGCTTTATTTTTAACAACACTTGCCTCACTTTTGTTGTTTCCTTGTCTAAGTTCAGTTCCAGCATTGACTCATATCTGAAAGAGAAGGATAATTCAATCAATCAAAAGTTTATTGATCATACTGAGTGATTTTAGCAGTCAAAACTCACAGCGACTCCGAGCTGAAATTGTTATTTGCTTTGTTTTCCTCCATCTTTGGGTAAGAAGACAAATAACAGATGATGAATTCACACAGACAACCATTGATGGTTGAATTTTCTTTTACGTTGGAATAACCTACGATTGTTAAAGAGCAAATTGATGGATCGTCAACTTGGTCTGGGTCGTAAGGGTAAGAAACTGGTCGTTGATCCTGAAGCAAGCAAACGACAATCCTTTGATTTTTTTTACCACAAATGATGCAAATAATAACATTAAAAAGCATTTATAGTGAGAAACGCTTCAGGAAAACATAATTGATAGAGGGGGAGTTTCTCACCATCTCTACTCTGATGACGCTGCTGTGAACCTCTGGCACTGACAGAGACCGAGGCTTGGGAGGAGGCTGAAGCAAACAAACCTCACATGTTAAAGTCATTCATTTTATTTTTTTCAAATTCAAGTTTTATTGACAAAGCATATTGACAGCGAACACTTTTAGATACAGAAGTTGCTTCATTTTTTTTTCCCCCTTCCTTCCCCTTTCCCCCTCCCTTCTTCTTTCTCCCTCTCTTTTAAATAAGAACACAAACAAAAAAAAATAAATAAATAAATAAATAAAAAATAAAAAAATAAAGTCATTCATTTTAATTGGGGCTGGGTATCGGTTATAATTTCCAGAAACGATTTGATTCGATTCACAAGAGCCTGAATCAGTTCTGTTCCGATTTTTTTTTTATTCTTCAATTCAATTTTAAGTTTACACATTTAGACAATTTGTTTTTTAGAAATACATTAAAAATCTATGATATAATTTGAATATATTTATATTAATTTGATACAGTTCACATATTGTGAAATGTATTAGTTCATAAAATTAACACTGTAAACATTGTTCTGGTTCTCCTGGAGGACTTTGGCCACTAGGTGGCGATCGCAGAAGTACAGCTTCTTCAAGAAGAAGAAGATGTACGTAGTATGAGGAGAAAAAACGAAGTTTTAGAGCATAAATAGTTCATTTAAAAAATTATTCCTTAAAAACAGTTTAAAAAATTCATGCCTGTGACTAAATAAAGATTTTCATTTTGTCAGCAATGTAGTCTATTGGTCAACTGAGCGTTAGCATTAGCCGTCCTATGGGATATTCTATTGATCGTTAGCATCAAGCTAGCGGACTTTAGCTTCATGTGCTAAATCTTTTGTGAATCGATATTGATCTATTAAGCTTAAATCGATTCAAATCGATTTTTCTCAACCCAGCCCAAATTTTAATACATAAAATGATTTAATTAGAAAAAATTTGAATCTCCGTCATATTTTAGGAGAAATTGAAAAAAAAAAAAAGAGAAGATGATTATGTATTGGCCAATATGTTCAATATTTGTTATATTTTGCTTATTTTAAAAAGAAACAGAAAAACAGGTTTGCTTTTCTACTCTGTGTTGCAGCCTCCTAGCCTGGTGTGTTTGTATTTTTCCACCTGCAGAAGGTGCATCTCAACCTAACCTCTGCTTTCGGCCCCGCCTCCTGGGGGGCAAACTGCCTCTCCTCCCCGGTGTTGCCCCTTGAGTCAACTTTCTAGTTTTTCCCTGGTGTTGCTTTTGTCTCGTTACGTTGTGAATTGATTTTGGTTTGCTATAGATTGTGTAGCATCTCCTATTGCCGACGTTATTTATTAGTCTCCTCTCTTGTTTTGTTTTTCCTCTTTCATTCTTCACAACTCTTGTAATAAGCTGCCATTCGTTCCTGATCCCTCCGTTTTTCTTTCTGTTACACATTTTTCTCCTTTTTTTATGGCAACCGAAACTCTTGGACAAAGCAGATAAGGTGGAAGGAAGAAGGAATTTTCAGAAATTAAACACTTTTTAGGAAAGAGTGCTTGAATTGGTGACAAATAGTGGAATCACCAGGAGCAAATGTAACCTTTTTTAAAACACAAATCATCATTTTTATCATATAATTTAAAGACGCACTCCAATGAAAGTCGTGTTTTTGGAATTAACACGTTCTTGTAGCTTTTTTCTCATGATGTAGGATGTGTATAAAAGAATTTAAGATTAAAACGACATTTATTTAAATTGTAATGGATTTCGAGCAAATGAAAGAAAAAGCTCGGGTTTGTGACACTGACACAAGTCTCCCTTCTCCACTACAATTCTGAAGCATCTTGTTAACGTCTTCATTTTCCTCGACTCAGCTGCTATCTGACTCAATATTCTCTTAATATTAGCTTGGGAGGTACTAAAAGCTAGTAGGATAGAGTATAAACAAAGGGCTTATGGGAAATTAGAATGGGCTAAACAAAAAAGTTTTTAGATTTTGGTTAAAAAGTGCATAATGACAAAAAAATATAGTTGCAGTGGGACTTTAAAAAAAAGTGTTTGACCCATTTACAGTCAATGAGATGAGAGATTCCTCATTATAAGACACATAAACAATAACAAAGTTCATATCAACCAATTCAAGATTTGAATTTGTGAAATAAATTTGTTGCATAACCAACCATTGGAGGTAGAGAGGGGATTTTCTTTTTCATTAAGGGACTTGAGATACCCTGAGAAAAGAAACAGACATTAATGAAATGATGGGACTAAACAATACAGGTTTTTCAAAGTCTCTCTTCTCCACTACAGTTCTGATTTTCTGCTCTAAACTGTAGCGTTGAATAGCTCTGATATTGCTCATGGCTTTTTTTGCTAATGTTAGCTTGTGCTTGTGAGCTGCTATTAGCTAGCGGGAGAGAGTGTAAGCAAAGGAAATTAGCGAAATGCTAACTTGCTGACAACTTAAAGGCAAAAATCTAATAAGTCCCTGCTAGATCCCTAATTATAATTTACATAAATAATATTAAGATTTACACAGTTCATTTTAATCGATTCAGGGTTTGAATTTGTGAGAAAAAATGTGTTGCATGACCAACCTTTTGAGGTCCAGATGGACTTTTCTTTTTCTGTATGGGACTTGATATATCCTGAAAAAACAGACACGAATAGAATGATTTTTCTTAGGGGAAATTGACCAAAGAAAAACTAAGAAGGAAACAAACAAATCAAGACAAGTCGTTTCGAGAAAAGGAAATCTTCCTTGTAAGTTGATCCACACACATTAGAAAAGTTTGCTCGCATAAGAAAAGTATGTAATGCTGTTTCTTAAGTTATGATCACTAATTTACAAGAGAACCGCATGAAGTTTTGGTTTCACGTAAACAATAAAAACATTATCAAATGTCTTAACAAATAAACAATAATTAACGTTCTGATTCTTTAGACTTTTTTTTTAAACCTCAGTAGCTGTTTTTAATCTGTTTTCATCCCCTTTACTCAAAAGCATATTATCAAAAAACAAAAGAAAACTTTTTTTTTTTTTTAAACATAAAATTTACAGCTTTACCTCAATTTTATGCTCCCCGTTTGATATTTCCTTTAAAAAAATTAAGACAAAAAAATTCCTCATTAATGACACAGAAAAGAGGAAGAATTGTCAATAAAAAGGTTTGAACTTACATTTGGTGAGAGGAATTGGAGCGGACGATTTTTCATAGCGTCAAACAGGACAGAGAACCAGCCGTCCATCTCTTCACTGAAAGAAAGAATTAAAAAAAAAAAAAAAAAAAGACACAGTTTAGACAGCACAGATGACAACTTCTGCTCATAATTTAAAATTCAATTTCAAAATGACACAAACAGGGGGAAATAATGAAACTTGATGACGTTTAATGTGGGAAATAAGCAATTACCAAAGGGCAAGCTGTAATTGGAAGGAAAGCCGAACCGTGATTTGTGTTTGATTGATAAAACTTCTCAAAATAGTAAATGACGAAGAGGGGAAGAAACGTGTTTCGTGCGATGCTCTGAAAGAGGAACACTGGTTCTTTCTGCTGCGGCCTGGTTTTATCTGAACCCTTATCCAATTAAAAAAAAAAAGTAATTATGAAACAAAAGCCTTTGCTGAAAACACAATCAAGTTGATACTTAAAATATCTTAAATAACACTTAAACTAAATTGGTTTATGAAAAAAAAAAGCAATTCAAAAGCCTCTTTTTAATTAAAGGAAGTGACTAAACATAATTCGGATGAGATTAGGGTGAAAATGAATGCAGAAATGTGCATTTTGGCTGCTGAGTTTTGGTGTTTGGTCGCACAGAAATGCGTGCAAATAAAGTCAAACTTATTCAAAATGACATTTCCCTTTAACCTGTCATTCAGAGATCTAAAAGATCCACCTAAACCACATCTCACCTATAAAAACTAGCTAAAAATATTGAATAATTTACGTTTGAGAAGTGTGAGGAGCTAAAAACAACTCTAACCACTTTACATATCACCTGTAAAAACCAGCATAAAATATGAAATCATTTACTCTTAAAGGATGGGAGAAACTCAAAATGACTTAACCGTTATTCACTTTTTATCAAAGTTGCTAAAAAATAAAAGCGTTTTTGAAAACACGAGATCTTTAACAATCTATCAAACTACATTTGGGTTACTTTTTAAAATAAAAGTAATCAAATAGCCTCTTTTTTTTTATAACGTCTCCCTAAAATGTAAAAACCTTTTATTCCAAGATCTGAAAGATTGACCTAAATCTCGTCTCATCTGTAAAAATTAGCAAAACATATTGAATCATTTACTTATGAAAAGTTTGAGAAACTGAACACAACTCTGAACCATTATCCAATAAAAAAAAAGTTAACAGAAATAAAAGAATTTCTGAAAACATAATGAAGGTGATTTTAACAGATTCAAAACTAAATTTGTTGTACCTTTTTAAATAAAAGTAATTAAAAATCTACCTTCAAGCACAAGTAAAACGCTTTTATCCAAAGATCTGAAAAATCCACTTAAACTACAATTTACCTGTAAAAACCAGCAAAAAATATTTAATAGTTTTCTCTTAAAAAGTGTGAATAATTCAAAACGCCTGAACCATTGCTCACCTTTTATAAAAGTCATTAAAATAAAATCTTTTCTGTAAAACTAAACTAAAACTAGATGATATATAACCTGAATTTGGATTATTTTTTCCAAATAAAGTAGCCAAAATAATGACATCATGTAAAAACCTTTTACCCAAAGATTTGAAAAAAACCTGTAAAAACTAACATAAAATATTGGATAATTTACTCTTAAAAAATGTAGAAACTCAAAATGGCAAAATCATTATAGAAGTCTTTAAAAATAAAAACATTTCTGAAAACATGATTAACTCTTAAACAATATTTAAAGGGGCCCTACCATGAAAATTTTTTGAGGTTTTAAATGCATTTTACTGTTCATTCCTCACTACAAAGAACCCCAAAACGGTATTTTGATCCGTTCATGCATTTGAGAGTAATCCTCTAAAAATCTGCACGGTCTGCAGCAGCCCCTCCCACACCCATGAAAACGAGTGGTTGGAAACGTGCTGACGTAAGATCGTTTCAAACAGCTCCTGCCAGGAAGAGTCTGTGCTGCAAGCTCCGCCCCCCGGCTTACACAACGCTCAATTTATCCCCTTACCAGTGATAATCAGCAAAAAAAAAAAAAACTTTCATTTTAGATGCAGATTAACGTTTATCTTCCAGTTGTGTCCTGTCTTCAATAAATTCCAGCGCCACCTTAAGACGCTACCTTAAGGCCTGGTGTGAAGCCGCGTGTGTTTGTGTTTTGAAGGAGTTTAGCGATGGCCAGACCTACTAAAGGCAGATATATCATTTGTGCAAGTTTGTATTATTTTCGTGGAATAAATAAAGAGACATGGATTTTGTCTCGGATGACGTCATGAAGTGGACAGCACGCAGCGGTAGGCGGAGCTTCAGGAATCGAGCCGTTTTACTTCCGGGTAGGGAAAAAATTCATGAAATATAACTAATATTTCATAAATAATTTATTTTTTAGTGGTCCAAAGGTAATATATGATCATATATATGGATATAATTCACTCTGAAAGGCTTAAGAAAAATTTAAAGTAATTTTTTTTTCTTCAATAAAAGTAACCAAAAATACTTTTTTTTTCTTTGAAAATGTCTTCTACATTTTAGCAAATGTGAAAACTTTTTATTCAAAGATCTGAAAAATAAAACCTAAACTACATCTCACCTTTAAACCTAGCAAAAAAGTGAATATTTTTTAATATTTAGGAAAGTGTGAGGAACTTAAAAAAGGCTCTTAACCTGGTTTCCCCGATGAGAAAATACTCCCGAAGGTCAACCTTGATGTAGAGAGCACAAGATGGGGCGCATTTGAAGGTCCTCTGGATCCATTCCCATTTCGAGTGATGCTGCGGGTTCCTGTGCAGCATAGAGACTCTGACAGAAAAAAGAAGAAGAAGCTGACTGCCGTCCTTCACCACAGCTTAAGTACATCTTATTTCAGAAAACAACTATTCTATTCTATTCTAAAAAAAATTACACTCTCAAAAACTTGAAGTATGGCATAACAGAACATACCGTGACAAGTCAATGTCTCCACGTGGCTCTTTCCTTTCATCTGAGCTCCTGAAGTACACCAGGTGCTGATGATCCTCGCTGCTTTTGAATAAGACAAAGAATCTCTTCTTCCATGATTTCTATAGAGTGAAACAAAACGTCAAGCTACTTGCTCGCTCAAAAAAACCCAAAAAATATGGTGCAAAGACATCACCTCTGTCCTTAGTGTCTTTTGAGGAGGAGACTTAAACAAGTATCCCGTTTTAACCTCAGAAACGCCAGTTAAAGGCTTGAAGAAAACAGCATTTCCTGCAGAACAGACATCATATTTAGCCTTTAGCTTAAAGAAATGTTTATTTCTTTAAAAAAAAATACGAAATCTTCACTTTGACAACCAAATAAAACATCAATAAACAATTTAAGGTGGATGCACAACACGCATGTTGCTAAATTCGTATTATTTAATACAGCAAATATGCAGTATTATGGCTGCAATCGGTGCAAAAAGCTGCAGGAAGTAAAACGAAATCACCTTGAGTGGGGCTCTTTGAGTTCCTTAACATAGTGATACCACACCTGAGAAAGACAAAAAAAAGGCTTTAAACACTTCTCTGAGGATGTAAATCTATATCTATCTATAATTCTAGCAAAAATGAAAAGTTTTCTTGTCAAAAAGTGAAACAAAATAATGCAAGAAGATTTAAATCCAGCATTAATGATCAATTTTAAGTTAAATAAAAGCACGCATGCAGAAAACGAAGAGCCTCTCACCTGTGCAGCACCTGCTCCTGTAAGACTGAGAAGAGGGAAGCTGCTTTAATATAAACCTTGGAACCTTCTCGTAACAACTGGAATTTCAGGTTTCTCTTTTTTCTAATTCAGGAATTCCATTGGTTGACCTGGGAAAACCCTCTTCTGAGATGTTCTGTCGTGTATGGACTGTTCACAGACATAAAGAGATGATTGTTCTGGTTGATCTTGTGTGTCATCACCGCATATTTGGAAGACAAGATCAATAGTCTGCTTCAACCAGGAGATGATTCTCAGTGCAGACTTTGAGAGAGGAAAATAACAAAAGGGAAGCAGTACATTTTAAATTGTATCAATCTACATTTTAAATCCATTTATTTGACTATTTTAACTGTTTAATATTTGTATTTGGAGGGATTTAAACTAGGGGTGTGTATATAGGCAAAACAGAACAATTGTTGACTATGACCAAAAACTATTAAGATACGTGTCTCACGATACATTTCACGAAATATCTCAAGACTGTACTAAAGTAGTTTTTTTTTTTTACTTTTTGGTACCCATCCCAAGTAAAAACTTAGTAGTACATGTCTCGTACCAACAAAAACCACACAGCTGACTGAACATTTAACACAAGCTGGTTCTCGAGAGATTTTGGTTTTTGTTTTGGTCGCGGTGTAGAGCGGCTCCAAGAGGCTAAGTGTGCTGCCAACTAGTGGTCGGGGGTTTAGGTGCAAAACAAAAGTAAGAAGCTAAAGTGTGCTTAGAAATAATTAATGAAATATCGTTGTTACGTCCAGCTGCTCCTGTCCCAACATGCCCTGCTATTCTGCTCATGTGGCAGGTGGGGCAAATGATCTTAATTAGCACCTGCCAGGTGCTTAAAGGGTAACCCAAACCGTAAATTAACATTAACATCTATAAATGGGGCTTTAAAAGTGCTGTCTGTTGGTCATGGCCAATTTTTTGACAAATTGAAATAATCCTGTTGAATTATTCAAAATATAGTCAAAAACCGTTAATGTGCTGCCCCCTACAGGTTGAAACAAAGTATTACAGTTGAATTTGGTGATTGGTCAAACCATGAAAGTTTCAGAAGTCTGACGTCATGATCTGCAGCTCCAGTAATGATAACAGTCCTGCCCCCAAGTCCCATCCCTCTGACTGGATTTTCAAATTTCGGCTGTGGGTGGAGTCAGCTTTCAACATCCTGGTTTGGTTACCCTTTAATACAGAGGAGGCCTCACCAAGACAGGCAGAGATCACAGCGACAGGCTGGGTAGAATTTGGGTTATACTTTGAGTTGTGCTACTTTGGTTTTGTTCTTTTCTTCCTCAGTAGTCTTATTCTTCTGAGTTTTGTTATTTTAGTTTGGGGTTGGACCTTGGTAGTCTTGATTTGCGGGCTTTGTTTATTTGTTTTCTTTAGGTAGATTTTGGTTAGGCCATTCTTAGCAGGGATCTGCTGACTTGGATGGTCAACATGGCTGTTCTCTGTATTCTCATTGGTGTCCAGTTTTTGTTATTGTCCCCTTTTGTTTTTCCCCCCCATAAACCCATGCCAGGTTTAGCAGGGGTGTCGAACTCCAGGCCTCGAGGGCCAACGTCCTGCTGGTTTTCCAGAAATCCTGCCTTATCTTCTGCTGATTACCTGGATCAGGTGTGTTTGTCCAAGGAGCTTCAAAGGCAGGTTGATTGGAAAACATGTAGGACACCGGAGTGGAGTTTGACACCTGTGCCATAGGGGATGAAACAACCGTCTTGTCAACATTTGAAATCGATACAAGTATCGCCAAGCAAAATTATCACGATATATCGCCAAATCAGTTTTTCCCCTACATCCAAGAAAAAAAAAAAAAAAAAACTTTAAAGGGTAACCAAACAGAGAAGTTGGAGGCTGACTCCACCCACAGCCAAAATTTGAAAACCCAGTCAGAGGGGTGGGGATGAGGAATAGGACTGTTATCAGATCATGACGTCAGACTTCTGAAGCTTACATGGTTTTGACCAATCACAAAATTAAACTGTAATGCCTCAATTCAACCTGTAGAGGGAAGCACACAGGTGTGTTTTTGACTATATTTTCAAGAGTTAAACAAGTTTATTTAAATTAATCAAAAATTTAGCAAGACAGCACTTTTAAAGCCCTATTTATAGAGGTCAACAGCCAAAAAAAAAAGTTGATTTAGGGTTTCGTTACCCTTTAAAGTTATTACACCTTCAAGTAAAACAAAGCATCCATGTTTGGACATTAAGAAGATAAATGTATTAAAATTCATGACTGAGTGAGACGTCCAGAATAAAATTTAAAAGTTGAGGACTGCACAGTCTTGCATTGTTGTTGCCTCCTCCTCGCCTGATGACGAACATGCCACAAGAAGGAGGAAGTGGGGCAGTTTGACTGTGAACTGACAGGCTCAAACTTAGTCCTAGTTGACATTAGTATAATTAAACCTTGACGTCAGTCAGGGAGTTGACTGCAGCTGGAGCGTTTGTTTGTGCAAGCATGGGCGAGCTGCAAGAAACCGATTGATTTTCTGCCCACAGCTGATGCTCACATTAGGCCCCTTTCAGTATATATTTAATTTAAAGAGGACGTACACAACTCATGACCCAAAAAGCATCGTCTCTGAATTGTCACATGCTTGTCCACCAGCATGTGGGTCGCACAAATACATTGAGGTCAGTGTATAAATAGGGTTCTTTGGGGTTCCGTGTTTAATGGAACGCTAATATTTTGAGTGTTCTTAAAGTTTAAATCCATTGAATAATGTATTATAACTTCTAAGGCCCCAACATCCACTCTAAAAAATTTGAGTTTAATGTTTTAACTTTTCTTTTTTTTTTGACTTCATTTTTGACATAGATACTTGTTTCTAATAGATCAATGGCAAATTTCTATTTAAAGTAGTGCTGCCACAAACAATTATTTTAATAGTCGACTAATCACTGATTATTTTTTCGATTAGGCGACTATTTGGGTCATGAGTACTGGATGTAAAGCACACATCTTAACCATAATTAGCTTTAAACCAACTAATACTAGATATATAGCATTACCTGCAATAATTTGTGAATGCTGTAAGCTGAATTTGGCCATGGAAGATGCTAATGCTGATAGCTGAAGATGCTGAAACTGATAGCTGAAATCACTGAAGCTAATAAATGTAATCGCTGAAGCTAATAGCTAAAAACGCTGAAGCTGATAGCCAGCTAAAATATTAGTTAAATGCAAAATTGGCCTAAAAACTGAAAAAAGCCTAAATTGGCAAAAATAGTTAGCATGTAGCTGAAATATTAGCTAAAGTCCAAATTAACCTAAAAACTGAAATAATCCAAAATTCGCCATAATATTTAGCATTTAGCTGAAATATCAGCTAAACTCCAAATTGTCCAAAAAAAACCTGAAAAAATTCTAAATTTGCCATAACAGTTAGCATGTAGCTGAAATATTAGCTAAACTCCAAATAATCAAAAAAAAAAAAACCTGAAAAAATTTAAAATCAGCCATAACAGTTAGCATGTAGCTGAAATATTATCTTAACTCCAAATTATCCTAAAAAAAAACCTGGAAAAAAATCCAAAATTAGCCATAACAGTTAGCCTGCAGCTCAAATATTAGCTTAACTCCAAATTAGCCTAAAGAAACTGAAAAAATCAAAAATTAGCCAAAATAGCTAGCGTGCATCTGTAATATCCGCTAAAGTCCAAATTAGTCTAAAGAAAACCCTCAATAAATGCCGAAATAGTCCAATAAGATAATAGAATGCCATTAGAACTTCTAACTTTTGTACACTCCAACTCCATATAATATTAAGTAACAACTAATCGACTATTTAATTGGTCGATTTGTTGTCGATTAGTCAGCCAACTGTGGCAGCCCTAGTTTATGGTCAATCATTGATTGTTCTGTTTTCATGTATATTTTATATTTGATGGGGATGCATGTTGTTCCTAATAGATCCCTGGCAATAGAAAGCTTATGGTTTACAGTCAGTAAATGGTCTAAATTTTTTCAAGGTTTTCTATGAGATCCCTAGCGTAAGTTAAAATGGTCAAGTATAATTGGATTATTAGACAGTTAAATATCGGTATCGGCATATATCGAGTTTTTCGAGTTTATTGGCCGGAAAAATTATATTGACCTGTCGTTAAAGAAGAGACAACATTAAACACATTCAAATATTTTTTTTTTTTTAATTATTAGAAAATACTGAAAGATGCTTGGAGCACTTAGAACAAACCTTGATCAGTAGTTTGATTACTTTTGTTTGAGCAGGAATTGCTCTTGAGGCCAAAAGGTTTTTTTGTTTATTAGTTTTCTGTTTGTGCTCAAGTGATGCTTGAAGTATTTTAAGTGTTCAACTTTTTAAGCATTTTTGTTCCTTTATTAATAATGTTTCAAGTGTGTGACCTTGTGTATGAGTGCTTTAAGTTTTGAATATTCCTAGTTTGGTTTTCTTTCTCTTGCATTGAACCAAATTTATTTATTTCTTGTGCCAAGAAAGAAAAAAAAAATGCTTGTTTTTCTTTGTCTTCCTCAAAGTCCTCAAAGAACCACTCAAATAAAATTCTTTTGTTGTTGTTGTTGTTGTTTTTAACATATTCTTGAGGCATTTTTCTGATGATGGAGGATGTGCAAAGAAAATTAAGACTAAAGTTGCTTTCTTTTCTCAAATTAATGTGAATTAGAAACAGATGAAAACATCCCGTTGGGAAAAAAAAGGGCTCATTTGTGTGTAGTAAATAGTGCTACCATAAACATCGACTAATCAGTGATTATTTTTTTAGATTAGTCGACTAATCGGATAATGCGTAAACTGGATGTAAACCACACATCTTAACGTCATTAGCTTTAAACTAACTAAAAACTATATATATTATTACCCGCGATAATGCTAGTGTGAATGCTGTACGCTTAACTTGGCCACTGAACATGCAAGTGCTGTTAGCTGAAAACACTAAAGTTGATAGGTGCAATCACTGAAGCTAACAGCTGAAAACTGACGCTGATAGCTAGCTAAAATATAAATTAATGCGAAATTAGCCTAAAAAACTGAAAAAAGCCTAAATTACCCAAAATGGCTAACATGCAGCTGAAATATTAGCTAAACTCCAAACTAGTAATAATAATAATGAATGAAAAGTAGTCCAAAAAGCTAGCATAATACCATCAAAAATTTCAACTTTACTGCACTCTGACTCCATACAATATAAAGTAACGACTAATCGACTATTGAATTAGTCACCAGCTATTTTAAAAAGTCGATTACTCGTTGATTAGTCGAATAATCGGGGCAACCCTATTAGTTAATACACTGGGGGGGCTCCATGTTCCACTTTATCTTGAGGCTAAGTTTATACCCCCTCAAGGCTGTCCCACTGCCGCTACGTACAATTCGCGAACATTCCATGTACGCAATTTTAGACTTTCATGAAACATGATAGACACACAACATACATAATTCATGAGCTTTTCTTGTCTTAGTCATCTGTTTATGTCCGCAGATGTCTGTTGAGAGTCAGGTCTTTACATGAATTTGGTTTTGAGCTGTTCAAAATGTTTGAGAATTTCGCAGTGTCATGTGTTGTTTTTGTAGTTTACATGCGATTATTGCGTAAATCTTACTCAATTGTAAACAAATATGTGGAACCTTTGCGGGAAGGGTCCTGGTACAGCGGGTGCAGATGCGACTCTGGACACGGACTGAACCCTTCTCGCGGATCTCTCCGGCTGCGGCTCTCGTTGGGGCTCCTCCCCTCAGTTGGTGCCTCGCAACTGGTGCGGACCAAGGGAATCCGACTGACGAATTAAAGAAAAGCATCGTGAAGCATCGTGGTGGGTGCTGAAGCAATGGGATTTCTGCCCAGTTCTCTGAATGTCAAAGTTAAGAAATTCAATGACGTATGGGTTTACGTGGTTTTATTGTGGCTCATTCGTGATAGATCTGTGAAAATTTCACATAAAGACACCAACTTTTTTTCACTTCTTCCACGTATTTTAATGTATGACCAATTTTCAAATTGTACATAATAGTGTGACACGGCTTTCAACAACCCACGTCCAAGTGATTACTTTAAATGAAAAGGTTGTGTAAGTGCACATACATATGCGTTTCGGGCTTCTGAGTTCAAAGCTCTTGTCTTCACGCAAGTTTCTACGACCGTTTCAGGCTTTGTGTACAAAACAGGCATCTATTCAACATGTGTTACAGTTCAACCAGTCGAACTCTGACCAATCAGGGACGCAGATTTGGTAGTGATGTATGGGTAGAGTGACTTCAAAGGGCCACCTTTTGAAAATTGATGACGGAAGAGAAATTAATATTTGCGGTTTGTGCTCAGCCGGAATTGAATGACACCAAGTCTTTCATATCAGAATAGAGCTGTGAAAGAAATAGCCTTTTTGTATTGTAATTCGTAAGATTTACACCTCTTCAATATTGCGTACCACGACTTCCAACTGTAGGAGCCGAACGTGCGCAAGCAAACAAAAGAACAAGAAAAATAAGAAGAAGCCCCTCCCTGCTTGTCCAGAGTAAACATGATATGTGTGTCACATGCCCGGAGTGAAAGTAACTTGATTAATCCACTTTTATACGACCAGATCCAAGTACGCCTTCATTTTCCTCGTACAAGCTAGCATTTAGCTCAACATTATTGTTGCACCAGTAATGTTAGCTTGGGGGTGTGAGGGGCTGTAAGCTAGCGGGAGAGTGTGTGAACAGAAAGTTTTGACGTCACCCATAGAAAGTATCTTACCTCCGGTTCTCACAAAACCAGGCCGAATCCTTCCCCATGTCTTCCTGATACGTGTGCCGCCATTTTTAAAACCAGAAGATGGTGATTGATCACGTTTTTTTTTTAGAGGGAACTACTGTCTCCAATCATGAGAGAGCTTGTTGGAAGTCCACACCCCTTGCACTGAAAGCTGGGTTTGAGGTTGGGCCAGTGGGCACCACATGCTTTTACTGAGCCATCTGATTGGTCAGTTTATGACTCGAAGAACTTTCGATAAAAAAGAAGATAATATATTTTTAAAAAATAGGATTAGAAAATAGATCTTAAGAAGTATAAGAGTAAGAATGCTTATTCTGACAAATAACTGTCTATTTCTCAGTAGAAGTCTATGGGATTTTGACCTGGGAATCAACTCAGGTGTTTCCTGAGGGGGGAGGGGTTGAGCTTTTCATTGTTTCTACAGTCAATGGTGCCGACAGTCCCGCCCACAACTCAGAGCTGAATTTTTATTAAACTACTTCCCCTTTCCAGAAATGATGTCCTAGAAAACAACACAGGTTTTTGAATTTTGACAAAAAAAACGACATAATCATGAGTAAAATACCCCAATGCTTTAAGAAAAAAGATCAAAAGATGATGAGATTGAGTATTTAATGTATGTTTTAAATATTCTTTCGAAATCTGTAATGTAATTACAAACATACATGCAGGAACAGCTACACTGGCATTAGTTAAAACATATGAGAACCAATACAGACATAAACATACTTTGTGTGTTATTAAAGAAGGTCACGGTGCTTTATTGGCTACCAAAGATACCAAAGATGTTTTATTTGATTTCCTTTTCTTTCTTGTGAAAGGTGCATTCCACCGGAGTGATTACTACTTACGGTAACACTTGTTTAGTTACCGCTCATGGGCTTTATCATAAGTAAAAAAAATAATAATAATCCATTTCCTTGTCTACCAACAGGAAAATCTGCAACTAGTGTAACCCAGATTGCTTTTCAAAACTAGAATTTCCCCAGATTAACCCAGAAATATATTTGGCTTCCAGTCCAGAACCGTAAATGTTCAGGTTGCATGAAGTTCTCAGCAATTTTAAAGATACAGTAAGCAGCTGTAGAGTTGAATGGGAAATCTGTTGTTGTTCAGTCAAAGAGGCTTTTCTAGTTATTATGTTTTCAGTACTGAGGTGTGGTTTTGTGGTTAAAGTTTCATTCATGTGTTTACTAAATCAAAACAGCAGAAAACAACAACACTAACAAAGACAGCACAGTGAAGTGGAAACTCTAAATCCACAAGACTCTTTCAAGATCTATGGCTCTTTGGTTTTAAAGTAAACACAATTTGAAAGAAGAAATATAAATATTAGTTTTAATTTCTTTAAATAAATCAGATAACTGAGCAAAAATGATTGTTTAAAGTGTAATCTACTCTTAAAGTGGTTTATTATTAGACTAAAATTAAACTATTCTTATTTTCTGCTGCAATAGTGTCTTGTTGCTGTATTAAAATGTAGTCTAATAAATGTGTTCGGCCCCCTTTTGTTTACAATTTTTATTAATAATCTTCCAAATATCTTCTAAAATTTCTCTGTAAACATCTATGCTGATGATACTGTTATTTATAGTTCTGATTTTCTGTTCTTAAAAAACAATTAGTCAGATTATAATTCAGTTCAAAAGTGGCTTCAAGAGAATCAACTTAGATTAAATATGAAAAAAATCTTGTTCTCTGCTTTTTGGTACACCTCATAAATTGCAAAATGCATCACCTCTGCAAATTCTATTCAGTGATGGGTCGATAATGCATAACGCCGACTCTATTACGTATCTTGGCCTTTGGCTAGACCCAAATTTAAAGTTTAAATTGCATGTCAATACTATTTGTAGTAGAACTTATGCAATCTTACGTCCACTATTTCGCTCTTCTAATTGTTTTACTTATGATGCTAGGAATAGAATTATAACCTTTGAACCTATTACTGATTATGGAGATACTGTCTATCAAAACACCTATCAGTCATATCTCAAACTTCTGAATATTATTTTCCATACACTATGTAGGTTTATTCATAAATGTCCTTATCAAACTCAAATAACTATTTAATATATTTACTACTATATTTATTGCTATTTGATCCCTCTCTTTGGCTTTGAAGTAAAATAGTAGCAATTCAAATTAAATTGTTTTATAGTTTGTTTGAATCATTTAACTTTGTAATTTTTTTCAACAGCAAAATTATAGTAAAATGTTTACTGTGAACATTAAAATAAACTTGAACCACATTTTTTATCTTCTGCTGTACAAGTTGCTGTTTAGAAGCAGAAGGTCTTGAAGCTGCATTTAAATAGATTTTCTTAAAAAAATTTGTTTCACACTAAAATTGTCATGCTTATATATTTGATAGTAAAAAAAAAAATATATATAAAAAGGATGGAGAAGCACCAACGCCATGATAACAGAAAATATCATGTTTCATTTGAATTTCTTGCAGTTTTAATTAAAGTGAATCTGCTATAGCAGGATGCATTTTACTTTGAAAGGAACTTGTATCATGCTGCTGCCAAAAGTAAGTAAGTAAGTATAACACTGTTAAAGCAACATATTTGGTGGATTTTTGTGGCTCTAGCTGGATTTTTGTTCAGTAAAAAACTGAACCAAATGGGTATTTTAGTATTAAATGTTGCACATCCCTGGTCTATAACATAGGTATTGTACTTGTTTTTTTTTTTTAATAAGATGGGATTCACTTCCTTTCTTTTAATCTAAGATGTTTCACAATTTTAACAGAAATGCAAGATCAAAAATGTCAAACACAGAAACCTGGCAGAACGAGAATCATTCAGCTCAAGGTTTGTGTATAAACTGATTTGTGAAAACAAAGCCAAAAAAAAAAGTGTGAAGAATACCATAGAAACAACCGTGTACTGAGTGGAAGGAGACTGTATTCATCTGATTATTCTGCAGGTTTCTCATGAGAAGAAGTAGAGATATACTTCCCATCAAACTCATATTGACAGATGACCTTTGACCCTACACCATCCATCAAACTAACTGACAGATGGGTTTATGTACATTTTACATACATTTTGCGGGTTTGGGGGCAGGGCACCTGTCAAAATGAGTTTGATGGAAAGTATATTCCTATGCTCTCTCTCCTATGTGCGACACCTTCATCCACTTATATCACATTTTGGTCATTTTCTGACATTGTTTTAGATTTTCTTTTTTCCCCATTTAAATTATCTTTATTAGTTAGACTTTTTCAGTTATTTTAGATTTTTAAAAAAACACATTTTTGTTTAAAAAGTAACTAATTAATGAATTTTATTCCAGATGAAACCTCCTTTAATTAAGACATTCTCTGATGTCACGTATTCCATTATGAGACATTATGAGTCTTCTACAGGAAGTTTAAAATGAAATACTGTTAAAAGGTTTTAGCTCAAGTATCCTAAATATACTAAATATATTTAGTGCAGACGTTAGCTTTTAAAATTTTAATACAAATAAAAATTGACAGAATAAAAAAAGGCTACTTAAATAAGTTATGTTAACCTTGTTTTTAATTTTCCCTAAATATTGCAAGATAGACTTTGTTCAAAATTGTTTTTTAGTAAAAAAAAAAAAAAATCTCTTATTGTTTTGAAAAAAATTTGTTGTTCAAATTAAAAGAAAAATCAAATTTTTTTGAATAATTTTAACAAAACAAAAAAAAAAAAAAGTGGAATAAAAGAAGTAAAATAAAGATTATTTTACATCTAAATAATATCAGAGTTTCTCTTAAAAATGAAAAATTTTTTTTATTGTTTCAATGCTTTATTGGTTTATTGATTATACTGTTTCTCTTATGATAAATTGATTGATTGATTGATTGATTGAAAGAAACCACTTCATTTGTGTAATAAATTTATTTTTTAGTACAACAAATGTTCACATAACCATACCTTTGCTCCGAAGATTACAAACTGGGCCAGTTTAAACTTTTTTTTGTCAAATTCATTTTTTTTCTTGATTTGTTTTTTTCTGAGGACAACAGCATTAAACGGCAGAAATAAGCATTCAAAATTTTACAGTAAAAATAATAATAATTTTCCTCTTTCAATTCCATTTCAAAACAAGTGAAGCAAACTCTTTTTTTTTTTTTTTTCCTTTCAAATACAGGTCAACCCCCAACATCCCGAAACCAGATAATCTGGTGTCCCGACGACTGAAGGGCGGCGTCTGCGCTGGACAAGAATCAGTAGGGAAGGTACTCACACATCGGGCAATTATTCCTTAAAAATGATATTTCAAAACTACTTGGTAAAACATAAAAGCAGTAAAAAGTGGAAAGCAAAACAAAAACTAAAGATGATTTTCTTGGAATAACTAAACTACATTGCAGGAAATGTGAAGATGTGGATTTGGTATGTTCAGACTCGTCACTGCCAGTAATAGCTGCCTCTGTGGTCGACACACTGGGACAATAAAACTGCAGAAACGCACATCTTAAACTATTTTTGCTAAGTCGATCTTAACTATTAATTACAATTTTAGCTTAAAACTTCATCATAATTTCCCATAACAAAAATAAGTTAGTCAAAGTGCACAAAGTGCTTCGATATATAAAGAATTCTTCCAGAATTTTTTGGCTTTTAATTAATTCTGAATTAAAGCGCTTAATTGTTTTGTACCTGTTACCTGCAGTGTACACTAAAGACAGACTACAACACTAATATACAGCAAAATGATGCGGCATTTGTGCTTTTGGCCTCAGCTAGGCTCTTTTATATAGATTTTTCTTCAATTCATGATACAATAACGGAGATACTTTAGCTTTATAAAAATAAAGTTTAAGCATTTAAATTTGGGGGTAAAATACATTTTTTGGCCAAATCACACAAATTTCACTCATTTAATTCCAAACAATTGTGTTATAATTTATTGTAAAGAAGTTAATAATAATAAATCCAATAAAATGCATATTTTGGCCGCATTTGTGCAGAACTTTTTCAACTTCTTTATTAAAAATATTTTAATTTTAAGGTCCTCCACTGATATAATCGGAGCTAA
This sequence comes from Oryzias javanicus, assembly GCA_003999625.1. Classification (NCBI taxonomy): domain Eukaryota; kingdom Metazoa; phylum Chordata; class Actinopteri; order Beloniformes; family Adrianichthyidae; genus Oryzias; species Oryzias javanicus. The sequence goes on along the minus strand of CM012455.1, from coordinate 7,564,910 downwards.
ATGGAGTTTTTCTGTAGTGCTTGACGGTTTTCCTCATAACTCAAATGAGCTAAAGAATTTCACTTAGCGCTAATCGTAAAACATGTTTTGAACTTCCAGTCATTTCCTGTAATTGTTGCCACATTTTGTTTGCCTACTGAACATATTTGTTAAAAGAATAAAACCGAGATGACGCATACTCAGATAGGATTCCCCAAACCCACAAGACCTGGCAGCGGATCTTATGGGTTGGCAGAATAACATGAATATTTCACCTGTGGACAGGGATCAGACCGATTCGTCTGAAGAGGAACCTGAAGGAAAGCTTTCACCTCGAATAAACAAACGCCACCGTATTTGGTTTTTTTTTTTTGTTTTTTTTTCACAGAGTGCTTGTTTTTGGGCCCAGCTACAAAAAAAATGAGCGGCTCATGTGCCGTCATCCCTGAATATTTCAATCAAAGAGTCCGTCCCTGAAATGGTCAGTCTGGTCAGACGGTCGGTGGGAGTGTGTCGGTGCGGTACAGGTGGACGGTCAATTGAAATACAGTTCTTTGGTCAGCATGGAGACCACGCAGGGAATCTGCTTCTTCTCGCTGTAGCGGGGGTCCTCAGACCACGACTCGAAGTTGGTGGCCACCATGTAGTTGACCCGGGTCAGGATCTGCATGATCTCCAGCTGCTTGCCGAACTCGTTGAGGACGTTGCAGAGGGCCTGGACGAACCAGGACCCGCGCCCGGGGTTCCTCCAGGAGTAGTATCCTACAGAAGCAGAAGTTTATGACTTCAACTGCAGTCGCCCAATGTGACTTTCAGACAATCACAGAGAGATGGAAAATGAAAAAAAAAACAAACCTGGCACAGTGGAGTACGCAAAGAGGAAGTCCGCCTCCACGGGGATCTTGTGACTCGGATTGGCATCAGTCTCAATGGTGTCGTTTGGAGGACCGGAATCTGTCTGGACACCTTCATCAAATTCTGAACCTCTACAGGCCTGGAGAAGGAAATGAAAACATTTTCAACCGTGCAGCTTGAAAGAAAGAAAAAACCCAGTTCTTCATTTGGTGTCGATAATAGCAGTGACGTGCAGTCAGGGGAGGCAAGTGAGGCTGTGCCTCACCTGCAAAAAATAGCTTAGAAAATACATAAATTAAATACAACAAATATACTTCTTCATTATTAAAAATAAAAATCAAATATTTTTTAGACATGTCTATTTTATGATTACATTTTTCAGCAGAAAAGCAGCTAATTTATGACTTTCCTGGTCAAATACAGCAGGGATCTCCAAACTACGGCCCGCGGGCCGGATCCGGCCCTCCTCCACATTTGGCCCGGCCCCCAAAAATGTTTTGGCTAAATTAGACGTTTTTCAGGTTTTTTGACTGGTGCTGTTAGCTGAAGATGGTGAAATGATAGCTAAAACCCCTGAAACTGATAGCTGAAAATGCTGAAGCTAATAGCCAGCTAACATATTAGCTAAATGCAAAATTAGCCTAAAAAAAATAAAAACTTAGGTTAGCCAAAAAAAGCTACCATGTAGCTGAAAAAAAACAGCTAAACTCCAAAACAGCCTAAAAACTTAAGTAGAAAAGCCTAAATTAGCCAAAACAGCTAGCATGTAGCTGAAATTTTAGCTAAACTTCAAAATATCCCCAAAAAAAATAACTAAAAAAAAACTAAATTAGCCAAAACTAGCTTGTAAATAATAGACTAACACCAAAACAGCCTTAAAAAAACTAAAAAGAAAAGCCTAAATTAGCTAAAACAGCTAGCATGTAGCTGAAATATTCGCTAAACTTCCAAATATCCTAGAAAAAAACTGAAAAAATAAATAAACTAGCCAAAACTAGCGTGTGCATATTATCTTAACTCCAAAACTGCCAAAAAAAAACCCTAAAAAGAAAAGCTTAAATTAGCCAAAACAGCTAGCATGTAGCTGAAATATTAGCTAAACTCCAAAACAGCCTAGAAAATTTTAGCAAATGCCAAAACAGTCCAAAAATCTAGCAGAATGCCAATTTTTTTTCCTTTTAAACCGTAACATTTTTCACATGATTATGAATGATAAAAAGGAAGGTATATTATTCCAGAATAAATCAATTTAAACATTAAACTACTTTCAATATTTTAGTTATAAAAATATATTTTTTCTGAATTGTACAAGTTAAAAATAGTCGCAATATAACATCGGACCATCAATAAAAAAAAATTAAAAAAATGATCAGGAGGGCCGAATAGAATTACCCGGAGGGCCGGAACCGGCTCCCGGGCCTTGAGTTTGATATATGAGCTTTAAATTGATTTAATGATTTATTATTCCAATTATTAACATATTATTAAAGTTTTAAAACCAGATTCTATGATTTTTGCTCCTGAAATTCCCACATTTAAAACACACCTGACTTCTTTGTGCTCGTCTGTCCAGTCCAGTGTTAGGAATCTTGGTGTCTGGTTCAACAAATCAATGCCTTTTGAACATCACTCGAACAAGCTTATGAAAAATTGCTACAATCATTTGAGGAATGTGGCTAAATCAAAATCAATTTTAATCTAAATATGACCTTGAGCTGATGATACATGCTTTTACAATAAATTTTAACATTCGTTTTTAGAACTTTCCATGGACAGACCCCCAAGTTACCTTTCTGACCCCCTGAAGCCCTACACTCCTGCTTGTTCCTTGCGATCTGAAGCTTTGAAACTTTTCAGCATTCCAAGAGCTTGTTTTAAAACCAGAAGTGATCTTTCATCAAAACTCTGGAGCGCTCTCCCATCGTCACGGCGTCAGATTGACACCGTCGAGTGTTTTAAAAGTTAACTGAAGACTTTTTTTTATAGTAAAGCTTTTAGCTGATATTTTAATTTTATTTTGCCTTCCCCCAGTGTTTTATCTTTTTTCTGTATTTGTGTAATACGTGTTGTTTTTATTGATTTGTCTTCTATTTTAGCTTTTGTGAAACACCGTGAGTTGGTGTCTGTGACTTACTTACTTTTTTATTAAAATCTATTTTAAGCTGCTTTAAAGTTTAGCTAATATTTCAGCCACATGCTAGCTGTTTTGGTAAATTTTGTCTTTAAAAAAAAAAAAAAAAAAAAGTTTTTAGGCTGTTTTGAAGTTAGGCCAATATTTACATGTTAGCTGTTTTGGCTAATTTTGGCTTTTTTTCATTTTTTTTTTAGGTTATTTGAAAGTTTAGTGATTTTTTTCAGCTACATGCTAGCTGTTTTGGCTAACGTGTTTTAGTTTTTTAGGCTAATTTGGCATTTAGCTAATATTTTAGCTGTCATCTCAGCATTTTCAGCTATTAGCACTAACACTAAAATTTTAAAGAATTTGTTTTAGTGTTTTCAATAAATGTTTATCCTGTTCGGCCCGCGACCTATGGTGTGTTTTTTGGATTTTGGCCCCCTGTGCGACTGAGTTTGACAACCCAGATTTACAGTATTTACATCTAATAATAAGCTTGACATATAAAAGGTAGTTCATGATAATAAAACATCTGAACAGACTGAAACTGTTAGATCAGATCGGGACATCCCTAATCCATAATTTTTTTTTTTTTTTTTTTTAAACAAAAGTTATTTATATATTACAGTTCAAAAAATATGATTTTGACTAAACCTGCTGCTTCACCACAAGTAGGGAAAGACTTTTTGCTTTTTATACCTGGATGAAGAAGAGCTTTGGCTTCCCGACCAAACTTTTGCACTTATCCCCTCTGAACAGTGAGGTCATGGCCTTTATGGGGATGGCTCCGTCCGTGCCGTAGATCATGCCCTCCTCGCCGTGGCTCAGCAGGATGCAGGCAAAACACGAGCTGTCACTGTGGTCTTCCTGTGAGGCTGACAACACACAAAAACTCCCGATTAGCCTTCTGTAACTCTTTATTTCCCTGTACTAGAACTTATCAGTTTCTACCCAATGTATTTTCTAATCAAACTCCAGGTCAAATTCAGAATATTAGATTTATCTCTGAAGGTCAAGAGGCTACAAATCTCGAAGAAATTACATCTTATCACAAAAAAAAGAAGAAAAAAAGACATTTTTCGACTGGTTTACTCACCCTCTTTTAGAAGACACTCCATCCTCTCACAGGTTTGATCATTATAGATGGAAACGTCAAAGCCCAGGCTCTTGAAACACTTGTACAGCTCACCTGCATCTCGGTCGGTGCCGTTGCGAACATTCATTCCTGCCAAGACAATTTACTTCTGATTTAAAAAAAAAAAAAAATGAAAAAAGTGAAATAGCATAGAAAAAGACATACCTGTTTCGTCATCAAAGTTTTTGTTGTTGATGATGATGCACTTCCCCACTCGCTGGTGGCTCATTTTATACTGGAATGTTGGTGAAACAATTCTGTAGTGGTTGTCAGAAGAGTAGTCCTGCTCCCGCTTCTGGCCATCCTTATTTTTCTTACTAATAAGTTAAGGGAGGAAAAAAAAGGGAAATTAATGACAAAATAGTGCAGTTTTATCTTAAAAATATAAACACAAGCATCTAAATCTTCGCAATTTCAAAATAAAATGCAGACACATTTGATGTCGGAAAAAAAACACAAATTTAACGTAATTTCTTACCAGATTTTATAAAATCTTTCAAGTGAAAAATTATCTAAAATATATCTCTGACTCATTTTTCACATTAAAAGCCCTCTTAATTCAGATCACCACCGTAACAAAACAGCTACTTACTATAAAACTAAAGCAAACGTACATGTTCAATTGCCAGATTTGGTTGCAGTAATCCACTGTTGGGTTCAGGAAGAAACTAGAACATGTTTCGCCGATATCATAAGTCATAACCGCATCGCTGTAGATCGAGCGAGACGAAAGCCTCTAGCTGTAGGGTTTCTCACAGACCTGCCATCTTTCCATTCTCTGCAAGACTCATCCAGATCACTGAGCCCATGGTGGCCCGTTAGAAGCTCTAAAAAAAATCCTGGCTTGTTCCAGAAGAGCCCAGTCATCAGGATGCTCAAGCATCAGTACAATACACAACAATTGACTGTAACGCGCTCATGGACAGTGCAGCCATATTGCAATAAACATGTGATGCAGAAACCCCCCCCTCCCTCCCACAAACCTGAGCTAAACAATGGCGAGCTAAAAGCATCAGCGTTGTTGGGACACAAGTCAAGAAGATTAGGAGGCGGCGGTTTCTGTCTTACCTGGGTTGGTTATTAAGCGCTACCCCGCTCTGCATCTGAAATGCCGTCGCTTTGGCGTGATTTTTTTTTTTTTTTTTTTTTTTTTGTCGCACGAAAAACAAAACCTGAAGAGATTCTGTTCAGCAGGTAGTTCAACTGTTGGAGGGTGGCATGCTCTCTGCACTTGACGAAGACCTGACTGCGCGGGCGGCCGCTAAGGACGGGGGGGGCGACGCGCTGCGAGGCCCCTGAGTCAGCAGCCTCACCACCACACCAGTGCTTTCTAAAGGCCTATTCACAGGCGGACCCGCTGCCTCACCCCCTGCTGGGGTCAGCTGGGGCAACAAAAAAAAAAAAAAAAAAAAAAGTGCAACTGGAAACTCACATACTGTAGAACATATGTTTCAAACTCAAGGCCCGGGGGCCGGATCCGGCCCTCTGAGTAATTCTATCCGGCCCTCCAGATAATTTTATTTTATTGTTATTAATGGCCCCATGTTATCTTGCTCTGATTTTAATTTTTCAATTTTTTAGGCTATTTTGGTGTTTGGCTTTTTTTTTTTAAGTTTTTTTTAGGTTATTCTAAAGTTTTACTATCTTTTCAGCTACATGCTAGCAGTTTTGGTTGATTTTGGCCTTTTTTTAGAGTTTTTTTTTTAGGTTATTCTAAAGTTTTGCTGTTTTGGCTAACCAACTTGTTTTGTTTTTTAAGCTAATTTGTCATTTAGCAAATATTTTAGGCTTCAGTGATTTCAGCCATTAGCTTCAGTGTTTTTAGCTATCCATTTCAGGATTTTCAGCTATCAGCATTAGCATCTTCAGCGAACATTTCAGCTCACAGCATTCCCACTAGAATTATCTCAGGTAATGCTATATATCTAGTTCATAATTATGTTAAAAAGTTACGTTTTTTTGGTTTTAAAATTGTAGTTTTAGAGTGTTCAATAAATGTTTATCCTGTTCGGCTCGCAACCTAAGGTGTGTTTTGGATTTTGGCCCTGTGTGAGATTGAGTTTGACACCCCTGCTGAAGAAAGTTAATCATCTGGACTTCATCATACTGTGAGGAGGATGCTGAATGTTTTTTGCACTTTGTGTTATTCTTGATTGTTTAAAGTTTAAATGTTTTAGTTATCTTGTTGGAATGTATATTTTTCTTCACTTTTGTGTTTTTCCTGTCTTGTTTCAAAGTATATGATTTCTCATAATTTCCAGGTGTGTTTTTTCTATCCTGTGTTCTGATTGGCTGAAGAAAAGTTTGCAGGAAGTGCTGTTGCTGATATAAGGAAGAGCTGAAAATGATGTCAGGAGGCCTTCCCTGACTTTCCTGTGATCAAATAAATCAGTTTGCTGAGCAACCACAGTCGGAAGTTGACTGTTTGATTTGTTGCATTTCTGCATACTTCTGCTCGGACCACGCATGACACATACTGCTAAATCATAATATATAAAATTATTTTTCTTTCACTTTCTGTGAGGGGAATCAATCAAAGTATGTCCATAAACATTTAAAACGAGTAAAAATTTATTAAATGCGCACATTATCCTTCGAGCATCATGAATCCCTTCAATCAAACATCTTAAACCCTCCCATTTATCCACTAACTTTTTAGTCAAGATAAATTAAATTAAAGATAAAGTTTCTTCTGGGGAGAAAAGAAAACACATAAAACACCTTTAAAATTACATTTTAAAAGAGTAAAAGTTGATGCAATAATCACAGTTTTCCCTATATGATTGCAGAAGAAAAATAATTTTGTCCACTGTGGACAAAATGTGGTTCAGGGAAGAATTTTACTGGTTAATCTACTTCTGATCAGGTTTAAACACCAAAGATGTTAAAATTAAGGATTTTAATTTTCTTTACTTTTCTTGTAATTTTAGTTGACTTTTGTTTAAATTAGTTTATCTGTTTTTTCAGTCAAAGATTTTCAGATTCTTAACCCATAAAGACCAAAACCAATAATAAAACCATGGCCAAAATACCACAAACCGAGCAAAATGTTTCTGATATTTTGTTGCGACACTGATGTCACCATGGGTTCTTTTTAGTTAATTATAAAACTATGGTTTCTGATCCATCCATGACTCTTTTTTAAAACTTCAAATCTTTATTTTTTCAGTTCATAATTTCAATGTATTGTTTTAACTAAATCTGTTTCTATGAAGTCTAAAAAAAAAATGGTTTTGATTTCAGCTCTGTACTTGTAGACAAAGCCAAAAATGTGTTTATTTATAGTTTCAGAACATATATATTAATGTTAATCCTTTTTAGGTGTCCAGGTTAAACTCAGTAGATAAATGTTCCAATAAAAAGGTCCAGACTGCCACCTAGTGAGTGAGAATGTAACAAACATGCAGACAACTGCTTCAGATTTATATCTACAATAAAGATTTGAATTTTACTCTATGAAAAAATACTTTAAAAATGTTTTAAAAAATGTAACAAAATGTCAAGAAAGCATGATGAAATCTATTCAAGTTACTGTATGAATTTTCCTTTGAATTAGCTAAATTATTGCCATGTTTTTTTTCATTACAGTAGTTAAAAGAAAACAGTTTTGTAAAGAAAAACAGCAGTTTTATAAATATTTATAGCAAGTCTATGCTTGGTTGTCAAATAATTCATTTGTTTGTCACAAAATTTTGTTTTTTTTGTTTTTTTTTTAGAATTGACATATGCTTAATTTCTGCACAAAAACTTGATAAAATAAGCTAATTAGATTACATTATATACAACAAAATACTAATTTGTTCATTTTTACAACAATGATTAGAAGATTTTAATTGCGATGCAGGAGGCTTGTCTAACCAGTCAGATTTCCAGAAAGGTGAGCTCCAGGAACAGAATGTAAACTGGAAATTACCAGGAAACCCCCTTAAAATATTAATGAAAAGTACAGTAAATCACGCTTTAAGTAGAGGAAGAATCCAGTTATAACAGAAGTAGCTTGCTAAGTCATGAGTATTAAAAATAAAAAATATATTATTTGTTTTATAAAACCTCAAGAGTTGCAGTTTTTGTTTGTTTTAGTTTCTCTTTACCACGAAAAGGAAAATAAAAAATTAAGCGTAAGAGAAAGGCGGAAGTTACCTTCCAAACAGAAGGAATCTCCCTGAACGGTCAGGTTTGGCGTCGGTCGTGTCCCCCATGGTCAGACTATCATCCCCAACTCCATCTCCAAGTTCACGTGACTCAGCAAACTCCTCTGCCATCTGCGGTCAACAAATTATTCAGGTCAATCACTGTAAACTGCTGGAAATAGAACTACAGGCTCTTATTTTGAACAACACTTCTAACCTACTTCCGTGTTCATCTTTAAAGACAGTTTAGACTGAAAAATATCATAAGCAAAACATATTTTAAGTATTATGAGTGTTTTGATTTTTTTTTTAAATAAAGTTTTTAGCTACTATAGCCGTTTAAGCTTAAGCTAGCAACAAATAAAAAAAAAAAATTAACTCCTAAGTTTAACCCAACCTAAATAAGATAGAAATAATTACCTTTACTTACGTTTAGTCTTTCGTCACACACTTTATTTTTACTCCACTGTTGATTCTAAGTGTTTTTCCTCCTCCAAAGTTTCGCTTCAAGAACTGTCTTGAGTATGACTAAAGTGAAACTTGTAAGTCTTTCTCGTGCGTAATTACGTCACTGGTCTACGTGACTCGGAGGGGGAAAAGGTAAGTAGAAAAAAAAAAAAGAAACCATCAACCTTTCCGTTTATTTCCTTAATATTATTGGTAAATAATGTAAAATAAAATAATGAAAACTAAATTATTCTTTAAGGAAATTTGGCATTTCCGTTTGTACAGATTCGGTGTTTTCCTCTAAAAAAAAAAAAAAAATGAATAAAATGCAAATATTAAATCACTTCTTTGATTATGATTTACGTATTGTCCTTCAATACGTTACTTTACTGCTTTTTTTCCCCCCCTTTTTGTTATCAAATAGGTTCTTGTTACGCACTTAGACTTTGAGATACAACTTTGTAAGAAAAACACTTTATAAATAAAGTTTATTCAATTTCATACAGGTCTCATATTTGTGCTCTTAACCTTTTATTTTCTCCAAAATTTTTATCCTAGCTTTTTTTCTTAAGAGTTACATTTCATAATCACAGTTTAAAATGACTATTTAATATATATATATATATATATTAAAAGAATTGTGTAGAAAATGCTATTTAAAGTGGTTGTAAAGCATTCTTGATCAAAGTTTTCAAGAATTTAGGACTTTTTGTTGTTCAAACCTGGAAAAGTTTTTCCTTTGTTTTTTCCTTCATTAGTCACATGCCACAAGTTCCAAATATTTGTGTTAGTTTTTTTATTCCCTTGCAAAAATCATAAATTAAAAAGTTAATGGCTCGAGCTAACCAGCTTTAGCATTATTTAAACCAGGGGTCCCCAAACTACGGCCTGCCGGCCAGATCTGGCCCTCCTCCACATTTGGCCCGGCCCCCCAACAGTTTTGGCTAAATTAAAATTTTTTCAAGTTTTTTAGGCTAATTTGTCATTTAGCTAATATTTCCGCTACATGCTAGCTGTTTTGTCTAATTTAGAATTTTTCTTTTTTTTGGCTGATTTGGCACTTTGCTAGTATTTTAGCAAGCTATCAGCTTCAACGTTTTCAGCTATCATGCATTATATCAAATTTGGCTATGTTTGGCTTTCTGGAAAACCATAAATCTTTACGTTTTGGGTGTGATTGTTACATTTTTTTCTGTTAGCCTACAGACCGACCCTGGCCCACCATCAGAGAAGAAAACAGTTATATGGCCCTCACAAGAAAAAGTTTGGGGACGCCTGATATAAACCAAACCGAAGAGTTGCACTTTATTGTAATTCAGTTTGCTTTTTTATTTAAAAATAAAATATATATTTAAAAAAGGTTTTCCTATTAAAGAATATTTTATTTATTAAGTCACAACTTTGCAAAACGCTTAAATTAAATAAAGTTTTTTGGAATTTTAAATAAAAAAAAACAAAAGCTTAAGTTACATCAATTGTTTAAGTACCTACCTCTATGTTTTTCGTTATTTTAATATTTATTTTTTTTTTTGCCTAAACTCATCCTCATATGTCATTTATACATTTATGGAAAACTGTCAGAGCAATATAAAACATTTAATTGTCCAAGACTTCCTCAAATGTCCTGCAACTGTCTTTTATTTAAAAAATTAGCAAAAAAAATGCATTTTCTTCCTGAAATTGTATAATTTTGTTTATGCATTCAGTTTTTGTGACTGAGGCCACATAAATAAATTACTTTAGCTTAAGATTTTCTATTATACATTAATTTTTTTTAGCTAATTGTGTCCATCAAACCATCTTAAAAGGTGAGTCATGCTCCAAAAAACAATAAATGTTTATGTCATATTCCAGAAAAGTCGCCTGTGAACTAGTTGCCCAACTGGGGTTCATGACACAAATACTATGACATGTGAACTTTGCAGCTCTTTGACTCCTGGAGATGGACAGCTAAACGCAGCCAGTCATGAAACATGGGAGCTTTTAGGTGGGGGCTGATCCATCATGGGACGCGGTGTCAAGTAAGAGGCAGTCTCAGAGTTCCAGCCTCATTGCTAAGTTTGCCACAGCCAGAGACGCACTAAATCAAGAGGAGTCACTACCAAACTTGATCTAAGTTAAAGTAAATTTGTGGTCTTGCTGCATTGTATTTTGGAAGAAGGATACACCATGCAGTCCTGCGCCAGGTGTGGGTTTGTGGTCTACCCAGCGGAAAAGATCAACTGCATTGATCAGGTAACAAAACTATATTTTCAAAAATAACTCGACATATTTAGGTTGTTTTGATGTTTGGTTTAAACAACTAACACGTGTTTCAGATGAACTTTATAGAATAACTGAATAAGCTGCTCATCATGACAGATAAATAAGTTAAAGTTTATGTAATTTTTGAGCATGTGCTTGAGATTTAACTGATTTTTCAACTAAATATTACCGTTTACTGTAACTTCAGTCAAAGAGTTGTTCAAAAGTTGTTCTAGGGTTACTATTTTAATAAAGAAACTCAAGTCAAACTGTTGTAATTAATAATTTTTATGTTTCCTAAAATACTTTTTGTCAACAAATTTTGAAAAAAGAGATAAAGTTACAGAAGAAATCACATTATTTAATTATGATTTAGTTTTTATTTATTTTTTTAAGCTAAAATCAAATTTTAATTCAAAATGGCTTTAAATTTGACGTTTTCCTTTTTTAAATCAGAACTGGCATAAAGCATGTTTCCACTGTGATGTCTGCAAGATGGTCCTCACCGCCAACAATTTCGTCAGCCACAAGAAAAGACCATACTGCTCCGTGTGAGTACCCCAACTCTATTAGTGCATCTCAGTATGTTAGACGTGTTATTTTCTATTTTACCCCAGCTATTTAATTTAGATTTTTATGACCATTTCAGACACAATCCAAGGAACAACACTTTCACAAGCGTTTATGAAACTCCCATCAACATCAATGCGAAGAAGCAAAGCAAAGCAAGCAGTGAGGTAGGATCACATCACTGCGCCGCCAGGCTCTTTGTGTATTGTTGACAGGCTGACATAAGCAACTATATATGCCAGGACTGTCATATTTATCAGGGTTTGTCATGACCGGATTATTTGAGGGATCGCTTTTCATAGAAGTCCCTGCGCATGTGAGTGAAACCTTAACTGTAGGCCCAATCATTCTTCACTAAAAGACAGGGTAAAGGTGGATGTCTGCTGCGCCGCAGTCTGTCTGGTGACGGCAGCGGTTAGGAATGGACAGAGAGGATCAGGTTATTTCTGTTCCTCTGACAGTACTAACTCCTCCCCTGTGCTTCCCTCTTTATGCTTCCAGGAGCTAAAATTATACGTCAGGAATAACAGCCTTGCATCCCTTCCTATCCTCTGCCAGGCCACCTATTACCGTCCGTCTGTGTCTGCATGTACACGCCATGCTCTGTGCTTATATTAGCCGAATGCTAGCTAGCTCATGAGATTGGAGTCAGTGGACAGACTTCCCACTTTCTTTGTTGCTTATGTGGCCCTGAACGTGTCACGTGATGAGATGCTTGACCTGTTTTAGGACATATGTCTAACTGTTCTAGTATCTGCATTCATCCACCATTATGGTGTCTGTAAATACTCATCCAGCAAAGCCAAGAGGGCCCCAAATGGTTTAAAAGTGGGAAGGAAATGTGGACCCAGATTGGGTCTGTTCACAGTGTCCATAGTGGCCCCACCTGTGTTTGCCCACATTGGCTTAAGTGATCACTTAGTGGTTAGCTTACTACAGCGGGCCTCGCTAGCGCGATACAATTGTCCACGCTAGCGCGATACAATGGAGCTCGCTACCATGCTACAGTGGAGCTCACTAGCATGATGCAGCGGAGCTCGCTAGCTAGCACACTACAGCGGAGCTTACTAGCGTGATACATTAGAGCTTGCTAGCTCAATACAATGGAGCTTGCTGCAAAGGAGCTCACTATCATGCTACAATGGAGCTCACTAACTCGATAAAGAAGAGCTAGCTAGCACACTATAGCGGAGCTCTCTAAATCAATACAGCAGAGCTCATTAGCTTGATAAAACGGAGCTTGCTACAAAGGAGCTCACTATCATGTTACAGCAGAGCTTGTTAGCTCGATACAGCAGAGCTAGCTAATTCGATACAATGGAGCTTGTTCCCATGGTCCAGTCGAGCTCACTATCTCGCCACAGCGGAGCTCAGTAGCGAGATGCAATGGAGCTTGGTACAAAGGAGCTCACTATCATGCTACAGTGGAGCTAGCTAGATCGCTACAATGAAGATCACTAGCGCAATACATTGGAGCTAGTTAGCTAGATACTAGAGCTTGCTACAATAGAGGTCACTATCATTCTACAGTGGAGCTCACTAGCACATTACAGTGGAGCTTGCTAACTCGATACAGAGGAACTCGCTAGCTTAATAAAATGGAGCTTGCTTTAAAGGAGCTCACTGTCATGCTACAGCAGAGCTCGTTAGCTCGATACAGCGGAGCTCGCTAGCGCTATACAGTGGAGCTAGCTAGATCGATACAACCGAGCCCACTACAACGGAGCTTACTATCATACTACAGTGGAACTTGCTAGCTCGCTACAGCAGAGCTCGCTAACTTGATAAAGCGGAGCTCGCTAGCTCGATACAACGGAGCTCAATAGTGCGATACAAGGGAGCTCGCTAACTCAATAAAATGTAGCTTGCTACGAAGGCGCTTACTATCATGCTACAGAGGAGCTAGCTAGCACACTACAGCAGAGCTCGCTAGCTAGATATATCTGTGCTTGCTAGCTAGATAAAGCTGTGCTTGCTAGGTAGATACAGTGGTGCGAGTGGTGCTCATTAGCCAGATACAGCAGTGCGAACTAGAACAATACGCTGTCCACCGCGTGGCTAGCTAGCATACCGAGCCAACCCACTGAATGTCCACTTAACCTAATGTGGACAAACCCAATCGGGGCCCACATTTTTTGCCCACTTTCAAACCATAAGGGCCCCTCTTGGCTTTGCTTTCTGGGTATGAGAAGCACGCGCAAGCTTGTGCTTGCTTCAGCTTAATGCTTGTGTGTATTTGTAGCTGAAATATCGTGAGGATGGCGAACGCTTTATGTCCTCCTTCCATTATGACATGAGATCCATGGAGATGGAGAAGGCTCGTCTAGCCAGTCAGATGGCCAGCCAGGTGAGCTTCAGGAAGAGCAGCTGGCCCATTTCTAAAGGGAGTTCAGACTCTATGCCTATGTCCGAATTCCTTCCCTATTCACTATATAGTGCATTTTCTAGTACTGTCCAAATCTACAATTCCAAAATCAAGTACTCTAGAAAATTCCCAAAAGTCTTTGCAAAAAACTAGCGTGCATCGATGCTCACTACATTAGCGATTATAGACCACAATGCAGTGTGGTGGAACAATTTTTGCAAAAAAAAAAAAAAATGTGTTCATCAAAACGCATTAGAGTCAGAAAAAAACGTGAAATGTTTGTATTGATTTGATTTTCACTTTATGAAATCGATGACGTCATAGCCGGCATTTAGAAAAACAAAAGAAAAGTAGTGTGTATGGTGTTTGAATTGCTTTCAAAATCCAGAGCACTAGATAGTCCCGCACTGTATTGTTTTTAGTAGTTGGGGATTAAGGTGGGAATTCGGACAAGTGTCAATCCTGGTTCAGATGATAAATAATCCAAGAGTGTAACTAATGCTACGGTCACAAATCCAATTGCCACCGTGGATTGGGGAGGAATTTTCAAGATTGCCCGATATTTTTGGAAATCATTTCCATGGTCATGAATGTAGACGGCAGCAGTCAGGTATTGGGGATGACGCCATTACTAAATTTGGCGACCGTTTGGCGACCACAGGATATCTCATTGAATGATGGGTAAATGTCTCTGACAGAGGGCGTCCAGATCAAGTGCAGACACCTGGTAGCCCAGGAATACATAAAAATGGGGCCATTCTGAGATTTTGAGCAAAAATAATTACCTTGTCAATTTACAAATTGTCACAACTTTTGATAATATGCTTCCCAAGAAAGCTGTCTTCTTCGTTTTCTTCTCAGCATCAACCACAATTGGTCGCTAGGACCCCTTGTCCTAGTCAAAAGTTTTCGTTGAATGTTGCTACTGATTTCTAACAATTGGAGGGTGGCAGTGGGATGGCAGCACAGAGGCAGGGGGGTGGCAGTCTGAAATCGGCCGATTAACAGACGAGTTCGGGGGCAATGGAGACCCTCCTATCAGTCAATTATCGCCTTCCTGCCACCTGTCTGTCACTGGACTGCCACCACATGGCCACCAAGTATTCCTGGGCGACCACTGATTGATGTAAAAAAAAAAAGTCAAATTTAGGGCTGGGTTGATAAAATCTATTAATCGAGTTAATTGATTTCAGCTTAATAGATCAATAGTTGATTCACAAAAGATATAAATCGACTCAGCACATAAAGCGGAAGTCCGCTAGCTTGATGCTAACATTCAATGGAAATTCCCATAGGACAGCTAATGCTAACGCTCGGTCACCTAACCCAGGGGTCAGCAACCTTTAACAGTCAAAGAGCCATTTAGGCTCGTTTTCTACTAATCAAAACCTAGAAGGAGCTGTATTTACTTACGTTAGCCTTTAAAAAATATGGATATGCATTCATAAGCTTCTTTTTTTTAATAAATATGAGTAATGTCTACTTTTGGCATGAACAAAAGCAAAAATATATATATATATTTTAAAAAAAACAAAACAACTAGCATCCCTCAAAAAGGGAGAGTTTTTAGCTTTAGTAGGAAAATAGCTAGCTTGTTGCTTAATTACTAGCTGAACTTCAAATGAGCATAACATTTCTCTGTAAATTCAATCAACCAAAGATTTTAGCATGTTGCGGAAATAGCTAAACTCAAAATTAGCCCAAAACCCCTAGTAGATAACAAATTAGCTCAAAATGTTAGCATATTGCTAAAATATTAGCTAAACTCCAACGTAGCATGAAAAACTAATTAGAGGCCAAATCTGAAAAAAAAGCTAGCTTGAACTCCAAAATAGCCTAAAATTCCTCTGTACACTAACTTAGTCAAAAACGTTAGTATGGTGCTAAAATAGAAGCTAAATTCTAAATTATATAAAAAATAAAATTCAGTAGATAACAAATTATCTGAAAACATCAGCATTTTATTAAAATTTTATCTAAACTCCAACTTAGTTTAAAATTCTTCAGTAAACGAAATTACTCAAAAATGTTAGCATGTTGCCAAAATAGAAGGTAAAACTCTAAATTAGCCTAAAAAACCCCAGTGGATAACAAGTTAGCCAAAAACGTTTGCATGTTGCTAAGATAATAGTTAATCTCCAATTTTTTGGAAAATTACTAATATTTAATTTTTGTTCAGCCAGAGAGCCACCATAGAGAGAAAAAACAGCCACATGTGGCTCTGGAGCCGCAGGTTGCAGACCTCTGATCTAACCATACATTGCTGATTAATAAACACAGGCATAAATTTTCCAAACACTTTTAAGGAAATATTTTTAAAGTAACTATTTGTCATCTAAAACATTGTTTTTTTCCTTATACTGTCTTCCTCTGGAATAAGGTGTACTTCTATAGCGCAATCGCCACCTAGTGGCCAAACTAAAACGTTGTCTAGGAGAAGCAGAACAACGTTTACAATGTAAATGATCTGAACCTTTTTGTGAAAACTTCTCTTTTTGAGAATCCATGTAACACTGCATGATAGTAACAATCTCATTATTTCATTTTACATGTTACAATATGTGAACTGTATCAGATTAATATACATACATTCAAATTATAAAATAGATCATTAATGTATTTTCTAAACAAATGTGTATACTAATTGAATTGTATCGAAAGAATTGCAAAAAAATTGAATCTAATTGATTCGGGCTCTTTTAAAATGAAACAAATCGTTTCTGGAAATTATAACTGATACCCAGCCCTAGTAAAATTGTAACTTCTTCTTTTAACCTCTGCGGCCACTCTGTGGCATGTAAAAATGTGACTACCACCTGCCAAATTTTCAGTAAAACTGGCATTTTGATCTCCACGCCATGGCATTTTGAGATATGTGACTGTGGTCTAACTCTTAAAATATTCCTACTTACGTCTTTTTGAAAAGTTTTCTCATTTAAAAAAAAACTTTTTTGTGTCTTGTGTTTCCAAAAATAACCCCAGAAAATCAATTTAATAAAAAGTAACTTATGATCTTCCAGACAGGAAGTCACCTCTAAGCTAATTGGCATGCAACATGTTCCACCTGTAAAATAGGAATGTTTAATGACCTCACCCTGCAGCTAATTACCACATCGACCTTTAAGAGGCTGTATAAAGTATGGAGCTTACTAAAAATGTCCAACTAGAGGACAGTTTTAGACAGAAAAATTAAAACATTTTAATGTAATAAAGCATCAAATATAAATCTTATTTTGTCAGAATGAAGAACTATTTTTTTTCCATTCATAGAACGCTTAAAAAACTGTTTAAATTTGATTCTTGTCATTTAAAAACAGGCTTTTCAGTCTCAGACTGAATTCTCACAGCAGCAGACGTTCAGGTACTCGGGGACGGTGTGCAACCAGGAGATGATGACCATGTCACAAGAGCAGAAGACCATCAGTGATGTCAGTATTCATCAGCTAAAAAAATCCTTTCTGTGTAGAATATAAACAAAAATATTGATTTTCTGACTTGATTTGTGTGTTTTATGCAGGTAAAATACACAGAGGAGTTTGAAGAGTCCAAAGGAAAAGGCAGCTTCCCAGCGATGATAACACAAAGCTACCAAGCAGCCAAAAAAGCAAACGTCTTGGCAAGTAATGTGAGTACAGATCTGGTTTTTTTAGCATTTTTAAAATAGATTTCAACCAAAGGATTGACAAGGAAATTAACTTTTTTCTTCAGCTGGAGTATAAAAAGGGGCATGAAGAAAGGGTGTCAAAATACACAACTCTCATTGATACTCCAGAGGTTCTCCTTGCAAAGAAACAAGCACAAATTGCTAGCGATGTAAGCCATTTAACTCGAAATTTACTTTTTTAGTGACATCATAATTGCATAAATGAGTCTTTTCGTTATTTTTTGCAGTATGTTTACACAGAAGAATATGAGCAGCAAAGGGGCAAAGGGAGCTTCCCCGCACATCTCACCCCGGGATACAAAGTCTCAAAGAGGGCATCTGAGCAGGCTAGTGATGTGAGTATCAAAATAAAAGCCTGCACACATTTTATTTGCTTGAAGAGTAGCAGGGTGTTCAACATCATCTTATTTTGTGATTATATTTCAGATTAAGTATCGGCAGATGTATGAGCAGGAGATACGAGGTAAAGCCAGCGCAGAGGCAGCAGCCGCCGAGGCGATTCACGCCAAAGAAAATGCAGGAAACTTCAGCCAGGTAGGAAAATCATACAAATGTTATGCATATTAAATTCTGTAAATAATTTTCACATTTCAGGGAATTTTATTTAAAAAGAAAACCCTACAAATATGTCGATTTTATATTGTTTTATTTAAGCTAAAAGCTATAAAACTCATGCCCACATTTAGCTATTTTAATAATTTGGAAATTAAGTCGTTTGTCATATTTGGAGATGTTTTTGGATTTTGTTACATTTAGCCAATATTTTCTACATTCTCTAAAAAAAAAAAACCTGATTACTTAGCATATTTAAGTAATATGGACTTTTTTTTCTTTAAATCTGCATTCTTAAATGTATTTATGATTTAACAAGGTAGTTTTGGCAGCAAATATTGCTTTTAATTTTTGTAATATTAAAAAATAATTCAGTTTTTACAGTTTTCAGCATATATTAAATATAAATTTAAAGGTATTTTATTGTTGCTTAGCTTTATCAAGCTTTCTTTTTGTGTATTTTTAATTTTAATATCCTTAATTTTTTTCTCAATTTGTTAGTTAATATTACATTTTTTAGCTTTATTTAGTATCTGTCCAGGGACTATGGATGAAAAATAGCTTTTAGCTAATTCTGGCGCATTGCAGCGATGCTATTGATGTGCACTGTCCCTATGAAATAAATAAATAAAAAAGACTAATAAGTAGTATTAAACATTTCTAATTAATTTAGTCTTTGTCTTTTATTTTAGCTGTTAAAATTGCTTCTTTTGGAGCATTTAGTCTTTCAAAATAAAAGCACTTCTTATTCTTTTCGAATTTATTATCTAACATTTTAATTTACTTGATTCATTTTTTTATTATTTATTCTTTTTTTTCTAATTTAGTCATGAACTCGTCAGTTTTTTGCATCTTTTGTAACAGTCAGCAGTGACGCACACATTTTCAAAATAAGAAAAATAATTTTTCAATAATTCCAGATTGCCTATACGGAGGAATATGAGCAACAACGAGGAAAAGGAAGCTTCCCTGCTATGATCACTCCCAGTTACCATCTTGCAAAGAAGGCTCAGGAAATAGCAAGTGACGTGAGTATCATAAATACAAACAATAAAGCCAAATTCCAGACACAGAGACTCTCTTCTGTGGATGTTTGAGGATCCACTTGAATCTTTACATTCAAAGCTGGTTAAATTTAGAGCCTGGATCAGGTGTGTTGCATTTTAAATGCTGTGAAAACATTGCAGAATACAGTTTGCCGGAGCCGCGGTCTCATCCATCATGTTGGTTTGTCATTAATGGGCTGAAGAGACTGGGAGCAACAATCCTGTTTCTGATCCTCCCCTAAAACCATCATGTCATCCTGTTCCATGCATCTCATATTTCCTTACAGCTAAAATACAAGAAGGACTTGAACAGGATGAAGGGCACGTCACACTTCCACAATCTAACCACAGAGGACAACTTGACGCTCAAGAATGCTAAAAAGATCAACAAGATCGTCAGTGAGGTGAATCTTTGAATATTTCTTTGGACTTATAGGCCAGATTCCTCATAATTGAGCAAAATAAGTTGTAAATTTAAGGAAAAAAATCAACAATATTTGCTAATTGAGGAGCTGTGATTTATTTAAATGTGAATTTAAAACCTGTGTCCATCTCCAAAAACATGAGATCACCTAACCGGCATTTCTAGCATCCCTGCCATGCATGAGTGGCGGCAGGGGAGCTCACGTTCAAGGTCGTGGGACATCCCATCGCAATAATGAATGTTGACCAGCAGGCCCAGGAATTCATTCAGAAGTGTCTATTCTGAGCCTTGGAGACATCACAGCTAAAAGCATTTATCCCTGCAGGTGGAGTACAAGAAAGACTTGGAGAACACCAAAGGACACAGCATCAATTTCTGCGAGACGCCGCAGTTTCAAAACGCCGCCAAAGTTGCCAAATTCACAAGTGATGTGAGCAAAACAGATGTGCAAAATGAGCATTTAAAAGGATGTAAGGTGTTACCGGGGTGTTATCTATTTACAGAACAAATACAAAGAGAAATACACAAGTGATATGAAAGGTCACTATGAGGACTCTGGGATCGACAAGAAGACCATGCACGCCATGAAAGCCAGGAAGCTGGCGAGTGACGTAAGTGAAATTTTGTGTCACGGTTAGGCAAGCAGGAGGAAATCCAGAACCCAAAACAAGCAGAGTTTCTTATGTAAACATAAGCTAATTATTCAACAAATTCTCATCTCTAAGTCGTCATATATTGACACTTGGTTAAGCACTCTTTATGACGTCTTTGGTGTCCTCAACTCGTCATTTTTTGATCTTTTGACGTGCTGGCTGTTCTTGAAATCATTGGTCCAAAACCCTGAGGACGCTGTACCAAATGCGCGCTCGTCTTCATGATGCACCCAGTACCGGTACCCTAACCTTAACCCAATACCCAGCCAGCAAGGCCAAGTGGGCCCCATATGGTTTGAAAGTGGGAAGAAAGTGTAGGCCCAAAATGGGTTTGTCCACTGTTTCCATGGGGGCCCCACCCGTATGGCTAAACAGTGGCTAAACTGGGCACTCGCTAAACTAGCAAGTGGACATCGTAGCGTGCTAGCAAACGCCGCAGTATCAGGCTAGCTTACTCCACTGTAGCTTGCTAGCAAGCTCCTCTGTATTAAGCTTGTCAGGGGGTGAGTCGACAGATCCCACAGCAGAGCCAGACGAGATGGATAACAGAAAAGGTTTTAATCGTTCAGGAAGACAAAACTAACAAAAAAAAGCAGACTGGCGGTGGAGGCAGGAAGCTAGGCTGAGGAGAACTGCATTGGAACCAGGAAGCGACCGGATCAGAAGGATAACCTGGCAGATTGGAGGAGCCAGGGAGAAGCTTTTGAAGGCTCACAAATAAGGATGGGCTGCAGGTGTGCAAGGCCATCAGGTAGAGAGGGCCACGCCTCCTGCCACCCACGCCACTCTGGAAGCACAAAAAAAAAAAACATAAGCACAAAACAATACCAAAACCAATAAATGACAGCACCAAACCATAACAAAGCTAGCGAGCTCCTCTGTAGAGAGCGAGTGAACTCCATTGTTTTGAGCTAGCAAGCTCCGTTTTATCGAACTAGCGAGCTCTGTTATAACAAGCTTGCGAGCTCGGTTGTATTGAGCTAGCAGGCTACATTATATCAAGCTAGCAATCTCTGTTGTAGTGAGCTAGCGAGCTCCTCTGTATCGAGCTAGCGAGCTCCTCTGTATCGAGCTAGCAAGCTAACAAGCTGAGTTGTAGGGAGCTACCCACTGAGTGCACTCCTAAACCAATGTGGGCAAACACAGTTCAGGCCACCACAGAAACTATGGACAAACCCAATCGGGGCCCACAATTTCTGCCCACTTTTAATCCGTATGGGGCCCACTTGGCCTTGGTTTGTGTCCGATCCACGCCCGCTACTACGTCTGGTATCGGTTCGGATCCGGTATTGCATTTTGTCCGGTGTCGGGTTAGAGTAACGGTGCACTACTCGACGTGGTACTGGACCGGCTTTAGTTTGCGACCCGGTGGTTGGGGACTTTTAATGTAATTGGAACAGCAAGTATATTGTAGAAAAACGACGACTTAAGGGACCCAAAATGACTAATATTACGTGGAGGGATCCTTAACCAAATGTAAATATGTGACAACTTGGGAGTGAAACTGTGTTGAAATATTAAAGTGCAGGCGGCTGTGAATGGGTGGAAGTCACAGCAGCCTGCACAGAAGCAAAAGAAAAATCTGAAAAAAGTAAGACAAGAAGCAGAACATTACATTTTTAAGGTATTTTTTTTCAAAATGCACAATTGGGGTAGAAAGAAAAAAAGAAAGAAAAAAAAAATTATTTTTCTATATCTTATGTAGGTTTACGTTTTATGTTATCGGCAAAATTTTCATCTGATAAAAAAAAGAGCATAAAAAAGCTTATTAAATGCTGCAACATTTTCCATGTTTTGTTTCAGATTGCATATAAACAAGGCTATGAACAGGAACAGGCTGAATACAACTATCCAGCCACTCTGACGCCTGGTTACCAAAGTCAGAGGAAGCTGGACCCCCTGAAAGATGTACGTTGTCCCGACATAATAAGAAGAACAAATACATCAGGTATTTGACGTATTTTTATCATGTCTTACAGAAAAACTACAGGCAGCACATTGATCAGGTCAAGTATAAGTCCGTGACCGACACGCCAGAGATTGTTCTGGCCAAGAAAAATGCTCAGCTTGTCAGCAATGTGAGTAAACAGCGTTAAAACTGAACTCCAAATGACCCAAAAGCCCTTGTGTTAAGATAGTTTGCTGCACTCACTCCCCCTGTATGTGTGAACACGTGTGTCCCATAGTTAAATTATAAAGCCGGCTATGAAAAGACGAAGCACCAGTACACGCTGTCCCAGGATCTGCCCCAGATCCAGAAAGCCAAAGCTAACGCTGCTTTGTGTAGCGATGTAAGTTCTCACAACGTGCCTGCTTTTACACTTTAAGTAAATCCAGCATTACTGCTTTTTTCAAATTCCGATTTAATCCTTTTCCTCTAGATTAAGTATAAGGAGGAGTGGGAGAAGACCAAGTCGAAGGCCTGTGAAGTGGGAGTGGACGATCTGAGCGTGAGAGCTGCCAAAGCCTCGCGGGATCTCGCTAGTGATGTAAGTTATGTGTTTTTCCCGCTCACTTAATACTCAAAAATCACCAACTGCAACCCAGTATGATCCACAAAGTCTCAGAAAAATTACACTCATTTCAATTTATGTGAAATAAATGATAAATATAAACTATATTTTTTTAAACGAAAATATAATCATTACAAATAAATAATTATATTAAACAGTTTAAAACTTTTGATCTCATGACTTACTTTCAAAATAAAAGACACATTTTATGACATGGGATCATCTCAGTACCTTAGATGTTGTAGTAGGTTTGTGATATCAACAGTTAAAAAAAGTATAGATGGTAGATGTTTTATTGCTGTTTGCAAACCTCAGTCAGAAAAGCAAAAACGAATATCAAATAATCGCTAAATAAGTGATTCTTAATGTATTTTATAATCATATCCCAGCCAACAAGGTAAAGTGGGCCCCATATGGTTTCAAATTGTGCAGAAAATGTGGACCCCAATTCAGTTTGTTCACATACTATCCTAGCCAGCTCCCCGGGGGACAGCGCAGCCTGCTAGTGAGCTGTTCTGTAGCATGCTAGTGAGCTCTGATGTAGCATGCTAGCAAGCTCCTCTGTAGCATGCTAGCGAGCTTTGATGAATAGAGCTCCATTGCAGCGTACTAGCGAGATCCACTGTAGCATGATAGTGAGCTCCGCTGTTAAGTGCTAGCAAGCTCTTCTGTACCAAGCTGGTGAGCTCTGCTGTAGCATACTATCGAGCTCCACTTTAGCATGCTAGTGGGTTCCACTGTTGCATGCTAGCAGGTTCCGCTTTAGGATGTTAGCGAGTTCCACTGTAGCATGCTAGCAACTTCCACTGTAGCATGCTACTAAGTTCCATTGTAGCATCCTTTCGAGCTCTGCTTTAGCATGCTATCAAACTCTGCTGAAGCAAGCTCCATTAATGGATGCTATTGAGCTCCGCTGTAGCACGCTATCAAGCTCCTCTGTAGTGAGCATGCTATTGAGCTCCACTGTAGCATAATATTGAGCTCCGCTATAGCATGCTATTCAGCTCCACTGTAGCATGCTAGCGAGCTCCACTGCAGCACACTCGCGAGTTCTTTTGTAGCATGCTATCAAGCTCCACTTTAGCATGCTAGCGAGTTCCACTGTAGCGTGCTAGCCAGCTCCACTGTAGCATGCTATCAAGCTCTGCTGTAGCATGCTAGTGAGTTCTACTGTAGCATGCTATCAAGTTCCACTTTAGCATGCTATCAAGTTCCACTGTATCATGCTATTAAGTTCCACTGTAGCATGCTATCAAGTTCCACTTTAGCATGCTATCAAGTTCCACTTTAGCATGCTATCAAGTTCCACTGTATCATGCTATTAAGTTCCACTGTAGCATGCTATCAAGTTCCACTTTAGCATGCTATCAAGTTCCACTGTAGCATGCTATCAAGCTCTGCTTTAGCATGCTAGCGAGTTCCAGTGTAGCATGCTAGTGAGTTCTACTGTAGCATGCTATCAAGTTCCACTTTAGCATGCTATCAAGTTCCACTTTAGCATGCTATCAAGTTCCACTGTAGCATGCTATCAAGCTCTGCTTTAGCATGCTAGCGAGTTCCAGTGTAGCATGCTAGTGAGTTCTACTGTAGCATGCTATCAAGCTCCACTGTAGCATGCTAGTGAGTTCCAGTGTAGCATGCTATCAAGTTCCACTTTAGTATATGCGGCAAGTATATGTGATGGAAAAAATGACTGCTTCCCTCCAAATGAAAACAGACATATTTAACGAGAAATGGAACAGAGTAAAAGATTATTTAAACGTCTAAATCACAGGTTGTTTGATTTTACAATATGTACTCAAATGTAAAAATATTTTTGATAGATACAGCTGAATATGAATGCTAAAGGGTGAACTGAAACAACATTTAAATATATAAACTCCAAATTTAATTTACTTTTCTTAATTATTATTATTATTATTATTTTTTTTTTTTTTTTCTCTTTATGTCTGGGTGTGTTTGTCTGCCTCTTTTGATATTGTACCTATGGAGAGATGACTATGTATACTATGGGTAGAGTTCCTTTGTTTATCCTGGTTTTTTTTTTTTTTTCTGCCTCTTCTGTTTTTTATTTTTTATTCTATGATATATGTTTTGTCCTCTTTGTATATCATTTGTGATAATAACAAAAAAATAAAAAGTTGCAAAAAAAAGTTCCACTTTAGCTTGCTAGCAAGTTCCACTGTATCATGCTATTAAGTTCCACTGTGGTATGCTTGCGAGTTCCGCTGTAATTTGCTAGCAAGTTGCACTGTAGCATGTTATTGAGCTGCGCTTTTCTGCCCACTTTTAAACCAACTTGTCTTTTCTGGTGGGGATGGCACAATTTAAATCTTTACGATTTATTAGTTCACCTCATAATCCAGAGTGCCAGCCCTTAAATTGTTTTATTGTCAAAAATCTGTCGACTTTGGTAAACCACAAAGCTGCACCGCGTGGTACAATATTGGAGCATTATGGGTACTGTAGTCAAAACCCTGGAGAAGTGATAGGGATTGTACTTCATAAGGTAGATAAAGTGTAACTTATCTGACTGTTGTATTTCACTTGATGCACTGTATATGTGACCTTTTTTTTTAAATCCAAAACATTTGAATATTCTTTAACCAGAGAGCCGCAAAGGAAGGGTCAAAGAGGGTCATGTTCGGATGTAAACCCTGATCTAGATTATTCATTAAAACTTTATTTATTTCACCTTCAAACATAAAAATCTGGTATTTCAGGCCTTTTAGAATGTTTTTTTTTTATTCCTTGTCATAAAAAAGTGTCATAGTTGTGTTGGCATCTTTTGCAGAGCTGTGAATAAAGAGCAAGCTTGTGATTGGACATCTTTTCGTTTGCATCACATGTAGAGACACATCAGGAATTAAGGATTTACTTCCTGATCAATCAGTTTTATATATTTTTACCAACATAATCTTGTTTATATTTCAATCCTGCTCAGTTCTAGATTTTTTTTTCTTTATGTTATTACAAACATCCCTGAGGTAAACACACAGTCTTTCCCACGAACTAGAGATAAACCAGACTTTTGCTCGAAGAAAAACATCTAAAATGGCCTTAATCAGCTGTAATGGCTTGATTATTAAATCAAATGACATGACATGTGTTTCAGATTAAGTACAAGGAGTCGTACATGAAAAACAAGGAGAAAGCGGTGGGGGTCAACGTGAGTGACTCCAAGACTCTGCACTCTCTTCAAGTGGCCAAAATGAGCAGCGACGTAAGCCTGTGATGAGCGATGTTGAGTTTCTGATTCTGCTTCATTCATTTTGACTTTGGTTCACCCATTAGATTGAATACAAGAAAGGCTCCAAGGAGAGCCAGGCTCACTTCAGCCTTCCCCTGAACATGATCAACCTGAGTCACGCCAAGAAGGCCCAGGCCCTCGCCAGCGACCTGGAATATCGCACCAAGCTGCACGATTACACCGTCATGCCCGATGACATCAAGGTCCAGCAGGCGAAGAAGGCGTACGCTCTGCAGAGTGAGGTCAGAGAGTCAACGCTGAAGGTCGCAGTGGTAAAAATATTCAAGGAAAGGGTTGAACCGTGTGCGTGCTTCTTCTCCACAGAACCAGTACCGCTCCGACCTGAACTGGATGAAAGGGGTCGGCTGGGAGACTGAGGGGTGCCTCAACATTACCCAGGCTAAAAAAGCTGGAGAGCTGCTCAGTGATGTGAGCGCGAATTGTTGTTTAATCTTAATATTGATGTTCTTTTCACTGACTGAAATCTCCTCTTTCCAGACTAAGTATCGTCAGAAGGCGGACAGCATCAAGTTCACCCAGGTGGCGGACGATCTTTCCATGAAACACGCCCAGAAGAGTCAGGAGCTGCAGAGCGACGTAAGGCCTCCTCTTCAGAGCGGCAGCGGCGGGACAGTATGGACTCCTCTCACCGTTCTTTTTGCTTTTCCAGTTGGCGTACAAAGCAAACACGGAGCAGATGATTCACCAATACACCATCACTAAGGACGAGCCGCTGTTCAGACAAGCAAAAGCTAACGCAGACCTGCTCAGTGGGGTAAGCGCAACGGTTTCTCTTTAAGAGAGACATTAGTTTTTGGAAACTTGCGTCTGAGATGTGGACAACCCTGCCCCCTTCCCTTTATCGTTGCTGAGAGTTCTCTGTTTAGCGCTGTCCTGCCACCTTACAGCAGGGGTTCCAAAACGTTTTCTCATGATGCTGATAGGTAGTTAAAACATTTGCAAAGTGCCAAATTAGCCATAAAAACCTCAAAAATTCTAAATTAGCCAAACCAGCTAGCATGTACCTGAAATATTAGCTAAACTTCAAAATAGCTTGAAAAAACTCAAAAAAGCTCAAATTAGCCAAAACGGCTAACACGTAGCTGAAATATTTGCTAAATGCCAATTTAGCCAAAAAAATGTGTAATTTATCCAAGACAGCTAACATAAAGTTAAAATATTAGCTAAACTCCAAATCAGTTAAACAAAACTGAAAAAAGCCCAAATTAGCCAAAACAGCTAAGATGTAGCTAAGATGTTAGATAGATACCAATTTATCCAAAAAAATGTGTAATTTAGCCAAGACAGCTAACATAAAGTTAAAATATTAGCTAAACTACAAATTAGCCTAAAACGCTAAAAAACACCTAAATTAGCTAAAACAGCTAGCGTGTGGCTCAAATTTATGCTTAATACTAAATTTGCCTTCAAAACTAAAAAAATATCTAATTTAGCCAAGACAGACAACATGAAGCTAAAATATAAGCTAAACTACAAATCATTAAAAAAAAACCTGAAAAATGCCCAAATTAGCCCAAACAGCTAAGATGTAGCTGGAATGTTAGATATATGCCAATTTATCCAAAAAAAATTGGAAAAATTTGTAATTTAGCGCAAACAGCTAACATAAAGTTAAAATATTAGCTAAACTACAAATCTGTTAAAAAAAAATGAAAATAGTCCAAATTAGCTAAAACAGCTAAGATGTGGATGAAATGTTACACAGATGCCAATTTATCCAAAAAAATTGGAAAATGTGTAATTTAGCCCAAACAGGTATCATAAAGCTAAAATATTAGCTAAACTCCAATTAGCCTAAAACGCTAAAAAAGGCCTAAATTATCCAAAACAGCTAGCGTGTGGCTGAAATTTAAGATAAATTAGCCTTAAAAAGTGGAAAAATGTCTAATTTAGCTAAATACTTGGGTGCCAGGCAAAATGTGGAGGAGGGCCTAACCCGGCCCGCGGGCCATAGTTTGGGGACCCCTGCTTTACAGCTCGTACATGGATCGAGTCGTCAGCAGGTGGATGCATCAGAATCGGGGAACTTGTGGGCCATTCTACGTAAAAATAGAAGCAACATTTTTTTCCTGATTAACAACAATTTACTGTATATAAAGAAAGAATTTTACGCTTAATTTCTTTGTTAAAAATAAATAAATAATAATAATAATAATTCTATGGAACTACAAGAAGAATATGTCAAAAAGACCAAAAACAGGATATTCTTTGGAGTAGATCTTTAAAATTGTTTAATGTCACGTCTGGTTTTTTTTGCTTTAAACCCGGCTTGATGGTGGAAAGTAAATATTTTTGAAAAAGCAGAACTTGGACCAAGTTTTGATTTAAAAAATCCTTCATATCAGTAAAATCTGACAATGAAAAATGGAACATCGTGCATTTACTGAGGGTTGTTGTTATTTCTTTGCAAAAACGTGAAAAAGTGCCAAATTGTGCTTTTTTTTTTTTTTTCAGCTTACATTTACTTTAGAGTTTATCTAGCTTTGCATTTATTTTTTTTTTCTCACAATTTGATTTTTGTATTTGCAAACAAGTACAAAAATTGAAAATAGAATTATTCATTTTGACAGTAAAAAAATCTTAAACAACGTAGTAAAAAGCTACAACAAAAACAGCACAACTCTATAAAAATACACAATACAGTATAAATCAACAGGAAGTAATAATAATAAAAAAAATAGATAATTTTTATGAAAAATGCAAGACCATTCAGTTTATCAATGTAATAAATGTAAACAAAAAAAAGGTTTTGTGGAACTCCTCAAGTGAACCTTTCACTCTTAATCAGATTTTTTTCAGTTTTTAGAAGATTAACTGTTTCTTTAATCCACACTATGTGTAATGGATGACTCAAAGACTTCCATCTAAGCAAAATTAGACTGATTTAGCATTACTTTAGGTAAAATTTTATAACTAAAAACAAATTCCACTAAGATAAATTAGAAAATGTACATTTTTCTTTGAAGAAACATGCTGATGTGATAGGATCAGTTTGCTTTGCCTTCCAGCAGAATGTAAAACAATAAGATTTTATGGTAAATGTGTGGAGATTTTATGAAAAAAATCACATATAGGTCAATAATTAGGCACCATTAATTATTCAGTTTTAGCGATATTTTTGTTATTTTCTTCTCATGTGACAGTCAACTTCCTAGTTTTGTGGAGTTATTATTGACATAAATACTACAATTGTTCACTCCTCTACCTGCACTGTTTTTGCAGAAAGTGTACAAGAGCCAGTGGGAGAAACAGAGAGAAAAGGGCTTTGAGCTCCGACTAGACTCTCTGTCAATCCTGACGGCAAAAGCCAAGAGAGATCTGGCTAGTGATGTGAGTTCAAATTTTTTATTTTATTTTTTTAAAGTTGGGATTTCTAATAGAAACTCTAAGCTGATTTTCTTGTTGTTCTCAGGTCAAATACAGGAAGGATTATGAGAGAAGCAAAGGCAAAGCCATCGGCATCAAGTCGGTCAGTGACGACTCTCAGATGGCTCACTCTGCTCTGGCCACCAAACTTCAGAGCGACTTGTACTACAAGAAGAACTACGAGGACACCAAGACCAAATACAGGTCTGAATTTTAACCACTTTATGATACAACTTCCAACCTGCATTTGTGCTAGAATAACCAAATCCATGTCATCAAATTTAATCAGAAAAAAATAAAATAAAATTACTTTTCAATTTAAGTTGTTTTATGCTTTACCAACACATTCACCAACTTTTATTTATCAGAAATGATTGGCAATTATTTATCATTTATCTCTAAATATTTTTGAGAAGTCCATACTAGTGAACCAATAGATGAATGAACATCATGATAAAGTTATAAAAATCAGAAAAAAGTGAATAAATCCATCCAAAATCCATGTTTTATTTAAATGTTGAATAAGAGTTTCTTGTGACTCTTAAATAATGATTCTCCTGCTCCTTTACGAACGTTTTTGGCACATAAAAACAAAATCACACTTAACGGTTTCAGCAATCTTGGTATCAAATCGTTCAGCTTGTTCAGGACATTCCTGCATGTGTTTTGGGGATTTATAAACTTTATAGTTTTTTTAATATTTAGTAAAACATGCTAATTTGTGATCTACTGAGGTTTTTCAAGCTAATTTAGAGTTTAACTTCTATTTTAGCAACACGCTAGCTTTTTTGGCCAATTTGTGATTTACTGAGGTTTTTCAGGCTAATTTAGAGTTTAGCTTCTATTTTAGCAACATGCTAACGTTTTTGGCTAATTTGTGATCTACTGAGGTTTTTCAGGCTAATTTATAGTTTAGCTTCTATTTTAGCAACATGCTAACGTTTTTGGCTAATTTGTGATCTACTGAGGTTTTTCTGGCTAGTTAGAGTTTAGCTTCTATTTTAGCAACATGCTAACGTTCTTGGTTAATTTGTGATCTACTGAGGTTTTTTTAGGCTAATTTAGATTTTAGCTTCTATTTTAGCAACATGCTAGCGTTTTTGGCTAATTTGTGATCTACTGAGGTTTTTCAGGCTATTTCAGAGTTTAGCTTCTATTTTAGCAACATGCTAACATTTTTGGTTAATTTGTGGTATACTGGGTTTTTTTTAGGTTAATTTAGAGTTTAGCTTCTATTTTAGCAACATGCTAGCTTTTTTGGCCAATTTGTGATTTACTGAGGTTTTTCAGGCTATTTCAGAGTTTAGCTTCTATTTTTGCAACACGCTAACGTTTTTGGTTAATTTGTGATATACTGGGTTTTTTTAGGCTAATTTAGAGTTTAGCTTCTATTTTAGCAACATGCTAGCTTTTTTGGCCAATTTGTGATTTACTGAGGTTTTTCAGGCTAATTTAGAGTTTAGCTTCTATTTTAGTCTAACTGTTTCTTGGGCTAATTTGTGATTACTGAGGTTTTTCAGACTAGTTTAGAGTTTAGCTTCTATTTTAGCAACATGCTAACGTTTTTGGTTAATTTGTGATCTACTGGTTTTTTTTTTTTAGGCTAATTTAGATTTTGAGCTTCTATTTTAGCAACATGCTAACGTTTTTGGCTAATTTGTGATCCACTGAGGTTTTTAAAGCTAATTTAAAGTTTAGCTTCTATTTTAGCAACACGCTAACGTTTTTGGTTTTAATTTATGTGATCTTACTGGAGGTTTTTTAGGCTAATTTAGATTTTAGCTTCAATTTTAGCAACATGCTAACGCTTTTCGCTAATTTGTGATCTACTGAGGTTTTTCAGGCTAATTTAGATTTTAGCTTCAGCAACATAGCGTTTCTGGCTATTTCCATTAACTGAGGAATTTTAGGCTATCTTGGAGGTTAGCTAGTATTTGGGCAACAAGCTAGATTTTTTGGGTAATTTGGCTTCTTCTAGGTTTTTAGGGGCTTATTTGGAGTTTATCTCAGTTTTATGCAACACACTTAATACTTTTGCAAAATTTTCATGTAAAAGGGATTTTTAAGAAATGTTGCTACAAATTTTTATTAAATTAGGTCAACTTCAGCACTTGAGCGCTCAAGAAAATTTCATTAAACACTATGAAAGATCTTTCATAGTATTTGACGAAATTTCCAGTCTTTTAGCAAATAGAACATTTTGCTAACAGCTTTTGCATTTTCAGTAAATCCCTAAAACATTTAAAGTAATTTGCATCATCGTTATCAGCAAAAAGCTTCCGTTTCTTCAACAATTTTCAGCTAAAAGCAACACGAGCATTATCGCAGGTAATGCAACATTTCTAGTTATTTATGTTAAAAAATATTATATTCTTATATCAGAACAGACTGAAATTGTGAAAAATCTCATCCTAACTCTTGTACTTTTAAACAGCAATGAGAAAAATTTTGGTAACACTTTCATAATAAGATTCTTTAACAAGCGTTATTAACGCATTAACAAATGTTATTAATGTGTTTGTAGGGTATTTGTAAGACATTTAATAGCACAATAAGCCAAATGAGGTTTATTAGCATATTTAATAGGATTCATTAACATCTAAAGTGAGACCACTGACTATTAAGGTCATAATAATAAACTGTTTACAAGCTTCTTATATTGACTGTTTTGCAGGATCTCATCTAAGTTGTTACCAAAATGTTCATTTTCCAAAGTGCTTATATATTTTTTGTCTGTGACAGATAAAGTAAAATTTTTTTATTTTTGCATCTTTTCTATCCTAAACGTTTTCTGTTGACAGCGTATCTCTGGACATGATGAACATCAGTCACGCCAAGAAGGCTCAGGATCTGGCCACCGAGACCAAATACAGGACCTTCCTCCACAAATACACGACTCTGCCGACGGATCTGAACGTCTCCTGGGCGAGAAAGGCCTACGACCTGCAGAGCGACGTGAGTCTGGCTTCTTCTTATCGGTGATACTTCAGAAAGGTTTTAGCTTACAAAGTCTTGTGCTTTTAGAAACGGTACAGGTCGGATCTGAACTGGATGAAGGGCGTCGGCTGGGAGGCCTCCCACTCACTGGACGTCCAGCAGGCAAAGAAAGCTGGAGAGCTGGTCAGCGAGGTAAAGGAGGCTGTTTCGGAATACTTTCTTTATGACTGCAGTCAGTAAAAAGACCATAAAAAGGTGATATGCATGACTGTGTAACGTGTGACTGAAAGGTGAAAAGGTCATGGCACAGATTGCGTTTAAAGACTTCATATTTCGCTTCTGATGAGATTCTATTTATTTATTTATACATTTTCGCCAACAGACCAAAGTTACGGTGGCAAAAAAAAATGAAACATTCGATCCATTAACAAAAGTTCTGTAATTTTTTAAAATTAGAAGTTAATATCAAATAAATTTTTTTAGTTAACCATGAACTCAACATTTTAATTTGATACAAACTAATGTTTGTAAATGTTAAAAGTTACAGAACTTTTATTAACTGATCCAATGTTTCATTTTTTCAGTGTGCAAAAAAGAAACTGAAAATAAAAAGAAATGCAACAAATAAAACAAATACTGCTGCAAAAAATGCTGCAAATACAAAGTCACATTGGAGGTGGTTTATCTGGGATTGGAAGAAAGAACAAAACAGGAGTGTAAATTAGAAAACAAACAAGAAAGTAGTGAAGATGTTAGTGTTCTTTGTTTTTTAATATATATATATATATATATATATATATATATTTTATTCCAAAAAACGCCTTCAGTTTGGCATTTTTTATTTCCATCGTTTCTTTTTATTTGCAACATTGTTTCATTTTATTTGCAACAGCATTTTTTTTATTTGCAGCACTGCTTCTTTGCATTTACAGCAGTTTTTCTTTTGTTTGCAGCATTTCTTTTTATTTGCAGCATAATTTATTTTTATTCATAGCATGTTTTTTTTTCTTTTTGTTCTGTTATTTTTGTTTTGTTTTGTTTTACGCTACCAGTCTCAGCCACCATACTTAGCCCATTTTTATACACATTCACACACTAAGATCACAAAAATCACTAATTCTCCTAATAAATATACCAAGTAGATATAATAAAACAGAGAGGTGCATTATTTCAATTTTTTTTACAAACCTTTAGTATAATTTTAAAAGAAAAGATTTTGAAGTACAGATAAAAGTATTTCACAAATACAAAAAAAAATAAGTTGAAAAAATGTGGCATGATTCTACTTTTTGGGATCTCCAAACTTTTTTTGCTTTGACTCAGCATCTAAAAATCAAATTTCAGAAAGTGTTCGCTTTAAGAAACTTTCCTCCAATAATCTTTTTGATTTCTCTAGACAAATAATCACACATCTTTTCCCTTTAATCTTGCTAATCCTTAAAACAAATGAGAGTAATTACAATTTATAGACTTTATTTTTTTAATCTATTTTAAAATCCCAGTAAACATGTAATTTGAATTATGCCGTTTTTGAATTTAAACAAATTAATGCCCAAAGCTTATTTTTCTTAATATTTGTCATCAGAAAAATGCCAAAAAACATGATTTTTTTCCTGCTGTGAAGTACTTTAATACTAGATTTGTACCAGTACACATTTTATGACTTGCTGTGTGTCACCTCAGTACGCTGAGAGCTTTTTGTGAGACATTTATACTGCAGACGTGAGGCACCCCACTCTATTTATGGCGTTATCAAAGGCTGCCACTTGTTAAAAGGGTCAGCAGCATTAGGCTGAAATGACAGATCACAAATAGAAAAAGCTTCTTCCAAGACGGCTTTTTTCTATTTATATCACCGTGTCAGTATCAGTCGCCGTCGTCTGTGTGTGTGTGGAAACTTTTCTTTATGGCTTTTTTTTTTTTTTTTCTTTTATTGGGGCAGATATTTTCGATACTCTGGTAAACGTATCTGCCCCCCTTAAATGGAAGTGTTTGTTTGGCGGCCTCTCGTCTCAGTCCAATCGTCTTCACATCGTGTCTCTCCAGAAAAAGTACCGGCAGAACGTGAGCTCCCTGAAGTTCACCAGCGTCGAGAACACTCCAGAGATGATTCAGGCCAAGCAAAGCAATAAACTGGCCATCGATGTAAGTGTAACTTAGAGGATAATTAAGCCACCAAGATGCTGACTATCATGAATATTTACCTCAAGTTGGTGGAATAAACTTTCACCACTTTACGTATAAACCATTAACAAGCTGGGAGGTAGTATCTCCATGTTTCTGCTCCATAAAGCTTCAGCCTTTTCTTCACAGAGGTTGTACAGGGAGAAGGGAGAAAACATGAAGCATAACTACACTCTCAGCGGGGAGCTGCCCGAGCTGACGCAGGCCAGGATCAACGCCACCAACATCAGTGAGGTAAACCCATTTGGGTCCAGGTTTTTGTTTTTTTATCATTTATAAACAAAACCCGAAAAAGCATAGCCTCAGATGTGTACAAAACAGTGTGCCAGTCGCACAAAAAAGACAAAACATGCAGAAGAGAGGCAGAATAAAATCTGTATTTTAAGTCTTTATTTCAGTCTGACCATTTCCAGATGAGAGAGAAATGGTTCCCAGGTACTTAAAAATGTTCTTAAAGGGAAACCAAACAGGGAAGTTGGAGGCTGACTCCACCCACAGCCGAAATTTGAAAATCCAGTAAGAGGCTTTTTTTTTAAGCTTAAAAGAACTTTATTAGGAAACTTTACAGGAAACAGTAATAAAACATAGAAATTAGTGCAATTCAGCTAACATGGAATACATTTTATTTAAAAATGTAAACTCCAATAGCTAAACTCCAAACAAACTAACAAAAAGCCTAGCATGTAGCTGAAATATTAGCTAAATTCCAAAATAGCCTAAAAAATCTTAGTAAATGCCAAAATAGTCCAAAAAAAATTCCAGAATGCCAATTTTTTAAACTTTACAACCATAACTTTGTAACATAGTTATGAATAATAAAAAGGCAGGAATGTTATTCCAGAATAAATCAACTTAAACCTTAAATAACTTTCAATATCTTACTCTCCGTAAAAATATATTTTGTCAAAATTATACAAGTTAGAAATAAGCGCAAGATAACATTGGGTCATTAATAACAATAAAATAAAATCATCAGGAGGGCCAGATCCGGCCCCCGGGCCTTGACTTTGACACATGTGAAGCAACTGATTTTTAATTTAATTTAATTTAATTTAATTTAATTTAATTTAATTTAATTTAATTTAATTTAATTTAATTTAATTTAATTTAATTTAATTTAATTTAATTTAATTTAATTTAATTTAATTTAATATAACTATAATTTCTAACAAGAATGAAACTTGGATAAGCATTTATCCCTCATTGAGTGAGATAACTCAATTCCTAACTCGTCCTTTCTAAATATCCTTAATTTTCACATTATGTGCTATAAGAAAACCATCAAACAGATGTACAGTTTTAGAAATCAGATTCCTGGAGGGCTTTAGCACACCGAAAAGTCCATGTTCTTTAGGAAAATTCTGGAGTTTTTATTGGATATACTGAAAAAAAGTGAGAATAAGGTTAGTTTTTGTTGTTTCTGAAGCTGGATAAATGATAAAAACTATCAGATCTCACCGTGTTCGTGTGTTTGCACAGAGTCGCTATAAGGAATCCTGGACGAAGTTACGCGACGGAGGCTACAAGCTGCGTTTGGATGCTATTCCGTTCCAGTCGGCCAAAGCCTCCGCAGAGATCCTCAGTGATGTGAGATTATATTTAATCTGTTTTTGACTGTCAGAAAATTCTAAAAAAGTGGATTTCTTTGCAAAACAAAACAATCAATTAATGATTATTCCAGCAAAAGTACAAAGAAGACTTTGAGAGAAGCAAAGGAAAGATGATCGGCCTGAAGGGACTGCAGGACGACTTGAACATCGCTCACTCCGTCCACGCCAGCACCCTGCAGAGTGACGTGAGTGCGCCTCCGCTTCAGAAAAAGAGTCGATTTGGAATAAGAGATTCAAAAACTTCCTTCCTTGAAATGTTCAGATCAAGTATAAAAAGGACTCTGCGAAGCAGCTCTCTAAGTTCCACCTCTCCATGGACATGATGGAGGTGGCTCACGCTAAGAAAGCGCAGGCGCTGGCCAGCGAACAGGACTAAAGGCTGTCCCTGCACAACTACACCTCACTGCCCGATGACCTGAAGCTGCAGGCCGCCAAGAGAGCCTACGCTCTGCAGAGTGAGGTGGGAGGAGCTCCACGTCTTCATTTATGCACATTTTATTACTCTTTTAGTAAAATGACACAATAAAACTGCCTGGAAAAAAAAAAAAAAAAAAAAAACACCAGAAAAAGGCAGTTGTATGGAGCCCCTAAAGTAGGGGTTGGCAACCTTTAACAGTAAAAGAGCCATTTGGACTTGTTTTCTACTGATCAAAGCCTAGAAGGAGCCACATTGACTTACGTTAGCCTTTAAGAAATTTGGATTTGCATTCATAAACTTCTTTTTGTTTTTTTTTGTTTTTTTTAATAAGTATGAATAATGTATTTTTTTTGGCAAGAACAAAAGCAAAAAAAAAATATAAAAAGAAACTATCATCTCTCAAAAAGGGAATTGTATTTAACGTTTTTAACTTTAGTAGCAAAAAAGTAAGATTGTTGCTAAATTACTAGATGGACTTCAAATGAGCATAACATTTCTCTGTAAATTAAATCAGCCAAAAATTTTAGAATTAAATGAAAGCTAAATTCAAAATTAGCCTAAAACACCCAGTAGATAACAAATTAGCTAAAAATGTTAGCATATTGCTAAAAATGTTAGCTAAACTCCAAATTAGCATAAAAAACTAATTAGAGGCCAAATCTGCAAAAAAAAATCTAGCTTGTTGCTTAATTACTAGCTTAACTTCAAAATAGCCTAAAATTCCAAAAACGTAAGAATGTTGCTAAAATAGAAGCTGAATTTTAAATTATCCAAAAAAAAAAATTAGTTGAAAACATTAGCATTTTACTAAAATATTACCTAAACTCCTAATTATCATAAATGTAGTCAAAAACGTTAGCATGTTGCCAAAATAGAAGCTAAAACTCTAAATTAGCCTAAAAACTCCACTAGAAAACAAATTAGCCAAAAATATTAGTATGTTGCTAAAATAATAGTTAATCACCAATATTTTTGAAAATTACTATTATTTTATTTTTCTTCAGCCAGAGAGCCACCATAGAGAGAAAAAAGAGCCACATGGGGCTCTGGGGCTGCAGGTTGCAGACCCCTGACCTAAAGGGATAGCAAAGTTAAAAAAAAAAATTAAAGAAAAAAAAAAATGTTTTTTTTGCTAAAAATGCTCTGTAAATAAATTAAGTTATAAAAACAAGTTCTAGTTACAAACCAGAACATCCTCTCCTTTTTCAGTGATTTCCAGTGTTTGAGTTGCTAACCAGAACTTCTTTTTCTAAAAATTAAAGTAGTAAAAAAAAAAAAAAATCTGGTTAGTATCTGGCGCACACCAGATATTTATTGCTGTTTTTTTTCTTCTAAAAATTGAATTTAAAGACAATGTTCTGGTTGCTAATTGATGTGCACATGTTACTATCTGGTGTGCATCCTTTACTAGCCAGAATAATCTTTTTATTGTAATTATTTCAATTTTTATAAAAAAAAAAAAAATAAATAAAATTTATTTTTTAATTTATTTTTCTTCAATTTTCATTTAGGGGCTCTGTACCATGGAGAATAATACACACAATCAATATTTTTACAACCATATCTTCTAAATATTTCCAAATTTTTGGTTGAACAGGCAGTTAAAGGGTTAAGGGCAATAATTGTCTAAATAACGTCAGAGCAAAACCCCAATTATTAAACCCTTTTTAAAACCCTAAATGAGGAGGGAACCTTTTCTGTGAAGAAAAACCTAACATGAAAAATAAATTCAAAACACTGTCTTCGCTTTGTTTACAGAGAGAGTATCGCTCCGACTT
Source organism: Oryzias javanicus (assembly GCA_003999625.1). Classification (NCBI taxonomy): domain Eukaryota; kingdom Metazoa; phylum Chordata; class Actinopteri; order Beloniformes; family Adrianichthyidae; genus Oryzias; species Oryzias javanicus. The sequence continues at coordinate 7,526,653 of CM012455.1, read as the reverse complement.
GAATTATTTGCGGGGTGCCGCCTGGATCGCCACTGGAGCCCTTCAGATTGAAGAGTCCAAACGAGCCTCAGATCTGATCAGTGATGTGAGAAGCTATCTTTACTCAATTTGATTACATTTAACTTAAATAAATTAAACAGCTATATTTTTTAAAGCATTTTTCAACTGTGTTTTGTCTATTTTTTGAATATCATGGTTCTTTCTCCAACAGAAAAAGTACAGACAGCAGCCGTGCAAATTCAAGCACACCTCCATTGCAGACTCTCCAGACATCGTCCACGCTAAACTCAGCGGCCAGATCACAAATGAGGTGAGAAAAAGATTAATTTAATTTTCATTTAAGAAACTGTTCTCATTATTTAATGGAGTGTAAGGTACAAACAATAAGATAAATGTATAAGAGTAAAGTACTAAAAAAATGCTTTCTTTAAAAAAAGGTTGTAAAATTGAAAGTAAAGAAGTTTAAATTTCATGAGAAGGTTCTTCATTTTGGCAAAACTCCACATTTCACTAGATTAAATTCATAAAACTGTTTTTTTTAAGCCAACATTTTATGGGAAAAAAAGACAAAAAATTCTAAGAAAAAGGTCAACATTTATTGAAAATAAAGTTTCTAAATTACAAGAAATCGTCAAAATTTTATAATGAATAGAATCGTACAACTATGGTTAAAAAAAGCAAAAATTTTGCAAGAAAAAATTGGTTAAATTATGTAAAAACTGTAAAAAAATAAATAAAGTTGTTCAACTGAAAGAAGAAAAGCCCAAATTTTACAAGAATGACGTAAAAATTCAAGAAAACAGTCAAAAAACATTTTGAAAATAATGTTCTATGATTATGAGAAAAAAACAAAAATTTTTAAGAATTATATTTAATGAATATGATTAAAAATGGCAAAGTTTACAAGAAAACCTTATAAAACTACCAAAAAAACAGTCAAAATGTTGTGAAAATAAAGTTGTATGATTATGAGGAAAAAAAATAAAAAATATTACAAGATGAAAGTGAGAAGTTTATAATTTAAAAAGTTGTAATTTTATTGGGGAAAAAAAATCATTACTTTTTGAAAACAAAGGTTTAATGTTCTGAAAATAAAGTTGTCCACAAAAAGTTAAATATTCATCTCTGAATTATCTGCAATAACCTCTCAGGTAATGTTTGATTCTCTTTGTCTTTGTTTAAATATTTTCAAAAGCTAAAGAGGAATTATTAGCGCCACCTTAAAAGAAGAAAAAAAACAAATGTATGTGGATCAAATAATAGATTATAAGAAAAAAAGTAAAAATTTCTTAGAATAAAGTCATAAAATGATAAGAAATAGGTCATAATTTTATGAGAGTAAAGTCCATCAATTATGAGAAAACATAAACAATTTGGAGGAATAAAGTTTTTTTTTTTTAATAAAATGCTACATTTAGCTTTAAGATAGCACACTGCTACAGAATCTAACTGGATTGCTTTTATTGTAAATGTGTAACTTTATTGTTATGAAATTATTATCAGAACAACGTGACTTTTTACTGTAAAATTACAAATATTTAAATTTACAATTTTATTCTCATGAAAGGTTTTACTTTAATCATAATTTTACCACTTTTTTCTCATTGTATTCAGAATGGATTCACTTTTTTAAGGTTATTTTTTTGTAAAAGCATGACTTTTTCTTGTAAAATGATGACTTTTTAAATCATACTTTTGTTTTCATAAAATTTGAATTTTTACTTTTTTAATTTTTATATATTTGTTCATTCTATTCTCTTATGGTTGCCCTGATACTCAGTCGTACATTTTACTTTGTGTTTTTTATGTTTTTTTTATCTTCTTGTTACAAAAGGTAAAAAAAAGATCTGTATTTTTTTTTTTTTTTTTTTTTTTTTTAAGCGCTTGTACAAACAAAAAGGAGTAAACGACCAACACAACTACACGATTACAACTGAGAGGCCAGAGATCACTCAAGCAAAGATCAATGCATCAAACTTCAGCGAGGTACAATGAGAAATCGTGGATTTCTTTTTATTATTAATTTTTTTACTGTGTGACATGTTTGAAGAGGTCTTTTTCTCCTGCAGATCAAGTATAGAGAGTCCTGGCACACTCTGAGGGCTCAAGGCTACAAGCTCACCATGCAGGACATCCCCTTCCAGGCTGCCAAGAGCTCCACCGGCATCGCCAGCGACGTGAGCTCCTCCCACATCAAAAAATGACTCCAAATATCCCAACATCAGAGGCCGAGACTATAATAACCTCTTCTCTGCAGTATAAATACAAATACAGCCACCTCCTGGACAAGGGGAAACACATCGGAGCCCGGAGCGTCACTGACGACCCCCACCTCCTGCACTGCCTGCAGGCCGGCCGCCTGGCCAGCGATCAGGAGTACCGCAAAGACGCGCTGATGACGAGCGGCCAGTACCACCTCACTCCGGACATGGTTCACCTGGTGGCGGCGAAGAACGCCCAAACGCTGGCCAGCGATCAGGACTACAGGAAGAGGCTGCACGAGTACACGGTGCTACCCGACGACATGAAGGTCAAGTGGGCCAAGAAGGCGTATGAGCTGCAGAGTGAGGTAAGATGATCAATACAAGGTTAAAAAAAAAAAACCTTCAATCATGATTATTATTATTATTTTTTTTTTAAGAAACTCTACAAGTCAGACCTCAGTTTCATGAAAGGGGTGGCCTGGGATGGAGTGGGGGCACCTCAGCTGGAGTCTGCCAAAAAGGCTGGAGAGCTAATAAGTGATGTATGTATACGTGGATTTTTTTTTCTTTATTTTTTTGGTTTGAAGCAGAGATCCTCAAACTACGGCCCACGGGCCAGATCCGGCCCTCCTCCACATTTGGCTCGGCTCCCCAAACTGTTTTGGCTTAATTAGACATTTTTCCATTTTTTTTTAGGCTAATGGAATTTAGCTAATATTTCAGCAACATACTGGCTGTTTTAGCAGATTAAATTTTCTTCTTTAGCTAATTTGGCACTTAGCTAATATTTCAGCTACATGCTATCTGTTTTGTCTAAGTTAGCTTTTCAGTTTTTAGGCTAATTGAGATTAGCTAATTTTTAGCTTTATCTAGCTGTTTTGGCTAAATAACATTTTTCCAGTTTTTAGGAAATTGAGTTTAGCTAATTTTCAGCTACATTCTAGCTTTTGGCTAATTTTATTTTAATTTAAGTTTTTTTTAGACTAATTTGGAGTTTAGTTATTTATCGTTATGCTATCTGTTTTGGCTAATTCGCTTATTTCATTTTTAAGGCTAATTTGGATTTTAGCTCATTTTTAGTTTTATGCTAGCTGTTTTGCTTATTGACATTCTCCAGTTTTTTAGGCTAATGGATTTAGCTAATATTTCAGCAACATACTGGCTGTTTTAGCAGATTAAAGCATTTATCGTTCTTTAGGCTAATTTGGCACTTAGCTAATATTTCAGCTACATGCTAACTGTTTTGTCTAAGTTAGACATTTTTCAGTGTTTTTAGGCTAATTTGGAGTTTAGCTAATATTTAGATTTATGCTAGCTATTTTGGCTAAATTAGACATTTTTCCAGTTTTTTTAGGCAAATTTGGAGTTTAGCTAATTTTTCAGCTACATGCTAGCTGTTTTGGCTAATTTTTATTTTAAGTTTTAAGTTTTTTTTTTTTAGACTAATTTGGAGTTTAGTTATTTTATCGTTATGCTATCTGTTTTGGCTAATTTCTCTTATTCTTAAGCAATTTGGATTTTAGCTAATTTTTAGTTTATGCTAGCTGTTTTTGCTTAATTAGACATTTCTCCATTTTTTTTAGGCTAATGGATTTTAGCTAATATTTCAGCAACATACTGGGTTTTTTAGCAAATTTAAAGCATTTTTCGTTCTTTAGGCTAATTTGGCACTTAGCTAATATTTCAGCTACATGCTAGCTGTTTTGTCTAAGTTAGACATTTTTCAGTGTTTTTAGGCTAATTTGGAGTTTAGCTAATATTTAGATTTATGCTAGCTATTTTGGCTAAATTAGACATTTTCCAGTTTTTTAGCAAAATTGAGTAGCTAATTTTCAGCTACATGCTAGCTGTTTGGCTAATTTTATTTTAAGTTTAAGTTTTTTTTTTTAGACTAATTGGAGTTTAGTTATTTTATCGTTATGCTATCTGTTTTGGCTAATTTCGTCTTATTTCATTTTTAAGGCTAATTTGGATTTTAGCTAATTTTTAGTTTTATGCTAGCTGTTTTGCTTAATAGACATTCTCCAGTTTTTTTAGCTAATTTTAGCTAAATTTCAGCAACATACGGTTTTTAGCAAATTTAAAGCATTTTCGTTCTTTAGGCTAATTTGGCACTTAGCTAATATTTCAGCTACATGCTAGCTTTGCTAAGTTAGACATTTTTCAGTGTTTTTAAGCTAATTTGGAGTTTAGCTAATATTTAGATTTATGCTAGCTATTTTGGCTAAATTAGACATTTTTCCAGTTTTTTTAGGCAAATTTGGAGTTTAGCTAATTTTTCAGCTACATGCTAGCTGTTTTGGCTAATTTTTATTTTAAGTTTTAAGTTTTTTTTTTTTAGACTAATTTGGAGTTTAGTTAATTTATCGTTATGCTATCTGTTTTGGCTAATTTCGTCTTATTTCATTTTTAAGGCTAATTTGGATTTTAGCTAATTTTTAGTTTATGCTAGCTGTTTTTGCTTAATTAGACATTTCTCCAGTTTTTTTAGGCTAATGGATTTTAGCTAATATTTCAGCAACATACTGTGTTTAGCAAATTAAAGCATTTTTCTTCTTAATTTGACACTTAGCTAATATTCAGCTATATGTTAGCTGTTTTGTCTAAGTTAGGCCTTTTTCAGTGTTTTTAGGATAATTTGGAGTTTAGCTAATATTTAGCTTTATGCTAGCTGTTTTGGCTAAATTAGACATTTTTCCAGTTTTTTAGGCAAATTTGGAGTTTAGCTAATATTTCAGCGATATGCTAGCTGTTTTGGCTAATTTTTAGTTTTAAGTTTTTTAATTTTTTAGACTAATTTGGAGTTTAGCTATTTTATCTTTATGCTAGCTTTTTTGGCAAATTTCGTCTTATTTCATTTTTTAAGGCTAATTTGGATTTTAGCTAATTTTTTGTTTTATGCTAGCTGTTTTTGCTTAATTAGACATTTCTCCAGTTTTTTTAGGCTAATGGATTTTAGCTAATATTTCAGCAACATACTGGGTGTTTTAGCAAATTTAAAGCATTTTTCGTTCTTTAGGCTAATTTGGCACTTAGCTAATATTTAAGCTACATGTTAGCTGTTTTGTCTAAGTTAGGCTTTTTTCAGTATTTTTAGGCTAATTTGGAGTTTAGCTAATATTTAGCTTCATGCTAGCTGTTTTTGCTAAATTTTACATTTTTCCAGTTTTTTAGGCAAATTTTGAGTTTAACTAATATTTCAGCTACATGCTAACTGTTTTGGCTAATTTTTATTTTTAAGTTTTTTAATTTTTTTTAGACTAATTTGGAGTTTAGCTATTTTATCTTTATGCTAGCTGTTTTGGCTAATTTTGTTTTATTTTATTTTTTAAGGCTAATTTGGATTTTAGCTAATATTTTAGTTTTATGCTAGCTGTTTTGGCTAAATTAGATATTTCTCCAGTTTTTTAAGCTAATTTGAATTTCAGCTAATATTTCAGCTACACGCTAGTTGTTTTGGCTTATTTCGTCTTTTTTCATTTTTTAAGGGTAATTTGGAGTTTAGCTAATATTTTAGCGTTATTCTAGCTATTTTGGCTAAATTAGACATTTTTCTAGTTTTTTAGAATAAATTGGCATTTAGCTAATATTTCAGCTACATGCTAGCTGTTTTGGCTAATGTCGTAATTTTTCAGTTTTCTTAGGCTTTTTTGAAGTTCAGCTAATATTTCAGCTACATTCTAGTTGTTTCGGCTAAATTAGAATTTTTTTGAGTTTTTTCGTCTAATTTGGTACTTCACCAATATTTTAGGTAGCTATTGGCTTCAGTTTTTTTAGTTATCAATTGAAGCATCTTCAGCTATTAATCTATCACAGGTAATGCTATATTTCTAGTTTTTAAAATGTTTAAGTATTATTTTTTCTTTGAAGATTACAGAAATTAATTATTTATAACTTGGCTTTGTTTGGCTTTCTGGAAAACTATAAATGTTTACGTTTAGGCTGTGATTGTTACACTTTTTCTGTTAGTCTACAAACCGACCCCGGCCCCACATCAGAGAAGAAGGCTGTTATTTGGGACACAAAGAGAAAAATAAAAGAAAAAGTTTGGGGACCCCTGCTGTAAAGTTTATTTTTGCTGCATTCGATCCTTAAACCTCCCGTTCCTTCCTGCAGAAAAAGTACCGTCAGCTGCCGGACAGCCTCAAATTCACCTCAGTGACCGATTCTCCTGATATCGTCCACGCCAAGACCAGCTACCAACAATGCAACGAGGTATGAGAAAACCTCAAAGTTGCTCAATAAAGCAGATTATTATGTCTCATCACATTTTTTTTTTCATAAATCTCCACAGAGGCTGTACAAAACTGGAAAGAATGACGACATGCATAAATACACCCTCCACCCGGATGATCCAGACTTTGTGAGAGCCAAGATCAACGCTCAGCAGATCAGTGATGTAAGACGCATCACTTCACCTTTACTGTCAAAAACAACAGAATTGTTGAATCTCTGAAGTGACATTTGTTTTTTTGCTCTTTAGAAAGTTTATAAGGCGTCTGGAGAACAGGTGAAGACGTCGGGATATGATCTGAGATTAGATGCTATTCCCTTCCAAACTGCTAAAGTCTCCAGGGACATTGCAAGTGATGTAAGTGGAACTATTTATGCCAGACGAGGAGAGGAGCTCAAATTAAATGAAAAATGTTGGAAATTTTGGATATTTCCAGTAATTAAAATAAAAAACACTAAAGTAGACTAACAAAAGAAATTCATATAGCCTATACAAAGATAAGATAAATAATTATCCACATACACATGTAATTAATCCCATTCTAATGACTATTAATCATAAATTGACGTATTTGCACTTACATATATATATAAAGTACTGTAACTACTTACTATAATTGCTTAAAAATGTGTTGGAGGATACAAATTTATACAATCCTATATACTTAAAATTATTTGGTTTAAAGGTTTTATTCACAATTTAAAAAAAAACATAAATCAATGTAAATCAGTGAGTTTATCAAATATATCAATACATCTAATCTGAGATTACTAAATACAATTGCTCATTGAGAGCATGCCTTAAAAAAATTATCTAAAATAAACACACTGCTAAACAAAAAAAATGTGCATTTATTATTTATATTTATTATTATCTAATCTGATTAGTTTTTGTCCTGTGGCTATGCAACCCAGTTTAAGTAAATACTGAAAGCAGGGAGTGAATAAACGTCTGTGTTTTTTCTAGTTTTCCATTCTAGATAAATTAAAATTAAAAAGAAATCTCCATATAATGCAGTTGTAAGAGAAAGTATGTGGACCCTTTGGTAGTACCTCAATTACTGTACAAAATAGACAAACAATATGTTCTTTATCCTGGGTTTTTTTCTAGATATTTTTTTAAAACCTCCATATTTTACAGTTGGTAGAGAAAGTATGTGAACCCTTTGGGAGTACCTCAATTTCTGCACAAAATGAACATAGGATGTTTTTTTTTTAGTTTCCTGTTCTAGAAAAATCTAAAAAAAAAAAATCGTCCAGATTACATATTTGCAAGAGAAAGTATGTGAACCCTTTAGGAGTACCTAAGATTTCTGTAGGAAATGGACATATGATGTTTTTTTAGTATTATTTTCTATATAATTAAAAAAAATCTCCATATTTTACAGTTGGTAGAGAAAGTATGTGAACCCTTTGGGAGTACCTCAGTTTCTGCACAAAATGAACATAGGATGTGTTTTTTTTTTGTTTCCTTTCTAAAAAAAAAATCCTCCAGATTACATATTTGCAAGAGAAAGTATGTGAACCCTTTAGGGATACCTAAAATTCTGTAGAAAATGGACATATGATGTTTTTTTAGTGTTCTTTCTATATAATTAAAAAAATCTCCATATTTTACATGGTAGAAAAGTATGTGAACCCTTTGGAGTACCTCAGTTCTGCACAAAATGAACATAGGATGTGTTTTTTTTTTTCCTTTCTAGAAAAAAAAAATCCTCCAGATTACATATTTGCAAGAGAAAGTATGTGAACCCTTTAGGAGTACCTAAAATTTCTGTAGAAAATGGACATATGATGTTTTTTTTAGTGTTCTTTTCTATATAATTAAAAAAAAAATCTCCATATTTTACAGTTGGTAGAGAAAGTATGTGAACCCTTTGGGAGTACTTTAATTTCCCTGCTTAAATCAAACCAATTTATGTTTTCATGTTTTTATTGAAAACAATTATAATTTACCCAATTAATTTCAAAGGGTTCACATATTTATTTTTCTTCTGCAGCTTTATATTTTATGAAACTATGAGGGAATTTGTGTTCTAATCCCAGTTATTTTTTTTAAAATAAATACATTTTCTTTAATTTAATTCTAGAATAAATTTAAAACATTACATTCTATCATATTTAATGTGAAAATTCTGAAGCAAGACTTTGTTTCCTTTCAGTTCCGTTACAAAGAGTCTCATCTGAAGGAGAAGGGCCACCAGGTGGGGCTGCGCTGCGTCCAAGATGACCCCAAGATGGTGCACTCCCTGGCAGCCAGCAAACTTCAGAGCAACCTGGAGTACACCCGCCAGTCCAAGGAGGACCGCGCTCGCTACCAGATCAGCGCCGACCAGCCGGAGTTCCTGCGCGCCAAGAAGAGCCAGGCGCAAGCCAGCGACCTCACGTACCGACGCAAGCTGCACGACTACACGTGTGACCCCGAGCAGCTCACCGTCAAGCACGCCAAGCAGGCGTACAAACTGCAGAGCGATGTGCGTCTGATGGAGATCGGTTTACTGACTCGCCGGAGTTTGATTGATCATTTGAGCCGCTCTGTTGCAGGTCAACTACAAGTCGGACCTGAACTGGATCAAAGGAGTGGGCTGGACACCTCCAGGTTCTCACAAGGCGGAGCTGGCCCGCCGGGCCGCAGAACTGGGACTGGCTGAGGGAGTTTCCACTGATGAGGCGATTGCAAAATATCAGTACATGATGATGGTAAGAGTATTTTAAAGAAGTACCCATTTGTAACTCAAATCAATTCTGATAAGGTACGAAAAACTTATTTTTTTAAATTAGATTTTTCTAAAAATCCATCCTGATAAATTTATAAGTTATATTTATGATCTTAATAAGCTCCATAATTAACACTATAAGTATCTTTATTTAGGTGCAGAAAGTTGTTCTTCATCCGCCTGGTGTTGGAAGATTTGTTGGTTTTCTCACTTTTATTTGTGTTTTCCGAGTTGGACACTCATTTTTCGGATCTTTTCAACACCACATGAACGCAGCATTTCTCTAAACTTGAATTTTTCTCTTAATCTGCACTAAAATTTGAACAAAATTCACAGTTTTGAAATGAAAACTAGAAAATTTTCCATTTTAAAACATATATTAAGTTTATATCAAAATTAAAGCACTCCACGCATTTGCTTCCCTTTTCAACCTGTTTTCAACTCTGCAGGCAATACAGTAAATGCATAAATGAACAAATAGAATCAGAATTATTAGAATAGATGAGAATTCACATCCTACACATCTCAATCCTCCTGTTTTGGCTCAAATAGACCTACTTTGAAATTAAAAAATCTTACATATTAAAGTAATTTTCCACTTTGAAAGATCTCCTGCTCATCTCATTTAGTGTAACCAACAAAAAATAAAAAATACTCTATTTGTAATGCAAATATTAACAAGCATTAATGTTTTTCCTCAGGGAGGAACATAACAGGACGGTTAAATAAACAAACCAAATCCCGGACGAGCCCCCAACTGTTACGAATCCAAAACTGCTACACAGAACAGCAACAAGAGAACACACTAGGACAAACGGGACACAATAACCAATAGAAGGACCAGTTATCAAGTTTACAAGATTTCATTTTTGCTTAGTCAGACAACTATGAGGCCAGATCAGTATCATAATTCAGAAATCCAAAAAGTTTAGTAAACAAATGCACATGCTGCAGTTCACAAATATACATTTTTAACATAAACTCACAGGTCATGCCAACCACATGATGTGCATTTAAAAAACATTTCTCATTTGTTAATCCCTCTGTGACCGGAGCGTGTGCATTTGTGAAATAGATTTCTGAATTATGATACTGAATTGGCCCCATAGCTGCTGTCCCACCAAAAGACCAACAGAAAAACAAATAGAAAAAAATACATTTAAAAAAATCCAACCTTGGAATTTATTAAACCTATTAAATATTCCACTTCTGTTAGCAACATATGCATTTTTCTTCAAGAACTTCAGCTCAAATAATCTTTTTTTTTTAGCTCAATTCCATTGCTAAAACCCATCCCAAGAGGGAAGAAATTGACTTTGTTTTGTGTCTTTCAGCTGCATCACCAGCAGCAGATGGAGGAGCAGCAGCAGCAGCAGGTCTCTGAGCAAGTGGAAAACAGCACCGAAATTCAACAAGGCGTCAACATGGACGCCATGGAGGTCCTCCACGTGAAGAGGAAGCAAACCGTTCAGAAAAAATCCTCCACCACAACTTCCTTCAGGTCCATGGAGAAGAAGTCCAGTTCTACCTCTTCATCTGCTGCCGTCCACACCACCGTCAAGACGATCACGTCCAGCAAAGCTGGAGACGCAGAAATCTGAAAGCTTCTTTAATATATATATATATATATATATATATATATATATATATATATATATATATATATATATATAATATTATATATATATATAATATATATTATATATATTATATATATTATATATATATAAAAGATGACAATTTTACTTTAAAATAAAATCTGATTTATAATAGTGAAGTAATGGAAAGAGTATGTTGAAGACGAGAGGATTTGTAAAGTTTGTGAAAGGATTGAAAAAGTTGGAACAAGTGAAATAAAGTTGGAGTGAATTTTAAAAAAGAACGGAAAAGAAGGATTTAAAAAGGGATCTGCTACATGGCCTGCAGTGCAAATGCCAAATTATTTTTACATTTTATTTATGTGTTTGTCGGAAATAGAACATTGCACAAAAAGTTTATCATATTTAAGTTTAAAGAAATGAAAATGTTTGATCTACTTTTGTCTGACGGGTTCAGCTTTGTGAATTTGCTCGGTTCTGACTGGAAGCAGATGCTTGGTTTTAATGCCAAATAAAGCATTTTTTTTTTTTTTTTCCAAGGCAAACATTTTCTTTTCATCTGCAGCACGTGTCAAAGTCAAGGCCCGGGGGCCGGATCCGGCCCGCAAGTTCATTTTATTTTATTGTGTGATAAAATAAAAACTTTACAGTGATTCTCCTGCTCCTTTCCATATGTTAGAAGGTAAAAACTCAATCACACTTTCAGAGATTTCAGCAATCTTGATATCTAAACGTTCAGTTTGTTAAGGACATTATTGGTATTCATAAACGTCATAGTTTTTGGAATATTGAGCAAAATATGCCCCATAAGAAATGAATAAGAAAATCTTCAAATTTCAAAACTTTGAAGTAGATCAGCAACAAGCCTTTAAATATATTCATGGGCTTTGTTATAGTCTTTTATAGTCATTTTAAAGAAGTTTACCTAATATTTTAGCAACATGCTACAATTTTGGGGTAATTTGTCTAGCTTCTTTTTTACCAACATGCTAACGTTTTGGCTAATTTGTTATCCACTGAGGGTTCAGACTAATTTAGAGTTTAGCTTCTATTTTAGCTACATGCTAACGTTTGTGGCTAATTTGTGATATACTGAGGTTTCTCAGGCTAATTTAGAATTTAGCTTCTATTTTAGCAACATGCTAACGTTTTGGGATAATTTGTTATCCACTGAGGTTTTTTTAAGGCAAATTTGGAGTTTTGCTTAATTTTTTAGCAAGAAGCTAACATTTTTGATTAATTTAGTTTATTGAATAATTTTAGGCTAATTCGGAGTTTAGCTAGTACAGCTTTTTAAAAAAAAAAATCTAATTTACCCCTACTACTGAGGTTTATTTATGCTAATTTGGAGTTTTTCTAATATTTTGGCAACATAAGGACGTTTTGGGATAATTTTTTATCTACTGAGGTTTTTATGGGCTAATTTAGAGTTCAACTTCTAATTAAGCAACAGACTAACATTTTTGACTAATTTGGTTTACTAAGGATTTTAGGCTATTTTGGAGTTTAGCTTGTATTTAAAGCAACAACCTAGCTTTTTTGGGTTAATTTGGAGTTTAGCTCATATTTAAGCAACAAACTAAATATTTTTGCAAAATTAACACGTATTAGGGATTTTTAAGCAATTTTACTACAATTTTTTTTTAGAAATTTAGGTCAACTTCAGCACTCTTTCATAGTTCTTTAATGAAATTCCCGGTCTTTTAGCAAATTTTATAAATAGCTTTATCATTTTCAGAAAATACCTTCAGCAATTAAAGGGTAACCAAAGTGATGAAAGTTTCTCCACAGAACTTTCTGAGGAGTTTGAGGATTTTCTGCCTCCCCCTTCTCCCTAGGTCAGCACTCATGGTCCAGAATAGGGTTGTTTCGAGCCGCAGGCTCAAAATCCATTGATATATATTACATTTGGAAGCTCAGTAATGTAAATTCTGGCACAAATTTGACAGCAGTGCATTACTTTTAACACTAGATGGTGCAGTTCTTGCACTTTTTGCATCTTAGTTTTTAGAGATAACAAAAATGTAAATATACCACAATATCAATCATTTTGTAAGCTTTACTTCGAGCCATGTTTTGTGAGAAATCAATTAAGAAAATGAAGGCGCTAGCCTGGTTTTTGCATGTCTAATTGAAACAGCTGCAGTCGGTTGCTAGCGACTGACTGTTACAGACTCAAAGATGGGCGGGGCTTTTTTACTAGAGCTCAGAGCATTGTGACATCACACTTCTGAGACGTACACCAGTTGACCAATCAGAAAATTCATCTGCAATACCTCGTTTCAACCTGTAGAGGGCAGCACACAGATGGTTTTTGACCATATTTTCAGGAATTAAACAAGTTGATTTTAATTTGGCAACAACCAACAGACAGCACTTTTAAAGCCCCAAGTATAGAGGTCAACAGTTAAAAAAAGTTGACAGGGTTTGGTTACCCTTTAAAGTCTATTGTGTCAACATTGTGTCACAAAGTAATAACACCAGCATTTTTTTTTTTAGAAGTTTTCTAATGGTATTTTGCGCTCATTTCAAACTTGTATAATTTTGACAAAATAAATTTTTACCCAGAGTAAACTATTGAAAGGTTTAAGTTGATTTGTTCTGAAATATTTTATTTTTATTCAAAGTAATGTTAAAAAGTTAAAAACTCAGTTTTAGTGTGTTCAAGATCCTGTTCTGCCCATGACCTTAGATGTGTTTTGGATTTTTGCCCCTATCTGAATGAGTTTGACATCTCTGATCTACTGGATTTCAAAATAAAAGTTTTGTGGAGCTAAACTAAACTATAGACAAGTTAAATAAAAGTTAATGAAATTGTGAATTTCAATATTGACACCAAACGTATTTTTTTTTTAAAAGAAAAACAACAAAAAAACATTTTTTTTTTCAGTTTATTATCCAAACAGTGATCACTCTATCAGGGTGCAAGATCATATTTTCAATGTACAGCACTAGATAATTACAAAGAATGTAAGTGGAGATAAACCAGACAAACATTCTTCACCGTTTGTCAGCTTCCTCTCATACAAGAAGATGCTTACAGAGTTAATTTGGTAAAAAATAGTGCTTGTAAACCATATTTTATCAACAAAATTGTCCAGATTTCCTTCACTCCAACCTGCTTTGCAGACCTCACCAGTAAGTGCATCAAGCCTGGATCGTGTCCCAGCCAAGAACATCATTTCATCTCATACTCATGCATCAAAGGAATGCTGGGAAATATCCGGTCTGAAAACATTTCTATTGCAATCTCCCAAAAGGCCAAAGTTTCCAAAAGTTTCCAGTGTCTTCAGCCTCAGACTTTATGGCAATTCACAGGGTTTTGTTGAAGCTGGGGGCAGGACGCAGCTTCACGTGAGTAAAAATAATGTATTCTTTATATAAATATAGGCATATCATCCAGTCAGAACATTGTGCAGAGTTTATTTTGTTTGATCGTTGCAGAGTTTCTCTGCTCATGTGTACTCTGACTTGCGGATGTAGTTGGAAGGCACGTATCCCTGCTGGCCTCCCGCCTCCCCGAGCCACCATTCCGTGTTCCCGTTCATGTCCTGAAACTCCAGAATCCGCAGACGCTGATTGGCTGAGATGCTCAGCTCGTTGGTGCAGCGTGCGGTGAAGGAGTAGAGGGCGTAATAAATCTGGAAGAAAGCAAAAAGAGTTAGTTTGTTGTCATCAAAACTAGAGTTGGGGTTGCAGCTGTGGGTCTTACTTGTTGACTGTCTGGTTCCTCATTGGGTTCTGGTTCTGGTTTCGGCTCAGTGTAGTCCTCTCTGATGTTCTTTTGCCTTCCATTCTGCCTCCACTGGTGGGAGCTGTAGCTTTTCTCCGCGCGCTCGTGCCGTTGTGAGCGACCGTTTCTTTGAGAGGAATACGAGTCCGTCTCGGAGAAGTCGGACGTGTCTTTGTTTCCGCTTCCGTAGCTGGCGTCGTAGGAGTCTCTGTGACCGCCTGAGCTCCGGTACCGAGGCTCGGCTTCTCGGCGCTTCTGCTCGGAAAAGTCTCTGCGGTCTGAGCGAATTTGGGGCGAGGAGCTCATGGAGTTGCTCTGACTGCCGGAATCGAGCGCATCCCGGGGCTGGCTCCTGCGAGACGAGGCGGAGTCCAGAGACGGGTGTGGGGAGGACTGGCCCTGGGGCTGGGTGGTGGAGAAGCTGACGGTGGCCGTGTCCTGGTTGAAGATCAAGGTGCTGTTGCTGTTCTGGCGGGAGAAAACGGGGGAGGAGCCGCCGTAACCGGACTCATTGGAGGACTGGCTCTCAATGGAGACGTCCGAGTGGCTCCTGCGCGGGTTGTAGGGTTTAAGAAAAGAGCTGTACACGAAACCCTTTGTAACTGCAAAAAAAAGCAGAAACAGACAATACATTAAAGCTGTGAGTGAGCTGCTACACACCCCTCACTCTCGCCTTCAAGCCCTGCCACCTTGGTCACCTTTTTCAAAATGGCGGTTTTCCTATTGGTTTATCTCCATAGCAACCATTTTATTTTTTGTTCACCTGGGGGTGACGAACGAATCGATGTAATTTTTTGAAGAATCAACTTAAGTAAAATTTTGGTTTTCCTTAGCAACAGAGGTTTTTTGTCAATTACAGCCACAAATCCTAACATGTGCATATCGTGTGTTATATCGTTTTGCTCAGCTTGAGCCAAGGATTCATGCATTACATTTTCAGAATATTCCAGTAATAAATGTGAAACCAATAGATGAACGCCACTTTTGCTAGCTCGCTACGCTAACGCTGTTCAAAATATACAAACTTTAAAACCAACATTTTTTCACCAATTAGCCTCCCAGTGATGCTCAAGGAATTGAAATACGCAAGTAAGGTTTTGGGGAAAATTCAAGATGGCGACCTCTTCCTGAGGTCAAAGATTAATAAAATTTCAGTTGTAGTTGTAGACCGGTATGTGAAATTTTTGTGATGATCACTCACACAAAAGTTTGATTTTCCCATATTGTGGCAAAAATTAGATTCTAATTGGCCCTTTTTTTTTTTTTTTTTTTTGGAAGGTTTGGACATCGAGATGTACCGAAAAATCATTTTCTTTGGGTACTAGCAACGCGGGTGCAAATATTAGCCAATTTTTGAGAATTTGGCAGGGATGGAATTTACGCTCAAACGTGTAATAAGAAAGAAAAATTGCTGCAGGACATAACATTGTCCTATAAAGGGATTTTTGAGTGAACAAAAGTCACAGATTTGAGATCAAAATTTCCTAAATTGAGAAAAAAATGTCAGTTTCATGAATAAAACGTCAAAATTTTCAAAAGAAAATATTAAATATTTGCTTTTTGATCTCAAAACTGTGACTTTTGTTTCCTGTATTTTGGCACAAATATTACTTCATAATAACAAGCAGAAGATAACGGAGGACCGAAGCTCAGTAGATAAATTACCTCCGTTGTCGATCAGCCAGCGGTTTTGGCTCCCCATGGGGTCCTGCTGCTTGATCACACCCACAAGATCCCCCTCTTGTATGGAGATATCCAGATCCTGGGCGGCGTTGAAGTTCCTCTCAGCCTGGAAGAGGTTCTCCGGGCCGTAGCGTGCGAGCAGCGCGGTCCGGTGCTCGTCTGTCTGCGTGCTGCAGTTAGGCTGAGCAAGATTTCAAGTTCAGAGGAGAAACTGTGGAACGGGTGTTTATTCAAATGAGAATAAAAAGGAAACTCACAGGTCCTTGAATTTGCTTCTTAGAGGTTTGTTTTTCCAGAGTTTTCTTCTCCGTGGGCTTTTTCGTGGAGGTGGTGAGAGGGAGGTTTTCTGGGCAGAAGCTGAAGCTTTGGAGGAGTCGGAGGACGTAGTTGTACTCCTCCTGAAACTGTGCGATTAGGTTTCCACTCGTACCCACTTTATTTGAAAACTGCCCATTCAAGAAAAGAAAACAAACATTTAAGGATTTCCTTTAGATTTTGCTCTAGTTTTACAACTTTTCTGACTTTTTTTTCTCCCTCATAATTTAACTGTTTTGTATTTCCTCTCACCTGCAGCAGCGGCCTGAGCTCGTCCAGCGTCGTCCTCATGAAGTCTTTCTGGGCCTGAGCGAAGGCCGTGACGCAGCCTAAGAACAGCTCCTCGGCCGTCTTCAGGAACTTGGGCAGCTCGTCCAGAAGTTGCGCGTTCAGGGCCTCATAATTGTTGCGCGCCACCCGCAGCTCCTCCTGAACGCGGCGGTCCTTCAGCCGCTCGGCGCGCTCCTTGCAGTTGTCGTAGTCCAGCAGTTTGTCGAAGCGCTTCTGGATGAGTTTGTACGGCCCGGCGAACATGGCGAGCAGCTGAGTCAGCGGGTTGATGACCAGAGTTTCTGTGCGTTCTTTCTGCTCGGGAGGACAGCAGAGGTGGAGGTGAGATCGGAGGTTCAGCAGATCGAGAGGAAGCTACAGAAGAAGACGAGGACTCACAAACTGAGTGAACTGTCTGTCGCTGATGCAGCGGTGAGCTCGCTGAAAAGATTCGGGGTCCATCAGACTGCGCTCGTTGTAGATGTCGCAGAAACTGATCGCTGCCAGGACTTTAACAGAGGCAGATTCCTGCAGAGAAAGAAGCGTCAGCACAAAACTTCTCACTACTGGAGGATAGAGGCCAACATTAGAGAGAGAAAACAAATATATGAGGATAACGTCATTATATTATAAGATTAAAAAAAATTACAAGAATTAAGCTGTAAAATTATAGGAACAAAGTAAAAAATATATCAGAAAAAATCAGGTTTATTTTAAAAAAGTTAACATTTCAGAGGAAAAAAGTAAAAAAAATTGTACAAAAAAGGTCAAAACTTAACAAGAATAAATTGTAAAAATAAGAAAAAAAAGTCAAAATTTAACAAGAGTTAAGAGGTAAAATTACAAAAATAAGTTTTAAGTAAGTTTTAAGAATAACTAACAATTTTATGAGAACAAAACTGAAAATATGAAAAAAGTCAAAATTTTACAATTGCTAAATTATAACAAAAAATTTAACATTTTACATTGAAAATAGTTGTAAAAATTAGAAAAAAAAGTTATATTTAAAATAATACATTTTAAAATTATAAAGGAAAAAAGTTAAAATTTTAAATAAAATGAATCAGTTAAATTATGAGAAAAAATGTCTAAAAACGAAAAGTAATAAAACTGAAACAAAAATTACAACTTTACAAGAAAAAAACATTAAATTGAGAAAAAAAGCAACATTTATTTGAATAAAATGTAAATTAAAGTCAACATTTGACAAAAATAAAGTTATAAAACTATAGGAAAAGCTAAAAATTCTAAAAGAATAAAGAAAAGATAAAGAAAAAAAATTAAGAGAAAAAAGTCAAAATTTTAGGGAATATAGCCATAAATTAATAAGAAGCAAGACTAAATTTTAATGCGTAAAATTGTAAAATTACAAGACAAAAGTCAACATTTTATAATCCAAATAGTTGTTAAAATTATTAGAAAAAAGTCAAAATTTTACAAAAATAATGTTGCAAAATCAAAAGAAAAAAAATCTAAAACTTACGAATGAAAAAGTTGTAAAATTATAAATAAAAGTTTAAACTTTTACTAGAGTAAAACATAAATTTGTAAGAAAAAAGTCAAAATTGAACAAGATTAAAGTTATAGAATTTTAAGAAAAAATGCAACATGTCACTTTTTAAAGATTATGACATTTTTATTGTTAAACAAAAACATTTGAAGCATCAATATACATCTTTATTTATAAATAGTTGAATTTCTGTCACCATCTGTGAACTTTTCCTCATAATTTAATGTCCTAATTCTTGTGAAATTTAGAATGTTTTTTCATAATTTAAAAACTTTATTCTCATAAACGGTTACATTTGTTTCAAAATTGTATTAATTTCAAACAAATATTTTTGATCAAGTAATTATTGTAAAAATCTTGACTTTTTCCACATATTTCAACTTTTTTCTCAAAAATTATGGATTTTTTCATAATAGTAGGACTTCTAAAAATGTTATAACTTTATTCTCATGAAATGTTACATTTCTTTTAGAATTGTATTACTTTTTCTCATATTTTACAACTTTCTGTGACATTTTGACATTTTTTTCACATAATTTTGCAAATTTGCTCTTAAAATTGTGGAAAAATTTGTTCCAAATAGTTTGACTTTTTATTATAATTTTATTCTCCAAATTTGTTTACTTTTTTCCATAATTGTATGAATTTTTTAAAATAATTTTTGATTACTTTATACTTTTAAAATTTAGACCTTTTTGCCCCTTTATTTAAATTTTTTTTTCACAAATTGTGGCATTTTTTCATAATTATACAACTTTATTCTCTTAAATTCTGTTATTTTTCTCTTTATGTGGGGGCCCTAACGTTCCATTGTACCTTACAGATTTTTTGTAGGAAAAAGTGTTTTTTTTTTTACCCTTAAATGCTGCAGATATAAGGAAATGTCTCTGATGAAAGTCTTGATCAGTCTCTCTTGCAGTCTGAACTTCTTTTCAGCCTCATCAAACACTTCATCCTTAAACTGTGGAGAAAATGACAAACTTTTAGTTCAAATTAAACCAAAATTACAAATAGAAAAAAACGGAGAATAAAATCCCACCTGAGGTGCCATTCCTGTGAGCTGCTTGAGGTGGCTGCTGACACGGTTGGATTTCTTAATAATGGAGTGCATGCTCAGCTTGGAGATCTTGTCGATGAACGTGTCTTCATCTCCTTTTCTGTATTTCATCACTGTGAACAGTAAAAAATGTAAAATAAATGTTGTAAGATGCTGAAAATCACCAGATGATTTATAAACACAGTTCAACTGTTACCGAGATCCTTCCTGCGTTTGTACTCGTTTATGTTTCCGTTGATCTCCTTGACAACCTGCACAGCTTTAGTGAGCTGCGGTCTGTCGTGGTGGCTCTCTGGAGTGGCGCCCAGGAGCTCGGTCAGCAGCAGCGGGTACCGCATCACCCGCTGCACCGGTTTGATCAGGAACGAGCCCAGGTTGATGTAGTTGGCTTTGCCCCTGAAGGAGGAGGAGTCAGAGACGTCACGGCGGTGTTCGAGCGTCCAGAAACTGACTTTAGGGGTTTGGAAATTACCCATAAACCACTGCTACAAGACAAAACTTCACATATTATCATATGGATGGAGGAATCCAATGATAAAAAAACATCATCACATATTCGTATATTCTGATGATGCTTAGGAGCCTTTAAGAGCAGAGGAGGAGAGGTTGATTTGCTTAGTTTAAATGCCATCGACAGGACAATTTTAATATTCTAAATAAAATTCCAAACTCTAGCATTTAAAAGTATTGAATATCTAAGTATATTAGTCTAATTTCTAGCAAAAGTTGCTTGTTTTGCTGTTTTCACGAAAATAAATGTTAAATAAATCAAATTTAAGCTTGAATTAAGCAAAAAAAATTGACAATTGTGATAAGAAAGAGAAAAAAATAGAAAAGATTTGATCTGAAAATAAGTTATCCGTGTCAATAAAATGTTAATTGTTAGATAATTGTGGCTTAATTGAAATTAATTAGGCAATTTGACCAAAAAAAAGATTACAATTTTTTTATTTTATCATAAAATATGACATTTTTTGCCAAAGAAAATAGATATTTATGAAAACTTCAATTCTTCCTTTGTCCAGTAGGTGGCATTGTTCCCCCAGAGTCAAACTATTTTTTATCGTCCATGAAGGTGAGTTGGGGGCAGAACTGGGGGGCATCGATGTTCGGTTTTCTGCACAACATGCAAACGCTAGCCACAGGATATTAATGAGCCAGCAGCAACGTCTCCAAAGCACCACAGTGAGGGCACACGCTCAGGTATAGAGCTACAACAAGCAGACACAACCACCACCACATGACAGAGTGTTAGTGAGCAGCAGACATGCGGTCAGGATGATGCTGGAAACCATGCCGACACACTTGTTTGCAGGAACTTACCAGTTTCTGTATATGGCTCTGTTGAAGGAGAGATAGAAAGATGACAAAAAGAATGATTTATACTGAATAACTGGGACTTTTTTGTAAAAAAGAAAATGTAGTTTTGTTTGAAAACGGATTGGACTTCTGCCAGAGCGTCAAACAGACTCGGTGGCGATAAAACTTTATGCAAACCACAAACAGACGCAGGAAGGTGCCAACTGTAATGACCGTTTCATTGTTTAATACGTCGGCGACAGATTTAAAGAAATTTACAGAAAATGTTGACAAGGAGATTAGATCTGAGCTCTCTGCTGTCCTGAAGCCTTTCCTTTTCCTCTTTCTTTGTGTTTATCTTCAAACCCTTTTCTGTTTAGCACACGAAAAATGAGTCAGGCTTTGAAACGGGACAGGGCGAACCAGGTGGGGCGCATTCTTGAACTGCTCTACATTACTGAGGTCGACTGAAAGTCAGAGCGAGAGCACGAAACCCTGATACATCACTGCAGGAATTCAAAAGAAAACATCTTCTGTTGTTTCTTTGATAAATACGAATAAAGTTTTCCAACAACCTTGGCTACCAAATGTTTTCAGAACTTTTTTGACCACACGGTCAGGAAACTTTTTTTTTTTTGGTTGGTTTCGACTCACCTCAGCCGCTCCAGACACTCCAGGACGTGGCGCTGGATGCTTTCGTCCTTCTCGTAGGTCTCCAGCAGTGAAATAGCATCGTCGTGGTTTTGGCAGTAGAGCTTGTAGACCTCTTCCAGCTGAGATCTGAAGTCCAGAAATGTTTTTCCTAAAAGAGAAAAAAAACGGACCAATAAGATCAGTAAGAAATCCTTACATTTTCTTTTTTAAATGACTAAAATAGAAGTTACCGATGGAGTCCGTCTCCTGGAGTTCATCGTAAAGGCGTTGGGACAATTCAATCACGCTGGTGATGTTTCCAAAAAGTCCATTAAAGTCCATGTTCTTCACCTTTAACAGAAAATACGGAAACTTTAAGGATCTTTTTCTCGGACATTTAAGAGACGAGAACTTTTCTTCCAGAATTCTCTTACCTGCTTCTTCTGCAGAGGCTCGATGATCTCCTCCACGCACATCTGCAGGTCTTTGATGTAGTCCTTCTCCGTCTGCAGCAGCTCCTCGATCACCTTGCTCCTCTTCTCCAACATCCTCTGCTCGGGATTGTCCGAGCTGGTGTTGGAGCCGGATGACATGTCCGACACCGGAGTGGAGTCCAGAGGTTTGGGCTGGGATGACAGAAACGTCATCTCTGCAAAGGGCAGAAATGGAGGTTTAAGTGCTGCACAGATCTTCAAGACATCAGTGGA
The DNA here is from genome assembly GCA_003999625.1 of Oryzias javanicus. NCBI lineage: Eukaryota > Metazoa > Chordata > Actinopteri > Beloniformes > Adrianichthyidae > Oryzias > Oryzias javanicus. The sequence continues at coordinate 7,504,694 of CM012455.1, read as the reverse complement.
GCAAATAGTATGATGTCATTTGGCTCATTTGTTCATGTTTCTGCTCCTTAATTAACGCAAAATTGTTAACAACAATAGGAGGAGTCAAAAGAAAAAGCTTCCCAGCCCACATCTCCATCGGTTTGTAACCAAACATGCTTGTGCCCACCCACCCAACGCCCCCTTCTCTTCTCCTATCAGTTGCAGAGGGCAGATCTCTTGGGAGGCCAGGGCTTGAAGGGAGAGCCTGGTAATGCATCGATGCTTTTTATGAATGGGGACAAAAACTGGAGTGAACTCCGGCTCTTTGTGCTCCGTACAATGGCTTGTGACAGCAACCAGACATTTAGGTTCTCAGGGAAAGAAAACAAGTTTTTGGTGATTTTAGTTTGTTGTTGTGGGATTATTCTGATGATGGAAGACATATGTTAAGGCAAATTTAAATTTCTGAAGATTTATTTGTTCAAATTGACACAGAAAAAAAAAGCTGTTTGTGATGTAGAAAATACAAAGCTTCATGCTCCGTGCTCTGAGCAATGGGGGAGGGGAAGGGGGGTGGGGTTGGTCCGTGCCAAATTTCAAATGAACTTCTGCCGCTCTGTGGAAACTATGTCCTAGAAAACTACACAGATTTTTTTTTACTTTGACTAAAAATTGCATCATATTTAAAAACAATTACTAGAAACGTTTAAAAAATAAATAAAAAGATGATAGGAGCGGGACTTTGAAAGGGTAAAAAAGTTCAAGTAGAAGGGAAGCAACATGAGTCACATCTCAGGGGTAGAAAACAAAGGGTTGAGTCCTTTTAAGATGAATTTACCCTTGAAGATAAAAGCAGTGAGTAATGTCTGTAAATGTTCATTCAACCATGAAGCAGGAGGTAAAAATAAAAATAAGCAGTTTTGATGATCAAAATACATCAACTCTTCCTCAAGAAGGTTATTAATTCCTTAAAGTAATATTTTTTTTTCAAAAAAAATTTTAAATAAACAATTATTAAGTCTTCTTTCAATAAAGTTTTTAATTCAAAAGTTCTCCGACAGATCAAAACTAGAAAAAAATGCATTACCTGCAATAGTATGAATGTTTTTTGCTGAAAGTAGTAGCTGAAGATGCTGAAACTTTTTGCTAAAAATAGTGATGCAAACTACTGAAGAAATTTGCTGAAAATGCAAAAGCTATTTGCAAAATGTTAAATTTGCTAAAAAGAATGGAAATTTGGTTGAAGAACTATAAAAGAGCACTGAAGTTGACCTAAATTTTAGAAAAATTTAAAGTAAAATTGCTTAAAAATCCCTAATACATGCCAGTTTTGCCAAATTATTTAGTGTGTTGCTTAAATATAAGCTAAACTCCAAATTAGCCCAAAAAACTCAAGTAGATACCAAATTAGCAAACAAAGCTAGCTTGTTGCTTAAATAATAGCTAAACTCCAAAACAGCCTAAACTTACTCAGTAAATTAAATTAGTCAAAAACGTTAGCATGTTGCTAAAATAGAAGCTAAACTCTAAATTAGCCTTAAACACCTCAGTAGATAACAAATTAGACAAAAATGTTAGCACGTTGCTAAAAAAGAAGCTAAACTCTAAATTAGCCTTAAAAACCTCAGTAGATAACAAATTAGACAAAAATGTTAGCATGTTGCTAAAATAGAAGCTAAACCTCAGTAGATAACAAATTTTTCCAAAAATGTTAGCACGTTGCTAAAATAGAAGCTAAACTCTAAATTAGCCTTAAAAACCTCAGTAGATAACAAATACACAAAAATGTTAGCACGTTGCTAAAATAGAAGCTAAACTCTAAATTAGCCTTAAAAACCTCAGTAGATAACAAATTACACAAAAATGTTAGCATGTTGCTAAAATAGAAGCTAAACTCTAAATTAGCCTTAAAAACCTCAGTAGATAACAAATTTTCCAAAAATGTTAGCACGTTGCTAAAATAGAAGCTAAACTCTAAATTAGCCTTAAACACCTCAGTAGATAACAAATTAGACAAAAATGTTAGCACGTTGCTAAAATAGAAGCTAAACTCTAAATTAGCCTTAAAAACCTCAGTAGATAACAAATTTTTCCAAAAATGTTAGCACGTTGCTAAAATAGAAGCTAAACTCTAAATTAGCCTTAAACACCTCAGTAGATAACAATTACACAAAAAATGTTAGCACGTTGCTAAAATAGAAGCTAAACTCTAAATTAGCCTTAAACACCTCAGTAGATAACAAATTACACAAAAACGTTAGCATGTTGCTAAAATAGAAGCTAAACTCTGAATTAGCCTTAAAAACCTCAGTAGATAACAAATTACACAAAAATGTTAGCACGTTGCTAAAAAAGAAGCTAAACTCTAAATTAGCCTTAAAAACCTTAGTAGATAACAAATTACACAAAAATGTTAGCACGTTGCTAAAATAGAAGCTAAACTCTAAATTAGCCTTAAAAACCTCAGTAGATAACAAATTAACACAAAAATGTTAGCATGTTGCTAAAAAAGAAGCTAAACTCTAAATAGCCTTAAAAACCTCAGTAGATAACAAATTTTCCAAAAATGTTAGCACGTTGCTAAAATAGAAGCTAAACTCTAAATTAGCCTTAAACACCTCAATAGATAACAAATTAGACAAAAATGTTAGCACGTTGCTAAAATAGAAGCTAAACTCTAAATTAGCCTTAAAAACCTCAGTAGATAACAAATTACACAAAAATGTTAGCATGTTGCTAAAAAAGAAGCTAAACTCTAAATTAGCCTTAAAAACCTCAGTAGATAACAAATTTTTCCAAAAATGTTAGCACGTTGCTAAAATAGAAGCTAAACTCTAAATTAGCCTTAAACACCTCAGTAGATAACAAATTACACAAAAATGTTAG